>BSYO01000006.1:26510721-27255438 GCA_033239525.1 Nepenthes gracilis | reverse complement strand
CAAACTCCTAAAACCCTATCCCCTGCAAATCCCAAATACCGAACCATAAATCCTAAACCCCAAAATCCCAAACTCAAACCCAAAACACGAATTTCAAAACCCAAAACCACGATACCTAAAATCCAAAATCAAAAACTCAAACTCCTTAACCCCTTAACCCTAACCCTAACCCCTAAACCCTAACACCTAACCCCTAACCCGTAACCCCTAAACCCTAACCCCTAAACCCAAACCCCAAACCCCAAACCCCAAGCCCTAAACCCTAAACCCCAAACCCTAAATCCAAACCCTAAACCCCAAACCCCAAACCCCAAACCCTAAACCCTAAACCCCAAACCCCAAACCCTAAACCCTAAACCCTAAACCCTAAACCTAAACCTAAACCTAAAGCTAAACCTAAACCCTAAACCCCAAACCCCAAACCCCAAACCCTAAACCCTAACCCCTAACCCCTAACCCCTGAACCCTAAACCCTAAACCCTGAACCCCTAACGTCTAAACCCTAAGCCCTAAGCCCTATGCCCTAAACCCTAAATCCTAAACCCTAAACCCCAAACCCTAAATCCCAATCCCCAAACACCAAACCCTAAACCCTAACCCCTAATCCCTAAACCGTAAGCCCAAAACCCCAAAACCCATACCCCAAACCCTAAGCCATAAACCCTAAATTAGAAACCCGAAACCCTAAACCCCAAACCCTACACCCTACACCCAAAACCCCTAAACCCTAGGCCCCAAATCCTAAATCTTAAACCCTATCCCCTAAACCCTAAATACTGAACCATAAATCCTAAACCCCAAACTCAAAACCTAAAACCTAAAACCTGAATTTTGAAACCCAAAACCTGATACCCAAAATCAAAAATCCAAAACCCAAACCCCTAACCCCTTAACCCTAACCCCTAATCCCTAACTCCTAACCCCAAACCCTTGAATCCTGAACCCCAGAACGCTAAATCGTGAACCCTAACCCCTAAATCGTGAACCCTTAATATGTTATCCTTAACCCCGAATTTTGAATTCTAAACCAAAATCACTAGATCCAAAACCCTAGACCCTAACTCCTAGACCTTAAATCTAAAATCTTAAATCCAAAACCCTAGACCCTATGCCCTGAGCCCTAAGCCCTAAACCCTAAACCTTATACCCTAACCCTTAACCCTAAACCCTATACCCCTAACCTCTAAACCCTAACCCCTAATCCCAAATTCCAAACCTGAAATCCCGAACCCTGATCCCAAAACTCCAAATTCCAAAATCCAAAACCCTTAAACCTAAACCCTAAACCATAAACCCCTAACCCCAAACCCTAATCCCTAAACCCTAAATCAAAAATCTAAAACTTGAAACCTTAAATCCAGAACCTAAAACCCTTTACCCTAACCCCTAACCCCTAAACCCTAACCCCAAGCTCTACACCCTAAATCCTAAATCCCAAACCCCAAGCCCCAAGCCTAAAACCCCAACCCCAATTTTCCAGACTTCAAACTCTAAACCCTAAATCCTAAACCCTAAACTTTAAACCCCAAACGTCAAATCCCAAATCCCAAGTCCCAAACCCTATACCCTAGACCCAAAACCCTAACCCATAACCCCTTCCCCTATCCCTAACCCCTAAACGCTAAACCCTAACCCCTAAACCCTGCCCCTAAATTGTAAACTCTAAATCCTAAATCCTAAACCCTAAACCCCAAACCCTAAACCCATTCATTGTTTTGAGCTTCTTCCTTTTCTTCTTCCTATTGTCATCACGAGCCCCAAGCCTCTTAAGCCCCCTTCGAACTTGGACACTCAATGTTTTTATCTCTTCTTTTTATCTAGGAGGATGATGGTTACCTATCTCCTAGGTTGCAAAAAGGGGGCCATCACCCTTCTTTTTGCATGCATCATTCCTTATGATTACTGGGTCGAGGGCACCGGGCAGGCCGAACTATCAGAGGTCGTACGCAAATCTTGATTCTCTGGATCAAAAAAATGATGTGCTGATAACAACCACGCTGGTTGGTGAGCTGTGCAACATCTTCTAATTTGGGGGAGTTGTTGGGCCGTGCTTGCGAGCCCATCTAGAAACTAATTTTTTCTGAGTTGATCTAGACTGATTCGTTTGGATCATGGACTGCATGATGCCTCCTAGGCCGTGCGGTTCTTCCTGTGGACTCAAAATTGAGCCAATTCACGTATCTCTAGACCCATTACTAACCCCCCGTACTAGGAGGTTTGAAAATTTAACCCTAACATGTCATGATGGTACATTATCTATAGACCTTCACATGTTATTTCCTTCCTGAGGCACTCTATGGACACACCACACAATGTGATAGGATTCAATTTACCACCATTGGTGGTTCTCTACAGAAGGTGTCTTGCTAGAGCCAATTGGATATGCCTGATTTAATGAAGGCTGGCCTCCTCCCTCGACTATAAATGGAAGGCTTACCATGCTCCACTGCACAATTTACCCTCCAACTGGCCAAGAGGTGTGAGGGTTCGGAGCAAGCATGGCTCCTACACCACCATCACCTGAGATCATTAGAGGTTCTGAAAGCCTTGAAGATGAGTTTGAAGTCTACCTTGACATCCTTGTTTTGACTGCTCTTATATTGTAATGCGGACAATTTGAGCATAGGATCGCCGTTATCTTCCTCCTTTTGTTGGTGTTTAGTTGTCCCCTTTGGAGGAACTTCGAAAGGTAGGCACTCCAACTCGTTTGATATGCTTTCGGGTATGGGTGAGTGCCACTGCTTTTGATTCTCCCTGGCGGGGTTACTTCCATAGGCTGCTAAAGGAGGAGCTTCCTAAGTCTACTCAAGATTGGGTCGTCGTCTTTATGTTTGGTCTGACTTAGTTCCATGGAGTACGGCCCATCTCGATGGATGATCTCCATGGGTGCCTCTTGAATGAGAGCGGGTAAATGGTCCCTTGCATTTGTCAGGGAGGGCTTTTGCATGCTCTCTCTGCTATGCTACGTTCTCCCAAGGGGGTGGACGGCAAGGAGGCTAGTCTCTAAGAAGACAGCTGCACTTTGTTTCTCCTTCATGCCTGTCTTCCCAAGGTCACTAGGACAAGCTTAGCCTAGTCATTGTTTCTTGTACTTTTACTCTATTTTTGTACTATACGTCTGTTGCTAAAAGTTTATACTTTATAAAAAGGAATTAATGAATGGAACTACTGAACATTGCTTATCATCATGTAGCATGACATCCGATGTATATATATTTTTATTTATTTATTTATATTTATATTTATATTTATATTTGTATGATTTGAATGCTTGGGGTGCTCGAATCACCATTATTGCTGTCGGACATCCACTAATATGATATCCCGATGTGCTAGTGACCCAATTTTTTGTTATCCCGACTCGCGACTACTTGCCCCGAGCTCATGGTAAGATGAGTTCAGTCAATTCCAAATCTGCCACTCTACACGTTGCTAGCTTGCAACCTTGGAAAGGGGTGCATCAGGTCATTGTTATCTATGCAATGCTACCAATTTCAAACGTCATAGGTGCAAGCTGTGGGAGTGCCATGTGGGAGGCATCACATCAATTGACATAATGGGTCTTGCAAACGGACATGCCTCAATGCTCCATGATGAGGGCACGTGTCAAGGGTCTATGGGGGTGCACCCCTTTGCTAGGCAGAGATGACTTTGTGTAGACGGGGCACTTGCTATTTAAAATTTGTTGCCCAGCTGTCTCCTCACTTCCTTTTTTCTCAAAATTTTATGCCCTAATCCGTCATTCTCCTTCTTGGTTCATATAGTTTCTCAAATGACTTTCCATAACATCATCGATATTCCATCCAACTTGCTATCGGAGAGGTGGAGTCCATATATCATAAATATGGCATCTTTCGTGCCATACTGTATGCTATGCCTAATGTTGATAATGTCACTTGCTCTCCCCCTCAAGGGTTCATTGTTGTCTACAAGAAGCAACTAGAAGTTGGCCTTTGCATTTCGATTGTGGAGGAGATGCGCGGTATCCTAAGGGCTATAGGGATCCCTGTGGCACATCTCTAGCCCCATGCCCTTCGATATCTCGTGATCCTATGCATCTTCTTTTGCACCAAAGGGTTCACCATAGATGCTCAGGTCCTAAAGGTGCTCTTTTGAGTTGAAAAGGAGACCGATTGGGTCTCCTTTTCCCCCTGCAATGATTTTGGGGTGAGCGGGGGAGACCCTTACCTGGAAGCGGGTTGGGAGAAACGCTTCTTTTTTGTGGCAGTGATGCCGACTGAAGGGTCCCAAAAAATTTGCGTAGGATCAACAGTGCCTTTAATGGGGACATCCTGCCCATCAATGAACAAGCGGTACTACCTCTGATTGCCCTAGTTGAGGAGTACAGTGACATTCTATGCCATACCGACATCTACATCTCTCAGCGTACCCTTGATAGAGTTCGGAGGACACCCTGACCGGAGGAAGGCAAGACCTCTATGGCACCAAGTCATTGGGCTATAAGGAGGCATGGGGTGTTGGGGTCACTCCCTCGTGGTAGTTATGTCCGCAGACTCTATTGGAGAAGCGGACGAGGACTCGTTGGGAGCATCATAACCGAGAGGTTGCCGAGGACATAGATGAGCACCCTGAGAGCGTAGGCATTGACTCTATCTCCGTAGGACTGCTACAGTCGCGTTTTGCAAATGGGTTGGTCACCTACTCTGATTGGATGTTGAGGCGGTTACAACTTTCCAAGTGTTAGGCCCTGCTACTCTGGCACGTTGGGTGTGCACCTGCCGTGGCAGGCCTAGGCTACGTGGTCCTGCCACCCTAGCGCCAGTAGGGTGGCCGGCTGTCCACTAGGCCCATTGTGTATATATATATATATATGCTTGTGTGCCCTTACTTAGAGAGATATTGTGTGTGCGGCCAAGAGGATTTGGAGTGCTTGTGCCGTGTCTTTGTGAGCAGCCTTGGAATGAGCCTTGGAAAAGCTGTGGGCAAGCCTTTATTGTAAAGATAGAGTGAGAAACACTTTAGGGAGAGATTGTACACTTCAGATTGTTTTCTTTTCATTTGAGCTTGTGTAGCTAACACTTGTGGTTTTTTCCTTGATTGAAGAAAGAGTTTTAACTTTAAAACTTCGTGTGTTCTCTCTCATTTTTCTATCTCTACTTTTGTTATCCGTCCGAGAGCTCTACTCTGTGTTGCTGTCCTAGAGCTTTGTCTACTCAGTCACCGTGCCTTCGGTGTTTGCACCAACAAGTGGATCAGAGAGTTTGATTCTTTGAACGGTGATCTTGTTGCTGGATGTGATAGAGGTTGGAAGCAAAATGATTTGCTTGAACGGGTCAAACTTTGACACCTGACAGAGTAAGATATCCGACTTACTCTTTGTGAAATCCATGCATAATCCCGTTTTTGCCACAGAAAAGCCGGCGGCAAAAACGGACGAGCAGTGGATGTTGGAGTACAAGCAAGTGTGCGGGTACATCCGGTAGTTTGTAGACGACAACATGTACAATCACGTTCGGGGTGAGTCCAATGCCAAGAAGCTTTGGGAGAAGCTGAAAAACTCTATGCCTCCAAATCTGGCAATAACAAAATTTATCACTTGATGAGGCTAATGCAAATCCGGTACAAGGATGGCTCATCTGTCGCCGACCACCTGAATGAGTTTCAGGGCTGCGTGGACAAGCTCACTGGCGTGGGGATCAAGTTCGAGGATGAGGTCCTCGGACTATGGTTTCTAGCAACCCTCCCGAACTCATGGGAGGTTATGAGGATCACCATAACCAATACAGCCCCTAAAGGCGTGGTGACTTTAGAGATGGCCAAAACAACTGTGCTAAACGAGGAAGTGTGACGGCATTCTCAAGGCACGTCCACCTCTTAGCACTCTGAAGTCCTTGTTACCGAATCGAGGGGAAGGAGCCGAGGACGTGGCCCAAAGTCTGAAGACAAATGGTGGAGTAAGTCACGTTTCCAGTATCAAGACATGGAGTGCCATCATTGTGGCAAGAAAGGCCACATCAAGAAGTTTTGTTATAAGTGGAAGCGTAAAATACTGGCAAGCAGAGGAGCGAGAAGAGCCGAGGCAAGGAAGAGTCCTCGGTCTCTGTGTTGTTATAGGAGGTGATCTCCTTTTAGCCTGCGAGTCTGAGGACTCAGTGAACGTGGCTGAGCAGGCTTCTAACTGGGTGGTGGACTCTAGCGCATCTATCTACGTCACCTCTAAGAGAGAGCTATTCTCCACTTACACTCCTACTACCCCGGGAGTATTAAGGATGGGCAACATGGCAACGTCCGAGATTATTGGACATGGGGATGTCTCCTTGCTGACGAACACTGGAGCCCGACTGATTTTAAGGGACGTCCAACACGTCCACGATATTCGCATGAATATCATCTCGTAGGGAAGGCTAGATGATGAAGGTTACTGCAACGTCCTTTGTGATGGCAATTACAAGTTGACAAAGGGTTCCATGGTGATTGGCCGAGGAGTAAAGGCCTCAGGCCTTTATACATTGAAAGCCTAGGCCGAGGTGACAGAGGTGAATGCCATAGAAAATGTGGAGTCCTCGGGCCTGTGGTACAAGAGACTCGGACACATGAGTGAGCGTGGCATGAGTCATCTGGCGAAGAAGGGTCTCATCCCAGAGATGGATGAAGACAGGCCGAGGACTTGCCTTCACTGCATGGTGGGGAAGTGGCGCAGAGTCTCCTTTCAAGGAGATGTATCTTCCAGGAGGTCCGAGGTCCTTGAGCTTGTTCACACGGATGTGTGTGGTCCCCTCCCGGAGAAGTCTTTTGGAGGAGCACAATGTTTTATATCCTTCATTGACGATTGCTCGAGGAAGCTGTGGGTGTTCCCGTTGAAGACCAAAGACCAGGTTGCGGGAACCTTTGAGCAGTTTCATGCCCTCTTTGAGCATGAGACCGGGAGGAGGTTGAAGGCCGTTCGAAGCGATAACGGCGAAGAATACATTGGGACGTTGATGCTTATTGCAGAGCTCGCGGTATCAGACATCAGAGAACTCTACCCAAAATGCCTCAGTTAAATGGCGTGGCCGAGAGGATGAATCGCACCCTGATGGAAAGGGTCAGGCGCATGTTATCCTAGGCCAGGCTTCCGGGATCTTTTTGGGCTGAGGCCTTGAGGGTGGCCGCCCACGTGATCAACCGATCGCCCAGTAAGCCTCTCGACGGGGAAGTTTCAGAGAAAATTTGGACCGAAAAGGAGCCAAAGTACAGCCATATTTGGACTTTTGGCTGCAAAGCTTTTATTCATGTTCCGAGAGATGAGAGGACCAAGCTGGAGCCAAAGCCAAAGTAATGTATCTTTCTGGGCTATGGTGAGGACAAACTTGGGTACAAGCTGTACGACCCAAAGGAAAGAAAGCTGGTGCGGTCCCGAGACGTGGTCTTCGTTGAGAATGAGACCATCGAGGACATTGGGAAGGAGCAGAAGACTCAACCCAATACTTCCCAGATGGACAGAGTTATTGTTGATACTGTCCGTCCAGTGCCTATTGAGTCCAATGTCGGCAGACCAAGAGTGGCAGGCAACCATAGTGAGGCTGTTCCAATGCCTTAGGATCAGGTTAAAGATTTGGCACCTCAACAAGCCGAAGTATCCCCTATGAGATGGTCATCCAGGGAGAGACGTCCGTCCGTCCGCCTTCCAACAAGTGAGTCCATCCTCCTCACTAATGCTAGAGAACCAAAAGATTTTAATGAGGCTATATGTAGCGCTCAAAAGGATAAATGGTTGGAGGCCATCAAGGAAGAGATGGCCTCTCTTCATAAAAACCATTCCTTTGAGCTAGCTAAATTACCCAAGGGGAAGAAGGCCCTGAAGAACAAATGGGTATTCCGGCTGAAGGCAACCGAGAACACGAGCAAGCCAAGGCACAAGGCACAGCTTGTGGTGAAGGGTTTTGGTCAATGCAAGGGTGTTGACTTTGATGAAATTTTCACACCTGTTGTGAAGATGCCCTCGGTCTGTATTATGCTTGGACTGGCATCGGCTTTAGATCTGGAGATAGAGTAACTAGAAGTCCGGACAACTTTTCTTCATGGAGATATAGAGGAAGAGATCTACATGGAGCAATCAGATGGTTTTGAAATCAAGGGGAAGGAAGGACTAGTTTGTCGCTTGAAGAAGAGCTTGTACAAGGAAAGTTTGAAGGGCCGAAGGATACCATAAGACCGCTCCCACCACCTTTGTTCTCGGAACGATTTTGTCATTCTCTCCTTTATGTGGATGAGCTAGTTAGGACAGAATAGCGCTCGATCAAAGAGCAAGAGCATCCGGGACAATAGTAAGACCTCGAAAATTTTAGGGATCGGGATATTTTTGCGACTAAAGGGACAAGAAGCTCCGGCTGTCCCAGAAAGGCTATGTTGAAAAGGTATAGGTTCATAAGACCTGCCAACCACTTTAGGTCACCACGTGGTAAGATTCCTTAGTCGGTGGCCGTTGGTAGCTTGATGTACGCGCAAGAGGCTTGCACCTAAAACCTGTGGATGGAGCATATCCGCTGTTATGGATTTTTAGATATTTCACCTCCAAGGCAGTTTGCGTTTTAAGAGAAAAGCCTGATTCATACGTCACTTTATGGCCGGGAGGATGGCAAATACTAAGTTTGTTAGAGGGGCGGTCTCTGGCAGTCCAAATTAGCACTATAAAAGCAGTATCAAAGAGGAAATGCGAAAGAGCAAGAATTAGGTCAAGGCAAGAGACGTGCGATCTTTGTGACCATGAAAGACTCCTCATTCCATTCGAGGTCAAAGCACATTGACGTGCATTATCATTCGGTGAGATATGTTTTATAATGGGATCAATTGGAAAGGTCCATATTTCGCGTTGACTAAGGGACAAGAAGCTTGTTGTGACATTTGTCTGTCGACTAACTTCACTCCCACTCGATCGCACTCTCTCATGGTCCTGCAAAGGCCATGTTGAAAAGGTACTGGGAGTGTCATGTCCGAGGTTGTTGAGGACATGGACGAACCCTAAGAGCGCTCTCTATCTCCGTAGGCCTACCGTAGCGAAGTTTTGCGGGTGGGTTGGTCACCTACTCTAATCGCCAACCACTTTCGGCCGAGCATGCATCAGAGGCCTAGGCGTGGTCCTATCACCCTCCGTGCTAGTAGGGTGGCGACACTCGAGGAGGCCCTTGCTTAAAGAGACAGTAAGATTTGGAGTGCTTACTCGTCTTTGTGAGCAGCCTTGGTAAGCTTGAGAGAGTGTACGCAAGCCATTGTAAAGATAGAGTGAGAAACACTTTAGGGAGAGATTGTATACTTGAGATTGTTTTCTTTTCGCTTGAGCTGTGTAGCTAACACTTGCAAACAATCCTTTTATAGTAGATTTCTCTCAAACCATATTAAAACTGGATGGAGCATTACTCGTCCGCCGAGAGCTTTGTCCGCTGTAAGTGGATTTTTAGATATTTTCGATTTCTTGTGGAAGTAAAGGGAAGGGGAGTTCTCCGAAGACGTTTGCAGGGAAGGGGGAAGTTGGAAGAGAAAAGCCTGACCGGGAGAGAGAGTTGAGAATGAACCGATTTTTCCTTCTTTTCTCACTAATCGCCCACAAAGATATGGAAAGACATGGCAGGGAGGTCCTAACAATATCTCACTTTGCTATAACAAATTAAATGCTATAAAAAATCAATATAGTCCTGGATACTGAAGTGAAGCTCAGGTGGTGCGGGTATCAGGTGATGAGACCCGGTAACATTACCCTTCCCTTCAAAAGAACCTTGTCCTCAAGAGGAGTCCAAATTTGTGGAGTGTTGCAATGGGCTCGCCATGTAGCTTCAACTATTTTTTGGAAGTTGAGAATCAAACTTGTCCCTCAATGGATGGAAGTTCTCTTCTAGCAGCGGCAAACCGCTCACCCCATGACTAAGGTCTATAAGGAAATGCTTTGGAAGAGGTGCCGGGAGCTTTTGAAGAATTAGGTCTAAGGCAAGAGACCTTCCTTCAAAAGAACCTTGTCCTTTGGTGGAAAACTTTGTGGAGTGTTGCAATGGGCTCTCCATGTAGTCAAACGTGTCAGAATCAAACTTGTCCCTCAATGGATGGAAGGAGTCTTATATAAAAACTCCTCATTCCATTCGAGGTCAAAGCACATCATCGGTTGCAACATCACCAACATTATCAAGGGGCCGAAAATGTTATTCTGTTACGAGTGAATCAGAGATGTTTTGTTGAAGTGATGGTACCAGCCTCATCAATTTTGCCAAAGGTCCGCCGATGACAAAAATGCCATGCTCCCCATGTTGTTGACTAAAGTTTATCATACAAGAGAAAGTGGGTCCTCCCATCGGAAGATTGTTGCATGCACTCCTTAGCCTCGGCCGGTATATTTCAAAAGGTTCTAAAACTCGCCTCCCAACTGTTGAAAAGGAACTCAAGAAGAGGAAGTTATGAATCTAATATGACTGTCACTTAATAGCATGCATGGTTCCCATGTCCATACCTTTATAACATTATCTAACCCGAGAATGAACTTAATAGAATTAACCCCAAAATCACTCCTTGGGAGCGCAAAAAACTCTCCATGTAGAACTCTTGAAATCCCACAGAGGTTGCTCCGAGGAGTCAAAGCTACGCATTCAACTAGCACCCTAAGAGCATATTGTCCCTTCAAGCTCGTGCCTGACTGATTTGCTATCTCTCCGTAGCCTTCTTCTTGAATCCAAAGCACACCAACAATTTTATCCCTCAACGGAGGAATTGATTTATTGTCTTGGGCCCGGAATATGTTGGGGTGGAGAAAATTAAACACCTAAAGGAGATAGTGAGGTTGTTATAGCCGAGGATGTGAGTGGACGCACCTGAGTGGGAATGGGACGGATGAGGTCGCCTCATCCACTCCCACGTGGCATCGGGAGTGCGCCTGTGGCAGCAGTTGGGGTAAATTTTTGAAAGGTGACCGTGGTCCTAGAAAAAGCTGGGATGATTCGTTTGTCGTGGTGATTAGGGTTGGTGTTCCCCGTGGAGCGTGATCCACTAGGCCCATTGTTTAGAGAGGGTATATTTATGATAAATTTGTAGTTTAGGCTTGTGTGCCCTTGCTTTTGGAAAGAGATGGAGAGGAGCGTGGCATCGAGAGTGGTTGATTCTCGTCTTGGGACAAGAGGATTTGGGGAGGAAATATGGAGAGGAACTTGTGTGTTGTCGCTGTCTAACTCCTTGAACGCCTTGTGAGCAAAGTTCTGGAAGGCGGGGCGAAGATGAGAGGATGAAGCTATAATCGAAGGGGAGGTCATGATGAGGGAGAGTGGGCAAGCCTTTATTTGTAAAGATAGGAGGAGAAGTAGAGAAACACTTGGTGAGAGGTCAGATACTGTTGCGCCGAGCCGGTGGAGTGGCGGATTGCAACTTGGAACTCCTTTCGTCTTTTACGTAAGCTAGGGATTGAAAAAGGGGATAGAGTAGGTAATAGAGGTAGATTTGGAGAAGGTGAAGTCATCGAGGCGAACCGAGAATTTGGCGTAACACTCCCGTAAACAATCCTTTTATATCAGATTTTCTCTCAATGAAAGCACCAATATGTTGCAATCGAGCTTTTCCCTCGAAAGTAAAGGGGGAAGGGAGTTCGGGGGACGAGGGAGAGACGATCCACGTTAAAACTTTGTGAGAGAGAGAGAATCGGAGAGAGAGAGATAGAGAGAGAGTTCTTTTTCATTTTTCTCACTAATCGCCCATAGTATGTCCGAAAATATCCTCACGGTAAGCCTCCTAACAATATTGCTGCTCAGTTAAAACAAATTAAATGCTATACTAAAATAACTATTATACTTGGCCACCTTTTATGTTCTCGGCTGGGTTGGTGGTGCCTTCTCGCCGTAACACGCCCAACATGGGGGTCCGCACTCCCAGCCTCTTTTGACCAAGGCATCGTCGGGACAGGTTCTCCCCTCCCTACCCTCTCCGATGAGTGTCAGCAGATTAACCCCGTCTGTGCAGGGGAGATGGCTTTGCTAGACATTGGGACATCTATGAGGCCCAGCTGCACTTGGCCCCTGTCGGATGATTTGGGATTTAGCAGTTCGTCTGATCGGATGGAAGACAATGAGAGCCTGGTGGGTCCTGAGGGCGGAGCAGAAGTGGGCAAGCCATTGACTGGGGAGTTGAGAGAGTCGGTTGACGCTGCAGCTGTGACTAAGCAGGGGACCCTTGTTCTAGTGGAATCTTCCGCGGGAATGTCTGTGTCTTCTTCTCCTGTCGCCATTTCCATGGAAGCTGTAGAGGCCACTTCAGTGGAGAGGGAGACGGCCGGAGGTGCCACCGGGGCTAAGGTCACTGTTGAGGGGGCTTCAGGCGCTAGGACGTTGGTCAGCGAGCCCCCTGGCGCCCTAGGTGGGCTCAGACCTCTGCCAAATCACACCCAGCTATTCACTGCAGAATTTCCATTGGCTTATGCGAGGCCACTCCTTCACTGCTGAATTGAGAGTTCTAAACATAGGAAGTTGTGACATGGTCTTAGGAGTAGACCGAATGAAGCATTTCAGTCCAATTATTTTTACCACCAAACATTGCAAGTAGCATTCCAAAAGGATTCCCAACAGATCACTTCGGAGGTGATGGGGGAGCAATCAAATCTCTCTTTTATATCAGGTGCAAGCTTATAGAAAATCCTAGTTTCTGAAGAAGGCATTATGGCTCAATTTTACTCCATTTCTTCAACTGAGGAGAAGGTACAATTACACCCAGCTATTCAGTCCCTTCTTTCTGAATTCTTGGACATTTTTGTGGAATCTACTACCCTTCCACAACAAAGAACCCAGAAACACTACATACCAATATTCCCCATTTTTCATCCTGTCAACATTGGGCCTTACATATATAGCCATCTCCATAAGAAGGAAATTGAAAGACAAGTTGCTGAGATGCTAAAATCATCAATAATCCAACCCAATTCCACCCACTTACTTCACCAGTTCACATAGTAAAAAAGAAAGATACCACATGGTGATTTTGTATTGATTATAGGCATCTTAATAAATTTACTATCAAGAATAAATTTTCTATTCCCATCATTAATAATCTTTTTAATGAACTTCATGGTGCTTCTCACTTTCCCAAGCTACGTCTTTCCCATTTGGTATTACCAATGCATCAACTACATTGTAGTCTCTAATGAATCAAAATTTTGCTCTCTTAAGATGCTTTGTTTTAGTATTTTTCATTGATATCTTAGTCTACAAACCCTCCTCTGATTTATATATTAGCGATCTCACAACTGTGCTTCTAACACTTCGACTTTATATTGGTTGCTAAATTCTGCAAATACCTTTCTAGTCAAACTCAAATCAAGTAACTTGGACACATCATTACCACAGCAAGGGTAGCAACTGATCCCTATAAGATCTATGTAATGCAAGATTGGCTAATTCTAATCACAAAAGGGTCTACGGGGATTCTTGGGACTGACTATATTCTACAAAAATCCATTCATCATTATGGGATCATTTGTAAATTACTCACCGAACTCTTGCTGAAGGATGCCTTCAAATGGCATTCTAAGGCTTTGGAAGCTTTCAAACAACTCAAAGTGTCTATGACTCATGCACCGGTCCTAGAACTTCTTGATTTCTCCAAATAATTTGTTCTGGAAACTGATGCTTCAGATCAAGGCATAGGAGTAGTTTTGATGCAATCATAGAAACCAATAGCATTTCTCAGCAAACCCTTTAGATCGATGGGCAAAAGCTTGTCTATATGTGAGAAAAAACTGAAGGCTATACTACAAGCTGTCCAAAAGTGGAGGCACTACTTACGAGGAATATCATTCATCATCAAATCTTTTCATTGCAGTTTCGAATACCTGTCAGAACAGATGATCACTACTCTTTTGCAGCTGAAAACCTTGACTAAACTGTTGAGACTGCAATACACAATTCAATACCAAAAAGGAAGGGAAAATACCGTAGCTGATGCTCTCTCACAGCTACCAGAGAACTCAAGAATCAGTAACTTGCACTGCCATTGTTACTGGCTTGATAAATCGGGATGTTAGGCCATCTGCGGAGCCACCAATCACACGGAAGAGCACTCGGATCATGCAAGTTTTTCGAAAATTACGAGATTATATCCGGATATAAAACTCGGGTCTGAAAACAGAGCACGTGGGCTTGATTCCTTTTTAATTGTTTTTGTTTTGTTTTTGTTCTGTTTTCTGCAGAAGATTATAACTGTATTCTGTTAGCTATATTCTGTTATCTTGTTGCTCATGTGAGCTATAACTTATCTTTGCTATTTGCTGTTACTTAAACCGGTTGGCAGTAAATGGAAAGGCAGATAATACTTCAGTTGAATTCACTCTCCTCTCGTCTCTCTCCCACACTTTCTCTCTTTCTCTCTCTCCCTCTCGATCCTCTCTTCCCTTCTCTTCTCTTCTCTTCTCTCAATCTGCAGATTTTCGTCATCAGCCTCTTCTTGACCTCCCCTCCCATTTCACTCTGCATCAGAGTCCTTGGCCATTACCTCTCGGACTCATCGTAGTAGCACCCCTCGGACATTACCACAGCTCTCGGAGCGTATCAATTGGTGCTCCCATTGAAACAAATGGTAGAGGGCATGACAACGAGGTCTAAATCGATGGAGGAATCCATTGCCGGGTTGAAAGAGACAACCGTCGCCCTTCAACACCAGTCCGAGAGTATAGTCACCACCCTCCGGCACCATTCCGAAGCATTGCTTCTAACACTACTCTCGATGAACAATTGCAGTAGTCTATGTCAGAAGTCCTTCATTCCCTTGCTCGAATCGAAGCTCACAATCGATCCACAGTAAACCCTCATTTGCTTCCAACACCACCATCGTTCCTGGTGTCATCAACTACACTACCCGTCTCTCCTCACTCAACAACCCAATCTCTTCCCCCTCACAACCAGACCGATTCCCAGTCCCCTTTTCCCGTACACTTACCAAAGCTTGAAATTCCCTTTTTCTCCGTAGACAATGTTCTCGGATGGCAGTTTCAAATTGAACTATTCTTCCACTACCATCTTACCCCCTTCGATCAGAAACTCACCATAGCCACCTTCTACATGTCGGGTCCAGCACTCCAATGGTATCAATGGATGCATGCTACCCACTAGTTATCGACATGGGACATGTTCACCCGAGACCTAGAACTACGGTTTGGTCCCTCTTCTTATTTAAACCATGAAGCTCTCTTGTACAAACTCCGCAAACTACATCGGTTGCGGTGTATAAGACGGAGTTCGAAACCATTTCCACTCACACTACGGGACTCTCTGCGACAAATCTACTGAACTGCATCTTATCCGGTTACGGGATGACATACGGCGAGAACTGCTTCTTCTTAAGCCTCAGACGCTTCCAGAAGCCATCGGCATGGCTAAACTGGTGGAGGAGAAAATAGATGCTAGCCGCTCACTGACTCATCGACACCAGTGCCCAAGCCACCTGTAACATTTCCTAACCCTCATGCCAAACAGTTGCCTCCCCCAAATCCACCACACAGGTTGCCCATCAAACACCTCACCGCAATAGAAATGGCCACTAGGCGCGAGAAGGGGCTTTGTTTCAATTGTGACGAACAATTTACACCCGGCCACAGGTATAAACCACCCCAATTTTTGTGTATGCTAGTAGAGGAGGATCACTCTGCACTCTAACGTCTTCACCTTCCGAGGCCGAAACAGCAGAAGGCGATTTGGCAGCAGAGCATACTCTAGGGGTAGAATCTCCTCCCCTAACTCCGGATCATGCTCCCACTATTTCTTTACACGCACTGGAAGGCCACTTTCTCGCCTCCACCCTGAGATTACAAGGCTATATCCTGGGCTAGCCAATGGTTATCTTAGTGGATAGTGGTTCCACCCACAATTTCTTACAAACCAGAATGGCCAAACACTTGGGATTGCCAATTGAATCATCACATCATCTTAATGTTACGATTGGAAATGGAGATTCTCTACACTGTGAAGGATTGTGTAACGGCGTTGTGGCCACTCTAGGTAAATCCAAATTTACAGTGAACCTACATTTGTTACCCATCTATGGCGCCGATATAGTTTTTGGAGTCCAATGGTTGGCTTCAATTGGACCCGTGCTCTTCGATTACAAGGCTCTCTAGATGAGTTTTGATCATAAGGGCCACACGATTACCTTACACGGAGTACCTAAGGCCACCTTGTCCACCATGACATTAAGCCAATTGTGAAGAGGTGAAGTCACCAAGTCAGTTGTCACATATTTCCAGTTAACCGTGTTGAAGGCTCATGAGGAATGTCTGGCAGATGCTTTACCTGAGGCTTCTCCCAAATTTAATCTCCCTACAGATCTTCCCCCTGAGATGGCCAACTCCCTTCAGTCCCTTCTCTCTTCCTTTGCTATTGTTTTCTATGTGCCCCATGGTTTACCCCCACAATAACACTAATCATCAAATTTCCCTCCAACCAAACGCCTCTCCTGTAAACGTGAAGCTATATCGATACCCTCATTTCCAGAAGGCAGAAATGGAAAAAATGATTCGAGATATGCTCAATGAAGGGATCATCCAACCGAGTACCAGCCCCTTCTCATCACCGGTACTACTAGTAAAGAAAAAGGATGGTAGCTGGCGATTTTGTGTTGAT
Source organism: Nepenthes gracilis (assembly GCA_033239525.1). Classification (NCBI taxonomy): domain Eukaryota; kingdom Viridiplantae; phylum Streptophyta; class Magnoliopsida; order Caryophyllales; family Nepenthaceae; genus Nepenthes; species Nepenthes gracilis. Next base: position 27,238,867 of record BSYO01000006.1, on the reverse strand, counting down.
TATCGAGCTTTGAATGCAATTACAGTGAAGGATAGATTTCCTCTGCCAACTGTTGATGAGCTATTAGACGAACTCCATGGCGCTAAGGTCTTTTCAAAGTTAAATCTGCGGGCAAGCTACCATCAGATGTGGGTCAGGGAGGAGGATATACACAAGACTGCATTCCGCACTCATAAGGGCCATTATGAATTCTTGGTAATGCCCTTTGGACTCTCCAATGGCCCTTCAACATTTCAAGTAGAGATAAATGAAATATTTCATCCTGTTCTTCGGAAGTTTGTCCTTGTATTTTTTGATGACATATTAGTTTATAGCCCCTCTTGGGAGCAACACCTACAACATCTCCGGTTGACCATCCAGATTTTAAGGAATCACTTCTTTTATGCCAAATCTTCCAAATGTAAATTTGGATGTTCATCCATAGCATACTTAGGGACATATAGTGACTGATCGAGATGTTCCCACTAAGATAGAAGCAAGATATACCTGCATTTGCAAGGATTCTTGGGATTAGCTAGATATTATCACCGTTTTGTGGCCCGATACGCCCAGACCTCCTCTCACCCATCCGACTTTCATCCGGAATTCAAAAGCGAGACATCCTTTGGACTCTTAAAACTGCTCTCACCTCCACACTGTCTTGGCATGACCCGACTTCACTAAGCCCTTTTCCATACACACGATGCATCGGGAAGTGTAGAGATAAATCCAAATTCTACATAAGCGGCTTTCTCCTAGACTGCCAGAACTCATCTACCTATGTTTGGGAACTCCTTGGCGGCCATTTCTTGGGATCCAAATTTATTATCTAGACGGATTAACCACTTAAGTCTCTCCATCCTCACACCACCGAGCAACAAAGTTTGATCACCAAGCTTTTGGGATACGATTTTGACATTGTTCTTGTCCCGAAAGACAATGGACCTCATCGATGATGCCTTGTCTCGGCCCTTGTCTCGGATTGGCTGCTATTTTTTATTTGGAAATAAAACAATTAGATGTGCAGATGGTGATTCTTCATGGTGATTTAGAGGATGAGATTTACATGAAGCAGTCAAAAGGATCCTATGTTAAGAGAAAGGAAAGTTGGGTGTGCCATCTGAAGCAAAAGCTTACATTAACTAAAGCAAGCCCTGAGGCAATAATATAAAAAATATGAATTTGTTATGATGAGTCAAAGCTACCAGAAGACTATTTCAAACCATTGTGTTTTCGTTCAATGTTTTTTCGAATATAATTTTACTATTCTTTTACTCTATGTGAATAATATGCTCATTGTTGGACGAAATATCTCCCGAATTATCGAATTGAAGTAACAATTTAAAACATCCTTCGCCATGAAATATTTAGGGTCGGCGAAACAAATTCTAGACATAAGAATATTTCGTGACCATAAAGTAAAGAAACTATAGATGTCCCAAGAGAATTATATTAAAAAGTTGCTTTGATATTTTAACATAGAGAAATTAAAGCCTATGAGCACTCTTATTACCAATCATTTTAAATTGAAAAATTAGTAATACCCTTCTGCAGATGATGAAAAAGCAAGCATAAAAGGCATCCCTTACTCTTTAGTTATAGGTAGTTTGATATATATTATGGCATATACGAGACCGGATATTGTTCATGCGATTGGAATGGTCAGCCTTTTTCTGTCAAATATCGATAAGGAATATTGGTCCATGGTGAAATAGATATTGAGGTATCTTTAAGAAACTTTCAAGGTGTTCTTATATTTTAAAAGTAACAAGCTATTTCTAGTTTCGTTTACTAATATAGTCATGATAAGTGCTGTCAACTCTCGAAAGTATACCTAAGGATATTTAGTTGTATTCACAGGATGAGCTATTTCTTGGCAATATAAGTTACAGAAGTGTGCTACTCTTTCAACCACCGAAGCGAAATACATTGTTGTAATGGAGGCAAGGAGATGCTATGGATGAAGAAGTTTATTCAGAAACTCGATTTCAAGTAAGAGCGATATGTGCTCTTTTGTGATAATGAAAACGTAATTTACCTTCACAGAAAACTCATCATTTCATTTTAGATTAAAATACGTTGATATGAGATATCATTGAATGCGAAATATCATTGATTCAAAGTTATTAGCGTTGGAAAATGTCAGGATCGAAGAGAATGGATTAGATATGATGATCAAAGTGTTACAAAGAGGGAAGTTTAAAATTTGTCGAACTATTATTGGGATAATGATTGCCCCTACACGATCGTGAGAAAAAATTTATTGGGTTATAAGTCACTCCTATATGGGCCCTATGTCTATTTAACTTGTCGTCGGCTGACTTGGAAAAAAATAGCCGTGTATTATACTAATTTGGGAAAATTATAGATTGGCATGCAACATGCACCTAACACGCACATGAACGCTAATTCCAAATTGGATGGCACCTGAGGAGAGCTCGAGGAACATTTGAGCGAGATATCCAGAATGTCTAATGCCTAAACCACGCCCAATGAACACACAAATAGGACTTCTAGAATGTCTTCCGCCTGGTGCGTACTTGAGAGACCACTCATATGCTAAATGCAATAGGCACGCGCCTGAAGTGTACCCGACGGGAGCTCGAGAGTCAATTCACAATATAAAAATGTATTGACGCCTTTTTAGGATAATCACTTTACAAATTTGAGACTAAAGCGTACCAATTTAGTGAGAAAAAAGAAGAGAAAGAAAGTGAAAATAAAGAAGATAGAGTTTCGAGCATCTAAATAAGTTTTGAATCGTATTTTAATTTTTACCGACTTTGGATACGCTATTCTTGATGTTGAAAAAAATATTCTACCAATTATATTTATTCTTTTTCATCTTATACTAATTATTGTTCATGTTAATTTATTATAAATGTTGTGTTCTTATATTTATAAGATTTGTATAATCGAATTAATTTTATAGAAAACAAATTTTGGACGTACCATTACATAGTTTTTTCATTTCATTGTCAAAAGAATTTTTCACATAAAATCGTATATTACTTTATCATTTGTAATTATTATTTATTTATTATGTGTCGATGATTATTTTCTCGCCAGTTAAATAAGTGATTTAAGTCTCAATATGAAGCCATCCAAAAGAGTCTTCCACGTCGGCACACCACATTATGATTTTTGTGGAGCTACTACAAGAAGTTTTTAGAGCAAAATATGATTGGACCATTTAATAAATGTTGGGGATTTTAATTGATAATTTTGAAGCAATGTTGTTAAAATTGAAAATTAATGTTGAAATATTAGATATATATGGTTGATCAAAGTTGCTATAATTGAATTAGTTAAAATGTGAGATATATAATATACAAAATTAAACGTTATAAAAAAATGAGATAGAAGTTAGAAATTAAATTTTAGTATTACTCATTTTAAAAGAAATTCAAATTTCCATAGATTTTAAGTTAATAATTTTTATTAAAAAAAATCAACGGTAAGATTAATTTTTTTAAAATGAAAGTGATTTTGACTTTTTTTTTTTTTATTTTTAGAACATAGACTTTATTTTGCAACTTTGTAGCTAACATTTGCCACGAGAAAAAAGGGGTAGTTGCGAAAAATTAAAATTTATTTTGGAAAAAGATGTAACAGCCAAGGAGTGAGGCAGTGGCCACCCTGTCCATTTTGTGTTCCGTCGTTTTCTGATCTTTATACCCTCTTCTACGTAGGCCCCCAAAGCTATGCGACGCAGGGGCTCAACCCTGCCTCCTCCCTCCATTATTAAACCTTTGAAAATCTAATTATTTTATTTTATTTTATTAAAAAATATAAAATAAATTATTTTTAAAAAATTATAAATATTAAAATATCTATATTATAAAAAAAATTATCCAAAAACATAATTATTAACATATTTTTAATCTAAAAAATATATATATAAAATAAAAACTGCTAAATTTTTATCGAATAATCCAATAAAAAAAGACTTTAATACATGGGGTTGAGTCCGTGGACTCCAAAGCTATGTATGTAGATCTTTCTATCATCTCTCTCTCTCTCTATCTATCTCATGCCATTCTTAGTAGGACAGAGAAAGAGAGCTTCAAATAAACAATACCACGACTTTTTAATCTCAAGAAAAAGTTAAAATATTGTTAGTTATCTTGTTAATTTATTTACATTTATATTATCAATTTTAAATTTATAACAGTTTTATGCTAGATAAAATTTTTATATAACAACACTTAATTTATAAGAAATTTATTTAAAACATATAAACTTAACATAAAGAATTATATTAGAGTTTTTACACTAGAAAAATTGAGCGATTGTCAATGGCGCACTCTTTCATTACCTATCTTAATTAAGACAGAAAGTTATCTAACATTAAAATAGGACAAATTTATTAAATTATTTATTAAAATAAAATTATACCAGAAGAAGAATTAAATATTGAATATTAAAATATATTTTCACAATATTTCAGCCAATCTACCAGTTCTTGCCCACCAGACCCACTCCCCTCTCCCGAACAGTACAAAGACCCGTGTATAAAGAGGTACTCACAGGCTGAAAAGACAAAAAGCAAAAAAAAAGTAGAGAGAGAATTGGATAAATGTGTTAGATTCTTCAGTTCAGCAACCTTATTAGTTTCCGGAAAATTGCCCGAATCATGAATCTCAACGATGATAACATCACCATCACGACCACTACAGTTGGCAGCAGGAATGAAGACACCAGCAACAAGCAGCAGCAGCACGACGAGCACGAGCACGATATGGTCATGCCCGGCTTTCGCTTCCATCCTACTGAAGAGGAACTCGTTGAATTCTACCTTCGCCGTAAGGTGGAGGGCAAGAAATTTAATGTTGAACTCATCACTTTCCTTGATCTCTATCGCCATGACCCCTGGGAGCTTCCTGGTATCTCTCTCTATATATATATCTGTGTCTGTGTCTGTGTCTGTGTGTGTGGAGATGCACATATTCCTCCCTCCTCGTCGACTATTTTAATTCGTTTTCCCAAGTCATATATAGATAGATATAGAGAAGGAGAGAAAGCGAGAGAGAGAGTGTATTTGTGTGCGGCCTTTATCACCGCGTATAATAATTTTGTTTGTCTGCAGCGTTGGCGGCAATTGGGGAGAAGGAATGGTTCTTCTACGTGCCGAGGGACAGGAAGTACCGAAACGGGGATCGGCCTAACCGGGTGACGACCTCTGGCTACTGGAAGGCGACCGGAGCGGATAGGATGATAAGGGCAGAGAACTTTAGGCCAATTGGGTTGAAGAAAACGCTCGTCTTTTACTCAGGCAAAGCTCCAAAAGGTATCCGGACTAGCTGGATCATGAACGAGTACCGCCTTCCCCAGCACGAAACTGAGCGCTACCAAAAGGTTTACACGCATAATCTCAATTTCAGGTGGTGCATGATCAAAGAAATCATTTCAAGGGCAAATGAAAATGTTTTTTTTTTTTTTTTTTTTTTGGGGGGGTATGTTTAGGGTGTGGGCGTGTCTCAAATATCAGTTCTAACACGATTAATCACCCGTACTTGTTCTGTGAACGCGCAGCGTAATCCATCAGAATCCCCGCCGAAGTGTATCACACCGTTGAATTACATGTTGAACAGGCCCTTATAGCATTGTTTGACTTCTGACACATACTGCCCAACATATACAAAGTGTTTAAATCACTACTGGATGTTTGTCACGGACATGGAGGGTAAAAATTGAAGGAAGTTTCAATTAAATGACATACTGTTCCGTATATCATAAATACAATCTCAGTACTCGGTTTCTGGACAGATGTCAAAAAAAAAAAAAAAAAAAAGCCACTCAGGCACTTCCAATTCTCTATCAGTATTATTTTTGTACTAGTAATTTCACAAATATGTTGCTCATTTCAGGTAGAAATTTCGCTATGCCGGGTATACAAGAGAGCCGGCGTGGAAGACCACCCGTCCGTGCCACGTGGGCTGCTCTCCAAGCCATCGTCCTCAAGAGGGACAGCATCTTCCTCTTCTGAGAAGAAGCAGAAGCAACAGCGACGGCAGCATTGCTTTGTTGGAGGAGGGCAGATTGATCAGATGGAAAAAATGAGTACCACTACTGAGACAGATGCAAGCAGCAGCACTGAAGTTGGGACTGCTCTTGGGCTTTCACGCAACAACAACGGCGGCTCTAATAATTTAACTAATTCGCAATTAGTAGCACCCATGGAAATGGACAAGATTACGTTGTTGGCGAACCAATCAAATGCGAAGCAAGAGTCAGCCGTTGGCACCGCTATTAATACTTCAAGCCCTGTGCAGCTTGCTAACTGCACCGCTCTCTTCATGGGTTCTGCTTCCGGTTCTCCCTCCAACCCGACAACATTAATGGATGATCTCCACAGATTAGTGACCTACCATCAAGCTTGCATGATCAACCAGCAACAACAATTCCAAGCTACTATTAATCATTCAAGTATTACTCATTCCCCATTATTCTCGAACTTACCCTTGCCATCGCAGTCCACCCTCAACGCCACCCTACCTGGTTTTTCACTATCTCCTGTGGCGGCCACGTTCTCGGACAGATTGTGGGATTGGAATTCAATCCCGGAGGCCAATCGTGATACCAATAGTCCATTCAAGTAGTCAATCGTAGTCAGCAGTATACAAATATATATGTTACTAAACAGACATTTTACAGTTCCTGGTGATTAATTTGTTAGTTATTGGGTTTCCATCTCTTTTTTTTTTTTTCTTAAAAAAAAAAAAGACTTACGTTATCAACATATCATTGCCTGATGATTTTATAGCTAGGTTGATGCAAACGTGAATGATGAAGATTAGGTTTATGAAATAAAGTTTATCAGAGTTTAATAGGGTCCTTCAATTATTTAACTTTTTTTTTAAAAATTTTTCAATTTAAAAAAAAGCAATTCAAGTAAATAATAATAAAATTACTCTATTATAACCAAGATATTATAGTTTAACATAATATATAAGTAGTTTGCTTATATTATAAAGATAAGACTATATAAAATTGACTATTCCGCATTTAATAATGTGAGAAAAATAAAATGTAATTTGAATGACCTATTATTATGTTTAAAAGAAAACAAGATCATATTCAGCTTCGAAAGGGAATCTTGGGTCACTTTCTCTAAATCTGTCTCTCTTTCTCTTACATAAAAGAACATAGACACTGAACCTTTGACATATCAGTAAGGGCATGATTGACAGCTGAAGATTGCTTGCAATGCTGATGCAAAGCTGCAATGACTTTCTGAGACGAATGGGCAACAAAAGATGAAAGTTCAGCCAGATGTCGACAATGGAGCCATAAGATTCCAATTTTGTTTCTTTGATTTGGTAAGATTGTTTCTATTTTGCTACTTTGGTACTGGAAGCAGGAGCTCACCTAATTAAGCTTAAGAAAAATGCTTTATTTCTTATTGCTGAATTCCCTATGTGGAAAGGAATTTCCCCTTTAGGAACTATATATCCCCCTTTGCGTCGCTCTTACACATTGGTCATGTTACATCTTCTCAGTCATCTTATTATTACTTAAAATAAAAAAGGAATGAGATTCCCTATCTTTAGCATTTCTCTATGACCAACGATACTCGGTCCTCTCTCCATGCATTTAGTTCCCTCTTGGTATCCTTCTCTAGAAGATTCATCCATTGCTTTAATTTTTGGAGCTAGATCTCTAGTACATTTATTGCTTATACTGTTTTGGTTTGTAGTTCGGCTAAAACAATTGCTTGTGGAGAGGTTTATGGGATTAATGCATTGGACAACAACAATTTAGGTCTTTACGGTTGGATCCATAGCCATTAGTTTAGTTCTTATTATTGCAAATTTTAAATCATCCTATGTATGATTTTTGTCGGTGATATCATTTAAATAGATTTTGTTCTGAAACTACTGAATAAATGTTAGAAATTCTTCTACCTTGAAACTGACAAAATAACATAGTATTATACACATTCAGTTGCTTTGGAGTGAAAATTGGGCAGCATTGGAAAACGCATGAAGTTGAAAGTTCAAAAGTATGTTTGGATTAGTTAGGATTCGTACACAAGTTATATATATATATATATATATATATGTATGTATATGTATGTATGTATATGTATGTATCTATGTGTATGTATATATGTGTATGTATGTATGTATACTTCCCCCTCTCTCTCTCTCTCCATGTATATATATATATCTGAAATTGTAAAAGTTCTTTTGGAAAGTTCTGCAGTATAACTTCAATCTAAAACCCTTTGGAAAGCAAACTTGAGAGAACTTGTTTAATAAACAAATATTTACCTTACAAATATTTGTTTAGACTTAAAAATGCATATTTTAGAAATCATGCCACATAGTTCAGATGCATATATCATATCTGAAATATGGAGGTAAAATTTTGAGTTGGATATATAACAAGCTGTTATTATCTATTTAAATGAGCTACTTTCTTACTTATAAAACAAAATATGCAACATATGGATGCATTTAGAAGTTTTCTGTTCTTTGTTTTTTGTTTTTGAATTTGGGTTTGTGGGAGGTGGGAGACATTGGGGGTTTCCTATGTGTTGCAATATTGCAGGGACATGTAGGTATAGATTTGTCCATTTATAATGTTGGTGGACAGCAAGCTCTTATAATAGATATGTTTGATGCAATTTAATTTTTTAAAAAAATGTTTAGTTAATTTAGATGCATGACTTTTTTACCGCACTAAAAAATGATAGCAACAGTCTATCACTCACATCGTATTCACTCGCGTGGTAATGACGATGAAGGAGCCCTGTACCAGTCTCATACCTAGCCTCATATTTGTTTATCCTCGATATCTATCAAGGAAGTAATTAATCCTTAAAATTTGTTTTTCAAAATGTTTAATCTAAAATATATATATTACAACTAAAAATAAAAACTTTGAAAGAATTAAAATTCACTCTTTGAAATATTATTTGATAATTAAATTAGTATGTTTTTAAAAAAAATCAAAATATGAAAAAAATTAAGAGGATGAGAGAGTAGAGATGGAGGGCTTAGCTACAGATAATCTCAAAAGAACAAATTAGAGGGCTATACTTTCTTTTTCTTATTTTTTGGAGGCATATATTTAAAGTCATTCGCCAATTACTGGTGGTTTTCTAAAGAGAACATAATCAGTCATAATTTAGGTAATTAGGTTTACTAAAAATTAATTAATTCAGCTGTTATTATATATATTTTAATCGTAATATTAGTTAAAAACAATTGACACTCAAAGATTAAATTAATGGTGAACAATTGATATTAATTAGTCTAAAAAATCTCTCTTTGGCTAACTATAGAGTCGACGAATTGCTTGGCTGGTCAAACTGCTAGGCTAGACACCTAAATATATCACCTTTTAAGAATATAACTCAGATTGAGTTGTATTTTGCTTAATAACTTATTGACTATTTAATAGATCTTGATTTATCTTGTCTAGAATTAGCTCAAGATTGAAATCTACATTCTCTAGGCTTAGGCCTAATTGGTCGAACAATTCTCACTGATTTTTTGTTTTCATGTGCCTATCAACCATGAGCTTACTAGACTGATAAATTGAAAATGTCCATTCATTATTGTATTCTGACAAGAGTTGAGTTAATATCAAAATTCGTATTTTCTATGCTTAAGCCTAATGAGCCAAACAATTCTTGTTCATTTCTGGTTATCAAGTGCCTACCAACTATGGGCTCACTTGGCTAATAGATTGGCATTATCCAATCAATGTCGTATCCAACACTAATTGTGACGTCCCACGCCCTCATTTATACTTAATGATATGTCATATATATTAGTCTACAAAATATATAATCATTATATACAAGATTTACATAATTGCCATATCAAGTAGTTTCGGCCCTATATAAAAGGAATACGGCGTTGGATTCTTCAAATATATTACTAGGTACCAAAATTATTATCATAAAAAAATTCTATAGAAGTATAAATAATAACCATAACAATCTGTGGAAGCAAAAATTAAATGATCAATACTAACATTATATTTGTTTATTCATTACAAGATGAAATATATAACTTTCCGATATCAAATTTATCTACTATACTACATTACAATCCATCACCATTTGAACTTAACCACCTTCGACTATAATCCTAATCCCCAGGTACTATCTCGTGCTTACCATCTGAGGGGTTAAAAAATAGTATGAGAGTCAGCCAAATACTCAACAAAGTACATAAAAGTAAAAATATCCATATTTACACTTAAAATAAATATATAATTTAGAAGAATATGAACATACATGAACTTTTATCTTCTTAAACCATTTCTTTTCTGATTATTACTTATCATTTGCCTTTATATTATCTATCTTTAGGGATTAGGGTTAGTAGGTCTTATCAACTAACAGAGCGCCAATCAAAAAAGAATTGTGTTATTTTATATAATTTAAGGTTTAATATCCTTTTACACCCCAAGGTGGGTGGATTATGTATGTTCCCATAATATAAGGCCTTAATCTCCTTTTACACTCGAGGTGAGAGGTACTACCTTTCTACTCGGTAGGTGGGGCCTGAAGCTGTCTCGTAGTTGCTTCACTTCCTTTTACACCTCAAGGTGGGTGATACAATCTTTATACCCAATAGACGGGGCCTGAAACTGCTTCGCAACTCTTAGGGCAATTTTTTTAATTTTTCAGTACAGTATCCTAAGATATGTCAACGAATATCACCTACTAAAACCCACGGCCATGGTAATCTATTGAATTTTTACTATAATATCAATAGCATGGCAAAGAATATGACCCATTGAAATAATTTCTTAGTTCAATTTCCTACATCTTCTTCAAAACTTGATAACTTCTTAAGGAAGTTTTTACCTTATTCTTAATACTTCTTTCCTTAATTTGCTCCATTTCGGAAGAAAAATACTTATCATTCTTAGAACATACAAAGTTTCCATATAAAATTTTCATAATATCAAAAATTATAATCATAAATTGTAACAGAAGTCAATGTATTGACTAGTTTAGTAGTTTTAACTTTAAGCTTTTACATATGTTAAAAATACAGATCTAACATGTAGTATATTTGACCATTTAGTTGCCAGTCCGGTCGTTAGTTTGGGGTTAGCTCGAGTTGGTTTCTTCAATTTAATTTTAGCATAATTATTTACGGACTCAGCTATCGATTCATGGCCGATTTAAGGGTTGGTTCAAGGGTTGGTCCGTGCTGATTTTTAATATTAATTTTCAATACTTGTGAACTGATTTAGATGAACCGGTTCAAGGTCCAATGCATACTTATTAGTTGAAATTTTCAGCATATCTTGGCCAGTCCATTTGCTGGTTTAAAGCTCTATTTGATGGCCGATTTGAGGCATACTTTTACTAGTTGATATTTTAATATTACCTCATAATATCTTGGTTAAATTGAGTGTTGGTTCAATTGGTTTGAGGACTAAAACTAGGCTGATTCAGTACTAATAATTCCAGCATCAACATGGATACTGTCAACCAATTCTAGCACTATTTAAGGGCCTGGTTTAGTAACCAATTTAAGTTATTTTTGGTAACCGGTTCATAAGTTGATAGTTCAACCTTAGTACTTGATAACTTGTCCGGGTCAGCTGTTGGTTTGACCGATTCAGGGTCGATTCAGTCCATTTTCTTGGATTGCCAGATCTAACATCGGTAAGGATGTTGGGATCGGTTCTAGGGCTATTTAAGGGCCCAATTCAGTAATCATTTCAAATGGTTTTGGGAGGCCGGTTAACTGGTAGATAGGTTAACCTCAATGCATTATATTTTGGCTAGGTTGGCTATCGATTCAGCCGATTTAGGTCCGATTCGGTCAACTTTTTCCAAGTTGTCACATTCAGCATCAATTGGAAAGAAAAGGGCCAGTTCTTTTTTGTTAATTTTATGACCAATTTGAAGCCGACTCATGACCATTTCGAAGAGTCTTGTTATAGTTAAGAGACTCATTTTTAAGAATTTATCTGGTTTATGGCCGATTCAAGCTGATATTTTAGCCGGTTCAGGTCAAAATTATAACTGTAAATTTAGTATCAGCATTACTAATGCAGCCGATTTTTACCTCTGTTTTGGTGACCTGTTCAAGGCTAATTTTATAGGGTGACACTTTAATATCACTACAAGGTACTTAGGTGAACATGGCCATCGATTCAACCAATTTAGGGCTTGATTCATATGCTGAAATTTCAAATATCAACCTGACTACTGAGGTTGGTCCTGCAAATGCAGTGAGATCCGGTTCAATGTCCGGTTCAGCCCATTTTTATGATCCAATTTGCCACAACATCAATAAGAGTTTAAGGTCGTTGGTCATCAAATTTGTACTGGTTTGGAGTCCATTTAGTAACCTATTCAGTCAATTTACAGTAGCTAGTTTAGCTACTAGTTTGGGTTCAATACTTCAACCGAATATACTTCATGCCAAATTGATAATATGATCAAAAATATTAGGAAAATTAAGTATTATAACAATAATATTTAAGGGAACTAACAATAAGCAACAACAAATGAAGAAGGATTTAGAATACACTTGCCAAATTATTCAGCCAAACTTTCTCACTGCCTTTGGTTCTTCCTTCTCAGCTACATTCTTTTTCTTTCTGTTTTTCCTTCTTTTCTCTCACGGTTTCCTTCCCTTCTCCTCTTCCTTTCTTCTCCGCGTCTCTCTTATACAATTTTAGAAGCTAAGGCTGAGTCATCAAGCCTTGCTAGCCACCCCCATATCTTTCTCCCTAAACTAGCTGGGTGTCCATAATTAGCTTGCTGATTTTGCTAGCCTGATGCCTTAAGATTTTGCCTAGTGGCAGATTATTATTGGTTGCTGCTGTTTGCTGAGATATACAGCTCCTTTGCTGGAATTTTGGAGCTGCTGTCATGGAGGACTTGCTGGCTGCAGTGAGAGCTGCTGCTTTATCAGCCATGTTGGTTCATTTGATGAAGTGAGTAGCTATAAGCTGCTTTTTTTTTCCCCAAATTTGTCTAAGTGTTGTGTAGTTGCCGCCCTAGTTGTGCCTTGTGTGTGTGTTGATTTTTCCTATTAAATATTGGGAAATTATATGCTGTCGTGTGGCAGCTGATTTCCTTTCTAAATTTAATCCTCTATTGTCACATTTCCTTCTCTCATATTTGCTACTGATTTTTTTCAATTTTACTAATGCCAATTGCTGCTGTCGTGGACCCCTTTTACTTGCTAAAATGTGTTGATGTGTTAGTGTCCTGCAGATATATGGCGGTTGTGGGCCTTACCTTGCTGAATTCAGCATGTTGATGTGTGTGTATTAAACATGTGTGTTTAATTAATTTGATTTATGCTATATTTAATTAGCAGAGTTGAATTCGGTTACTAATCAAATGAACGTTCAGTAGCTGGGCAATCTTTTTGTTATTCCAAAATTATTTTGATTGATAATCGATTAGAATTTTGGTAGCCGAGTTGTCATTTTATTAACCGTAATTAAATCGATTGTTAATCGGGTCCATTAGATAATTTTTCGGGTTACTGTTGTGTCCTAGAGTAAATTTCTGGCTTTCGGGTTTATAATATAATCAGTATAATAAATGATTCGAAATTCTTAAACTGATGAAAATCTCTAAGTCCACGTATTTTAATTTTAATGGCTTAGTAGTTCCGAAATGTCAGACCACTCAATCTAAATTTTTCTACATCCTTTAACCTCGATTTTACTTTTATTTAATTAATTAAGATTTACTTGATCAAAAGATCTCGGGCCTTGCACTAGCAACTATACTTAGGGGTTAAATTCAATCTCTAATGATGCCTAAAAGAAAGAATGATCAAATGGACTAATCCATTTAAGATTTTGAGACTGTTCAAATGTTGTTAACTAAGAGGTCAATTGTAAGGATCAGATTTTTTAGGATTTAATCTCTCAGCCTTAATGAAAAAAATTAGCCTAATAGCATGTTGGCCGGGTTGCTTGTTAACTGGCCTTAACGAAAATGGTTGAGAAAGTTATTATAATAATAACCAATCTAGTAGATGGCCAGACAAGAATTGTTAATCAGTCGGACTAAATTGTTGACCTGCCAAAAAAGTTGACCGGATTTGGCATATAGTTGACCTACTTTAATGACAAAATTTTTTGAAGAGAGTTTCCAGAGAAGATCGAGTAAATTTTTTGGAGAAAATTTTTGAAGAGGATTGAGTGAATTTTCAAAGAGAATTTTCGAAGATGAAACTCCGGAGAAGATGGATGACAAAAATAAAATGTTATCCGGATAAGAGGAATGACGGGACTAAAATAATTAACCAGAAATTAAGAGAGATAACCAAATTGACTATAAAAACTTAGCCTGTAAAGGGACAATCGGAGTAGACTAATGAATAAACCGTTGACTAGTTTGGTTTATTGGCCAGTCTTGATCTGATGCCGGAGTGGCCAAGTCAGAGTAGATTACTTACTTTCACCTATTCCGTTGACCTTTTAGAATGAGAAATAAAAAAAAAAAAAAAAGTACCAAGTAGGTGATTTACCCTCATCTACTCTCACCAACCCTCTAATCTATAAATGATGAATTTTGGAAGTTAGGAAAAGGGATGGGCCAATTATGAGAGAAGCACAAAGGAGAAGAAGGGAAAGAGTTTCCAGCCAAATCTAAGTAAGGAAAGAATTTCAAGCAAGTGTACTCCATGTTTGCCCTTAACTGTTTATCGTTTGAAAATCTAACGTTATTATAATGTTATTCTTCGTTATGTTTCTACGTGATGCATATGGTACTTATCTCTCACACTTTATAAAGGAATTTCATGATCAACGCATGTGTTATGTTTTACATGTGAGGTTCCATTCCACGGTTCATGCTTAAAAGTTGTGCATAGAAAAGTTATCTTACATGTTTAATTACTATTAACGAATCAATTTGCATGTTTAAGATCTCATCCGATTGCATGTTGTTTGCCACTTGTAAAAATAAGATTGCATATTTTAAGGACTTCGATCATTTAAAGCTCAAGACATTTTGGATAGCTGAATAGTTATAGGCTTAAAATGTAGCCAAATGTGATGGTCAAATAGTTACAGATCTTAAATGTAGCAAGTTGTGATTGTCGAATAGCTCCAGATCTTAAATGTAGCCAGTTTGTTATATGACGGTCGAGTAGTTGTAGATATTTAATATAACTAATTTGTTATATGATGGTCGACTAGCTATAGACATTAAATGTAGCTAGTTTGTTATATGATGGTCGAGTAGTTGCAGACCTAAAATGTAACTAATTGTGATGGTCGAGTAGCTACAGACCTTAAATATAGCCAGTGTTTTAAACGAAAATCTGGTTTTGAATTTGAACTTGTTTCGGAAAACTAGTACTCATAAAAATTGTATTTGTCCCATGTTTTTTACTTCTGTATGCAAAATGCTTTCATTTCATTCAATACTATAATTATGCACGATTTCTGCATTGGTACCTTGTTGAGCTGTTACTCACTAATTGTTATTTTTTTACCCTCAAGTGACCAATAATTTATGTCGGATGAGGAGTGAAGTTGGACGGTCTAGCTAGATAGGAAGGCCGATCAAGATTTTTATAGCAGACTTGACCGACCTTGATGTATTTTTGGGAGATTTTGAAAACTTTTGTATAATGATTTTGCTATGTAAATAAAAAGGACATTTAGACGCTTCTGTTGAATTTTATGGTTAAGAATTTTGGTTCCTAGTGGCATCTCATGCATCTTTGGATGACCGACCTAGATTCTTAGCCTGGTCAAGATGTGACCGACCTAGTTATGACCTACCTACTTTTGGCCGATTTGATGATCGGCCATTTGCGATCCTGTACACTCGAATAGCATTATAAGTCCACCTAATTATGTGTCCTTTGGGACAAGGTAATTTTTTGGCCATGTGTGCATAATTTGACAAAGGTCATATAGTGGACTATGACCAATTCTGTCACAAATGGTATTAAAGAAAAAGAGACACATTAGGTTCGATCTGAATTTATACGGAAGTTTAGGATGGGTTAAAAGTGATCAGGTGAATAATTAAAGGTATAGAACGACTGAATTAGACTTGTTGGACTTAGTTATCCTAGTCCAGTCAACCAAGCTAGTACTAAAATAGGACTAGAACATTGTGTTTAGAAAGTGTCATGTCATAATTTGATTAAGTTGCTCTTGTTTCAAAAGTTAAAGTATCAACTGAAAGAATGGCAAATAGAGAAAGATGAAGTGCTTATAATTTTCAGGATCGGGAGGCGGAGTACTTAATTATATTAGGAAGGATGGCCAATGTTATGAAAGCTATGTGGCAACATAGTTTGGCTCGAGTTCTCACTGGTCAGGGGACATCGGTGTATGATCGATTCACCAGTGAGCGAGTTTCAGAGTTCTTGGGAGAACCGGATCCAATAAAGACAAATACGTGGATCTTACAATTTAAGAAGGTGTTTGCGGTTATTAAATATTCGACCAAGGATAGAGTCCTATTTGCGACTCATAAATTTGAGGGAGAGGCTTGTCACCGGTGAAAAATGCAGAAAATAGTATTTAAGGTACTAGAGAATGAGATTACTTGGGCCATATTTGAGGCAGTCTTATAAAAAAATATTTTCCTAACGGTCTTCAAGGGTAGAAGAAGGATGAGATTTTACAGTTAAGGTAGGACAATCGTACTGTGACCGAGTATGATACCAAGTTTACGGAGTTATCTCATTATACTCCGTACATGATGGAGGAAGAGAGCAGGAAGGCGAGAAGGTTCTCTCAGGACTTGAGAGACGACATTAGGAAACATTTGTCGACATTGAAACCGTCGACTTATGGAAAGGTGTTGGACAAAACCATTATCTTAAAGAAGGAGTTTGAAAGAGAGAAATTTTTCAAAAAAGAATGTCTAGTCAGAGTGGCTCAAGAGCCAACTCCGTGTGGGACTAGAGAAGCCCTCAAAGAAGGCAAGGTAGCCGAGTCCGGGGAAGGAGTCCAGCCAAGCAACACCAACTTCTAGGGCATCAACCAACCTACACAAGGGCAAGCCTTGTTCTAAGATGTTGGGACTTTGTTACAATTGTGGACAGTCGAGGAATATGATAAGAAACTACCCTCAATTGAAGTGAGCCCCAACACCCAAACCAACTGTCCCGGTTAAGGCATTTGCAGTCTCTGCAAGGGAGGTAGACATCTCAACAGAGGTGGTGGAAGGTAAGGTTCTCAAATCTTGATATTTCAGGGTATGTGCTACTTTAGGATTCCGAATCTATATTCTATTTATATTACCTGAGTTCATTTGTTTGTAGATCATGGATTTTATATTAGTTGTCTTAAGGCCTGCGACATTTTTTTTGGGTCTATAGATAAGATTGACTGGACCGAATCAATTTGATTTGAGATACCAAACTTTAATCTAATTTTGAGTATGAGTAGGATTAAGAAAAATGTTATGCTGGTTAGGTGATTTCTTCAATAGCTTAAATATGGTATTATTAGGTATCGATCAATGGTGCACTTGGACAATACTGATCTTTCCTAAGATTGATTAGAGTCCATAGTGAGCGGATGCCCTTTTATTTAGTAGGGGAGAAGCCCATGATCAAAATGCTCTAACCATGGATGGAGTGAGCTATTGGGATCATTGCTTTGAGGATTTATGGGTTTTTCCTTAGAAATATTGGCATCCTTGGAATTTTTTTGGGTCTATAATAACTATGCAACCAAAGTGTTTGATATGAACAATGGATGAGATTTGTAAGTTGATTTTAGCTTCAAGTAAATGATCAATTGGAGTAGCGCACCGGTAGCATGTCGGCCCATGGGCCAAAGATCTCAAAATAAAATTGAGGGTCCAAGTGAACCATAAATTTTAAGATTCTTCACATTTCTAGGACGAAATTTCTATAAGTGAGGAAGAATTACAAGGATCAGGTTTTTTAGTATTTAGTCTTTCCAGCCTTAATGAGAAAATTAGCCTAGATAGTATGTTAACCGGATTGGCTTGTTGACCGGCCTTAAGTAAATGGCCGAGAAAGTTATTATAATAATGACCAAACTAGTAGATGGCCGGACAAGAATTGTTGAGCGGTCAGACTAAATTGTTGACTTACCAAAAGAGTTGACCGGGCTTTAATGACAAAATTTTTTAGAAAGAGTTTCCGGAGAGGATCAAGTAAATTTTTCAGAGAGGATTTTCAGAGATGATTGAGTAAATTTTTGAGGTTTTCAAATTTCGAGGATGAAATTCCTATAAGTGAGGAAGAATTACATGGATCAAGTTTTTTAGTATTTTGTCTTCCAGCCTTAATGAGAAAATTAGCCTAGATAGTATGTTAACCGGATTGCCTTGTTGATCGGCCTTAACGAAAATGGACGAGAAAGTTATTATAATAATGAACAAACTAGTAGATGGCAAGACAAGAATTGTTGACCGGTCAGACTAAATTGTTGACCTACCAAAAGAGTTGACCAGATTTGACGTATAGTTGACCGGCTTTAATGACAAAATTTTTTAGAAAGAGTTTCCGGAGAGAATCGAGTAAATTTTTCGGAGAGGATTTTCGGAGAGGATTGAGTAAATTTTTGAAGAGGATTTCTGGAGAGGATTTTGAGAGAAAGTTCCGGAGAAGATAGACGACAAGAATAGAACGTTATCCGAATAAGAGAATTGACCAGACTAAAATAGTTGATCGGAAATTAAGAAAGATAACCAAATTAACCGCAAAAGCGTTGCCTATAAAGGGACAATCGGATTAGATTAATGAATGAATCGTTGACCGGTTTGGCTTATTGGCCAATCTTGATCTGATGCTGGAATAGCCAAGTCAGAGCATGTTACCTGCTCCCAACTACTTTGTTAACCTTCTAGAGAGAGAAATAGAAAAAGAAAAAAAGTATTAAGTAGGTGAATTATCCCCACCTACTCCCACCAACCCTCTAGTCTATAAATACTAAACTTTGAAAGTTAGGAAAAGGGTTAGGCCAGCTGTAAGAGAAGTACGAAGTAGAAGTAGAAGAAGAAGGGAAAGAGTTTCCAGCCAGATCTAAGTAAGGGAAGAATTTCAGGCAAGTGTACCACATGTTTGACCATGACTATTTCTCGTATGAAAATCTGACGTTATTCTAATATTATTTTTCATTATGTTTCTACGTGATACATATGGTACTTATCTCTCACGTTTTATAAATGAATTTCATTATTAGCGCAAGTGTTATGTTTTACATGTGAGGTTCCGTTCCACGGTTCATTCTTCAAAATAGTGCATAGAAAAGTTATCTTACGGTTCATACTTGTAATATGTGATATGGAGGCCCTTCTTAGTTGTATTTTTATGAGAACCATCGTAAGGAACTAAATAGAATTAATTTATTCGAACGTCTTAGTATATCATATAGATTTAAAGAATACATCCATTCCACGAGTGACAAAAGATAATGACTTTGTTCCCATCTATAGGAGATAGTATATAGACGGCTTTGCATATGGGTCTAAATAGTAGTTGATATGGCCTAAAATTACCAGGAGTATGTGTAGCATTTTTTCAAGTTAATCTTTCAATCTTTAGTTCTCAAATTTATGTATGTTTTAGATTTTTAATATGTTTTACCTATATTAACTCATATTTGATATTTCAATTGAGATTTGTATTTTTGCTCATAGTTAGGATTCAGTCGGTCTCGTATAATTAAAATTTATGACTTTAATTTTATATTATACTTTTAAGTATGAGATTATATTTGGACTCGCTTTTTGGATTATATTATACTTTCATTGACGCGCTTTTTGGATTGTCATTTCATGTGTTTTGTATATATATATCAACCCTCATCCTAATTTTGGGTACATTTATTTGTTATATTATATACTGATACTTACTGAATTTTCAACTTATATATTTATTATTCTTATCCCTTCAAATTAGTGGATTTCGAATACATTGTAGGAAGTTCAAATGCTAATTAGATTAAAATTTTATATATTTTTGATAAGTATCAGCCTCATATTTGGACTGTGTTCACACCGAATGTATTTTAATATTGTTCGCTTGGCAGATAGGTTGTTGATAGTATATTATATTGTCAAAGAAATAGTGTTCTAATTATTTAATTAAATTGAATTTTGTGACATTAGGTATGTTATGGTTTGGTGATTTGTTTGCATTGGCGTTGGTTATTTATTCCTTATGATATTTTGAAGGAGGTTGTGATTATTTATTTTTCTAGATGAGTAGTTCGGAAGATCCTATGACAATTAATGCTATAATTATTGTCATTTTATATTATATTAATGTTGTGTCAAATTATACCTAGACTTTAGGGCTCGTTTGGCTATTGCTTTATAAATTTTGGGATTAAATTTTTATGAGTTATAATTATTCTCGATTATTTTAAAACTTACTTTGGTCCGGGGTTGTGACAATATCTCTAAGGTTTGAAGCCAAGTAACTATATTTATAGTCAAGTCTTAATGGACTTCAATCAACTTGTTAGTTAACCTCTTAAAAGGATATCAAAGGCTTTGGTATCAAGGCCCCAAACCTTAGAGTACTTTAGGCATATGACCAAGCTTAGGGTTATATGTTGAAATAAACCATCTGACTCAATGTCAATAATAACTAAATCAATGTACCTATGATAGTTCAATTATGCATATATGCAAGTAAATTTGGACAAAATATTATTTTATAAATAATTATTTAAATCATTTACATCATTCAAGGAAATGAGAGTGAAAGGTAGGGTGTACCTATAAGTTCCTAAGTTAGCATTTTCACTTGTAATATTTTTTGAGGTAAATAACATTCTAAATATATGAGACTACTTTTTTTGTTTTGAGTATAGCTTATATATCGTATTCCATAGTATTACGTACACTAGGATTGGCCCTTCCCAAACTAGGGATGGCTTATTCCAATATGCAAGTTTTTCAATGGCTTCAATGTTCCTTAATAGCAAATCATCGACTTCAAATATTTATGTCTTTACCTTTTGATTGTAATATTGGGTGATTCTTCATCAATAGGCTACTGTCCGAATGAGGGTTACATCTTTGGCATCCTCTAAGAGATTTAAATTTTGTTTAGTAGTAAAGAATTTTGATCTAGAGTGAAGTTTTCCATATGGTAGCTTTGTAAGCCTATTTCCACTAGGATCACTACCTTCGGTCCATAATACAAACTAAAAGGTATCTTCCGATTGGGCTCCATTAGAGTCCTCCAGTATACACACAATACAAAGAGAAGTTTGTCTATCCAACTACCTCTAGTCTTATCTAACTTAACAATTAAATAATTGACAATCATTTAGTTGGTTACCTATATCTGCCTATTTATTTATGATTATGAGATTAACGTATGAACCAATCGGATATCAAGACATTGGCAAATTTAGTAAACATTTTACTTGATAATTGAGTATCATTGTCGGAGACTATGACCTCTAATATCCCAAATCTATAAATGATACTTTAACGTATAAATTTGATTACATTTTATTTTGTAATCTTGAGCAATGGGGATGCTTTCATTGATTTTGTGAAATAATTAACTATAGTGATTATAAATTTTCATTCGCTAGTCACCACGGGAAAGGGTTTTAATATGTCCAGCCTTCATTGTATAAATGGACAAAGGGCCTGCAATATTTGGAGCTCTGTATGTAATTATTTTGTGATACTATCATAGATCTGATTGCTATCATATTTATTGACAAACTCTATGGCATCTCTTTTTATGATTGGCTAGTAATACCACTATCTTATGACTTTAAATGCAAATTGTTTACACCCATATATGCTCCGCATATGTTGATACATACCTATGCAAGGACATAGTCAGCTTTAGTCGGTGTCAAACAAATGCATATAGGGTATTAAATAATCTCTTTTATACAGTGATCCATCCACCATAGTATACTAACTGTTAGTTTTGCAATCCACTTAGCCTCCACCAGATCACTGCAGCATTCCATTTTGAAGCTATTTTACATAATGGTTTATTTAATTTGTCATGTTTAACACTTAGAGAACATCATCCTACTCCTTTATGCTAGATATTTAAAGAAACTCTCACATATCCCATATGTATTGCTCAGGCAACTTGACATAGCTATCTCAAAAAGATGGTTGGTTTTCCAGCTATCTCACCTAGGGATATAGATGATCTCAAACATGTCAAAGAAATACAAGAGAGCCTAGGTCTTGTGAAAATATTTTACTAGTTCTGAATAGACAATTTTAGAGTTAGTAGATACTTAATTGACTACCAGTTTGAAATCATTGTTGATGGTTAGACTTTTAACATAACATTTTTGGCCAACCAAAGACTAGCAAGAAAGGTTTTATATTTAATCATATTATTAGTTAACAGAAATCTAAATATGATTGAGTATTGAATCTCAGTCTGTTTGGAAAATATCAAGACTATTCTAACTCCACTACCAATTTGATAAGAAACTTCTCCTACATGGATGGTATGGTTGGGAATTCCATATTACCGTAATTTGAATTAAAGAATGGTAGAAATAATAACAAGTGGCCGATAGAAAAATATGACATGGTAGTGATATATCAAGTGGAGTGACTGGGGTTACTTCAATTGGCTCATCTGAATCTTGATTTATTGTTTTGACGATAAAATCAACTAAGGCTTGACCCTTTATAGAAATTCAAGCCCAAAACTCTATGTTAAACTCATTCAACTTGATTGACTATTTGATTAAGCGTCTGGATATTTTTGACTTCTGTAAGATCATTTTGAGAGGTTGGTTGGTTAAGATGATAATCTTATGAGTCTAAAAATAGGGTCAGAGTTTCTTTACAACAAAAACAATGACCAAAGTAGCCCTGTGCTTACAAGTATATTGGGTTTCCAAGTCAGATAAGATTTTACTAATATAACATACTGATCACTATATCCCTTACTATTATCTGACCAGAATGGCACATGGTACTGTGTTCAAATTGGCCAAGTAAAAGTATAGGTCCTAGAATGAGCTAATAGGGAAGGATGTGCCAAAAACTCCTTGATGTCCTCGAAGGCTTGTTTGCACTCATCTTTCCATAGGAAACCCTCTTAGTGCTTTAAAGAATAGCATATATTTCTCAACTAACTTAGCTGTAAATTGGGATAGAGCTACGAGGAGCCCAGTCAAACTTTGGATATCTTTAATCATCCAAGGAGGTTCCATATCTATAATGACTTTAATATTCTCTAGGTTGGCCTCTATCCAATACTAAGAGATTATGAAACTCAATAACTTTTTAGAAGTTACACCAAAAATATATTTAATTGGGTTTAACTTCATTCAGTATATCTTTAGTACATTGAATGTCTATATCAGATCTTTAATATAGTCGTCAACAAGTTTTCTTTTGACCAGTATGTTATTAACATATACCTTCATATTTTTTTGGATTTGTTATTCGAACATATTGTTCACAAGCCTTTAATATATGGCACTTGCATTCTTCAAATCAAATGGTATCACTATATAGCATTAGGCTCCCTGGTCAGTCATAAACAAAGTTATCTCTTCGTCTTCTGAACATTGCCTTACAAGAGTATATTCGTCTTTATTTTAGATCTTAGTCTAAAGAAGACTCAATTTGGACATATTGTCAAAGTTTGTTGGATTTAAAAGAATCTAAAGTTGCAACTCATCAGGCTGAGCTTATTGAAGAGAGGCCTCGAGGAGGTTGAATTTTTCCATTGGTTTTGAAGGAGTTGGTCACTTAATCTATATTAAGTAAAAGCTCCATTCGGTGACTTAGTCATCTTTAACTTCTTCAATCCTATATTTAGTTAAGAATTTCATTTTCGAAGGCGAAATGGAGGTGACTACCCCAAAAATGTTGTATGGTATAGTTGGTCTAATATGGAATTATAAACTGATGGAAGACTTACTGATAAAAAAGTTAGTCAATAGGAGACCATCTTAGAATACATCCCCATCATAACTTCTAGGTTTATAATTCCCTTAACATAGGCTGACTCGTTATCCTGTCTGTATAATAGTCCATTTAATGTGTCTATTTAATTATATTTTAATCGTGACTTGATAAACATATCTAAATAGAGTATTTTTTAAATTTCTATCATCAATGAAAACTTATTTCAATTTGTAGTCATTAACTCTACCTGAAATAAATGCTAATACAAAAAGAGGATCATAGTGGAGATGATTATGTGAATCATATCGCCGTCACTAAAACTAATTTCTTTTGCTCACACTAGCTTCTATCCCTTATTGGAAGAAGTTTCATCTTGATACTCTTAAATTGTCGTGCTGGTGAATCTTATAGACACCATATTAATGGCCCCAACTACTACTCGATTGTATGGTTATTCAAATAATTCTTTATCATTCTTGCCTTTGTCTAGGGTAACTCAAGAATTTTGTAGATATTTTTTGACATATATTTTTCCAAATTAGGGCCTTTATCTCCTTATGTAGTATCTGGTTTTGTGTTATATACTAGAGATCAATGGTAGAGCCAGTACTTTGAATTGTTCCCTCTCTCTAAGTTTTTGACTTGTTTAGACTACTTTAAAAATTTTTCATTCTGTATCTACATTAGAACATTTGTCTAGGTGTTGATAACGGGTGTGAGATGTAATGACTTGAATTCTCGGCAAGCACATAGCATAGTTCTCCATTGCTTTTGATAGTTCTGAGTGGGTTGATTGCCATTGTGTCTCCTCTTGCCATCCCTAATATGCCCTAGACACTGCTTATAACATGGGCTTTTTAGCCTTTTTGTATCATTTGTTTACTTGGCCACTATGTAGGCTTTGGTGATACCTTCCATCTTTAAAAACATCTTAGAGTCCTACTGAACCAACAACATAAAAAACATTACATGGTTGAAGAGTCACAATGTAGGCATTTAACTTCACATCATCAGGAGTTTCAAAATGTCATTGGCTTTAGCATTGGATCAGGCCAAAAATGCTTTAGGCTCTTATTAGGTGCCTACTTAATCTTGATAATGTGCCAGAGTTATTTTTTCTCCCTCTAGCTAGAAGCAAAATAGTTCAAAACTGGTTGACTAATTCTTGAAAGGTCACAATAGATCCTTTGCTTCTAACTTATGGAATAAAATTCTTGTATGTTCCTTTATAGTTGAAGGAAAATAGAGACATAATGCTACATCATCCAAATTCTAGAAATCGAGTATAGTGCGGATGTGGTTCAAGTGATCCATAGGATCGACACATCCATCATAATTCTCCACTATTGACATTTTAAAATTATGGGTAGCTTGTGGTTTTATACCTTAGAGGCAAATGAAGTATAATATAGTTGGATCGTCTAGCCAGTGGTGCTTCCTTGAAAGACCTACTACTTTATCCTTTTAATATGTTCTTTCACTTCAATTTTAGAGGTAATTCTCTTAGACTTAGGAGAAATTCTCTACTCTAAGTGATGTAAATTTGCCTAGTCAAGATGTTCAAAGCATACTGCTATATAATCCTTTCTCTCGATTGGAATGACAACCAAAATCCTAAGTGTATTAGGTATTCTGTCGCTGTCTAACCTCAAAGATGAGATGACCTTTCAGTTAGGAGGAAATGAATTGGTTTTGTGCTTTGAGGCCACGGCCAGTTTTGCTCAAGAGTGGCTCCCCATAGAAGCAATTTTTTTACCTTTTGACCTCTTTTTTGAGGTCAAAACTTGTGGATGAATGAATTTAGCCTGATGGGGTTAGTCCTCAAATCTATCCAAAAAGGACTTTAGTATCTTCAACATGCCTTAAAGTTCAGGAGACTTGGCTCCAATATCTAGTGTGGCTGGAGAGCGAGTGCTTATTTGTCCTTGGACAATTAGCTTGATTGTTAATGCACTCTTATGTTGACCATGATGATCATTTTGTCGAATATTATTGGTTTATGAATTTGTGTGTGTGATTCTATTTAAATAGTAATGAGTTGTTTGACCGTGTTTTTCACATACGATTAGCTACATAATGTTTTCCAAAAGAATTGGAATATGGGAGAGATTGAGGAGATAAGAGAGTGGAGATATAGGTGTTGGCTACATATTATCTTAGAAGAACATGTGAGTTAGAGAAATATACTATGTTTTCCTTATTTATCATATTTTGTCCATTTTCTCAAAAAAGGCACGTATTTATAGTCATAATACTAATTGTTGATAATTTTTTAAAGATAAAATAGTCGATCTTGATTTAAGTAATTAAACTGATTAGTTTAATCATTATTATGCATATTTTAATTGTTGGGTTGATTAAAAGCAATTGAAACCTAAATATTGAGCTAATAATATGTAGTTAATATTTTTGTTTAAAGACTCTCGCCTAAACTAACCATAAAATTGACGAGCCACTTGTCTAGATGCTTGGATATACCGCCTTTCAAGCATTTAACTTAGAATGTGTTATATTCCGTTTAATAACTACTAGACCACCTATTAAATATTAACTTATCTTGATTAAAAATAGGTAAATTTCAGATGCCGGATTCTCTAGATTTGAGCCAATGGCCGGATGCTTCCTGATTTTTTTTAGCTATATTGAGCTTGTCAACCATAGACTCACTGAATCGATGAATTAGGCTTGTCCTATCAATGTTGTACCCAACTACTATTAATATATGAAAACTTGAAAATAATGAACAACACATTACACGTTGTATTCCACGTAAGAAATACTCCAAATCAGTAGTTGTTCTGTTTAATATTTCGTGGAGTTAAATTCCCAAAAGTACAAGTGAGCTTAGTGTTGAGATCACTCTCGTATGGAAGTCTGTAGGAATTGATCAAAGCACGAATGTGCTGAGAGGAAGAAATTCTAGTCAACTTCGTTGACCGGAGTCAACTCTTCTGGTCAACTCTTTCGGTCAACTTTTTCGATCAATATGTTGACCGTCATAAGTTGTGAGTCGTCTAAAGGAGCGGGACGGACTACTTCGACCAGTCAACGATGTAGTTTACTAGCAAATGTGAAGCGACGGATGACAGAATTGACATGCCATATTTGGGAGTTCTGAAAAGCTGTCATACCCAAAAGACGTACAGTTAACCTACTCTTTTGATTGGTTGGTAGAAGTCATTTTTGGGACTCCAAAGACTGATCGGTCTGTAGGAATAGGCATGCGCCGCTTGCTGCAGACCAGGTGTGCGCATGCAGGCAGAGCTTAGAAGTTGAGCACCAACCTCCAAGCTATGGTGATGGGCGTGTGTATATGTATCCACACTTTGCACATAGCAGCAGTAGAGGAGAGTTATAAGGCAAGAACAAGTAGAAAAAGAAGGACAAGACACCGGCCAAGATTGAGTGAGAGTGTAACAGAGGAGAGAAAGAAGAACAAAGAGAGCTGTGATAGAAACAAGTGTGAGAATTTTGATTACTTTGCTATATTCTTATTTTTACCTCTTGTAACCTTCTCATATTTAGTGATTCTTAGTGGACTTAGTGTCTCGTAATTTTTTTCTTAATTTATAAGGATTTTCCACATAAAATTCGGTATTCATTTCTCTTCTCTACTCTCTACTTCACAATACTCATTGTGCCCTATTAGTTGGCCGTCTATTCCGGCCAACAAAACTTTTCCTGTAATTCGGTAAATAGGCCGCCCGTTGCCCACCAACAAGAAGTATCAGAGATAGGTTGACAACTCCGTCTGAAAGGCGTCATCATCCTCCAAGAATTTGTCATTCAGTATAGAACAGTTTAATGGATAGGGAATTTCATCCTCTGACAGAAAAGATGAAGAACATCTTAACAAGAGATGGAACTATTAAAGCACTGATGAAGAAGGAAAATAAGCCAGACAGCCTATCAGAGGAGGACTGGCAAGATAAACGAGATCTTACCAATTGTACTATTAAACTGTGTCTAGCAGATAACACGCTCAAGAGGTCCTTGGCTTGACTGATCCAGCGGAGGTGTGGGAGAAGTTTGAAAGTCGATACAAGTCCAAATCCTTGACAACTAGGCTTCATATTAAGAAATAATTCTATGGCCTGTGGTTTTCTGAAGGTGGCAGCTTTAAAAGTATTTGGACGACCTTAATGGGATAGTAACTTAGATATCCGCCCTTGATGAAGTAATCAAGGAGGAGGATAAGACGTTGGTGTTGCTGGCCTCTCTGCCAGCTTCCTATGATCATATTATCACTACGTTACTGTTTGGGAAAGACACTCTCAAATTGGACGAGGTTATCGCCTCCCTACTCATGAATGAGTCAAGGCGGTCACAAAGGGCTTCGTCGTCCTCCAGTAGTGAAGTACTTGTGACCGAATCCAGGGGAATAAGTAGAGGTCGCAGCCAGAAACCAAGAGAAAAAGGTCACAGCAAATCACGATCAAGGTACCAAAACCTTGAGTGCCATCATTATGATAAAAGAGGTCATATCAAGAAGCAGTGCTTCAAATGGAAACGTGAGAACGCCGAGAAGGAGAAAGGAGAAAAGGGACGTAGTGAGGACAAATCCTCCGTCTCAGTAGTCACGGAGGCGACCTCCCTGGTGACATGTGAAGAACACGTGACAAACCTGACGGACGAGGAGTCTGGCTGGGTGATTGACTCTGGTGCCACCTTGCACGCCACGTCAAAAAGGGAGTTGTTCACATCTTATACTCCAGGAAACTTTGGAGTGATAAGGATGGGAAATGAAGGAACATCCCAAGTTGTCGGAAAGGGTGACGTTGTACTGACCACCAACAATGGAATGAAGCGATATTGAAGGACGTCCGACACGTTCTTAACATCAAGCTTAATATCATCTCAGTAAGTCGGCTAGATGATGAAGGTTATTGTAGCACCTTCTGTGAAGGTGAGTGGAAACTTGCCAAAGGCTCTTTGGTGGTAGCAAGAGGAAAAAGGTGCTCCGGCTTGTACATTATGAAGGCATTCAAAACGGCCGGAGATATAAATACTACTACTGGTAAGGAAACCAAAGACTTGTGGCACAGGAGGTTAAGCCACATGAGTGAACGCGGACTGGAATCATTTGGCCAGAAAGGCCTTATTGTCGGAGTAAAGGATGACGGATTAAGGACGTGTCCTCACTGTCTGGCCGGCAAACAGAGGAGAGTCTCGTTTCATGGAGACTTATCCGCTCTAAAGGCAGAACTGCTTGAGTTCATCCACATAGATGTGTGTGGACCATTAAAAGAAAAATCATTCGGTAGAGCTCAATATTTTGTCTCTTTCATTGATGACTATTCTAGAAAACTGTGGGTCTATCTGTTGAAGTCCAAGGATCAAGTCCTTGGTGTATTTAAGTAATTTCATGCTCTTGTGGAACGTCAGACGGGAAAGAAACTGAAGGCCATCCGGAGTGACAATGACGGCGAATACTTGAGACCTTTTGATACCTATTGCCGATCACGTGGTATTAGGCATCGAAGACACCCTCCAAAGACGCCACAGTTGAATGGAGTAGTTGAGCGGATGAACCGCACACTTCTAAAAAGAGTACGGTGTATGCTCTCGGAAGCTGTTCTCCCTGGACACTTCTGGGCCGAAGCACTGAAGACGGCGGCCTACATTATAAATAGGTCACCCAGCAAACCCTTGAAGGGTGAAGTGCCGGAGAAGATGTGGTCAAATAAGGAACCATCTTATAATCACATGTGGGTGTTTGGATGTAAAGCATTTATTCATGTTCTAAGAGACGAAAGGACAAAGTTGAAGCCAAAGACGATGCAGTGCGTCTTTCTAGGCTACGGGAAGATGAACCGAGCTATCGGTTCTGTGATCCAGCTACTAGAAGGCTCGTTCGGTCAATGGACGTAACCTTCGCTGAAAACGAGACAATCGAAGACATTGGCAGAAAGGCCAAGTGTGATAGTAAATGGACGGACAAAGTAAGTGTCGAAGTTATCCATCCGGTACCTCTAGAAGTTAAGGACAATGGTCATGAGGCGGTCGAGGAAATAATGACTCCTGAAGGTTAGAATGATGTCATTCCTCAACCGGCGAGGATCTGCCTGTCAGACAATCCTCACGAAACAGACGGCCGTCCGTCCGTTTGTCTCCCAGTGAGTATGTTATGCTCACTGATGCCGAAAAGCCTGAAACTTATGAAGAGGCTATAGAGGATGAGAACAATGAGAAGTGGCTGGAAGCCATGATGGAGGAGATATGTTCTCTTCATGAAAAACACACATTCGACCTAATTAAGCTTCCTAAGGGGAAGAGAGCCTTAAAGAATAAGTGAGTCTTTTGGTTAAAGACTCCCAAAAACACCATGCAGCCGAGATATAAAGGCGAGGCTAGTGGTGAAAGGTTTCGGTCAGCGGAAAGGAGTTAATTTTGATAAAGTTTTTACTCCGGTGGTAAAAATATCTTCTATAAGAGTCATACTGGGTTTGGCGGCCGTCCAGGACCTTGAGGTTGAGTAGATGGATATCCAAACGGCTTTTCTCCATGGTGAGCTTGAAGAAGAAATTTACATGGAACACCCGGAGGGGTTTGAGGCTAAGGGAAAAGAACAACTTATTTGTCATCTGAGAAAAAGTCTATATGGTCTGAAGCAAGCTCCTAGACAGTGGTACAAGAAGTTCAAGTCGGTCATGGCCTGTCAAGGATACCGGCGGACTACTCGTGACCACTGCGTATTTGTGGAGAGTTTTGTGATGATGATTTTGTCATCATTCTCCTGTACGTGAACGACTTGTTAATCGTTGGACGTAACAGTGCTTGGATAAAAGAGCTGAAAGAGCATCTTGGGCGGTCATTTGCTATAAAAGACCTTTGATCGGTGAAGAAAATTCTAGGAATCAGAAATGTACGCGATTGAAAGGCAAGGAAAATGTGGCTGTCGTAAGAAAGCTCTATTGAGAAGGTGTTCCAGGATTCAATATGAACAAGTCGAAGCCTGTGAGCACACCATTGGCAAATCACTATAAGTTAAGCACTCGCCAATGTCCATCTTCGGATGACGAGAAGAAATATATGAAAGATGTTCTCTACTCCTCAACTGTGGGAAGCCTGATGTATGCCTCAGTGTGTACTAGACCGAATATAGCTCATACTGTTGGGACAGTTAACCAGTTTCTATCCAATTCGGGGAAGGAGTACTGATCTGCAGTGAAGTGAATTCTCAGATACATCCGAGGAACTTCTAAGAGGTACCTGTGTCTTGGAAGCGATAAGCCCTAGCTAGTGGCCTACTCGGACATTGATTTGGCCGACAACATAGACTCGTGCAAGTCTACCTCAGGTTACTTAGTGAAATTCGCGGGGAGTGCAGTCTCTTGGCAGTCCAAGTTGCAGAAATGCGTGGCCCTATCTACTACGGAAGCGAGTATATCGCAGTGGCGGAGGCCTGCAAGAAAATGTTATGGATGAAGGAGTTCGTTCAAGAGTTTGGCATTGAACAGGAGAGATATGTGGCACTCTGTGATAGCCAGAGTGACATTCATCTATGTAAGAATTCCTCATTTCTTTCCAAATCAAAGCACATTGTGCGATATCACTAGGTTGGAGATATACTTGAGGATTGTCTGCTGTCATTGGACAATATCAGTACTGAAGAGAAGGGGGCAGACATGATGACCAAGAGTCTACCGAAATGAAAGAATAAGGCATACTGCAAGCTGGCCGGGATGATGGACTTAATTTCCTCACGGTCATGAGGGAAAGTTTGTTGGGATCACTCCCATGAGAAGTCCGAATGGACTTGATCAGAGCACGAATGTGATGAGAGAAAGAAATTTTAGTCAACTTCATTGATCGGAGTCAACTATTTCGGTCAACTTTGTTGACCAGTCAACTCTTTCTTGACCAACTCTTCCATATGTTTGTTTACATCATAAGTCAGAGTCGTCTAAAGGAGCGGGACGGGCTACTTCGACTAGTCAATGATGTGGTTGACCGGTTAATGTGAAGCGACGGACAGTAGAGTTGACATGCCATATTTGAGAGTTCTGAAAAATTGTCATACCTAAAAGATGTATAGTTGACCTACTCTTCTGGTTGGCTGGTAGAAGTCATTCTTGGGACTACAAAGGCTGATCGGTCTGCAGGAGCACTCATGCGCCGCCTGCTGTAGGACCAGACATGCGCATACAGGCAGACCTTAGAAGTTGAGCACCAACCTCCCAGTTATGGTAATAGGTGTGTGTATATGTATGCACACTTTGCACATAGCAGCAGTAGAAGAGAGTTGCAAGACAAGAACAAGTAGATGAAGGAGAAGACACTGGCCAAGATTGAGTGAGAGTGTAACAAAAGAGAGAAAGAAGAAGAAAGAGAGCTGTGAGAGAAACAAGTGTGAGAATCTTGATTACTTTGATCTGTTCTTATTTTTGCCTCCTGTAACCTTCTCATATTTAGTGATTCTTAGTGGACTTAGTGTCCCGTGATTTTTTTCCTTGATTCCTAAGGGTTTTCCACATAAAATTCGATGTTTATTTCTCTTTTCTACTCTCTACTTCAGAGTACTCATTGTGCCCTATTAATTGGCCGTCCATTCCGGCCAACAGGTAAAACTGTTCCTGTAATTTGATAAGTAGGCCACTTGTTGCCCGCCAACACTTATGCCATGATTCAACCTAATGTTTATATCCAATAGTTTAAATTTTTATATTACGGCTAAAAAAATAATTTCTACCACTCTGGAACTATATAGAATGGAAAGTCAAGGCTACGCATCAAGATTAAAAAGAAAAAAAAGCACAAAAAGAAAATAAAAAAAAGGAAAAAGGAAGTTCACATAAGTATAGACTCCAACAAATTATTATCTCTGGGATTCCCGGAAGACAACAAAGGCAGAAGACCCGCATGTGTACCAATCAATATTATAAAGTATTACAATTTAATTAATTGTCACGGCCATTTCACTCTGCACGGCGTTTTGTTGAATCCATCTCAATTATAGTTAAAGAGGACCGTGCAATGTCAGCGTGGGCACCTCTCATCTGTTATCTTCTTCCCTATTAACTAATTAATTAGTACTAAACCTTTTTTCAACATGATAATTAAATGCGATTTTCAGTCAAAGGCGCCTATAATTTCAAAATTCAACGAAGTTAATGAAGCCTATATTTTGAAGAGATTAGGCTGTTGGGTTAAGTTGTTTGGTCAGTTCATTAATAAGGGAGGACCATGAATGGTCCATTTTTTATTTTTCTTTTATTTTATTGGATGAGGGACTTCAAGAAAGAGGGGCAAAAGCGGATGGTTAAATCCTTTTTTTTTTTTTTTTTTAGCCGTCAAGATTATAGTTTGTTGAGTTTCACATTTGTCTTAATTAGCTTCCACTCCATAGTACGTTCATATCATGATTAATTCTATCTTTCTTAAAATTAGTTTATTGGGTTTTGACTGGCATTCAATTATTTTTGTTGAGTATGAGATTGTATTTCTGAAATGGAATTGATATTTGGTGTAATAGAAAAAATTAAGATTAGATAAATTTTTATTTCATGTTTGCCTTTCTGTTTCAAAAATATTGTAGAAATAAATCCGTGTTGCTATCACATATTAAAATTTAGTTGTTTATTGCAACGTGTGATGGAAGAGTAAAGGCTATGATGGTGGGTTGGATGGTGGTGTTGATTCGGATGGCTCCCTAGTGTAAGGCGCTGTGGGGGAGGAGTGGGTTTTCATGTACTAATTTTGGTAATAATGGTGGCGACAGTTATGGTGGTGGGTTTGGTAATTATAGGGTAGCCGTGGTTGGTTGTAGATGTGTGGTGCTGGTGGTGGAATAATTCTAATGATTGTGGGATTAATTGATGGTTGCAATGATATTTTAGTGAAATACAATTTGATTATAAATATTCTTTATTGGTTTTACTAGAACTTTTTTATTTCAAACAGTTAAAGTTCAAAACTTTAATTGAAATTTTTAATACATTCTATACTTTGACACTTTTATTCAATTTGGACTAACTTGCCAACAACTCTGATTGTCAGAATCACATTTATATAGCATTGACAATTAACCAATCAGAATTAAAGAAATGATAAACCAATAGGTAAATCTTAAAACTAACCCTAAGATATCATAGTTACTACTACCCATGCTTGTAATGAATTTGCCTTTGGCCTACAATGTCATCCTCGGGCAATCAACGCAATTAAGTTTTAATGTAGTCACTTTCATCCCTCACCTCAAAATAAAGTTTCCAATCCCATCAGGGATAGGTAAAAGGACAATAGACAACAATAAGGCCACTAAGAGACTCCATAAATTAAATAAGAAGCAAAATGAGACAACTCCATAAGTATGACCTCGTACTAGGCTGCTAAGAGACTCGTTCACTTTAGCATCAAGATCTTAACCTCCTTTCCAATCAAAATGCAACAGGAAGTATTTCCCATTTAAACGATGAAGAAACTCATCATAGGTAAAGAACTCAGCGGTTACTCCTAGCTTGTGCCTGGTTATCTTCCCAAATGCTCCACTTTCCCAGCTATCCTAAAAGTGGCAAGGTGGATCTTGTCCTCCGTCTTGCACTTAATCACGTCAAATGCCTTCTCTACTTGCGCTAGTCATGCCATGTCATGCAATAGATTGGGCTTTCCGATAAACTCAAATTTGTGCTAGTCCATGAAGTCGTGAAACAGACTGCGACCTCAACCCTTACATCCTTCTTAATTGTCAATGACCTTATTGAGGAGCTGCGCCATCTGACACGATGCTCCACATAGCCCCACAAATTATCAGCACTGGAGCCGTTAGAAGCTCAAAATGATCTACCCGTATTAGCGCTCTACTTCCCAGTCAAGCTTGCAAAACAAAGAGGTTTAGAAGCTCAACTATCCTAAATCTGGTACCTAATTACACAACCCAAACCTAGAATATATAAATATCCCAAATCCCTAACCCTTAGCAAATCACCTAATATTCTTTGAATATTATTAATCCCAAGATTTTCAAGTATTCATACAAAATCTTATCTATTTGATATCATCATTGCAATATCCTGAATTTACATTTGGATTTTTTTGATATTACTTGTGATTTTGAATTAATTTGGATATGATAAAAATAAATATATATTATAAAATTTTAAATAAAATTCTAATTAGTTGGGTTGACGATCGATGTGTGCCTATACTAGCACTCAAACACTGATTGAATTACTTAGGAAAAAAGGAAAAATAATAATAATAATAATAATAATAATAATAATTAATAATAATAATTTAAGGGGAAAGGAAGCCACACACGGCAGAAGAAAAAAGGGAAAAAAAGAAAAAGAAAAAAAAGGGAAAGAGAAGGGAGGCAAAGGTGAGGATAATAAGAAAAGAAGGGGAAGGTGGTGTGGCTGTGGTTGGAGAGGTCGACGCCATAAATGGAAGCCAAAGAAAACCCTAGCCATGATTTTCCTCTATTATTTAAAAAATACGGTGGTGTGAATGAAGGGGGAGGTGCGCATGAGCCAAAGTGAGAAATCCAATACCATTAACATCGTCGCCAAAAGGGAAACAAGAAATTAAGGTAATCAAATCCTTCTCTTTTTCTTTGTTGATATCGATTCTTTACTTACATGTATCGATTTTAAGAAAAATTAGTCGAAATCTTGGTAGATGGGTAAATTGGGCAAAATAGAGCTACGGCTCTAATTGATGAGGAGGAGAGGCATGTGACAGGAGAAATAAGAAGTGAGGGAGAGAGAAGGAGAGACACAGTGTGCGGGAGGAAATGGAAGAGAGGGAGAAAGGAGGAGAGGCGCGTGGCAGGAGGGAGAAGAGAGGGAGAGAGAAAGAGAGGCACGGTATGCAGGAAGAAGAAGAAAGGGAGAGAGAAGGAGAGGTGCGGTGCACAAGAGGAAGGAGAATAGAGGAGAGAGAGGGCACGCATGGAAGAGAAAAGAAAAGGTAGAGTTCGGATACCTTAAAGTATTCTTTTATCAAACCTATTTGGTATAAGGTCGTGATAAATATTTATAAATCATATACTTGATTTATTTTAACATCTGATATATTTTGGCTAATATTTAAATATTTTACTAACATGTATATTATTTTTATATATTCTATTTGTTTATCCTATATATGCATATTAGATTTATGGGTCATTCAGTGATTATGTATGAGTCTTGTATTTTTAGAGGGTTTTATTATTTTTATAGAAGTCCAAAAAACATCTGAACTATATATATTTGTGTAT
This sequence comes from Nepenthes gracilis, assembly GCA_033239525.1. Lineage (NCBI taxonomy): Eukaryota > Viridiplantae > Streptophyta > Magnoliopsida > Caryophyllales > Nepenthaceae > Nepenthes > Nepenthes gracilis. Next base: position 27,202,856 of record BSYO01000006.1, on the reverse strand, counting down.
CTGTATGTTTATACGGAGATAGATATGAATCAGGCTATGCATCGATACACATGCATGCTGTTGGGGGTTGAAGTTGCTACTATATGGGAATATAGACAAATGCCTTGCATCTGAATACTCGTAGATAGTCATAGGATACCTTCCTACTGGACCACGTTTGCTCAGGAAGATCGCCATTCAAAGGGCTGCTCGGCAACCTGTTGATGATATAGGCTACTGTCTTCAAAGCTTCCCTCGAAAACAGACTGAGAAGCTTGGCCTCAGACAACACACTTCGAGCTCTCTCCATCAGTGTTCAATTCATGCGTTCTACCATCCTATTTAACTGTGGTGTATTTGGTAGTGTTCTTTGGTGCCGGATGCCATCAGATCGGTAATACACATCAAAAGCTTCCAGATACTCATCACTATTATTACTTCAAATGCATTTCAATTTCTTCTCTTTCTGTTTCTCCACATGAGCATGAAAATGCTCAAAGATGCTGGGGACTTGGTCCTTCATCTTAAGGAAGTAAATCCATACATTCTTTAACTAATCATCAATAAACAAGACGAAATATTGTACTCCTCCTAATGATTTTTCTTTAAATGGACCGCACATATCTGTGTGAACCAGCTCCAACACTTCGGCTTTTTTAGCATATGAGTCTTCATAAAACGTGACTCGCCGTTGCTTTCCTATTAGGCAATGAGGGACAGATTTTCAACTTGGCTTCATTTATGCCTCGGAGGAGGTCCTTCTGGCGGATTATTTAGTTCCTTCTCACTCATGTGACTAAGCCGATGATGCCATAAGTTTGATAACTCCTCACTCCTCATCACAAGAACCTCTCTGGTCTCACCGGATGCTTACATCATATACAGGCCGGAAACCTTTTTTCAGGCAATGACTAGAAACCCTCCAGTCAACCTCTATGCTTCTTCACAGAATATATTGTAATACCATTCATCGTCTAATCTGCCAGCTGAAATTATATTTAACCGGATATTTGACATGTTGGATGTCTTTCAACAACGACCTCGTCTCATTGTTTGTGACAAGCGATACGTCACCTCTGCTAACGACTCGGGATATTCCTTCATTTTTCATTTTTAACACTCCAAAATCTCTCAGAGTGTAAGATGTAAACAGTCTCATTCTGGATGTGATGTGGAGTGAAGCACCTGTGTCCACCACCCAATTGGACTCGTGATCGGTCAAGTTAACCACATCATTCATCTCACATGTCAGCAGGAGGTCACCGTCAGTGATAACTGAGACTAAGGCTCTTTCCTTATCTCGTCCATTCTCAACTTTACTCTCCTTGCCTTCTGCATTATTGTTATGCTTTTATTTGTAATAATATTTCTTAATATGACCTTTGTTATCACAGAAGTAGCATTCGTGGTTCTTATACTTTGAACGAGAATTGTTTTGGTCATTCTCTCTATACTTGGGTCCGCACCCTTTGTTCCTACCCAAGGATTCTATGACCAGCAGATCAAAGTCCTGAGTGGAGGAGGAGCCCTATGGCCGACATCTCATCTTCTTGTTTAACACAACTTCTTTTGCAATCTCTAGGGTCATCATGCCATTTGGAGTAGTATTAGTGATGGTGATCCATATCACCTTCCAAGAGTCCAGCAAAATTGTTAGAAGCTATAGACCTAGCACTTTATTTTTGAATTTGATGCCTATGACATTCAATCAGTCAATGCAGCTTTAAAACTCATTTAAGTGGTTGGCGATTAGCATTTTGACCATGTGCTTCACTTGCATCAATTTCTTCAAGTGAAACAGCTTGTTGTTGCCAGTCTTAGAAGTATAGAGGGTTTCTAGCTTCTCCCATAGTGTCTTTCTATTTGTTTTATTTCGAATGTAATTATATACATTATCATCCACAAACTGTCGAATATAGCCACAGACCTGTTTGTCCTCAAAATCCCATTATTTCTCTGATTTCGCCTCAGGCTTTTGAGCAGCAAGTACCGGAAGGTGCATTGTCTTTACAAATAGCTGGTCCACCATATTACTTTTTAAATTATTATAGTTTGTATCGTTCAAACAAACCATCTTGTTTCCCACCTCCATCGATTTCAGTGAGTTTCAACACTGGCACGAATAATCTATCTTTGATATAACTTGTTGGGGCAAAGGGTGCCAGTTAGACAGTGAAACCGAGAGGATGATGATGATGATGATCGCACACACAATAGAGAAAAGGAAAGAACTAAAAATACACAATTTTAGGTGAAAATTCTCTTTTAAATAAGAAGAAGAAAAATCACATGACACTTAATTCACAATATCTCACTATAAAAAATTTTGGTTATGGAAACTCTTGTTACACAAACCCTCGAAGAAAAAGAACATGTAAAGTACAACTCTTTTATTTCTGTTGTTTTTCTTCCTCTCTCTCTCTCTCTCGGCACTCTCTGCACACCACTCTATATACTTATATACATATATAAAAGTACTAGGCGACCACATACTCTGCAAAACAGTTGTATGCACTACAGAGCTTGCTACCTACTCTGCAAAATTACCTTCCTGCCGAGTTTAGTTAACCTGTTCTATAAAGTTTGCTACTAACTCTGAAAAGTCAACTTCATTTTCTATAAAGTCATCTATCTGTGCAGATTTGACAGATGACCAACTTTTTCAGACTAGTTGTCCTCGATTGTCAGTATTGACTTGCTTTGTGACTTTATCCTTGGCTGCACCACTTCGGCAAATTTCATCATTTCAACCATGTGAATCACTCTGGAAATTCCATTTCAGAATTTTCACTTTTGGAAATTTCACTCCAAAATTTCAATCCAATAAAATGTAATCACTCTGAAAATTTCCACTTCGGCAAAGTGTAGTCACTTCAGCATTTTTTTCACTCCGACAATTCTTCGCACCGGCCAAGTATTTGTAATAAGGCCATATCGCCGCGCGCGCTTGCCCCATATAATTGATATGGGAGTGACCCATATCCCAACAGATATAATATATGACTTGCTCCATATGATTGATGATAGTTAGGTAGACCTCGGCTTGAGCTCCAACCAATTCAAATGTGATCAGAGGATCCCCCTGATAATTTGTTTCTCATTGCCATGAAGGAGAGATGTTAGTGGTGTAATCTAAAGATTTTTTACCTAACCTAGTTTCAACCAGGACACAAACCTAATATTGAAATTTGATAAGAACTGCCTAATTTTCAGGCATTTTAGAGGGCTATTGCATTCTCTAATATCCCAACAAGTACAGGGAATTACTTGACATACATGGGAGGTGTTTTTAGTCTCATGGTGTCCCGAAAAGATTTAAGAGGTTCCAAGTTACTTGAAGGCAAGAAGCCTTCGGCAGGGAGACAGGAGGGGGCATGACACTCACACAGGCTGAGAAGGGCAAATAGGGAAATGCCCCAAAGGCTTCATGAGTATGAATATAACCCAAAAGGGGGCAACGAGGGTATCGGAGGGGGGGTACAAACCAAGTTGATAGAATTGTTTAGTTCAATATGAATGTCCCTAAGGAGGACCCAAGAGCTAAGGACAGTGTATGGTGCATCCTCCGGAGACTAGGCAACGCCGAGAGGGGGATGGCTAGCCTCAACAGACTGGGCACCACAACTATTGTCATTCTTTTGAAATGAACAGCCTCTATAGACTAGGAAACACTGGGACTGGGATGGGTAGACTTAACAACTGGAGGAGCAAAAGGAGTATTAATCAACCTAGTACATTTTCTACTAGTGTCAAAGTTGCCAAATAGCCTATAGCAGATATAACGACAGCATTTTTTAGAGTACAAAACTAAGATTTCCATACCAGCTTTGATACGTGCTCCAACAGTAAAACCTATAAAGTAAGTAGAAGAAGATAAAAGCAAAGGAGAAATGGGAAGAAGGGAGGATAGACAAAAGGGGGTATGGGAGTTTTGGCAGAGGAAAAAGGGAGACAAAGGAAAGGTTCAAGAGAGAGAGAGACTAAAATGAAAGAGAGAGCGAGACAGGCAGTGTGTGTGTGAGAGAGAGAAGAAGTACAGTGGAGAGCAAAATGAAAATATCTCCTCCCTTAATATAGCCACCACCAGTTACATATAGAAAAAATTCAACTAAATCAATTAGAATTGAACGGAAGAGCTAATATAAAATAAATAGTATAATAATTTCCTATAACATCCTCATGTGCAACTAAAACAAAATAAGTATAATTTTAATAGATTTAATTAAATATAGTCCTAAAATTTTGCGGTTAGGGAACCGATAATTCTTCATAAACTGTATCCATAAGGCCTATAATATTACCCCCTCCATCAATAGAACCTTATCCTTCAGGCTTAACGAGAAAAATGTTTGGTGAATTTCAGCAATAGCCTTCCACGTAGCTGCCTCTAGGAATTGATGCAACCATTGAACAAGTATCTAGGAAGTGATCTTATTGGTGAATAGTGCATTCTAAAACCCGAGCAGCTGATTGGAAAAATAGAGGCAACTGAGAGCTCCAGGAGTTGGTGGGCAAATCAGCAGGCCGAGACAGAGGATGTTGATTAACATGCAGTTCAACAGAGGTGCAACCCAAACATATGGTAGTCTCATTGTTAGAGGAGCTACCAAATACGGTGGCGGAAGAGGAGGTGCAAAGTAAACAGGTATGGCAATTCTTATTGTTATTTTCTTTTCTGCAGGTTTGTTTCCTTAGCAAATTCCCTAGCACAGAACCCGTTCCGTCCGTATAAATATGACGTTAATGGATGTAAGGAGTTACTCCTGCAGTTTCCCCGTTTCCCGTTTTCCTAATTTCTTCTGTATAAAATTGTTGTTATGATGATGGGGAACCAAAAAATCAATATTCTAATTCTTGCTTCCCTCTCCTGATGCTGCTGCTACTATAGGCGGTTGTCTGGTCCGAGACAGTATCTTTCGGTAGATAAGGAAAAGGATCTTAGATGCAGTTGCAGTAGGACACTGTGGGCTTGAGAGACTTAGAGTTTGCACTCGAAATTTCTGTGGAACTCATACTAATACAGCATTGTCTAGGGTTTGCCTCCACACAACGATATTGCTGTGGATAGAATACAACAAGAAGACTTTCCAACAATTGTAGAAGGATCGTTAATGGCTTAATCCAGAAGGCATTTGTTCCAGATGCTTCTGCTCATCAGGATTCCAAAACTCTCACCATTCTATCCACCAAATTCGTTCATATACAAAGACAACATATTTTTTGTGACTAAAACATCCGCCCAATCCATCGAGGTACTGAATTCAGCTTTTAAACTATCAGAAGAAACCACTAGTGCAATTCCTCCTTCACTTCAACCTTGTTTTGATGAATCTTTATGCAAAGTGTTCACTTTAAAATGGATAATGGATGAATATAATTGATTTGAGGGTGTTAGGGCCTCCTGTGCGGTGCCTAGCAAGCTCAACAAACTGCATTTCAATCTTCACTCGAACTGCAGAAACAGCCTCCCCCCGGTTTGGAGAGAGGCTTTCAACTTGGGAAGAGGCACCATCTTTCCCAAAACATCTTAATAAAGAACATTTGAGAAGCTTATTCCTTGAAGAGCTACATCTGGGATTTTGTCTTTCACGAGCAAGACTTTGAAGATGGCAAATGTGCTTCCTATTGGTGAAAGCATTGACTCTTCGTCCATTGGCAGCTTCATCCCTTGGATGTTTTGGTTGTGATGATACACTCAAACACGCTGTTTTGGAGTCAACAAGACCTCGGTGGGAACAGTTCAACATATTGTTAATTATGAATTGTGCTCGGAATCAAAATTGAGGGCTTGAACTTCTGTAGCGATAAGTAAGTGAGCCCAAATGAAAGCCCAAGTGTTGCTATAATTCACAGTGTAACAAATGTTACGAAATTAATATAAAAAATAGTTGGAGGAGTTTCAGCTCCGGAAGATCTCGAAGGATATCCTCGGCCCATTGTAATGGGTTCTTCAAATGGGAGGGTGGACTATAGTGAAGGCAAATCTAAGATGAAGGGCCTTGGTTTATGCAGGCATAAGAGAAAGAATTGTTATTCAAGGAGAGCGGCTTCCGGTCACGGGCTCTTGGATGGAACAACATCTTTATTTTTAATGTACCATGAGAATTCACCACAATCGAATTGAGGAAGAGGACACAGAAGGTGACGGTGAGGATCTCGAGGGCTGCCCAGGCAACGTGTGATTTTGAGGTGGCTCACCTCACAGGTGGACATCCGATGGGTGAAAATGGAAGCTATAAAACCTATGATAGTTCAACGTTGGGCACTCTTATTCTTCTTGTAATTGGAGCAAATGGTTTCACAGTGCGGCAAAAGTTCTTTGGGCTTACTAGCTCGATTCTTTATTATTGCCTCATTTGAGGCTTGTTAGTGAGCCCTTGAGTTCCAGTGACATAGAAGCGAGGCATTATGGAAATAGACCAAGCTGTTATAGCGATACGAGGACCAGGCGAAAGGGCATGGACAGCCGCGAACTTAGTCACCGGGGCACGGACTTGGTTGGTCGGGAACAAGTGGAGACCAAGTGCGAAAATGGCCGTGCATATTGAGAACCAATCAACTCGTCTTGCTAATATTGACAGTTTTGACCATTTTATTCCTTTGTCCATGAAACAAATATGGTATGAATTGAGAGGAAAGGATAATTTGCCAAGGTTTTAGAGTGGACCTTTTCTATTAAGTCTGTGTGGAAAGAGTTGGTTGAGAAGTCCTTGATGATAAGTTGATCAAAATGTCAAAATACTTCAGATGATGTAAGGCAAAAGAAGCGAGTCAATCGTCTTTGATCATACTCTTTCTCAATTAAATCAATCGAGACTCTCATCTTTTGTTATATCTTTTCAAAAGCTGGGTTGTTTTGATGATGACGTCATGGCAGGTGGTTAAAAATGAGACATGGAAAAAGGATTTGTTGCACATGTCCTAGTTTGGTGATTGTTAGCCCTACTAATGATCAAGGTAGTTTGGTGATTGGTTCTCTGCGAGAGGCTCGGCTTTCAGACATACCTACATTAAGCGTGGGAGAGGAAGCCCCGTCGTTCAAAACACAAGCGGAAGCTTCTTTGGTTGGATTGAAAGCTATATCGATGAGGAGCAGTTGGATTTGGGTGTAGGAACAGCTTTTGGATCAAGCATTTTCTGAAACCATAAACCGTTGAAGTAGCAATTAAGGGCATTGGCGATTACTCGGCCCAGACTTTCAAGCTTCATGTTCATGGGTCCCTCTTTTGTGCTGGGAAGATCGAGCTAGCACGGGCCCTGCAACTGCTTTCATTTCATCCGAGGAAATGCTCACGATTCAAATTGATATGACGAATACCTCCTTGAAAAGCGGTCTCTCGGACCTTCCTATTGATCAACCTTGAGGACAAGGTTGTTTTTTTGAAGGAAGCGGGCAATGTTGCGAACCTTTAATTATTTTCTTTTCTCATTTTCTCCTTGGCTTGTTTGGTTTGTTTCCTTAGAAAATTCCGTTCTGGTTTCCCGTTTTATTTACAAGAACCCGTTCCCGTCCATATAAATAGGTTGTTAAAACGTTAATGGATGTAAGGAATTGAATTCGGCCCCCGTGGAAAATTTCCCGTTTCCCGTTTTCTAATTTCCGTTCTGTATAAAAATTGTTGTACGGTATGATGAAGAAAGGAAGAAAAATCAATATTCTAATTCTCTCTCTCTGCGTCTTACTTCCCTCTCCTGTTCTTCTCTTCCTCTGCCCTCTCCCGATTCCCTCTCCTTCCCTCTTACTCAGCACAAATCCCTGCATTCCTCCTCTGCAGAACTCCCCTTCCGTTGTGTTCTTCATCATCAACGACGGCGACACATGGCGATTGCATCACAATCCCCTAGCACAGTACTAGACTATGACGTATTGGGACATAAGGAGTTACTCCTGCAGTTGGGAATCTCTGTGGTTATAATGGGGGAACCAAACTATCACTAACTATTGCAGATACTGCTGCTACTATAGGCGGTTGTCTGGTCCGAGACAGTATCTTTTGGTAGATAAGGAAAAGGATCTTAGATGCAGTTGCAGTAGGGCACTGTGGGCTTGAGAGACTTAGAGTTTGCACTCGAAATTTCTGTGGGAATACTAATACAGCATTGCTAGGGTTTGCCTCCACACAACGATATTGCTGTGGATAGAATACAACAAGAAGACTTCCAACAATTGTAGAAGGATCGTTAATGGCTTAATCCAGAAGGCATTTGTGAAGATGCTTCTGCTCATCAGGATTCCAAAACTCTATCATTCTATCCACCAAATTCGTTCATATACAAAGACAACATATTTTTGTGACTAAAACATCCACCCAATCCATCCAGGTACTGAATTCAGCTTTTAAACTATCAGAAGAAACCACTAGTGCTTGATGCTTCAATTTTTTTGTTTTTGAATCTTGTGCAAAGTGTTCTTTGATACATGAATACCTCGGTCAACAAACTGCATTTCAATCTCACTCGAACTGCAGAAACAGCCTCCCCCAGAGAGGCTAACTCAGCTCCACCATCTTTCCCACAACATCTTAAGAACATAAGAGCTACATCTGGATTTTGTCTTTCTAGCAAGACTTTGAAGATGGCAGGCTTCCTTAAAGGCTTCGTCTGTGTGAGCATCCAAAAGATAGAAAGTAAAAGACTCTAATAAAGAATACTTGGTTATATTAAAGGTAGCAGCAAAATCATCCAAAATGTGCCTCCAATTCTCATCAGGTTCTGTCCAATTCCGAGCAAACAACTAATGCAGAAAGATTGCTTGCTTAGCAATTACCATATCGGAGTGTCCATATAAAAAAAATATTGCAACAGCAGCCTCAAATTTTCAAAAGGATAGAATCCTGCCAAACCCTCTAGCTTAGATCCGAAGAAGGATGAGCCTCCATCCTTCTGCAGGGATGCCATTCTAATTCAACCACCCTTTCCTGATCATGTCCCTTCTCTGTCTAAAGATTCAACAACACATCCTCAAGAAACAGAGTGAAACTATCCTGTCTCACTGGCTCCATAGAGTAATCCACCTGCTCAGGCCATGCACGCTGAATTGTAGGTGATTTTCTTTCCTTTGCAAGCTTGCGCCAATCCTTGACCACCACCTTATCCAGCAAAAAAGCAATAACGGGATCACTAGTCACGTCACTTTCATCCATACAAACATTTGTAACATATTGACATATCAAACAACACAAATTATTCTCCATGGCGACATCAAACAAAGAATAAAGGCACTGGAGATCAGCTATTGGGTGTGCCTCATAACTTATTTTGTCAACAACAAGGTCATCCATTGTCCCGTTAAATCTCGGGGAGAGTGAACTGTTGGGATATGGGTCACTCTCGTGTAGATTCATATTAGATTGGTAGGACGACAAGTTTATCCAAATATACATTAGTGCAATACTGAGAAAAAGTATTATTGTATTTTCCACACGCTTGCGCACGCGACAATATGGCCTAATGGCAATGATTGGCCAGAGTAAAGAAAATATTGGAGTGAAGAATGCCGGAGTGAAAAAAATACCATAATGAATAATGCCGGAGTGAAGAAAATGTCGGAATGAACAAATTGTTAAAGTGGTTACACTTAGCCGGAATGGTGAAATACCGGAGTGGCGACACTTAGGCCAGAGTGGTGAATTACCAGAGAGGAATACTTGACCGAAGTGGTGAAATGTCAGAGTGGTTATACTTAGGCCGAAGTGGTGAAATGCCGGAGTGGTTCCACCAAGTAGGAGTGATAAGGCCAGTTTGATCCATACTGATGCAAAGGCGAGTTGAGTGCTACCTGTCTGGAAAGCTGATTGTCTGCAAAATCCAGTATAAGCAGCTGACTTTGCAAAGCAGGTAATTGACTTTCAAAGTTGGTAGTCGACTTTATAAAGTAGGTCAATTGTAAAGTTTATGGCTAGAAGGAAGTTTTGCAGAGTAGGTGGCAGGTTTGTAGGGCACGCCACAAACTTGCATAGTAGGCCCCACCCGGTATATTTGTATATATATATATATATATATATATGTATGTGTGTGTTCATAGTTGAGATTTCTAGAGGTGAAGAAGAGTAAGGAAGAAGCAAAAAATATAAGGAGTCATCCTTTAACTCTTGTACTCTATTCTCTTTTCTTCGAGGGTTTCTGTAACCAAGAGTTTTTGTAATCAAATTTTACATAGTAAAATTTTTATGGATTAAGTGTCCCGTGATTTTCTTTCCCTTATTCAGAATAGCGTTTCCACGTAAAATTTATTTGTATTGTTCTTTTCTCTCTCTATTGTGTGTGTATGATTATTGTTATTGATTTTTCTTCTCGATTCACAGTTTTTTCAGCGCTCGTTTCCAACATGAACATGGCCATAATTTAGTTTTAAGAGGGATTGCTCTAGGCTGAACGCCACTTCAAGCACCACAAAGAGCATGCCAGACATATAATGTCATCCAACCCCTGGAACATGTTTCGGAGATCCTTTATAAACGCTTTCATTCCATAACTTTCAGCTTTGCAGGAGAAATTTCCACATCTGTTTGCTGATGGTGGCACTTGTCCTTCACCTACCAACTCATCCAACTCTTCCTGTTGCTTTTCTATGGTGGCATCAGAATCAAACCAATTAGTGGCTTCAGCTGATGCAAAAGTTGCCTGGCATTGAGAATTGGGTGCCAGGATCAGACTCTTCGCATCTTGAGGTGGGCGATCACCATCTAAACTGACACTTTGCTAGCCATTGTCGATAATGAGAAACCTAAGTGAGAGGCTGCCGTTGGCAAACTCATTTTCTCTGTACCACACCCCAATAAGATCGACAAGCAAGTAAAGTGCATCCCAAATACACCAACCAAATTTGTCCCTCAATGGAGGAATTGATTTCTCTTATAGGAGCCAAATTGTGTTAAGGTGAACTTTGATTACACTATATGGCTCCTGCAGTCTTAAAGTTGAAGGAACAAAGTGGCCTTCCATTGCATGGAGGGAAATAGTTGGAGAAACTTCTGAAGCTAGCGGCAAAGAATCCATCCCTTGAAGAAATTCTTGTAAAAACTCTGACTTAGGGTACTCAATGTCTGACTTGGGTATTGAAAATTGGCCAGAGCCATCTTTTTCAGGATACTCAACAATGATTTTTTTTATTGACAATTTGGGAGGAAGGCTTGGAGGAGAAGAGCTTTTGGGCAGAGTTGAGTTGGTATTAGTGGGTAGTTGGGTAAGTGGTGGACATGGAGAATGGGGTTGACCCGCATCCAATTTTTCCTCCCTTAATTTTGCCATACCAGTGGCTTCAAGTAATGACACAGGCTTCAATAATAGGAGCTCACAACGGGTTGCCATTTTAGTAGGAAATTTTGGAGGAAAAATAAAGGAAGAAGGAGATCTCAGTGGTACCTCTAGATGTACTGGCTGCTTAGAGGACGGCAGGCGGTGAAAATTTGAGCATCTAGTATCATTATGCTGTCATTTTGAAATCGATCGGGAGTAGAGATTTGAAAATCGGGTGATACATATGGTAGTAAGGGTAGGGTTTGAGACTACGGTTGTGGAATTGCAATCGAAAATGCCATGAACTAAGTAGTGGTTGGAAGCAACGGTAGATTTATGAATTGCAACAGTTGTTTCTCGATTCGAGACAAAGAATGAAAAATTTCAGTGAGGGATTTTTGAATTTGTTCAATAGTGGAAGCATTAGAGGCGATACTTGCTACATGTTACTGTACAATCATGGCAAACTCCTTCAACTCTTGCAAAAGTCCGGCGATGGAGTCTTCCAGAGCCTTATATATGGTCATCATGTCCTCTGCCATTTTGTTTGAAAGAAAGTATCAAATGATACGTGTTCCAACGGAAAAACTTATAAAGCAAGCAGAAGAAGACGAAAGCAAAGGAGAAACAGAAAGAAGAAAGGATAGACAAAAGGGGGTAGGGGAGTTCTGGTAGAGGGAAAAGGGAGACAGTGGGAAGGTTTAAGAGAGAGAAAGTTTTTGAGATAGAGAGAGAGAGAGTCTAGAATGAAAGTGAGAGCAAGACAAGGAGTGAGAGAGAGAAAGTAGGGTGGAGAGCAAAGGGAAAATATCTCCTCCCTTATTGTAGCCACCATCGGTTACATATAATAAAAGTCTAACTATATTAGTTGGAAAAGGAATAGTATAATAATTTCCTATAACATCATCAGGTGCAACTAAAATAGAATAAGTATAATTCCTAACAAATTTAATTAAATATAATCCCAAAATTATGCGATTAGAGAATAGATGATTTATTTATAAACTGCATCTATAAGGCTCCTAACAATCTTATTCCCCTATGCAAGGTCGATGCCAATGAACAGGATGAATGTTTTCGAGAGAGTGACAGTGGGTTCAATGTGAACACATATCCCGAGCGAATCCCACCCGGTCCATGAGTTCTCTGGGGTTGTTCGTAAATAGAGGTTTGCCACTGCACTAGAATTGTTGCTTAGGCCGGTGCCGATCCGAAATTCCAAACGAATGTTAAATAGATTGATCCAAATGGGAACTAATTTGAGGGCCTCTTTTGAGAGATCCATGCCTAGTTTCCTGCTTCAGAGAATAATAAGTTGGCCTGTTAAGGACCAATGGAAAATTCGTAGACCTTATCATTTCTAACTTAATAGAGAATAGGGAAAAGGAAAAACCCAATAGGGTTGACTAAAACCTTAGCAAAGTCAAATCTATTCTAAAGACATTTAGCTAGTCTGTCAACTGTCAAAAAAGTAATCTTTTTTATCTAAGAAGTATTCCAACAGGGTAACTTTCCCACCCAAAGGTGCCTTCCAAGGCAAACTCCAGTGGCAGACGAACATAGATGGAAGATCCGATTATCTTTGGAGTGAAGAACGCGACGGGTGGTCGTAACATACTTGGATCTTTGGCGACATTCTCCACCAAGGGGGCGATTACAGATGGATGAGGCGGCAGAGCTGCAGATGGCAGCGGAGCGGAGGTGGGGGGGAAGCAAAGGGAAATTTGAGATTAAAGGAGAAGAAAAGGACAAGAGGGAGAGAAGTCGAGTGGTGTAGGGAGAAGGACAAGGAGCATCGGGGAGTAGAGGAGGGGGGGTGACGCCCTGGCGTTGTTGACCGGAGGCTAGGGTTAACAGGAGAAGAAGGATTTTTAGAACGAAGGGACAGGAAGTTTTGAGAGAGTGAGAGTGGGCGGATAAGCCTTGGTTGGGATTGGCTGGCAATCGTGTCAAATTGAGGCAAGGTTTTTCATTAAATTTGCGGTAATGGTCATTGGTAAGTATGAATGGGTTTTTAAAAATGATTTTATGGTTTAAAAGTAAAAAGTTAATTTTTAGAATTTGAATATAAGTGTTTAATTGATTTATAAATATAAGATATTGACTTGTTTTATACATTCTATATTAGAAAGTGCGGACATTCTTTCGAATTTAAAGTGTTGGTGTCCGACACGTATCGAATACCGACACGTTCTGAATATGTTGGGATATATGTTAGACATATCCTGATACGTGCTAATTTATTTTATTATTTGACACATTTCATATACGCTCCAAACACATTTCGACACGTTTTGAACACATTATGGACACGTTTTAGACATATTCTAGATACATTTCGACACATTTTGAATACGTTGAGTAATTTTATAATTTTTTAAAAATTGTGGGCCATTTTATAAATTTAAAAAAGTATATGTTATTTTATAATTTTAAAAATTTTAAAATTGTACCTCTCTTTTTCATTTCTATCAATAGTCCTCACTCTCTAAGATTATCTTATAATTAAGATGGACTCTTTTATAATAGGCAACTCTTTTCTTTCACGAAATTTTTATAAGATACAAAGTTATAATTTAAGAAAGAAAATATGAATACAGAGGTAAAATAAATGAAAGCGATAACACATTTGATATTTAGTGGAGAATAATTTATTTTTATCATAAATAAAGATAATAATTTATAAATTTAGTATAAAAAATAGTGTTCATTAATTAAATAAATTATAATTTTAGTTTATATGTTTTTAATATGTCATATATTTATTTTTTAAAAAAATAGTATGTCAGTATATTATTATTGTATTTTATCCATATTTTGTATTGGTATCCGTGCTTTATAACTTCTATGTACCAAAAAATATAGAAAATACTTTCCAGCATTCCACTAAACATCAAAAAATATTTAAAAAATTATAATTATTATTTTTTCAAATAAAAAAAAGCCTTAGAATAATTTTTCTATAATAAATATAAAATTACAAAAATTATATATCAAATAAATGTTTAACATATATTAATATGACAGGAAATTCAAGTACGCTATCTCAAAATCATATTTACTGACTAACAGTTACTTGACTTTATATCAATTTTTTTTATTCGTTTTCAGACAACTTTTCCTGCGTTATTTCAATCGTGAGCTGATCTTTTTGATGATGTAATGATGATGTGTGTAGGATGCCATTGTCGTAACGTCTTTTGCATTTTCCTGTCCGCCTGTAGCCACTTATGCATGCAGCTCAGGGGCCCTGCGAATTTTGTGGAAAAGAAAAGGAAAACAGCTGAATAATTTAGTAGAAAAAAGTATTCAATAACTGTGGAGCAACCCGATTTAAGATTTTTTTATCTGTTCTCCTGTCTCTCCCTCAAGTAAATTTCTCTCTCTCTTTCTTTTCTCTCGTTCATTTAGCTGAGCGGTATTAGAATGGTCAAGCCAATGAGAAGCGGCAGAGGAGCTGAAGGCAGCGGCAATGACCTCATACAATAACGTCGATTGAGAACGGAAGCAAATATTTTTTTCATTTTTGATTTTTTGATTCCAATTTTGACGTCATAACTATGTGAGTTTCGACATTGTTGTCTCCATCAATGCATATTTTTTTTCCATCCAGGCATATCTTTTTTTTACATTTTTGACGTCATGGCTGTGTCATTTGTACCCCCGAAAAACGTGACTGTGAACGGTGGTAATGTGGTATAGGTTGGTGCTTGAACCGTAAATGGAATAACATTCAATACAAAGTGTGGCTACAATGTGTTTTTACAATTTGGTACAATTATTATTCTATAAATGTAAAAAAATATTTAGATTTATTTTAATATTTGGATTTAAATTTAATTAGTGTTGATTATTTGGATTTAAATATAAATGTAAAAACATTCATATTTGCAATGGTGTTGCATCCCGAGCTTAAAACATTTAGTCTTTATGTATCCCTAAATCTTGATTACAAAACGAATTAGAGAACCATCTAATTCGGGAGTCTAACCGGTTACGGACCCGGTCTTTATTATATTAAATTTAGACCCTACACACCACAACTAACAAATGAGAGGTAAGAAGATAATGGAACTCGCTTCTTGGTATATTTTTAGACGCTCAAATAAATAATATTTTTTAGTCAAATAGAAAGATAAGATGATGAAAAAGTATGCGTAGATATAAGTGTGAGGGGATTAAATATTTAGTGGAATGCTAGGCTCCATTTGATGTGCTTAATGGGTGAGCAGTTTAGAGAAGTCTACATTGCAAGGGAGTGGCTTTTAGAATGAGAGTTACATTTGTGGGAGGGTGACTTAAAGAATAGGGTTGCACTCGTAAGAGAGTGGATAGCAGAGAGAGAATAATGCTTGGGGCCTTTTAATGTCCAAGCGCTAGGTTGCTTTTGATCGACTAATTGCTAGATGGAGAATCAGATTGCCATGCAGAGTATACAAAATGTTTGAACTAGATCCCCCCTCCTATGGAGGAAGGGTTGTATTTATCGAGAGATCGCTGGGTAGTTAGTCTTGAGGCTTTGTGACTCGGCAACCATGAGTGGTCGATACCATATACCTGCAATTGTGGGCCATAGGTGTTATAGCTTAGTACTTCTAGGGGAGCCGTCATCAGGCTTTCACCTCTGACACATTGCATCGCCGTAATCTTCAGGGCGATTAGTTGGTAGCTGTCATTTGAAATTCCTGCTCTTACAACCATGAGGGACCACATGGTGACAATGCCTGTATGGATTTATTTGTTGAGCTGGATCAGGCTGAGCTGTGCCTATAGGGACCGCCCAAGGGCCAACCCTGATAGCGCATATATTGTTAGACAGTCTTGAGTTGTGCCACTTGGGCCTTCACTACGAACTCTGGATCTTGGGTTTGGAGGAGCTCTTATTGGGTTGCAACTTTCTAGGCTAGTCTTCTCTTTATAGGCCGAGTTTTGGGTCGCATGAGCTATTGAACCTATCACTAACCCCTCATATCGAGTGGTTTAAATTTTTTACCCCCAACATATCCCTAACGGGATGCCAGCTGCAAGTCTTCATGCATGCACCTTCCCATGCTTGCTTCTTCTCCAAGCGTTTTGCAGCTTTGTTATATTTTGTAGGATTTGATTCGATCCTCTGCCATTTGGCAATTTTCTATCATTAGCGCAATCTGCTCAATTTAATATTAGCAAATATCCTTCTTCGGATATAAATAGAGGGGCTCTAAGTACCGTGCTTCACGAAGCTCTACCCATCTACTAAGGAGGGGCATGTTGGGAACTAACATAGAGCCTAGGCAACCACAAGCTAAAATCGGAGGGAAGTCTTCTCTGATGTTTGAAGTTGAAGCATGAGGATGTGTTTGAAATCTGTCTTGATTATCATCTTTTGCACCCGACCCAAACCAACTCATATTGTACTGAATGAGATCCAAGTATTGGGGGGTAGTTTTCTCTTCTCCAGCAGATGTCACGTAGTCCTTTCTAATGCAGCTCTAAGGAGGAGGCAGCTCAGTTTTGATTGGGAGATGGTTGTTCCTTCTCCTATTAGTCTTGGGGACTCTGCACTTCTATTACTCTTAGGAGGACTATTCTACTGTCTCTTGGGGAGATGCTTCATTTTAATTGTTTGCCTCCCAAGTGAAAGCAAGTGCAATCATTCAAAGAACTGCACCGTATTCTTACAGGGAGGGCTTTTCTGCTCTTTCTGTTTGTTTGGCAGCCTGGTGAGCGATGTTG
This sequence comes from Nepenthes gracilis, assembly GCA_033239525.1. NCBI lineage: Eukaryota > Viridiplantae > Streptophyta > Magnoliopsida > Caryophyllales > Nepenthaceae > Nepenthes > Nepenthes gracilis. The sequence goes on along the minus strand of BSYO01000006.1, from coordinate 27,185,924 downwards.
TGGTGGCAAGTAGATGTGCTTTCCTTTTGCAATCGTCCATTTTGAAGTCGGTTGGACTACTCAAGCCCGGTTGTTGTTCTTTGTATCTTTGTTTTCTTCTAAGTTGTACGTCAGCTATTGTAAGTTTATTGTACATTGTAAAAGAAATTATTAAATGAAACTTTTCGAGTATTATTTGTCTTAATTATATGGTTCCAATATTCTTATTTGTTTGGAATTGATAAAGCGTTTAAATGTTGTTTTTTCTTACGTAATTTCTGACAATCTAACAACCTTGAGTACTAAAAGCTCGGTCTTCTAAAAATTTGACTTGCAATGACTTATCCCAAATGTTTGATTGTGATGTGATTCAATCAAATCAATCTCGAGTCCATCAGGGTCACGTGTTGTTAGTCTGTCGTCTTGGAAAGGGGCATGTCGGGTATTATTATCTATGTTGCGCCGTCGATACGCTGATCTAGGCATTGGGGCTGTTAGCTATTAGCGGGCTACACAGGGAGGCATAGCATTAGTGATCATAACTGGTCCAACGAACTGACATGTCGTAGCATTCTATGGTGTGGACACGTATCGTGGTCATTATAGAGACGTGTCTCTTCAATAGTTGTTAGTATGCTACACAAAGAGACGTAGCATCAGCCATCATAACCAACCCAACAAATTGATGCAACACTTTATGGTGTTGGCACGTGTCACGATTATTATGGAGACACATCTCTTCGACGTCCTCAAACAACACCGTTTTAAGGCTAAGGCCTTCGTTATTTAAGCGCTGACCTCCAGCTATTTCTTTACTTCTTCATTATTTGAATATCTCTAACTTTGTCTTCTATTTTTATTGATTTTCAGTGTTTCTCAAATGACTTCCCAGGGTATCATTGAGATTCTGTTTGTCCTTACTAAAAGTGAAGTGGAATATCTATATAGGAGGTATAATATTCTGAACACCATTGAGTACACCATTCCTAGTATGGACAATATGGCTTGCGCTCCTCGTTGAGGATTCATCACTATTTATGAGGAACATCTGAAATCCATCCTTCGTATTTTGTTTGCAAAGGAGTTGTGCGCGATTCTAAGGGCTTTGGAGATCCCTGTGGCTCGCTTCCATCTCAATGCTCTTCAGTATCTTATTTCTATGTACATCTTCTTTCGCACAAAAGAGCGACCATAAAGGAAATCTTCCGATTCAACTAAGAGGTTGACCAAATTTCCTTCTCTCCATGCATGAAGTTCAAAATAAGCGGGAGGAGTTCAAACTCAATAAAGGGCTGGAAGGACCATTTTTTCTATGTGGCAGTCACTACTAAGAGGAAAATCTCAAACAATTGGGGTAGGGTCAATGGGGTTTACACTGTTGACATCTCAAGAGATGAGGAAAGGATGGCACTGGCACTGACGAGGCTTGTCAAAGAAAATGCCACCATCCTACGAAACATTGACCACTGGGTCTCCTAAAGTGTGCTTGATGAAGTTCAGTGGGAGGTCCTGGTGGAAGGGGACAACGCCACCACTACACTGTCACATTTTCCCAAGAGAAAGTAAGGAGATTTGCTCCTTCGAGAATCTCTTGAGCAGGCATCTAGCAAGGTGGTCTCTCTGTCACCCACCATTTCTAATCAGTGTCGGTCTATCAATGAGGCCTATGTAAAGGCGCCTCACTTGGTTGCCGGCGAGTTGTTGTAGATACTTGGTTCCTCTCCTTCTTCAGATGATTCGACTTTTGGTGAGTCATCTAGAGAAGCTGAGGGCGGTGAGCCCCCGACAGCTTCTACTGCTAGAATAGGTGGATCCTATTTTTTAAAAAAATAAAAAAATATTTTTATGATTATATTATATAGAAAATTATTAAAAAAATATGACGAAAAAATATTCATTAAAAAAAAAATTTGATAAAAGTAATTTTTATTTTATTTTATTTTTTTCTCATTATTTTATTTCCGTTTAAATTTTTATAACTAAACATACTCTTAATAAAAATTACATTAATAATGCATGATTTCCCCTAGACCCCGTTTCTTGGTCTCTCATTTTGCCACAACATAAATCGTTAGCGCTTGCTGAAAATATCTAGCTCAATCTCAAGTGTCAATATGACAGTATCTAGTGATATTAAATTGAGATTGTCATTTGTCTGTGGAAAACTTGGATATGCATATACATGGTCATGTTATTATAAGGTGTTACGGGCCTAATTTCTCAGTGCCCAATAGCACAACCAATGGAAGATGGGGACAACGTCAAAGAACAATGAGCTTCACTTCTCCCAACGACAACCGTCATGACTCCCGCCAAATCCGATTTCCCTCCAAATTTAGGGATTTTATTTAATTTTGCCCTGTTGTTGTTATCGCACACACCACATGTGGATTTCTCATTTTCTCCTTGTTTTACTGGCCATGTGATTCCGTTATTCCCAATTTCTGTTGCTTACGTGTGATTCTGCGTCCCTTAAATGGGCTTAGTAGGAATACAGAAGAAAAGAAGGAATTATTCTCCTCTCCTGTCTTCACTTCTTCTCTCTCTCAGTCTGATTTTCTTCTTCCTTCGCCCGAACTCCTACTCTGTTCTGCTGCTCTTTCTGCTGTGTTCTTTGTATTTCATTTAAACAACCGAGGTGATAATCAACACCTCGGTATCTTAAATCTTGGCGTCCCTGTAGCAACTCACCTCGGCAATCTTGAGGCAACTCACCTCGGTCCAAACAGAGTTCAGCACGCATCATTTTTGGTGCTTTCATTGAAAGATGGCTGAAGGAGTGGCCACACGATCGAAGGCTCTGGAAGATACAGTCACGCTGCTGGCGAAAGAATTGAAGGAGGTAATGACCACTGTGCAACAGCATTCAGAAGGAATGGAGCAAATGCAGCAAACCATATTGGAACTTCTCCAACGGATGAACCCACCTTCACCGACTTCACCACTATTACCTACACCAACCACCCAGTCGTCCCCAACTATTCCTCCTCCGCAAATGCCTTATCCAGTCCTTCCTCCACTATTACCGACACCTACAGATACTCTGAACCATCATCACCTCCGTTTACCCAAGTTGGAAATCCCCTTCTTCACGGGAGAGAATGTGACGGGTTGGTTGTTCCAGATTGACAGGTTTTTCCTCTATCACCACATTCCAACCGAACAAAAGCTCACTATTGCCTCTTTTTATATGTCCGGCGCAGTCTTACAATGGTATCAGTGGATGCACGCTACCCGGCAATTGGTGACGTAGGAAGACTTCTCTCGCGCTCTGGAGCTCAGGTTTGGGCCTTCATCCTATGTTAATCACGAGGTCGCCTTGTACAAATCTGCAACAATCATCTAGACGACTTTGATGAACTCTTTCAACTCTTTCAACCTCTGGACTCACCCCAACCAATTTGCTTAATTATTTCATCTCGGGATTGCGCGACGATATAAGGAGGGAATTGTTCCTGTTGAAACCGGACACTCTAGCCGAAGCAATTGGCATGGCTAAATTGGTAGAGGAAAAATTTGATTCCGGCAAACATAGTTTTCCCAGACCATCGCTCCACAAACCTTCCCCTTCCTCCTTCAATACCCTTCCTAGACTTCCTCCACCACCCGCACCTCCTTCTAAATTCCCTATCAAAAGGTTAACCCCCGCGGAAATGGCATCCCGACGAGAACGAGGGCTTTGTTACAACTGTGATGAGCGTTTCGTGCCTGGACACCACTGTAAGCCTCCTCAATTCCTATGTATGTTGGTTGATGAGGAGGTCGTTCCTGTGTACGACAACTCACCTTCTGAGGAACCCGCACCAGATCAGGAAGTTGAATGTAGCCAACCAGAAGGCATCCACATAATCCGCTGCTCGAGATGCCACCCCAACTATTTCCTTCCATGCATTAGAGGCCGTGCGGCACCAAGCGGCCGAGGCCGCAGGGACTCTCAATGGGCATTCGTGGTAATATTGGTGGACGGTGGCTCCACCCATAACTTCCTGGGGCACCCGCTTAGCTCGATACTTGGGTCTTACATCGAGCCCTCGCACCATCTTGGTGGTGGGCAATGGCGATCTCTTTGAGTACCAATGTCGCCCCTTACAATGGGGATCACAAGTTTCATGAGATTTATATTTGCTCCCCATATATGGAGTGTGGTGTTAGGCGTTCAATGGCTTGCTTCCATCGGCCCCCGTAATGTTTGACTATCGGGCCTTGTGGATGAGTTTCGATCACAAGGGTTCTCGACTGACCTTGCATGGCATACCAAGAGCTGGAATTGCTACGATGACCCTTCACCAATTACGGCGCAGTGACCTTACCAACTCCACGGTCACTTATTTCCAAATGACAGTGGCCTCTGTTCCAGATAACGCAGCAACAGAAAACCAGAATGCACTCTGGACTACCAGCCAATTTCCACACCTTACTGATTTATCGTTGGAAGAGGCACGTTGCAGCCTTCTACGGTCCTTCGCTGATGTTTTTTCCGTTCCCCATGGACTACCCCCGCGGCGAGTAACGGACCACCGCATTCCCCTCAAACCCAATGCACTTCCGGTGAATGTTAAACCTTACCGGTATCCTCATTTTCAGAAAGAGGAAATGGACAGACTGATCAGAGACATGCTAGAGGAAGGCATAATTCGACCTAGCCACAGCCCATTCTCATCTCCGGTCCTCTTAGTCAAGAAAAAAGATGGCAGTTAGCGATTTTGTATAGACTACCGCGCTCTAAATGCAATCACGGTCAGGGACCGATTTCCCATCCCAACGGTAGATGAGCTGCTTGATGAACTACATGACGCCAAGGTATTCTCCAAATTGGACCTGAGAGCGGGCTACCATCAGCTAAGGGTCCATGAGGTGGACGTGCATAAAACAGCCTTCCGGACTCACGATGGGCACTATGAATTTTTGGTTATGCCCTTCGGGTTAACCAACGCCCCCTCCTCCTTCCAAGCTGAGATGAATACCATTTTCAGGTCTGTCCTAAGGAAGTTCGTGCTTGTTTTCTTTGACGATATCTTGGTGTATAGTTCTTCCTGGGAGCATCACCTCCAACACCTTACCATTGTGTTGCAACTACTCCGGGACAATTCTTTTTATGCCAAGCAGTCCAAATGCGAATTTGGGAACCATTGGCTATTTAGGTCATATAGTATCTCAAGCTCAAGGGGTATCTGTGGATCCCGACAAAATCGGCCGGTCCTGGCCAAACACCCATGAATGTGAAGCGGCTTCGAGGATTCATTCGCAGATATTATCGACGGTTTGTGGCCCAAGATGCAGAATTTGGCACCCCTCACTCACTATTGCGTAAAATGCATTCATTTGGAACCCGGAGGTCATCATGCCTTTCATGTTCTCAAACACGCCCTCACTACCACCCCGGTTCTAGCATTGCCCGATTTCACCAAGCCCTTTGTGGTCAATACGGACGCTTCGGAAACGGCGTGGGTGCGAAGTTGGTGCAAGATGGTCGACTCAAAGCTTACTTCAAGAGCAAATTAGTCCAAAATTGGGACATCATCCACGCACGTCAGAGAATTGTATGCCATTACGGAGGCCGTCAAGAAGTGGCGCCAATACCTTACAGGCGCAAAGTTTATGATACACACCGATCATCAATCACTCAAAACTCTCATGACTCAAGCAGTCCACACCCCACTGACAACAATCTTTGGATCACCAAATTAATTGGTTATGATTTCGAGATTGTATACACTTGGCGAAACGGCCCAGATGCCTTGTCCCAGTGGACCGAGGGCTCTGATTCTATTCACTGCCACCACGCCTTATTGAGTGCACTGCGACAATATTACACTCGACACCCCGCTTTTCACCGCCTGAAGAACCGCCCTGCAGATTTCGATCACTATGCCTTACGGGACGGATTGGTACTCTACAAGAATCGTATATTCGTCCCTACAAACTCAGCTCTACAGGAGCTGATACTACAAGAATACCACAGCTCCCAATTGGGAGGCCACGCTGGATTTCACAGAACTCTAGCTCGGGTAGCTACCAATTTTTACTGGCCACGCATGCGGGAGGACATCCGCCAAGCAAATGTGCAGTTTGTCAACAGAGTCAAACCTTCCAATACGGCCCCACAAGGCCCTCAACACCTTACCCATTCCGGGGAAGATTTGGGAATCCATCTCTATGGATTTCATCACACATCTTCCTCTTTACTGCTGGAAGGACTACCATCTTGGTTGTGGTCGATCGGCTATCCAAAGATGCACACTTTTCTTCCTTGGCCTGAATTCACGGCCTTCAACCATTTTTATGATTTGTCGCCTCCATGGATTCCCTGTCAACATTATCTCAAACCGGGACCCTATCTTCATGAGTAATTTTTGGCGTGAATTGTTTAGGGCCCAGGGAACGGTCCTCTCTACCAGCAGCGCCTACCACCCCCAAACAGACGGACAAACCGAAGTCGTTAATCGTTGTCTGGAGGATTACTTGCGCTGTTTTGCTGCTGAACAACCTGCTACCTGGGAGAAATTTTTGCCGTGGGCTGAGTGGCATTATAATACCTCCTGGCACTCTGCCATCAAGATGACACCATTCGAAGCAGTTTATGGTAGAGCACCCCCTGCACTACTTGACTATATGCTCGGCGATTCCACCATCGCATCCGTGGATGAATTGTTGTTCGAACGCTCCACCATTCTTGACAACCTCAAAACAAACCTACAAAATGAGCTCAAGCTGCGCAAGATGAAGCATCAAATACCGCACGGACCGAGAATTCCGATAGATGATTGGGTCTAAAACTACAACCATACCGAATCACCGTTGCTATAAAAAATAAGCGGTATTATTTTCCGCATTCTTGAGCGCATTGGTCCAATTTTTTCTTACCTTCCATAACGTTTTCCACATTTCCTTGCTCAAGCGGTGCCACGGTGACCCAAATTTTATACCTTCCGGCAGATTTAGGGTCCAAACCATTGATCACCCCCGCCAAACTGCTTGGTTTCCGTAAGATCCTCCACCTTGGCAAGCCGGTTCCACAACTTCTTGTCCAATGGAATGGCCAGACCCGGAGGAGGCAACACGAACTAATTCTTTCACCAAGAATTTCCCCGTTATTTTTGATGGGGATGGTAATGTTACTAATTTCTCAAAGCCCAATAGCACGACAGGTGGAAGATGGGGACACTTTGCCACAACATACAATCCCGCCAAATCCGATTTCCCTCCTAATTTAGGGATTTTATTTAATTTTGCCCTGTTGTTGTTATCGCACACACCACATGTGGATTTCTGTTTTCTCCTTCTGTTTTCTGGCCATGTGATTCCGTTATTCTCAATTTCTATTGCTTACGTGTGATTCTGTGTCCCTTAAATGGGCTTAGTAGGAATACAGAAGAAAAGAAGGAATTATTCTCCTCTCCTGTCTTCACTTCTTCTCTCTCTCAGTCTGATTTTCTTCTTCCTTCGCCCGAACTCCTACTCTGTTCTGCTGCTCTTTCTGCTGTGTTCTTTGTATTTCATTTAAACAACCGAGGTGATAATCAACACCTCGGTATCTTAAATCTTGGCGTCCCTGTAGCAACTCACCTCGGCAATCTTGAGGCAACTCACCTCGGTCCAAACAGAGTTCAGCACGCATCATAAGGCTTCTATAATTTTAAACAATAGATTTGAAATATTAAAATAGCTTTCTACGGTAGACGGATAAGCTTTAATCATTCACTGATGCAACGATTCGTTGTACACCCGGCTTCTGTAAGTAGGATAATGATTTTTCTTAACTATCCCCCATTTAAGAATAATTTTGCAAAATTACACGTTTTTCGATTTTAAAATATGAAAATAAACTTTTTATTTTGCATAAATTAATAAAATTGTGTACATCATATTAAATGTGTACTTAAATAAAGGGTATGACTCAAAAAAGTGATTATTTGAAGAGAGAGCCTGATCCAAATTGCTTGTTTTAGGTCTTGCATACAACAAACAGTTTAAGTGAAGGGCTTAGCTTGTCTTCATGGGAAGCTTTTCCAATGTCTAAATCAATTTTGGCTTCAATGGATAAAAAGGGACACATAGCTGTTTACTCTTTCAAATCGAGTGACAAACAGCTAGTTCAAGAATTGTGCGAAAAAGTCAAGCTACTTGATGGGATTAGGTTGAGAGTTGGGCTGATAAGACAATAATTTTTTTTTATTAGATAACAATATAAATTTTATATAATACTTATGATTATAATTATATGATACTCATAATAATATGGAGATCTCAGATCTTATTTACTATTTAAAAAGTATATAATACACGGCAACTGTTATAAGTAAGCGATGAAATTTGTGGAGGTGTTGCTTAAGTAAGAGATTTGACAAAGTTAGGGTGGTTGAAGCTCTCTAAATCAGGTCCCTCAAATGAGGGTGAAGAATTGTATTTATAAATGTGAGTTGGACGTAGTCATTGGTCCATGTAGGCTACACTCAAATGGTTCTGCATCCGAATTCAGGCAGCTAGTATGATTGTCAGCGGTCCCTCTAAAGCGCCATAGGTATATTCAATCACTGTAGGCCTCTTGGTCTTCCTTCCAAATGTGACTAGTGAAGTCATGGCATGTTATGCATGCAAAGCTTGCCACGTAGTGCTGCCTGCAATCATGCATCGTGTGAGGTTTACAAGACATTGCATATGTCCACGTGGAGATTCTCCTTACCTAATCTCAAAACTCTTCCAAGTAGGTCTTTAGCTTTGTTAAATAAACTGACTTTAGGGTTGGTCGAATAAAGATAACATATATTTAGGTTGGTAACTCTTTTCAAACTTGAACTCTTATGGGTTTGTTGGATCGAAGGAGGTGTCCTAGTCTCATTTCAACCTCTTAAGAACCAAGGTGAATATGATCCCAACTGTAGAAATATGAGAAGAGGGAGATGAAGAAAGATTTTCTATATTTTTATGTATCAAAATATATAAAACAAAGTAACGAATATTAGAAAAATTATAGTAATAATTATATAAATTATCTAGATTTGAATATATCAACCATCTAATTTGAAAAGAATATAATATATATAAATAATCTAAATTAAAAGATATTAATATTTAATTTAGAAAGAATATAATATTATTATTAAAGAAGGGTATTATTATTGTAATATCTTCCTTAACTCAAAATGATTTGGAAAAGATCAACTAATGTTTAAAAATTAGATCCATGTGACAATAAGGTAGATAATTTTTTGTAAAAATGTCAACCAATTAATTACTTGAAGAAACCAAGATGAGGAGAATGGTGTCTTTATTAAAGTGATGACGTACAAAGTAATAGTTAATTTTAATGTATTTTATATATTCATAAATATATCATTATAAGCATTTTAAATAGTATTATAATTGTCACAATCAAAGGGAGTACTATAGCGACGAGTACCAATATCTCATAAAAGTCAATAAAATAAATAAAACTCAAATGTAATATCAGTAAAAGTGGATATTCAACCTCATTACTAAAACAGGTAAATATCAATGTGCTTTTTACTATACTTTGAGATGAGAGAATCCTCTAATAGGAAGAGAAAACTAGTCTAGATCGTTGGTCAATAGGATCGTCTACCAAATTAGTATCAAAATATATTTGGAGCTCCAAATAAGTGTGGGAGGAGAAGTGTAACTCATAAAATAGAGTCTCTTTCATATAGTAGAAAATACGAAGAATAGTTGTGTAGTAAATAGAATGCAAAATTAATTTGCTTAACCAATAAGATGCACATTATAAGTAATATAAAGCCTAATAATAGTAAGATATATAAAATTTTTAACTAATTAGTGATAAATAAAAGTATTAGAGAAAGACTTGCCATTAGTAGTACAAAATTTGATGTTATATTCAAGAGAATCAGTAGATATCTTATAGTCAATTTAAATCAAATCGTAACCATCAAATGTGATAATTACCTCAAATCTAAGAAATTAGCGAAAAAAATTGAGATTATTCATTTGAAAGCAACGACCAAACAAGCATTTAAGTTCAAGAATATCCGAATTATCATCAATAATAATAATTATGTCATTAACATAGAGTATGCGAATAGTAATACCTATAGTAATATGACGAGTAAAAATGATAAAATCATAAGGATTTGAGACAAACCAAAATTATGAAATAGTAGAGCTAAATCTAGTAAACCAAGTAAGGGAGCCTATTTAAAACCATATAATACTTGTCATAGATGGCTTACCTGTTTAGAAGAATAAGGATAATTAGGAGGAGGTTTCATGTAAACTTTCTCAATCAAGTTGTTATGTAAAAATATATTTTTATATCAATTTGAAACAATAAGTATTAGTGAATAGTAGCAACAGTCAAAAAAGACTGAATAAAAATAATGTGGGCAACAAAAGCAACAGTTTCCTCATAATTATTGTCATATTTTTGGCTAAAGCCATTAGCCACAAAACAAGATTTTTATTGGATTCTTGAGCCATCAGAACTTATTTTTCATTTGTAAACACATTTGCTCCCTACTGTAATCTTACCGAATGAAAGAACAACTAAATTCGAAGTGTGAATATTGTGAATAACATCAAGCTCTTTGATCATAGCTTTGTACTAGATAGGATTATAATATACTTCATGATAATTACGTGGCACACGAATAGCGGTAAAAGAAGAAAAATGGTGATAGTTATGAAGATGGGAGGAAGAGCACATGGCTAACTAGAACAACAAATATCCTTAGTGGAGACGATCTCTGAGGTGTGGCTATAATATCAATGGTATCAGACAATCCATATTTATTAGGAGTGGTTAAACTTATAGGATTTATATTAGATAAAAATTTTGAAAATGATTTAATGATTAGATTAGTAGAAATTTGATAGGAATGAGAAGTGTCTGAAAAGAATGAAGTGATATCAGTAAAATTTTTATATTTTTAGAACTAAATATTTCTAAAAATACAAAGTGATTGATTATAGAATTGAATATTAATATCATTTATATTCAATGCCATAACAAATAAAGTAGTAATGTCAAAAGTCAGATTCAATCTTGGTATACTCATGAGAAAAAAGTAAAACAAAGCAAGTATAATTAAAAATTTTGAAAAGAGAATATTCATTTATCTTTTTATAAAAATGCTCATATAAGGTTTGGTATGAAATAGTAAAAGATGGAACTCAATTATTAGTGTAGACGCAGGAAGTACAACTTCTCCCCTAATAGAAGTAGAGAGAAGAAGAGTATGGACAATGTTAAAAATGTAATGATATTTACGTTTATCATGACTATTTTTTGAGAAGTATAAGAATATGAGTAATAAGATATAATACATGTTTGTTAAAATTCATTTAAAAAAGAAGTATAGCTATATTTCAAAGCATTGTCAGAATAGAGGGTTTTTATTATACAATCAAATTTAATTTTTATTATCTATCAAAAGTTATAAAATGCGTTAAGTAATTTGGATCGATTATATAGAAGATAAACTTATATATAGTAAAAGTAATAGTCAACAAAGATAATAAAATAGTAAGATTTTTCTTCAATGGGAATTGGGAAACCCCAAATGTCAAAGTAAACCAAATCAAAAAATATGAAAGTCAAAGAATCATTTTTATTAAAAGATAAAACCGATTATTTATCTAAATAATAAGTTGTATAATCAAAACAGTCAAAAGTAATATTATCTAAGTAACCATTAATACATATTTGGTTGGTAGGATTAGAAATGTTATTCCCATCTTATTATCGGTGTAATAGTTATTTTACTATTTAATTTCTTTTTGATATAAAAGAAATATTTTTGAAGGAATATTTATTCATTCAACTTGGAGAATAAAATATACCATATACTCTTGGATATTTTTTATTCCTTGTATGTAATGAACAATTATTCCTATAGCCTATAAAGTTTATTCTCATTTTAGTATGCCTCGCTCGGCGAAATCCGAGAATGGGGCTCTTGAAAACTCTACAAAGAAACCCCTAAACATCCTCTTGTACCATTAAACTTGAGAAGAAAGCCTTTGCTCTTAAAAGAAAGACACATCTTTGTACTTCATTTCTAAAGAGTTCTCACCATTTTCTTTTTCCTTCTCCATTCAAACTTTTATCCTTCTATCATTGTCAAGACTTTGGTTCGTGAAGAAGGAGACTCGTTAAGTGATTGGCAATTCAAGTGGCACGAAAGGGAAGAGTGGCTTGAAGACCGAAGGTGTCCGGTTGGTTGCCGGGCAAATCCAAGGAGTTCCTTGGTAGGGATCACGTGTCGCGAGTAAGTCGGCTAGGTTAGCGCGCCGTTACCACCCGGCTGTAAGTTGATTTTCATAGTGCATTGCTTCCCGGCCGTTGAAGCCCGGAGGAGTTTTCTCGATACCGTGGGTATCGAAGTTTTCTCGTCACCAAAAATTGAGTATTTATTATTATTGCTCATTGTTGTTAATGTTGTGCATGCTTATTAGATCCGTTTACATCTAAGTTAAATATCCTTCGTGTATCGGATATTTAATTTATTTATTTTTGCTTCCGCTATACTTTTAACGGGGTCGAAACACGTTAGCACCGAAATGTGCTCTTTCAATTGGTATCAGAGACTTACCCCGATCCGCGACCCCCGATCTAGATGTATACTAGTGGATCGCTTTCCGTTCCTCCCTTCTTTGATGGGAGTAACTATACTTATTGGAAGGTTCGGATGAGAGCTTTCCTTAAATCAATGGATGAGCGTGTACGGGCGAGTACCCAAATTGGGTGGACTCCACCTAAAAGTGGTGATGAGCTAAAAGTTCTCTCCTTGTGGTCAAAAGAAGAACTTGATGCTTGCAACTGGAATAGTGAGGGGTTACATGCTATTTTTATGGCTGTATCTTCCGATGAGTTTAAACGAATCTTAATGTGTGAGATTTCTAAAGATGCGTGGGATATTTTAGAAACCACTCATGAAGGAAACGAAACTAGTGAAAATTCAAAACCGTAAATACTCACCTCTAGATTCGAAGAATTAAAAATGCAAGATGATGAAACCTTTGATGAGTTCTATGTAAAATTGAATGATATTGTCAATTTCACGTTTAATTTAGGAGAAATCCCGAAAAATAGGATTGTGAGAAAAGTTCTTAGATCGCTTCACAACGATTTAGACCCAAAGTGACGGCAATGAAGAGAGCAAAGATTTAGATAAATTAAAAATTGAAGAACTTGTAGGATCCTTACAAGCGTGTGAGCTCACATTGCCTCAATCAATGAAACAAAAATCAATTGCCTTAAAATCTAGTAGGGAAGAGCGAAATCGGGACTCCGATGAAGAATCATGTAGCGATGATGAGTTTGCACTATTTGTTAAGAATTTTAAAAAATTCTTAAAGAAAAATAACTCATCATCAGAGAAACTGGATGTGGACTTAAAACGTTCACCTAAATTTGAAAAGAAAAACCGTCGTAAACTTAAGGAATCCAAATCAAAATCAACTCAGGACATTCAATGTCATGAATGTAAATGCTTTGGCCACTATCGGGCTGAATGCCCAAACCTCAAATGCCAACAAGGTCAAGCCTTTAAAGCTACTGTGACCCTAAGCGATGACGAAGAAGAAGAGGGTGAAACATGTTACAAAATGGGCCGTCAAGTACATGGCCTTTATGACCTCAATGTGTGGAAATTCAGTAGATAATATCGATCAATCATGACTCGAGGCCGAGTCGGAAAGTCAATTTGATGGCCTTCAAGAAACTTACGATAAATTATTTAGGGAATGTTTGAAAGTTAAGAAATTAAATAGAACCCTAAATAATAAGATCATTGATTTGGAACAAGAAAAATATCTCTTCAATCCAAGGTTGATTCTAAAAGCCAAGAAATGAGAATCAAAAATCTCATTCTCTAAACAAATCACGACCTTGGAATCAATTGAGGCCTCGAGAAAAGATTTGAAACAATTCATAAATGGGTCAACTAAACTTGATCATATGCTTGGATTGGGTAAAATTGGAGAAGATAAACATGGGTTGGGATATGTTGAGAATATGTTCCCAAATGACGTGAAGCCTAAAACAATTTTTGTTCCCACCAAGAAAATGCCACACCAACACGTTAACACATCAAAATTCACTAAGCAACCAGCTCGACGTGTAGTTTCTCAATTTGACTCAACTCATGTGCAAAATTTACCTAATCAAAAATTTGTGAACAAATTATCAAAATCGGTCATGTCTTCTATCAACATAAATCAAAGATTTAAGGACCGTTCCACCGTTCCTAAATTTGTTCCTACTTGTCATGCGTGTGGAAAAGTTGGCCACATTCGTCCTCAATGCTACACTATAAATCATTGGTACAACCAACGAAAAGGGCTAAACATGAATCAACTTGTTGATCACATTTCACAATTGAATGAACAAGTTAAAATGTTGAATCAAAAAGTAGCATCGGGGAGACAAGTTTGGGTTAAGAAAAGTGAGCTAAATTATCCATTGGCCATTCGTGACAAAAAGGGGGGAGACTTGATTCTTTTTTATAGGGGGAGCTTAGGGAGCTTAGGGGTTGTTTTTTTTTTTGGGGGAGTTTTTGTTATTTGCATATTAGTTCAAGTGATTATTACTTGAGGGGGAGTACTGTTTATTTTCTTTAGGGGGAGTATTGTTGTATGTGTCTCCTCGCTATGTACCATGCATCTTTATATTGCTATTTTTTTTGCCTTGTTGGTACTAACCTTACTTGCCTAGGGCACTAAAGTATTCAGGCTGTTCCCACAAGTTTTCATCACATCGCCTCAGCAGCTCTCGTTTAGCTATTTACATTATTTTATATATTTTTTTGTATCACTAGGCGTAGGTTTTCATGTACACGGGTTTTATCTCGGTGGTGTCTGAACCCGTGATTCTCTTGTATTTATTTATTTTTTTTTGGTTTTGTCACGGAATTGCCAAAAGGGGAGATTGTTAGAGACATTTGTCTAATTGGCATATTCCGTGACCTTATGTATAATTGTTTTGATGTCGGGTTGTGGGTTGTCGGGTTAAAGTTCGTTCGGTCCGCCCTCCACACGCTGAGCCAGGCCAAAGGCCGCCCGCGCCGCTGGTGCCCGCTATGGCGGCGAGCCTAAAACTGAACCTCCCGCCGCATCATGCTCGATGGCCGCTCGAGCCAAATCCCCGAGAATGGGGCCCGCTCATCACGCTCGATCCCGAGTGAGCGCTCGCGCAGGTTTCCCACGAACCCTACGGCCGCTACGCCGCGATGCTCATGCCCGCCCGAGCTGGCAGCACTAACGGCGAAAAATTTGAACGCGTTTTAGCTCCACTATAAATGCATACCTTATTTTTTTGAAACCCTAAGCACGCCACGCCTCTCCGAAAATGGGTGCAGCCATTAAACTTGAGAAGAAAGCCTTCATGCTTCAATTAATTGAGCTTCTCTTGAGAAAACCCAAAGACACATCTTTGTACTTCATGTTCTAAAGAGTTTTCTCACCATTTTTCTTTTTCCTTCTCCATTCAAACTTTCATCCTTCTACCATTGTTGAAGACTTTGGTTCGTGAAGAAGGAGACTTGTTCGTGATTGGCAATTCAAGTGGCACGAAAGGGAAGAGTGGCTTGAAGGCCCTAAGGTATCCGGTTAAATTCTTGTGAAAATCAAGGAGTTCCTTGGTAGGGATCACGTGTCGGAGTAAGTCAGGCTAGGTTAGCGCGTCGTTACCACCCAGCCGTAAGTTGATTTTCATAGTGCATTGCTTCCTCCGCCGTTGAAACCCGGAGTGTTTTTCTCGATACCGTGGGCATCGAGTTTTCACTTCGTCACCAAAAAATTGAGTCTTTATTATTATTGCTCATTGTTGTTAATGTTGTGCATGCTTATTAGATCCGTTTACATCTAGGGTTAAATATCCTTTACGTGTATCGGATATTTAATTTATTTATTTTTGCTTCCGCTATACTTTTAACGGGGTCGAAACACATTAGCACCGAAACGTGCTCTTTCAATTACCACCGAGAATATCATTACCACTAAGGATATCATTACGGACACATGCAAGCATTATTCATGTTCTTCGATCTCAAAAATCTTTTTTCCTTAAATAAGAGTAAAAAAGTCATTAATATATATTTCTTATACTATTACTACATACTAAATATTAGAATAATAATTATCAATTTATTCTATTTTAATAACCAAATATGAGAATAAAAATTTTTAACTCTATTCACTTCTTAATTTATTTTCTAAGAATAACTATTTTATTCTTACCTTATTCTATTCTAATAACCAAACATACTATTAGAGGCTAAGGATTAAATATAAGATAATGATTGATGATTAAGTTGTTTGTGCCAAAGACTAAAAAGTTGTACCAAACGAATACAAAAGATGCAGAAATATAAACGCAAAAATATAACTAATTTTATATCCTGTCCCAATAAGCTTGCCCATTTTCTAATCCCGAACATTACAACCCTTGTATGAAAATATTCAGTTAAGGCAATATTCAATAAGTTGACTAATATTTGAGATTTTGAAATAAGTTTAGAATATTGAAAAGTGTCTAAAATATAAAAATCAAGAGTGGATATATGAAATTAGATATCATATGATTACAACGAGTAAAGTTGAGATATTAGGATAGAAATATACTTGAAGAGAAAATTAATACGGTAGAGGTACGAGATAAAACCTAATTAGCAATTGTTTTAAAAAATAAGGTTGTAAATGATGAAACAAAATCAACCAAATATGTAAATGTGACAGTCATGGAAGAAGTTGAACTGTTGTTAAAATCGTCTAAAATATTGTCAGATGAGTTATCAGAAAGTCCTTGAAATACATTAGAAAAATCACCAAAATGGTGTCAAAAATGTATCAAAAAGTCATCAAAAGGATTCCGAAAAAGTTGCCAGAAGATGCCAAAAAATTGCCGAAAGATTGCCAGAATACACTGAAAAATCAGTAGAAGACATGGAAAAAGCCACTGGAGAAGTGAGTGGCAGCCGGTGGTGGAGGGCGATTCCGGCGGTCGGTGGCATCTGTTGGTGATTGTGGGTGGCAACAGCAGTGTTGGGCCGCTTCTGAGAATGAGCCCACAGAGTGAATTAAGTCTGAAGTCCAATGCCCAAAACACAAGTTGGGTCTCTCTGGGCCCAGAGAGTGAGTCCAAAGCTTGCGTTGCCAATCTGCGCTTCGGAGTTTGACTGCCTGAAAACGAATCGTTGCATTTGAAAGATTTAGTAAGAAAAACGTGCCGTACTAACTGACATGAGAGTGACGGCTTCCAACTGACGAACATGATGATGCCGAACAATGGTTGGAAGGCTGCCAAAGAGAGTGATAGCCGAAGTTTTGCTAATAAACAGAGTGGTGGCTGTTAAAGAAAAATTATACGTAGATCTAAATAATTTATGCTACCATGGAGAAATATAAGAAAAAAAAATATATAAATTTTTTTTTACATTTTTATGTATCAAACTATATAGAGGGAGATGATATCATGAAGATATGTAAGAAGAGAGAGATGAAGAAAAACTTTTTTATATTTTTGTGTATCAAATTATAGAGAGCCATTCTTTTAAAGAAGAAAAAGAAAATCTAAATTAAAAAATTATAATAATGGTAATTGCATAAACCATATAAATTAAGAGATATCTATTATATAATTTAGGAAGGATATACTATATATCTTAATATATAAGTAGCCTAAATTAAAAAAATAATACTATTTTAATTTAAAACATGTAATATTATTAATAAATAAAAATAATATATTCTTAATAAATATAATATTATTAATAAAAAAAGATATTATATCATTAATACTAACAAAATTGAATTTTAAGTCATAAACCTTGTGCACCAAATTTTTTTAATTAAAGTTTTGACTTATGATAAATGGCTAAAAATGACCCTTTCCTCCCTTTGTTTTTTCTTCCATGCGTCCTATTAGGAAATACGTAATCTTCCTACTTTGTAAATATTATATTTAAAAAATTATATTTTAGGACACATATAATTTTTTATTATTTTTTTGTCATTTGTTTCTTTGTTTGTAATATTGTATAGATATTTTAGGATATTAGGAGATTTTATTCTTTTCATTTTTGTATTATAAATTGCTTAATGGGCGGCATCCCCTGCGAGCAACTTTTCAGAGGCAATAATAATATTATAAGGCTTCGCTTGTTCCAAATCTGCACGGCCTCTTTTCTCCTTCCTCATTGTCTTCTTCCTCCTTCCTCACCTTTTGGTTCTACTTCATTTTCTTACATGGTATCAGAGAAATGGCATCACACCACACCGAAAACACATCCAGCAACGGCAACCCAGATCTTGACTACTCACAAACACTCTTATGATTTCAAAATCATTCAGATCCGACCAAACCTTTTCGACTAGAAGCCGGCGATAGCCCGGCCGTCACTTTGGTCACCGATTTGCTTACAGTCAACAACTATCTACTTGGTCCATAACCATGCGTCCAGTCTTGAGGGCTAAAAACAAACTCTAGTTTATTGAAGGTACTATTCCTCAACCCATCGATTCCACCGATCCCCTCTTTAAAGCCTGGGGACAATGCAATGACATGATGGTCTCTTGGATCCAGAACTCCATCAGTCCATCCATTAAATTTAGTGTTATTTTTGTTGATGATGCTTTTAAAATCTGTAAGGAATTACGTGACCGGTTCACTCAACAAAATGGGCCATGTATTTTCCAATTCAAGAAATTCTTGGAGGGCCTCCTGCAAGAATAAGATTCGGTAAGTGTGTATTATGGTAAACTGAAAACGATCTGGGATGAACTCCTTATATATTGTCACGACCCGGGACCACAACATACGCAGGTCAAAAATAAAATCAATAATAATATTTTCATCATTAACAATAACCCATCCCGGATGTGACAATCAAACATATGTAGGACCCAATATAAATAAAACCCGCACAAGATCTCATCGGATATGAATCCGGACAAATAATACATGACCTGCTATCCTTAATCGCAAGGGAGGGATCCAAATTTACAATGCATCCACAATACTATAACTTCAATATTTTGCATACAATGATCAAGGCCACCATCCGGCCATAAATAATAACCATAACACATCCTCGAGATCAGAAATATACCAAATATAATATCTCCACTGGCCAAAAGGAATATCCGAGCCCGATCACGTCCGAGCTCTGCAAGCGTATCCATGCCACTAGTCCGAAGGGATAAAACATGAAAACGTGAGCCTAGAGCTCAAGATATCAAGAATCGTATAAAACGGTACATATAAATCGTAGGATATCGCATAGCAATCACGTAAAATAAAACATCATGTCCGTGAAATCCGCAGCGAAAATCGAGGAGATGTCTCGTACTAAATCATCGTCCATAATAACTCGTCCCTCGGGACAAAAATCATATAAACCACGATTCGGTAAAACCTCATAGACGATATCATATCATATGATCCGAGGTCACATACGTCGTAACCGTCACCACATCCACGTGGAGACACATACCGTCGTCGGATCTAAAACTCATAACGCAGTAAATCAAGAGAAAACTCACGAACTAAAACATAAATCAAAACACGCCCGGTTTATCAACGTCAAAGACGCATTTGGAGACATTCCTATCGCCCATCCGTGAGCCAAACCACGATCTCAAATCATCATACACCCAAATACGTGCGTAAATACAAAGCATGCACGAAATCGGAGAACCAAAGATCAATGATACTAACTTGGGAAGGGTTACCTCGTCCCGTAACCACGGCTATATATCGCTACAATTGGGCCATGAGCTCAATGCCATCCATGTACTCTGTCTCCCGTAGATAAGGAACTTGCTCACTATGTTTTACCACCCGCGGCTTTGGGTGCAACCTCAAGTTTTTATTATATATTAGGACGTCCGAATATATTAGTTTCCGTCACCTTACGATGGTTCTCAATTAAATACACAATGTGGCGTATACCTCATCTTCCTTATGGCGGAAGTAGCCAATCCTCATCTTCCTTACTACGAAGTAGCCAATACCTCATCTTCCTTACTGGAAGTAGCCAATCCTCATCTTCCTTATGGCTAAGTAGCGAATACCTCATCTTCCTTCACGGCGGAAGTAGCCGTGCCTCGGATCACATAGTGATCCACCCCTCACAACGTGCATGGTTAGTGCAAGGCCCGGTTCATGGTTCCACAATATACGGATACCAAACATACATATATATATCGTCCGGGTGTCCAAAACCCCTCCAAATCATAAATACAAGTACAAAACCACCGCACAATCGATAAAACATACATGCATGTACACAATTAATAAATTGAGGTATTTAAAAATACATGCATGTTAGTAAAATCTCCCACAAAGAGTCAAAATGTATCTAAATTAAATCGGACCAAGAATAGGGCTAGAGGATACTTGCCTTAACATCATACTGCAGATTCAAGAAAGGATGTCCCGAAGTGCTCCAATCGAGCCTTTCTCTCTCTCTCAAGGCCCGTCCTCTCTCTCACCTCCTCGCGCCCTTCCTCTCTCCACCGCGTGCGCCTCGCCCAATACTGCCGGCCACCGCACCTCCTCGTGGCCGCCGGCCGCCTCCTCCACCTCACCCGGCCCACCGTCAACGCCGGCTGGCCGCTGCGTTTCTCTCCGCGCAACTTTTCGCCGTCCTCTCTCTCTCTCCGATTCGCCGCCGCCTTCCTCACAACCCACGATTTCGCTACCGCCGATTCTCCCACAGCCACCGCTCGCTCCACCCACGGCCACCAAGAATCGCCCGTGCCGACCACCGATCGCCGCAAATGCCGCCAACAACCACCGACGGCCGATGGCTTCACCGAACACCGCCACCGACGCACCACAAACCGCCGCCAACGACGGCTCACACCCGTCGACCGTCCGCGCCACCATGGCCGCCGGTCACTGCGCCGCCACCCGATCTTCCTCTCTTTTCCTTCTCCGCCGCCTCGAAACCCTAAACCCTTTTCTCCCGATTTCTCTCTCCTCGATTCTCCCCCTTCTTTTTCTTTTCCTTTTCCTTTTTCCCATTTTCCTTTTCTTTTACTTTTATTTATATATATATATATATTATTATTATTATTACTTTTATTATATATATATATATATAACTTTAATTTTAAAATCCCACCCGGCCTTCTGGACAACATTACGGGTGCACCATGAGCACCACTCCGCACCTCCGATCATTCCCAAAAATTTTACAATATTTTAATTTATTTTCACCACGTCCAAAATACCCAAAAATCACAATTAATATTAAAATAATCCAATTGGGATCCGAAATATCACATATATGACCCTGTCCCAAATTGTGATTGCGGTAAAATCAAAGTGCTTATCAAGTGCTATCAGAGGGATTGTGTCATACAGGTTTTAATATGTCTCAATGACTCATATATTAATGTGTGAGATCAAATCATGTTGATGGATCCTCTTCCGTCCGTCAACAATGTCTTATCTATTGTCTAACAGCAAGAACGACAACATCAAATATTGTCCATTGTTCACCCTTCAGAAACGATGACTTTGGCTACGAAACAGACTATTAATAACCCTAAAACTACCGTGAAAAACAATCATATGCCAAAGAAAGATAAACCCTTTTGTGTTCATTACCTGTTCTAGGACACACGTTACAACAATATTTTAAAATTGGAGATGCTGAGATTCCCACATGTGCTCATTGTCATAGACCCGAATATGTTATTAATAAGTGTTATAAGCTCCACGGTTTTCCTTCCAACCATAAACTGTATGGTAAGTCTGGGACCACAGCCCTTTTTGCTGATCATTCGAGTTACACCATCATGTCTAACTAAGAAGCTAATAAGGATAATAAAGTTGCATTGATCAAAGTGCAGTTCAAGCAACTCATGAATTTGCTTCAATCTAAAGACCCTATCGTAGTGCCTTCTTTTCAAACGATTAAATAGAGTTCAATTCTTTTTTATCCCTTTCGAGATCAATCAAAGGCAGCCAACATGAATGGTATCAATTTCTGCTCTGTCTCTTCCCCTTATAATAGAAAGATCATTTGGATCCTTGATACTGGGGCCACTAATCACATGATCTGCAACACATCTTTATACCTTCATAAGGAGATACCAATCTCCTACTCTGTCAAACTTCCTGATGGAAGTAAGGCCTCTGCTTCCCATATTGGAGTTAAGTTTACCGATAAAATAATATTATAAAATGTATTATGTGTCCCTTCTTTTACATTTAATCTAGTTTCTGTAAAGCAACTTGCTGATGTTCTCAATTGCTATTTATTTTTCTTCTCTGACATTTGTCTAATTTAGGACCTTACCTCCTGGACAACAATTGGGATGGGTGAAGAGAAAAATGGTTTATATTATTTGATGAATAATGAAGTTCATCAAAATACCTTGGCTGTTCTTCTCTCAAAGTTCTCCAGTCACATTAAGAAACCTTTTGCTAATTTTGTCTCATCGCCAGTAAGCCAGTGACATTATCAATTATGACACATTTCACATTTTAGGATTAAAAAATAAGCGATCCTCTTGTAAAAAGAGCAGTGCATTCTATTAATGATAATCCCTGTTCTATTTGTTACATAGCTAAACAACATCACCTTTCCTTTTCTCCCAGAAGCCATAAGTCACATACCTTGTTCGATATGGTGCATTGTGACTTGTGGATACCTTGCTCTGAAATTTCTCATGATGGATATAAATATTTCTTGACCATTGTTGATGATTTTTCAAGGAGTACCTAGATTTATCTTCTGAAACAAAAATCAGGTACAAAATTGTGATTGGAAGCCTTTTATAATCTGATTGCCGAACAATTTAACGTAAAAATTAAAGTCATTCGAAGTGACAATGGATCTAAATTTTTTCTAGGAGATTTCTACAGTAAAAGATGTATTATCCATCAACAAAGTTGCGTAAAAATACTACAACAAAATGGTATTGTTGAACGCAAACATCAACATTTATTAAACGTCACTAGGGCTATTAGATTTCACTTGGGTATTCTAATTTTCAGATCCCAATTTGAATTATTTTAATATTTATTATGATTTTGGGTATTTCAGACGTGGTAAAAATAAATAAAAATATTATAAAATTTTTGGAGACGATCAGAATTTCAGAGTGGTGCCCGGAGTGTGCCTGTGATATTATCCGAATGGCGAGTTGGATTTAAAAATAAAAGAAAATAATATATATATATAATAATAATAATAAGTAAAAAAAGAAAAAGAGAGGAGAATGGGGATGGGGGAGAGAGGGAGAAGAGGAGAGAGAGGGTGTAAAAGGGGATTAGGCTTTCGGGTTTCGTAGCGGAAGAAGGAAGAGGAGAAGGAGGAGAGGGGAAAGGAAAGAGGCGGCGGCAATTGCGATGGGGGTCGCGGGTGGGGTCGCGACGGTCGCTGGTTGGGCTGAGGCGACGGTGGCGCGCAGTGTGGGTGCCCGGAGGAGATCGACGGCGAGAAGTCGCGCGAGGAGAGAGGCCACTGAGTAATAGCGCCGGCGCCAGCTGGGTGATGCGGAGGAGGCCAATGACAACCAGGCAAGCGGTATGGTGATGGATCGGTGGCAGTGGCACGGCGCAGTAGGGCGGGGAGAAACCGCGCACAGAGGAGAGATGAAGGGTGCGCGGGTTTTGCGCCGGTGGGAGAGAAAAATGCCAAATTCTGGTGTTTCAAGACATCCTTTCTTCAAATCTGTAGAGTATAAAGTCGAGGCAAGTATACTCTAACCCTATCCTTAGTCTGATTTAATTTCTGATATATTTTGATTACTGTGAAAAATTTTACTAACAAGCATGTATTTTTGTATACGCAAAATTTATAAATTATGTACATCCATGTATATTTTACTGGTCGTGCGGTGATTTTACACTAGTGTTTATAATTTGGAGGGTTTTTGACACCCGAACAGTATATATATGTACATTTGTATATCTATATATTGTGGAATCATGAACCAGGCCTTGCACTAATCATGCATGCTGCCAAGGATGGGATCACTACGGGACCATGGCGGTCCAAGACTCGAGGGATCGTTTATGTGATCCGAGGCACGAGACATTTAGTACCGCTCCCGATAGGGAGGTTTAGTCCCAACGGTAACGTATATGATAGGCTACTTCCGCTGGAAGGAAATGTTGAGTTATTTAATAGCTGACCTATCCTACTGTGTATTTAATTGAAAACCATCGTAAGGAATTGACGGAACTAATATATTCGGACGTCCTAATATATAACTAAAATTTGAGATTGCACCCAAAGTCGCGAATGGTAAAACATAGTAAGTTTCTAATCTATAGGAGACAGAGTACATGGATAGCCTTGAGCTACTGGCCTAAATCGTAGTTGATGTAGCTATGATTACTGGACGAGGGTAACCCTTCCTCAAGTTGGTATCATTGATCTTTGGTTCTCCGATTTCGTGCATGCTTTGTATTTCTGCATGTATTTGGGTGGATTGTGATTTGAGACACATGGTTTGGCCCATGAATGGGCGATAGGACTGTCTCGTACGTATAAATATGTGATAAACTCAGATTGTATTTTTCTTTATGTTTTTGTTCCGACAGTCTTCTCTTAATTTTTGCATTATGAGATTTAGATCCGGACAATGGTATGTATCCCACACAAATGTGGTGACGGTTGCCGCCTATGTGACCTCGGATCATATGATATGATATCGTCTATAAGATTTAACCGGATCGTAATTTATTACGAATACATCCCAGAGGTATCGTTTAATACAGATGATGATTTAGTACGAAACATCTCCTTGATTTTCAGGGATTTCACAGACATGGTGTTTTGTTTTACGTGATTAATATACGATATTCCTGCTTCTAATTTATAAAAATTGTTTTATATGATAATACTTGTTGAGCTCTAGGCTCACATTTTCATATTTTATCCCTTCAAACTAGTGGCATGGATACGCTTGCAGGAGCTCGGACATGATCAGGCTCGGATATCCCTTTTGGCGAGTGGAGATATTATATTTGGTATATTCCTAATCTCGATGATGTGTTATGGTTATTATTTATGATCGGATAATGGCCCTAATCATTGTATGTAAAATATTAAAATTATAGCATTATTGGATGAGTTGTTGTAAATTTGAATACCTTCTTTGCGATTATGGACATTAGGTCGTGTATTATGTTTATTCGGATTTATATCCGACGAGATTTTGTGCGGGTTTTATTATATCGGGTCCTGTATGTGTACAACTGTCACACTTGGGTTGAGTTTTTATAGTTTAAGGAAACATTATTATCAATTTTATTTTGACCTGCATATTTCGTGTTCTTGGGTCATGACGGGTCTTCCCTTAAAATTCTAAAGTGATTGCATATTTTATTGCTACCTATATTATAAATAGAATTCCCACTTCATTGCTAGCCAATAAGACTCCGTAAAAAATTTTATTTGAAGTTAAATCAAATTATGACAACCTTTATATATTTGGTTGTTTATATTTTGTTTACACTCTCTCCCATGGGTGGAAGAAATTTGACTCCAAAAGTAAAACTTGTATCTTTCTGAGATATCCTTTTGGAATTAAAGGATACAAATTATTTGATTTGTATAGCCATATTACATTTTATTTCAAGGATGTCATTTTTCATAAAAATATATTTCCCTGCCAGAAAAACAATACCGAAACTGCTCCTAATAATGCAATGCCTCCCGTAATGACCAATGCTGATCCTCCTCTTACTCAACAATCACCTTCCATACATGACCTAAATTTGAATCCAGTCACCGACCCTGTACTAGATAGATCTCAACCAACTACTACCATTTGTAATAATGAAGAGGAATCCGATTCATCCTTTGTTCATGACCAACTAGAAAATAATCAAAAACTTTTGAGTGACAATCTACAACCTAGTAATCCTCTTCCAAATATTCAATCCCCAGCAAGAGAGAACATCCCCGTTCACAGAACCACCAGAGCTAGGAAAGCCCCTCAATATTTGAAAGACTTTCATTGTCATCAAGCATCCCAAATTACACCTACCCAACCAACAGCACAAATTTCTCCAGGCAAACCTTATCCCCTTAAAAATTACATATCATATCAAAAATTATCCCATGCTTATAGTTCCTTTTCATCTTCCATCTCATCTCAAGCTAAACCACAAACTTATGCTCAAGCTGCTTGTGATCCCACTTGGTGGACAGCCATTAACGATGAACTAAAAGCTTTAGAATCCAATAAAACCTGGATTATTACTAATTTTTCTCAAGGGAAGAAAGCTATCGAATGTCGATACGTATTCAAATTGAAGATGAATAGTGATGGGAGTATTAAAAGATACAAATGCCGATTAGTGGCTAAAGGATACACCCAAGAAGTAGGGGTGGATTACCATGAAACCTTTTTCTCCTATTACAAAACTTACCACGGTTCGGTGTCTCTTGGCTGTCGTTGCCATACACGGATGACATTTATATCATTTCGATGTGAATAATGCATTTCTAAATGGAGCCTTAGATAAAGAAATTTATATGCAACAACATCCCGATTACACCAAAGGAAAACCCCACCAGGTATGCAAGTTGTTATAAAGCATATATGGTCTTAAACTAGCATCTAGACAATGGTATACCAAGCTTTCTACTTCTCTTATCGCTTATGGCTTTGTTCAATCCAAGGCCGATTACAATTTGTTTACCAAACAAGATGACAAATCATTTACAATTCTTCTAGTCTATATTGATGATATAATTATCGCAAGTAATTATTTGGATGCCATTACATTTATCAAATCCTTTCTTAACCAAGCTTTCAAGATGAAAGACCTTGGGATACTACGATATTTCCTTGGTATAGAAGTCGCACGATCGACAAAAGGTATACACATTTGTCAATAAAAATACACTCTTGACATTTTAGCCGATTCTAACTCCATTGGTGCCAAACCTCTCAAACTACCAATAGACCAAAACTTCATATTGAGTAAGCAAATTGGGGTGGCCTTGCAGAATCCGAGTGTATATAGAAGGCTTATTGGCCACCTTCTTTATCTCACCATCACAAGACTAAACATAGCCTATGCAGTATGCATTTTAAGTCAATTTATGGATTAGCCCACTTTGAGTCATATGAATGCTACATATCAAGTTTTGCAATATTTAAAATTAAATCCAAGATAAGGCATATTATTTTCTTCTACCTCTAATATTCAACTAAGAGTTTTTTGTGATGCAGATTGGGCTTCATGTCCAGACACACGAAGATCTATTACCAGTTATTGTGTTTTTATTATAAATTCTCTCATTTCATGTAAATGTAAGAAACAGTCAGTGGTCTCTCGATCTTCCACAGATGCCGAATTAGATTTACGACTATAACTTGTTGTAAATTATCTTGGCTACGTTATATTTTGCATGACTTGCAGGTTTCACATCCACATGCAGATACCTATATTGTGATAATCAAGCGGTACTTCACATTGCAGCCAATCCCATTTTTTGTGAGCACACTAAACACATCGAGTTAGACTGTTATCTCATCCGCGACAAAATTCAAGAAGGAAGCATTCATACACACCATGTCACCACACATAATTAGCTGACAGATATATTCACCAAAATCTTACCCTCACACCGGCTAAATTCACATTTATTCAAGATGGGCATTATCAATATATATGTTCTATCTTGCGGTGACGTATTAGGAAATACATAATCTTCCTACTTTGTAAATATTATATTTAGAAAATTGTATTTTAGGACACATATAATTTCTTATTATCTTTTTGTCATTTGTTTTTTCCCTTGTAATATTGTATAGATATTTTAGGATATTAGGAGATTTTATTCTTTTCGTTTTTGTATTATAAATTAATTAATGGGCGGCGTCCCCTACGAGCAACTTTTCAGAGGCAATAATAATATTATAAGGCTTTGCTTGTTCCCAACCTACACAACTGCTTTTCTCCTTCCTCACCTTTCGATTCTGCTTTATTTTCTTACACGTCCTCCAATTTTAAGTGATTTCTTAACCAGTTTTAAGGTTGAAACAAATTTTTTTAATTAAAGTTTTGACTTATGATCAACGGCTAAAAATGACCCTGCGAAATTCAAACCTTTCCTCCCTTTGTTTTTTCCTCCCCGCATCCTCCAATTTTAAGTGATTTCTTAACCAGTTTTAAGGTAAAAATTTTTGTAAGGTAAGAACAATATATATATAATATACTGAATATTTTATATCAGTAGTTATATTAATTATTATATATTTTAATAACAAATCAATTGCACATATAAATAAAAAATTATTAATCATTTTCATTACTAGTGGTACTATAGAATATATATTAATTAATACTCTTAATATATTATGTGATTTCTCATATTAAATCTTTATCTAAACTTCAATTTTATGATCTAAAGCTTTTATTATTCAGGGTATCCCAATTTAGACCTATCCGCTCAATTGGGGGATTACTTTTTATTTGCATGAGAGATGTTCCATTTTGAATAATTTTTCAGGTAACTATGAAATAAAATTACAAAAAATAAGACCCACAGGTAATAAAATTTTATAAATCAAAAAAGTTATTAATTAATTAATAATCAATAATAGGCTACTGTAAGTCGGTAAGAGTTGTTAGGTGGGGGTAATAATAGGCTTAATGGGATCAAGAAGTCTAATTTAATGCTAACATAACACGCTAAGTGGATCGCGGAAGGCCACCAATGGGCTAGATATAGACTAGCTTACATTCATTTAGATAATTGATCCAGTCTAAATCAAGATGAAAAGCGTCATTAAAGAAATGATGAACATGACGTTGCAATTCTAGGCTAACATTTTAGACATAAATTTATTAAAAAAAATTGTAGAGACATTAAAGATTGCGCAGCTGACACTGGATTCGTACGATTTGATATTTAATGAGTTCGAGGATTATTTTCATCCAATTTGTTAATAAATAGTATTGCAAACCAACAGAATTATATTACTTTGTTAATTTATTTGCTAATATTAATTAGCTTTACAAAATTCAGTCAAGACTGAAAAATACGTAAATGAGCGATGATTGAAGTGTAATACCACGATTCACACTCTAAACGTCACAGGGGATGGTTCAATGTAGAAGCAAGTGATATGATGATGTTCAAAAGTCGTTGCTGGAGAAGTCCATTTTGCAAGCTTCTAATAGTCTTTGAAAGTATGGCATTCCGAAGTAAGAGCTTTTATCCATCTATTTTTCGTTCTTGTAATTAAAGAAACTAGGGCTAGCTTATTGGGGGAAAAAAAGTGTTAGTTAATTTTTTTTCAATTTTAACTTCAATAATCAATAGGTTAGAGACAAATAAATTTAGGACCTTTGTTATGCATAAATCTATAGAAATTAAATAACAACTGAGATACTCTTTCACCTCAAATAAGTTGAGACATAGCATGTCAAAAGTAAATAGTGTTAGTCCATCTTAAATATGGCATAATGTTGGACCTTGGATACCCACTTATGAGTGTTATAACAGATGGGGGGTTATATAAGAGGCAAAATACATTAAATGGTTACGCGATATTCCTATAAGAGTCAGTTGTCAATTGGGTGAAAGTTAGTAGAGTGACGCCTGATTCATGCCTATGTGCTAATTCCAAGTTAGAGGGCACTCGAGAAACGTTTGAGAGATACACATGCACGTATTAGTATAATGGGGTCACCTGATACTTGCCCGAGGGGGCGCTCGTGCACTAATCACAATGAACTCGCGTGTGACACAAGTCTGACAGGTGCTCAAGTGTCGTTCTTTATATAAAGTTACATCTGACATGATTTTAGGACTTCTGAAAATTATTTCTCACACAATCAGTGCTACACAGAGAAAGAGAGAAAAAAAAAGAAAGAAAAGGAAAAGGTTTGGTATCCGATTAATGCCCGATTTGAGTTTCGTTGGTGCAGAAACGTGAAAGGACGCAGTGACCGGTCGGACAGAATCGCTCAGACGTCTGAGTGGAGGACTACTCGGATGGACAGACGTAATTGGAGATAGCGAGATTAGAAGAACACACACAGGATTTAAGTGTGGAAAGACCCCTTCTTCATCAGAGGAAAAAATCACAAAGAATACACTATAACAAATGGTTGTTTACAAGAGTGTTAGCTACACAAACTCAAACATAAAAAGAAAACAATCAAAGTGTATAACCCTCAATCTCTCACTATCACTCACAATGCACGCCCCAAGTGAAGCACAGCTGCTCACCAACCTCCTTTTTCTTCTCACTCTCCGTCTCATTAAATGAGCTTCTCCCATATATATATATAAATATACAACCATCCTAGGAAGGCTAGCCACCACCCTAGCGATCAGGGTGGCGGGGCACGCCGCTGCTGCGCACGCAGGTCTCAAAGAGAGTTGTAGCCGCCACCAACTTCCAATCGAAAATTAATTACTACTGCAAAATAAGTCAACGCCGGCATGGCTTGAGTCCTCGTCCATGTCCACCATTAGGACATGACGCCTTTAATAGGTCCACGTCCAATTTCCAAAGTTTTCGGACTTCACAAGAGTCCTCGTCCACCAAGGGAGTGACCCCAACAAGTTTTGCTTTTTACCAATGTCGAGTACGTTATTTTAGAGTGGATTTCTAATGCATATTCATTTGGTTACTTCTATTTTTTATTATACTTTCTCTTGTGAGTTATTAAATGTGTTGAAAGGGTTATAATTAATTATTCTTCACTCAGAATTGTAATGAAGAAATTTCGAAGGGGATTATTTGTAACCGATACTATTATTATAATTGATTTGTTTAAAACTTGATTCGTAATTTATTTCTCAATTGAAAAGGATTTTTCACGTTAAAAGTATTATATATTATTGTATTTTTATACTCACGAGTTTAATAGTTAAAATTTGATAGAAATTTGGATTTTGTTCCATTTTATTGAGTTGTGTGTATTTGTGTTGAATTTTAATAAGTGATATCAGATAATATGTTATAAAACTATAATTTGTTGGTGTTGATATTGAGGAGCTTACTATTTTGCGTTGAACAATTTAATAGGTAAAATAGTTTCATTCTTTAGTAAGAAATGGTGAGAAATATTTTAACCTAAGAAAGAACGGTAAAAGTATTTCGGAGTAAGGAGGATATTTCGGAGAAGATGGAGAATGAGAAGTGGCAAGATATAAGAGATCTTACTAATTGTACGATCAAATTATATTTTACGGATAACACTCTTCAAGAAGTCATTGATTTACCAGATCTAGTAGAGGTTCGGATGAAATTTGAGAGTTAATATGAATCTAAATCCTTGACAACGATGTTGTATGTGGAGAAAAAAATTCTATAGCCTTCGTTTGTCAAAAGAGAAAAGTTTTAAAAAGTATTTAGATGAATTTAACTAGATTTTGATGCAAATATCGACACTTGATAAGAAGATCAAGGAAAAAGATAATGCATTAGTATTGCTGACTTCTTTGCCTAACTCATACAATTATATTGTTATGACACTATTGTTTAGAAAAGACATGTTCAACCTAAATGAAGTCATCGATTCCTTATGAATGAATTAAGGTAAAAGGAAGGAGTTGAAATTTAGGAAAATCAAGATTCTTGGTATCCACAAGCAGTCGGAAATATGGGACAGTAAGGGACCAAAGTGACAAATCAAAAATAAGCAATTGTTTGTCATAAATTTGAACCAAGTATGTCAAATCAATAAAAAATTAATTTCTAAATAACAGACAAATAAATTTTAAACTGAGTATAACATAACAGACAGATCAAAATGTTCCATTATCAAATAAATAAATAATATAAACTGATTCAAAACTCATCATAAGACCTCATCGAATAGCCGTTCAAATAATATAAATATGACCTACTCCAAACAGTCATAAGGCAGACAACCAAATAATGACAACTCATTCACATAATAAAATGAATCCAATAAATCTCTACATACAACCCAATGGCAGAATCCTCTACTCTGAATAAATAAAATATAAAACATGTATTAGAACTCATCAAGTATCATATATGAGTAGATGAGTCCAATAAATTATTAGAAAGGTCAAGGCATAAATACCAAATCAGAAAATAAATATAAATTAAAATCATTAATACAAAAATCTAATTATCAAAACCAAAATAAAATCCAATATCCAAATCTAATAGTAATCTTATATCAAATCCAAACAAATATTCAATAAAAAACAATCCCCTCGAAATCTAATAGTATCATATCTAATTATCAAAGTCTAATCCAAGTCTAAATCTGAGACTCAATCATTTCATAATTTGGAGCAATACCCAATAGTCAGATGATTCAATCGCGTATGTCGAAATCAAAACAGTATTGCAATAAATAGTCAAAAGGTTTGGATCAAAATATATATTAAAATCAATGTACAAAATATACCAAAATTCATTTATGGACAAAACCGATAAATCTCAAATTCAAATCCAAAATCCAATTTCAAATATCTAAATCTATGCAGAAATACAAAATATGTACC
The DNA here is from genome assembly GCA_033239525.1 of Nepenthes gracilis. Taxonomy (NCBI): domain Eukaryota; kingdom Viridiplantae; phylum Streptophyta; class Magnoliopsida; order Caryophyllales; family Nepenthaceae; genus Nepenthes; species Nepenthes gracilis. Next base: position 27,153,486 of record BSYO01000006.1, on the reverse strand, counting down.
AAATCTGAGTTTTGATTATTTAAAAATTAACTTGAGAAAAGCGTTACTCTTGACTCGATAATTTTTTACCAAATCAAATACAGGTAAAGCTAACATACTAGGCTAACTATATACTTTGTCTCCTATAGATAATGTTGCTTACTATATCTTTTCATTTGCGATTTTGGGTACAATTCTTAAGTTGTCAGATATATTAAAATATCCGAATATATTATAAGATTTAATCAAATATCTAAATGGAAAGGATTACCACGTCCAAATTTTTTCTATTAGTGAAAAAAAAATTTTAATAATAAATATCTCTCTATCGGAAGCTGGCCAAAATATCTAACATCTAAATACAAATATAATAACCACAACCCAATATATATATGTAAAAATATACGGCCTATACAAGTTTCATACACAATTTCGTATATATATGCTGATATAAACTTATACAGTATTCAAAAATTATCCATTTTTTTTAGAAAATCACAAAGTTCTCAAATATTAACAGAATTAGAATAAATACCTCAATCAACCGGTAAAAGGTCTTGCGTACACAAATAAATAAATAGGCTAATTAAAAATGCACCAACGAGTTTAAAACATCCAAATCAGAATAAAAAATATATTAGATACGAAAATCAAACAAATGATAGAATTATATAATATTTTCCTTAACCTTATACTAAGTAGATTGGAAAAAAAGATACTATGAAGTATCTAAATTAGACAAAGTTCTCTCTCCTCTTGACGCATCCCTTCTCTCTCTACCCATGCTGCTCCTCTCTCTTCTACACAACTCTCTGCTGCATGCTGCTGTTGCTTCTCCTACAGCCACCATTGACCACCTGCACAGTCTCCCCCACGTGCTGCCGTCGCCGTTGATGCTTCCAATGGCTACCTTTGACCTCCTCGATAATCTCTCCTCGCCGAGCACTGCCGCCAATCTACCCTCCTACAGCAATCGCCGACTAGTTGCGTGTCACCTCCTCGCTACGTACCACCACTGACCCATCTCTTTCTCTCCTACCCTCGTGTTGCCCGCCGCTGCTTCCTTTCTCTCTTTCTCTCCCTCTCTCCTTCTCATTTCTTCTTTCCCCCCTACACTACCTCTTTGCCTGATCTCCTTTTATTTTCTCTTTTGTTTCCTTTTTTACACAAATATATATATATATATATATATATATCCAACCGATGCCTAATGCCTCTCCAGCGCTTTTTGGGCACCAAATTGTAAATTTTAATTTTTTTAATTTTATAATATTTAATTAATTTTTATCGTGTTTAAATTATTTAAAATTTTAATTAATATTAAAATAATATAAATAAAAATTCAGGATATTACATTATCAGTCCAAACTTTAAAACATGTAGTACTTCCATTATGGTAAGAAGAGTCATATGAAGTGGGATTATTTTAAGAGGAATTAGGAGAAGAAAGGTGGAGGCGAGTATCAAAAAAGGAGGGATCATGATGAAAATGATCAAACTTCTATTACCTCCTATAAAGACCTTCTAGTTGTCCACAGGAAAAACACAGAACTTTTCAAGCCAAAAAACAAATTGGATAATAGATAGCGGTTCCTCACATCATGCAAAATTAAGAAAGTCCCTTTTTACCACTTATATGACCAAGGATTACGGGTATTAAATATGGGTAACGATGGTCATCAAGAGTTGTTGGCATCAGAGATATTAGTTTGTAGACAAGCAACTGGATAAAACTCGTGTTGAATGGCGCATGACATGCCCCAAATTTGTGATTAAATATAATTTTAACTGGGAATTTGAATGAAGAGGGCTTCTACATGACATTTGAAAAAGGCAATAGAAACTCACCAAAGGTGTCTCGATTATGATAAGGACAAGTAAGCAATCAAACTGATACTTGATAAAAGTTTTAATTGTTAAAGATAACGCCAAATTAACTAACGGGAGCATTGGTTAATGTGTTAAGAAAAGGAGGCCGTGGAGGAGTGTAAGGAGGAGTAATTATACTATAAAAGAAAAGTCGATGGGAAGTGAAAATACTTCAGGTCCAGTAGAGTATAAGAATGTATCATTCAAACTTGTAAAAGCTAATGTTGAGATCCCATTAGAAGGAAAATTATCGAAAAACAAGTGATAACGGTCACTGATAAATGTGAAGGTTTCCCCACATGATCGAGAGAAAAAGTTTATTAGATTTTGATCACTCCTTTATAAGTGTCACAACAAATATAAGGTTATCCAAGCGGTAAAAGATATTAAAAGGTTATGTGATATTCATACGATGGTCAATCGAAGATTAGTCAAAGGTCAGTAAAGTGACGCATAATAGATGCCTAATTTACGCCTGTGCACCTATTTCATATTAGAGGGCGCTTGTGGAGCACCTGAGAAGTGCACATGCTCACGTTGGCTAAATAAGGTCACCTGGTGCATGTCTAAGGGAGTGTTCGTACGCTAATTACAATGAACTCACACACAATGCACACCTGACGGGTGTTTGAGCGCCTTTCTTGATATAAAGTTATACCTGGTGTGATTTTAGGATATGTGAAAATCATTTCTCACATAAGGATGACCACATAGAGAAAAAAAAAAAAAAAGAGAGAAGAGAAAAATGTTCGACATTCAATTGAGATTCAACTTGAGTTTTTTGGTAAAATTGGTATGTTATTATAGAGTAAATTTTTAGAACACATTTCGTTTTGTTATTCTTATTTCTTATTGTACTTTCTTTTGTGAATTGTTAAATATGTTAAGGAGATTGTAATCAATCATTTTTCACTCAAGATTATAGTGAAAGGATTTTTGATGAAATTATTTGTAACCGACACTATTATTATTATGGATTTATTTAAAATTTAATTTATAATTTTTTTCTTAGTTATAAAGGGTCTTACATGTTAAAAACATTGTTATTATTATACTTCTTATATTTACGAGTTTGGTGGTTAGTATTCATGAGGGTTCAAGGTTTTATTTTACTGTGTTAGGTTATATGTGTCAAGGTCAAATCTCAACACCAAAATCAACGGGACATGCTAGGTCGAGGGAGGGGTGACTCATGTGCCATATCAACCCACAACACTATTGGATAGTGCCATATATATATATATATGTGTGTGTGTGTGTGTGTGTGTGTGTGTGTGTATGTGTGCGCACGCGCACACGTTTTTAATATTTAACGGTCATCTGCTACTAAAAACATTATAGCATTATTTAAAAAATAAAAATGCTAAAATTTTGTAAGTTCTTTAAACCCTTTCTCATTTTTTCTAAAAACTATCTACTCTCTTGCTCTACAACAAATGATATAACTTTATTATTATTATTAATTTTTATTTATAAATAAATTTAAAAAAATATATTTCAATGCTTTGATACTAACTATATTATATAATAATAATGGTTCTGAAATACTAAAATTGAAACCTATCTCAAACTCTATTAAACTTTTTAGTATTATATATCAACTTTTTAAAATTAAATTATTTAATATTCAAAAAAGGACTATTTATATAAAAATATAAAAAATTATAATTGTAAAAGTTCTAAATGTATCGAACTTATAAAATGATATATGAAAAAATATGAGAGACCATTATTATTGTCAATTCAAATTGAACTAATATTTTTAATTAGTATAAAATTAAAACTTTTAAGTACAAACAAATGCTAAATCTAAAAGAATTGATAAAATATATGATTCATTTATAAAGTACTTTTTTTATACTAGAAGACTATATTTCAAAAGATTAGTGTAAAATTACTTACAATTTAAGTATGTAAAAATATTCTAACATACTATTAAATATAATGTTATCCATCTTTTTTTTAATTAAATAAAAAATTAATTTAAAAATTAATATAAATAAAATTTTATATTTCTTTAACTAATGATATATGGCGAACATATAATAGTTTATCTCATTTATATATCATCACAAATTGAATTTTTAAAAATTTAGAATCATAAAAAAAATTATTGTTTTTTAAGTTTTTGAAGACACATATTGATTCTATAATTTCTATATCAATTGATAATGCTATAAATTAATATAAATTTTTTAATAATTTTTTTATTATTTTTGATAATATTTTAAATACTAATATTGCTATAATTTTATTTAAATTATAATTTTTTTAATTTTACATAATAAATTATTTCATATAAAATATGTATAACATATTAACATTTAATAATAATATTTTATAATTTATTTCTCTTTATGTAAAAAAAATTTTAAAAAAATATATTGTCTTATTTATTAGAATATTTTTTTTGGAGTAACAATTCAAGACGTTATATAAATAGAATAAACTCGAGTATAAGAAAATAAAAATCTATTGCACAATACAATGAACCTCCATTTACTTGATGTTAGACATTGGATATCTTTTTTATTCTCTTTTAACCATCTTTCATAATAAAAATATCCCATTATCCGAGCTAATTATGAGTATCGATTAAAAGATGATCGAAATGATTAAGTATATATTTTTTATTCTCTTTTAATCATCTTTCATAACGAAAATATCCCATCACTCAAGCTAATTACGAGTATCGATTAAAAGATGGCTAAAATGATTAAATTTTTTTAAAATATTTTATTTTACTACTAATAAACTTATTAATACCCACTATACAATATTAAATTCATCATTTACTAATAATTTTATACCTTATAAAAAGATTATGACTTTTGTAATATAATATCGGTGATTAAGGTAAATATGAAACTTAGAAAAATAACTTTATATAGGTATTAAAATATATTTAAAATAATATATTTATTGATATTATATTTAAATATATATTTTTTTAAAAAAATTTAAAATATTAGAGATATTCTTAAATATTAACTTGTCCAATTGTAATTATGAATCATCATATAAATATATGTGAAATATTTATCTATCTTAAAGAATTCTATGTCAAGATAGGGATAATTGACAGTAAAGAAGAAATAAAAGACATAGATCCATCATAACATGGATGCAATATATAACATGTATACACTATAGTTAATACAGGAACTATCTAATCCAATAAGAGAAGCAAATAATTGCAGAGATGGTCATAAACTTTCAGGGATATAAGGTTTACTTTTTTTGATACAAACTCAACGCAAATTACAATCATTTAGTAAAAACATAATATCAGTTAAACTTCTTTATTACTTGTAATTCAACTATACCTTTAATTTTAGAATTGATCGATCAATGTTCAAAATTTTAAAAAATTAGGAAGTTAATGAGCACAATTTTCTAATACTTGTATCAATAATATGAGATTTTTTACCCCATCAATAAATATAATGTCATCCAAATTAGCTTTTAATATTGAGCATCGAGTAGTAGACAAAAAAAAAAGTATATTAATATTAAAGATAACAAAAGTATATATCTTTTTTAAGGATTGATTAAATATAAAAATTATTTTAAAATTCAATCATTTGAGTTTTAGTAATAAAGATTACTGCAAAGGCAAAGATAGCAATACATGTAAAATGTAGACAAAAATTAAAAACAGCTGAGTTATTAACTACTATTTGTTATTTTTATAAATTATAATAATATTAAATATTTTTTAAAAAATTAAAATATTAGAGATATTCTTAAATATTAACTTGTCCAATTGTAATTATGAATCATCATATAAATATATGTGAAATATTTATCTATCTTGAAGAGTTCTATGTCAATATAGGGATAATTGACAGTAAAGAAGAAATAAAAGACATAGATCCATCATAACATGGATGCAATATATAACATGTATACACTATAGTTAATACAGGAACTATCTAATCCAATAAGAGAAGCAAATAATCACAGAGATGGTCATAAACTTTCAGGGATATAAGGTTTACTTTTTTTGATACAAACTCAACGCAAATTACAATCATTTAGTAAAGACATAATATCAGTTAAACTTCTTTATTACTTGCAATTCAACTATACCTTTAATTTTAGAATTGATCGATCAGTGTTTAAAATTTTAAAAAAATTAGGAAGTTAATGAGCACAATTTTCTAATACTTGTATCAATAATATGAGATTTTTTACCCAATCAATAAATATAATGTCATCCAAATTAGCTTTTAATATTGAGCATCGAGTAGTAGACAAAAAAAAAAGTATATTAATATTAAAGATAACAAAAGTATATATTTTTTTAAGGATTGATTAAATATAAAAATTATTTTAAAAATTCAATCATTTGAGTTTTAGTGATAAAGATTACTGCAAAGGCAAAGATAGCAATACATGTAAAAATGTAGACAAAAATTAAAAACAGCTGAGTTATTAACTACTATTTGTTATTTTTATAAATTATAATATTAAATATTTGATAAAAAATTATAATATAATTTATTTATTTTTAATACTTTATATATTTTTATTTTTTATTTAATTTAATTTAATAAAAAAAATTTTTAATTCTTTGCCGAAACCTAATCTGACACAATCCGAAATGGCACAGTTCAATATAAGTAGACCAAATGCCATAGTAGGTCAAAACCTCCAAGGTTCCATGCCATAATGCAAAATCCTGTTGAAAATTTCTCCCATGAAGAAGTTCCGGTCAACGATCGTTGACCGGATAGGCGGTCAACGGAATGTTGATCGGTCTCGTGGAGAATGCGGACGGCCAACTGCTGACTGCCCGCCGGAAATCGAAGCGCCACCAAGAGATCTTACGAGATACGAGGATCTCGACAGTTTCTGAGAAATGTATTTTTGGACAAGGAAATATTCATATTGTTGGAAGGAACCGTTTCTGTCCTTTTATGTATTGAATATTGCCCTATGTATATTCTTTTTAGAGATGTGGGTGTGGGAAAAAGAGAGAAAAAGAGAATTGTGAAGGTAGGAGAAACCGTAAGCAATCGTGTGAGTGTATTGCTGTTGCTCTGTTCTTCAATTTTTTTCTTATTCTCTACTGTGTAACGGGGAACTTGTTCCCAAATCGCCCACATAGTAAAACACATTCAGTGGACGGATTGGTCCGTAGTTTTTTCCTTAGTTAAAAAGATTTTTCACGTAAAATACTTGTATTCTTCTTCTTCATTCACATCTCTTACTGTCTTGTTTAATCGGAAAGTTGTCCGACCTCCTTTTCCCAACAAGTGGTATCAGAGACGTGGTTACATACTCCATCTTAATGGCTTCCTCGTCGTCAAAGAATCTGCCATTCAACGTTGAGCAGTTCAACGGGCATGGCAACTTCATTCTCTAGCAAGAGAGGGTGAAAAATATTCTAACGAGAGAAGGGACAGTGAAGGCGTTGAAAAAGAATGAAGACAAGCCTATAAACCTGACTGATGATGAATGGCAAGATAAGAGAGATCTTGCAAACTGTACCATCAAGTTGTGCCTGGCGGACAACACTCTCCAAGAAGTCCTCGGCATAACTGATCCGACGTAGGTCTGGGAGAAGTTAGAAAGCCGTTACAAATCTAAATCCTTGACGACCAGGCTTCATATTAAAAAGCAATTTTATGGCCTGCGATTGTCGAAAGGAGGGAGCTTTGAGAAGCACTTGGACGAGTTCAACCGGATATTGATACAGATGTCCGCCCTTGATGAAGAAATAAAGGAGGAGGACAAGGCGTTGGTCCTGCTGGCTTCCCTGCCGGCCTCTTTTGACCATATTGTTACAACCTTGTTGTTCGGCAAGGATACATTAAAGTTGGATGAAGTTATTACTTCCCTACTCATGAACGAGTCAAGAAAATCACAAGGGACCCCGACGTCTGAGGTACTTGTGACTAAATCAAGGGGAAGAAGTAAAAGTCGTGGTCAAAAACAAGGAGATAAAGCCCGTAGCAAGTCAAGATCAAGGTATCAAAACATTGAGTGTCACCACTTGTGGAAAGAAGGGCCACATTAAAAGCATTGTTTCAAATGGAAGTGAAAAAATATGAAAAAGAGAAATGTGACAAGGACGAGCGTAAGAGAAGTCCTCCGTCTCGTAGTCACAAAGAAAGGCCTCCTGGCGACAAGTGAAGGAGACGTAGCAAATGTAGCAGACGATGAGTCCTACTGGATAGTTGACTCCGATGCCACCTTTGCACGTCACATCCGTAGGCGATTATTCACATCTTATACTCTAGGAGACTTTGGAGTAATAAGGATGAGGAATGAAGAACATCTCCCCTTTGTAGGCGGGGAGATGTCGTCCCGGTCACAAATAATGGAACGAAGCTTATCTTTGAAGGGCGTCGTCATGTCCCCGACATCTAGCTGGAATGTCATCTCAACGGTCGCCCTGGATGATGAAGGCTATTGTAACACCTTCTGTGAAGGCGAGTGGAAGCTAACAAGAGGGTCTCTTGTTGTAGCAAGAGGTAAAAAGGCCTCCGGCCTATATGTGATGAAGGTCTGCACAGTGACTGGAGATGTAAACGCCACAACCAGCACTGGAACAATGGAACTGTGGCATAGAAGGCTAGGCCACATGAGTGATAAAGGGCTGTCCTGCTTAGTCAGGAAATGCTTAATAACTGGAGCAAAGGAGGATGGACAAAGATTATGTCCTCATTGCTTGGCTGGAAAGCAAAGGAGAGTTTCATTCCATGAGGAATCATCTCGACCAAAGGCGAAGCTCCTAGAACTTGTTCACACAGATGTGTGTAGACCATTTAGAGACAAGTCTTTTGGTGGAGCCCAATATTTTCTCTTTCATTGATGACTGTTCAAGAAGGCTGTGGGTCTATCCACTGAAGACCAAGGATCAAGTTCTTGGTACCTTTGAGCAGTTTCATACTCTTGTGGAGCGTCATACGGGGAAGAAACTAAAGGCCGTCTGTATTGACAACAGCGGCGAATACTTGGGACCTTTTGATGCCTACTGTCGGGCACATGGTATTAGGCACCAAAGGACACCACCAAAGACTCCACAGTTGAATGGAGTGGTAGAATGGATGAACCGTACGCTCCTAGAGAGAGTACGTTGTATGCTTTCTGAAGCAAAGCTTCATGCTTCGTTCTGGGCAGAAGCACTCCGGACGGCGGCCTACATCATCAATAGGTTGCCCAGCAAGCCTCTGATGGGTGAAGTGGCAGAGAAGATAAGGACGGGCAAGGAGCCGTCCTATGATCACTTGTGAGTATTGGGATGCAAAGTATTCGTACATGTCCCAAGAGATGAAAGGAAAAGCTGGAACCAAAGACGACATAGTGCATTTTTTTGGGCTACGGGGAAGATGAATTGGGCTACCGGTTCTATGATCCAACTACCAGAAAACTCGTCCAGTCTAGGGACGTAACCTTTGCTGAGAATGAGACGATTGAAGACATTGGCAGAGATGCAAAATGTGATGATGTGCCAACAGACTAAGTGAGCGCCAAAGGCTGCTTAAATCCGGCATCATTGGAGGAGAGGTTCTGGTCGGAGACGGTTGAGATAATGAGGTCACATCTCGGGATGGCACCACCGAGGGAGCCATTCCTCCGGCAGGGAATATCCCCGTGAGACGGTCCTTACGCAATGGGGCGGCGTTCCGTCTATTTGTCACCAAATGAATACGTCATGCTCGATGATGCCGAAGAGCCCGAGGACTATGAAGAGGCAATGCGAGAATGACAAAGAAAAGAGGAATGGCTGGAAGCTATGAAGGATGAGATGAGTTCTCTTTACGAGAACCATACTTTTGATCTTGTCAAACTTCCTAAGGGGAAGAAGGCCATCAAGAACAAATGTGTCTATCGTTTAAAGCGGGACGAGAATACCAAGAAGCTAAAGTACAAGGCACGATTGATGGTGAAGGGCTGCAATCAGCAAAAAGGGATTGATTTTGATAAAATTTTTGCCCCGATTGTTAAAATATCCTCCGTCCAGGTAGTGCTAGGCTTGGCTGCCGCCCAGGACTTAGAGGTGAAACAGATGGACGTCCGGACTACATTCCTCCATGGTGAGCTTGAGGAGGAGATCTACATGGAACAACTGGAGAGGTTCAAAGCCAAAGGAAATGAGGAACTTATTTGTCGTCTAAGGAAAAGTCTCTACGGATTAAAGCAAGCTCCTAGGCAATGGTACAAGAAGTTCGAGTCGGTCATGACCAGTCAGGGGTACCGGCGAACAACTCGTGATCATTGCGTGTTTGTACAGAAGTTCTCAGACGATGATTACGTTGTTCTCCTTCTATATGTAAACGATATGCTAATTGTCGGACCAAACAGAGACCGGATAAAGAAGCTGAAGGAGCAGCTTGGATGGTCATTTGCCATGAAGGACCTTGGATCCGCTAAGCAGATTTTGGGAGTCAGAATCTTACGCGATCGGAAGGCAAGGAAGGTGTGGTTGTCTCAAGAGAACTATCTTGAGAAAGTGCTCCAACAATTCAACATGGAGAAGTCAAAGCCCATGAGTACACCGTTGGCAAATCACTACAGGCTCAGCACTCGTCAATGCCCGACTACGGATGACGAGAAGAAATACATGAAAGGCGTTCCCTACTCATCAGCTGTGGGAAGCCTGATGTATGCCTTGGTTTGCACCAGGCCAGGACATAATTCATGCCATCGGACACAATCAGTGATTTCTCTCCATCCAAACGAAACGAGCAACGTCCGGGCATGAAGTGGATCATGAGATATATTCGAGGCTTTTCCAAGAGGTGCTTGTGTCTTGGAAGTGATAAACCGCATTAGTAGGATACTCCAGACGCGGATATGGTCGGAGATATTGACACACGCAAATTCACATCGGGTTACTTGGTAAAATTTACGGACGGTGCAGTCTCTTGGCAATCCAAGCTATAAAAGTGTGTAGCTCTATCCACAACTGAAGCCGAATACATTGCTGTCACAGAAGCCTGCAAGGAGATGCTATGGATGAAGGAGTTCGTCCAAGAGTTAGGCATCAAGTAGGAGAGATATATGGTATTTTATGATAGCCAGAGTGCCATTCATCTATGTAAGAATTTTTCATTCCACTCCAGATCAAAGCACATTGATGCTAGATATCATTGGGTGCGAGGGGTACTAGAAGAAGGTCTACTGTCAATAGACAAAGTGACCACGGAAGAGAACGGGGCAGACATATTGACAAAGATTCTAGCGAAAGGAAAGAATGAAATATGCTGTAAGATGGCCGGGCTAACTGAGTTAACTTCCTCATGGTCGAGAGGAAAAGTTTGTTGAAAATTTCTCCCATGAAGAAGTTCCGGTCAACGGAATGTTGACCGGATTGGCGGTCAACAAAATGTTGACCGGTCTTGTGGAGAATGCGGACAGCCAACTGCTGACCGCCCGCCAGGAAATCAGAGCAACGCCAGCTCAACAGATCTTCTGAAGATACAGGATCTCAGACGGTTTTGTAGGAGCCGTATTTTTGGACAGGGAAATATTCATATTGTTGGAAGGAACCGTTTCTGTCTTTTTATGTATTAAATATTGCCCTATATATATTCTTTTTAGAGGTGTGGGTGTGGGAAAAAGAGAGAAAACAAGAGAGAGAAAAGGAGAATTGTGAAGGTAGGAGAAACTGTAAGCAATCGTGTGAGTGTATTGCTATTGCTCTGTTCTTCAATTTTTTTCTTATTCTCTACTGTGTAACGGGAAACTTGTTCCCAAATCGCTCACACAGTAAAACACATTCAGTGGATGGATTGTCCCGTAGTTTTTTCCTTAGTTATAAGGGTATTCCATGTAAAATACTTGTGTTCTTCTTCTTCATTCACATCTCTTATTGTCTTGTTTAATCGGAAAGTTGTCCGACCTCCTTTTCCCAACAAATCCCTCAGGCGGCTTGTGTTGATATGGTCCAAACGATGCTAATTTTAGGTTTAGCTATGTTCCAAGATCAAAATTTTTTGGTTTTTTCTTTTAAAATTATGTCAGATATTTTGGTTAGTAGTTATCTCTGGCTATTAATTCCAGTTATCTAGTTTTGATATTTGTCATTGAACTTTTTTATCATCGACAAAATTGTGCATTTTATTGCCATTTTTTAATCTCTTTTGATTGATACCAGACATGATAGTTTAATGTACCCAGTTCCGAAAATGTGTCATATTTTATTAAAATTTGATATTATTTGTGGCACGCAAGATGTCATACCGTGTCTAATTTGATCGACAAATTATAATGTTTAAACTGACTTTATAATTACATGGTAACAAATACTTAAATTTAAAATGATAATTTACAGAGTGAGATACACACCCAAAATTTTACTCGTGTATCAAATATAGATCAAATTGTTCACTATTTAGAAAAAAAAACAAAGGAATTATAATAGTTCCGACAGTACCTAATGGTTTATTCAAATGAAGCTTTTACTTGTTCTTTCACGAATATCCAAGTTTATCATCGAAAAGTTCTCTCCCACAGGAAAAGCAATAAAGATTTTTGCTTATAAAAAGCTACAGTGCTATATAAAAAAAATGAAAATATTTCCATTAAAAAATGAAAATATTATGGGAAACTAAAATAAATCACAATATATAGATTAAATTATAAAAATTCAAAATTCAAATTAAATGATCATTTAACTATGAAAACATATTCTAAATCATTCAATTGTTACGATTTATTATGGACTATAGAGTTTACTTAAAAAGCCTAATATTTAAAATCGCCTATATGACTCTCCTCTACTCGATTGACGAGTGAGAGAGAGAGATGCTTTAAAAATAAAAACGTAACAGATAATATTTGGATTTATTTACCAAAAGCATTTTAATAAGGCATTTTAATTTTATTGAAATACCTTGGAAGTATGATACCTCCCGTTTTTGAAGATGTTATTTAAAATTCTTGCTTTATAATTTTTCCTCTCCACTTTTCACCATTTGTTATAAAATCAAATCGCTGTCTTAAAAGCAAAACAAAAATGACCACCGTAGCTAAATGAATATCATCGATTGAAAATATAAACGACTAAAAAACTTACTGTAGACAGAACTGGGTTTGGGCAGACAGCCTCTCTAATTGCAGCAGACATGGGTAGGCCCATGCCAACCGTTGGATTTATTCTTGCATCCACTACACCTCCAAAGCAATGAAGAGGGTCAACGTGTTGACTTTCAGACCTGACCATCCTTCGACCCCTCTGACAAGTTATTTAATGCGTCTTCGTCGAAGTTCCCAACTGAGAGAGAGATTTTCGTTTTGTTTGTTTATTTTAATAAAGAAGAAGACCTCAGCGTAGGAAGTTTTTTCCTATTGTGGCCCATAAAAAGAATCACAAATAAAATTATTTTTTTGGACAAAATATGTAAAATCTGTGTATCATAACCTAACAGCCCTATCATTTTGACAAAACACGTCCTCCCAAATAATATATAAGGAGGCAGGAATCCCGTGACATATTGACACTGGTTTTAAATGCTCTCATCACGGTACCGCAGAGAGAGAGCGACAGACAGATGAGAACTTACCAAACTTAACTACCTCTGCATGGTGAGATGAGTCAGACCAACCACCCTCCTTTGTGATTTCTCCATTAATGGCTGATCAGATTGAACAGACAGGCCAGCCATAAATGTCATAAATGAAATTGATCTTACCACCAAATGGACGTGATAACCTTCTCTCCCATAACTTGACCAGCAGGCCAGCCAGGTACTCAAATGCATCCACAAACCTTGCCGATAGCGTGACTATGTACTCAGGTCTACCACATAAAAACCTCCAAGTAAACCCATTCTTATAAAAATAATAAAAAAGATAATTCAGTATATAAAATTTTCACTATATAAAGGGTCTAAAAAGAGATTGGACAACTATTGGATCTATTATTTTTGGGCTTATCCTACACTATGCACAAGGTCATTTTTACGGCTCAAACCCGTAACTATTAAATCATACGGCGTCAACTCTATCGTTATATCAACTTTCCTTCATTCTTCGAGGGACATCAAACATCCAATTTTTATATATTTAATCATTTGCCTCAAGTACCTTCGCGAGTCAGTGGTCGATCGAGATGAGACTGCTTTGGCCTACTAAGGTAATATTAGTCACAAATGTAAAAATGCTTAATCACTGTCGTAACAGGGGACTAGTAATCATCATATTTTTGCCAGTGTGGCTTCTCATGCATTTCATCCAATCGCAGTAGATAAAGGCACCACTGCCAAATGCACAACTATAAAGGATGCCGTAGAATGCTTATCTCCCTTTTACGCGTATAACTCAATCTTTGAAGGATAGAATATAGAAATAATAAACAAAACAGTTAATAGTAATCCATAACTTAAAGATTAGATAGGTTGATGCACGGAAACAATCAAATCGAGTTCCATTAACAAGTTTCTCTCATTCATTTGGGGGATGTAAAACAAACCATGCTGGAGAGTCATATCACACTAATATTTAAAATCACCAGGGAAATTTTACACATTATTTTCATGGCAAATTACTACGATCAAAAGTCACAGAACAGAAGACTATTGGTAATTCAAAGAGAGGGGTGGAGAAGAAAGGGATGAAATGCTAAGGAGCACCTCATTTCCACCTCCGTTTTTACTTTCTCCCTTCATTGAGAGACAAGTGACTTGAGTTTTCCATACAAATGCCTCAATCAATCGAAATATAATACATGATTTAGACAGTAGAGATGCATACATAAAAAGAGTTAGGCATAAAAAGGATCTTCACAGGTCACAATGAGAAATACCATCTCAGATAGAAGTGATTTTAATATCAACAACAAACAAAGAAGACTTAATTAAGCCCCACAAAGTCAGTGAAGCTGGCTACATGAGTCTTCTTTTACCCTTCTGCTGGATTCAAACAAATAGTTTTTCAAGGTTGAAGCATATTCTAATTCTTTTTGGTTACTTCACCACAACGGTTTCCAGGCCTTGCTCATCCCTTCCTATTTGCACCAAGCTTGAACGAAGAGTTTCCTAGAGGCTCACCACCACATCACTAGCCCTAAATTCAGGTGCAAGAACCAATTGCTATTATATTCCTCCCAATGAGTTGCCTTTCATATTTCCTAATAACTAGAATTAGAAGTTAAAAAATAAATGATAAAAATTAAATAATTATTTAAATTGCTTGATACAATCTTCATTATTATTTTTAGAATTTTTAATCCTACCTATTTGGTGGATATGAAAACTAATCTACTGGACAACTATAATAGCTCTCTATAAACTATCTTCAATGTATGTTCAACATCATTTTTTCTCCATGTGCTTTGAGGGGTTCAGTTGAAATCCAAGTTAGCTCGAACCCACCAACCCATAATATAAACAAAATGAAGGGCCCAGATAATCAAGCACAGATTTGCCAACGACCTAGTCCAGTGGTCGAATGACCATTAGTGTTGTCTGATTAGTGAATTTTAGCAATAAGCCAGGTTACCAGGTGATCGACTATTGAAAAAATTAAAGCTTGGCTATGAAAGAGTAGAGCAAAAAAGGTTAATTTGGAAAAATAAGCTGAGGAAAGCAAGATCGTTGGACTAGATAACCAACTCTCAATATTTAGTCAAATTTTGAATCCTCTGCAAGATGTATAGCACTGGCATCAAATTTCTCATTTATCGACTAAGAGTCCATATAAGATGTATTTATGTTAACCAAGAGTTGCTCAAGGGTCAGTTGGAAGACATCTTTACGGAAAGAAATCAATTATTCTAGTTTTTGACAAATTAAGGGTTTCTAGCCCCAATTGGTATACCTTGGAGAGAGGTTAAAGACACCAACTCACCCTTTTGAAAAAACCTAAAAATGGCTTTCACCAGTAGAATAGTCAAATGGTGGTAGCATTGTCTGAAAAATATACATAGCACCACTAGATATCGAATGGCGTTCAAATGAAGTTGCGCAAAAGAAATACTTAACACATCCATGACCTCAATGAGTTTCCCTCGCAACAGGGAACTGTAGTCCATCTTCAAGCGGGCCTTGTAAACAATGATAAAACCCACCTTTGGGGACAAGGCCCAATTGTCATGTCGGGAACAACTAGAAGGATAGGTGTACTATACCTCTCTTGTATGGCATTGACTAATGATTGTGTTAATACCGAGGCAATATCAGCAACTTTGGGTGTGGAGGAACCCTTATCATGATGAGGCGGCATGGATGAATAAAGAAAAGATGATGAAGTCCGTTGAAGTTTGAAAATTTAAAAGAGACCGAAAAGTGAGACTTCAGGTTTACATTCGTTTGGCTCAAGTAATCAAATGCTAAATTGAGAAACCAATGAGTCACAATGCTTCATTGATACGATGCATTCCATCTCAAAACAAAGCATTTCACCACGACAAGAAGTGCATTTAATGTGTTGCATTTTATTCTAGTAAAGAGATAGACGGTCATGATTGCCTAATGACATCATCAATTAGCCAAACAGCCAGTAATCCAATTGTTAATAGGATAGTTGAAATCAAATTAGGACCGGATGATGATCAGGTGAATGCTATTAAAAAACTTGAATTCAACTCCCAAGGATAGTGCTAGGTCCTAGAAATTGAGATTGAGTGATGGGCCCAGATTGTTAGAGGATTGAGCTATTAGCACCCAGTCAAAAGAACAAGTAGTCATCAATCGATGCAAACTTAAGAATTGCAGCAATCTGTCAGGATGACTGAATGGTCAAATCAATGCAAATCAATGAAATTCATTACTATCCTCACCTCAGCATCAAGTCTATCACAATGACTAAAGAAAAGTGAATCACCCATTTCATCCTTAAATGATTATTCAACTGTCAAATTAAATCATAAGTGACTATGTGCGTTCAAAAAAACATACAAAGTCCAAACTAGATCATTCAATAGTTAGAACCACGTACAAAGACAAAAATAAATTTTGATATTATATTAATTTTTGCTCAATGATTATACAAATTATAATGTCTAAAGATAGGATGTCTACAAGGGCACAAAAGCCTCGTGAATAAACAATTTTATTAGATGGCACCACAAGAACAACAGTTATGGATCTTTAAGGAGTAACCATCTCTATCCCTGTTTTTAGCTCCTGCTTGCAAGAACTACAGGGGCGAGGGCAATGTTGTTTCCTCAGCAACCCAATGCAGTGCTAAAGGAGTTGACAACGAATTGGCCAGCTGATCCTCTTTGCTCAGAAGGACCAGTTGGATGATGTCAAACTGTGACATCTGGCTTGCCAATTCTTCCAAGAAGTGTTAGATTGGGAAACAGAATATCAGTCCGAGCCACCAAAATGAACCCTCTAGCACAGAAAGATCTAGTTGGATATGCCGAATTGTGAGTTCTAGTTTGCCGGTCGTTCCCACAAGGGCCAAACTAGAGGACAAGTTATCCATTTGAGCCACCAATTGCTTCCACCAGCTCAATCGGAGAAGTCGTTCCAGTAGGGGGTGCCACCTAAAATAAGGAAATCAATATGATCCCTAGTCTAAGATAAGGAAAACCAATACGGCCTTCATTACCAACACCTCAAGAGAAGGTGCCTTCACAAAGAGACTTCTTCCACTTCTCTGGCTTCCAAGGAAAATTATCAAAAGAAGTTTTGATAGAGAGAGCCCTGTAGAACTCATTGTTAAAGGAGATCAGAAGGCAAAGTGTGAAGAAGACTTGAAGCAAAGCTTGCCTTCTATAGGCAGAAACCCAAGTTTCAAATGCTACATTTCTAGTAAAAAACCAAGCTAACTATAACACTCCCACCGTGAGTGACATGCAAATTGAATGTAGAGAATCTTTGCAAAGATTAATAGTCAAAACACAGTAAATGAATGACTTAACAGCACAATGTAGTATGCATTATGTCAGAAATAACACAAACAAGCAATCAAGGAGAATCTAACTTTGGGACCCTATTTACATCCTCAATGTCAGAATTCAAACTTCGTGGCTGAGGAGTTAGTGATGAGTCCAGTTAAAATCTAAGCCGGTTAGGATCAACTGACCCACAATGTAGACAAAATGAAGGGCTAAAATTATCAAACACAAAATTGCCAGCAAACTGGTCCAAGGGCAAGATGACCATTAGTAAAGTCTGATTAGCAAATTCCAACAATAAGCTAAGTGCCATATGTCGGGTGACCAATAACTGAAAAAGTTAGAGTATAGTTATAAAAAGAGTAGGCTAACAAAGATTAATCCAGAAAGGCAAGTTGAAGAGCGCAAGACTGTCAGGCTAGATAGCTGGCTCTTCATCCTTAGCCAAATTCTAGACCCCTTAGCAATGATTTATCAATGGCTTGAACAACCACTATCCCATAAACCTGAAGTTAGGAACGTGCATGCTAACAATCAACTTTGACAACTGTCTAGAACAATTAGGAACTTTTCAAAAGAAAGAATGTGCAATTAATTTTCCTCAGAGAACCTTGCCATCAACTTTTCTTCAAGAGATTCATTAGCAACCTCCTAAGAGAACTAGCATCAACAGTCCAGAGCAATGGGGTTCATGCCCCTATAAATGCAAAGCCCTTTAACAATCTAAGGGAATACTCAAATAGATCGAATACTTGGGGAACTAGATCACCATTGACCTTTGAGATCTCCTGCCTCTTGTATTTCCCACACTTGCAAAAAAAAACGAGTCCAGAGCACTCAAGCCTGCATATCAAAGAGGTTAGGAACTCATCCTTCATAACACCTCCTAGCTATAAAATATTCTCGGAACCTAGTCCTCCAATCCTCCCCCTCCCCCCTTTCTTTCTCTGACTTAGTGGTTAGACAAGATTGCTAACTTGAGTGTCAAAGAAAGAACTAGAAAGTCAACCCCAACCCTTTGAAATCTCATTTTGGTTTATGGTGCACAGGATCCAGATGATAAGATCCAAGACCCATTTTGGAGGCTCTCGAGTCCAAACTATGTCTAAGGTACACACCATGATTATTAAATTGTTTTGAGAACAATTTAACATTTTTAGTTCATCCTTAACATCCTCAACTCATTTCCTCTTCACTTAATTTCAGATATATGGTTTCTCATAGACTCTCCTATAAAATTTTCCTTCTTCATTTTGTTGGGGTTCAACCCGGACAGACACAACCCGACGCAACGGAACAAAACCCAAACCCCCATAAAACATCAACCACCAAACTTATGAGCACAAAAAATACAATAATATACAATGTTTTTAATGTGAAAAATCATTTTCAACGAAGGAAAAAACCATGGGATAAATTTCAAACAAATTTACCATAATAATAATAGTATTGATTATAAGTAACCCCTTTCCAAATACTTTCATTACAATCCCGAGTGAATAATAGTTAATTACAACCTCCTCAATATACCTAACCACCCATAAGAAAAATATGATGAGAAATAAGAGCAACTAAACGAAATACGGTCTAGAAATCTACTCTAGAACAACGTATCTGACCTTGGCGAATAATGAAATTCAAATCGAACCTCAACCGGATGTTGAACCTCTTCCCTTATTCTCTTTTTCTCTTCTCTCTATCTGTGAGGCACTTCTTGTGTGAAATTTGATTTCAGAATACCTTAAAAACACGTCAGGCGCACCTTGGCCTTGGGCGCCACTGTCTTCGGTGCTCAGGCACCCTCAAGCACGGGCACCCCTAGATTCGGTACTTAGGTGCCCCTCGGGCCCGCCTCGGGCGTGAGCACCCTTGGGTTCAGCACTCGGGCATTGGTCGTGTGTGCAAACACTGTAATCCTCGCACGAATATCGCGCGACCTTCTGATGATTATCCGTTTGTTGTGACACTTATAAGGGAGTGACTAAAAACCCAGCAAATTTTAGAAATACTTTATGTTCACAACTATCAATGCATGTTTCAATTTTAATCAATCTACCTTACCCTATGCATCACATATTTTAACCATTCTAGTTGTAAATTATCTTCAACACACGAGGCAAATATCTCCATTACTGCGCTTGTTTACAAGGCCACACAAGTAGAAAGTCTCACAGATAAAGTCATCACAAATTGTTATCATTCCATATTCTGAAATTGTTATTTCTCCACATTTGTGCTCCATTAATGAAATAATAAGGCTTTGTTCTCGTTTGATAATAGACTATTTAGTTATTAAGAGAAAAGTTACAAAGAGAAAATAACTTGCTGAACCATTCAGAAACATGTGGAAAGTTACCAATTGATCAATGCATCTGGAAATGTGGAGAAAAGATGATTCATACTCCATACCAAAACTCTTGAAACAAGAGGTGTAGATGGTATGTTTTGGTTGATGGATTGTCAATTCATTATGCAGAGAGAATAATTGTTCAAAATAGATATTGAAACAAAAAATAATGATGAGATTAATAAACTAATGGTTGAGATTCAATAATCCAAACAAATGAGAGCATAGCCAGAGTCCACTATCTAGAAGACTAGGAGTGTAAAGCCATACTCCCACTACTTTATTGCTCACGACTTGAATATCTCGCTTGGGATACAACAATCTTTCACTTAATATTGTTGTTTAGTATTATGAATTTACATACATCATATCCTTGGACAGATTACCTTACCTACAACTAAAAGATAAACGTTAATAGTTTCTCTGTTCCATGTTTAAACCAATTATAGTAACAATGTCTCCTTATCTAAAATCTATATCAGGCTGCAATTAGATTAGCACTTTCCAAAAATCATTTAGGGCTTGTTAAATTGGGAAAAATATTTATTGTTTTCTATTTTCCACATTTTTTTTCATTTTTTACATTTTTGTTTACACAATTTTTCTGAATAATGTACTCAGTTGTTCTACTACAAGCATATCTTTTGCAAACAGGCAAAAATAGAATATCAAGTGAGGAAGTAATGATGGTGAGCAAAAGGCGTCAGTTGACCTAGATTCTTGATCTATATCAAAATTCACTTCTACTAGTTCATTGATAGTAGCTATGGGATCTGCAATGACCCTTTGCTACCATCCATCCGTTTCTACAATTTGATTGTTTTTGAATAGTCATTATCATTTCATCAATCAATTGACATATGATTGGGGATATCCAGAGCTTAACTTGTTATAGCCCGAGTAGAAGCTTGAGCACTTATCATCGATGGTTAATCCATCAAATTAATGAGTCGAGCTTGAGCCTAGTTTTACGGGGACAAATTAATAAGCCTAGTCTAAGCAAGGCAATACACAATTTATTTACAATTTTACATATGGTTTATATTTGTTAATAAGTCAAGTGTGTCAGCTAATGACGCGTGAATTTCTAATAAGATGATCTTTTAAACTATTAACAATAATACAATAAGTATTTTACCGTTAAATTATGCATAATATAAAATTTATAAAGTTTTAGTAAACAATAAATGGAATTCTAAATTTTTAGCTTCTTATATCAAGTGGTATTAGTTAATTTTCTTAAGTGTTTAAAATTTTATTATAAGGATTAAAAAATCATCAAATATTTTTAGATAATTCTTATGGAAAAAAGATTTTTCAAAATAGAGAGAAATTTATTTGATAATTAAGTCAAATTCCCTTAGTGTATATTTAAAATTTATTCAAATTTAGCATATATATATAATTATAGTATACAAAACAATGTTTCTTTCACAAATCTCAAAAAAGAAAACTATATGCCAACTAGATTTAGAAAACGATTGAAAACCTTCATTACTAGAAGAGGAAACTTCTAAACAGATAGGTCAATTTTTTTCCTTTCAATTTTGTAAAATTCACCAAAAAAAAAAGAAAAGTAGAAAACTGGAAAACAAGCAGATTTTCCAGATTTTTGGTTTTCCAAGAACAGTTTACCAAATAATCGCATCAGTTTTTGACAACTGACACTCTCAGCTTGATTGAAATGCACTTCTAATTTTTATGCCCCATCTATTTAGTAAATGATTTCTTTATTTTTATTTAGCGATGGATGGTCATTTACTAAGCTGGTGTGGCTCACTCCTGTATTTAACATTTTTCAAAATCACAGAATAATGAGTGACAGGATTAGTGCATTATCAAAGTATTTTGGGGTGCTTTTGTAAATTTAGGGCTTTCCAGTTAGCACCAAAAGTGTATACAAATATTTCTATTTCAAAGGGTATATTTTTCAATTTAGTTAGTCAAAAAGAATTTTTTAACAGTAATTTTATTTAGATATATTGGATTGTCTTAGATGTAACCCTTGCAAGCTTATTGTTTAACCATTAGCTCCAAGTATGTTGCACACCAAGTTGTTTTCTACTCTACGATTTGATTGTATATACATTATTAGGAAGTTGTGCCACCATTTTATGCCCTTCGAGCTTGTAAAGATTTGCATTTGAAAAGATATCATATGATACATTTCGGGCCCTAAAAAATGAGATGCTATCTGATATATGGAACATGTCTGCTCCAGTTCGTTTCAACTTATTTTGCATGACTTATTTGATTATTCACACAATTTTCCGTCTCATCACAGGAATAGTAGTGACAGTAGCCTTTGATTGCTCAACTTCCTTGTGTTTGTTCAGATCCTTATAGTTTAGCATGTCCTAGTTTACTACATTGTCTTGCTTATTAGTTCTCTACAAATGGATCTAATTCATTTGTGTTATGGAATACTTGTTTAAACTATAGTTTGTTTGAACCCAGGGGTGGGTGATGGTAAACTTCACTATCAGGTTGGCTATTCATATGAAAACGCCTGGAATTCCTCCAACTTAAAACTAACTGTAGGTTTTGGTCTATTATTCTGTTCTGCACATTTGTGCTGAGAGTTAATGGAACTTGGAGCTCGTAAGGCTTCTTTTAGGATATCAACTGATAGTGTGTAAGATCGCTGTTGTTATTTTTTCATCAAAAATTGGCAAGTTCTTGAGTCCTTATTAAGGTCTGAACAATGATTTCAAGTAATCTTGAGGCTTCATGTCATTGTGGATCAACCTTACAGTGACATAGCCTTGTTATTTTTATATTTTATATTATTTAGGCATGACATAAAGTGTTATTATAGCTTAGGCTTGAGTGCTTGACCTATGGGTAGTACATGGATTTTTGTGTTGACCCAAACTATACATTTCTTGAAGTGACATGAATAAGTTGTCTTTTTGTTTTTGCCGCCCCGGGGGGATGTGCACTTACAAGTTGTTTGTTTATTGGCTCTCAGGAGAAAATGGCTGATAAAGATGAGACTCGGTAATATTGCTGGTGGAACTAGGAGCATCAGGCAGGATAGGGGAGCTAGAGTTGTTTACACACAGATGTTAATGTAATATATTTGTAGATAAACATAGGGATATTGTTGTAATTCTGTATCCAAAATTAAGCAGATTCTAGGGCAGATTTTAGGGGATAATCTTTAGCAGTTAATTTTGGGAACATTATATTGTGTAATTTGTATTTATAGACACGAATTCTTGACAAGGGTGTTCAATTCAATTCAAATTAGTAAATTGACATGGTATCAGTGACATGCCTTTACATTTGTGCTTTATATTCTTGTTTCCTTGTCTGCTTGGTTTTTTCTAGTTGTTGGTCCTAGACATCTAGGATGCTTGGATCTTGGCTTCTGTATGAATTCATTTTTGCAGTGAACATCTATTGTGCCATTTTTCACAATAGATCTGAAAATTTTAGGGTTTCTTTTATGAGCTTGGTAGATCTAGCATTCTTGAGTTTGCTATTCTCTGCTTACCTTTGATTTCGCTGCACTTAGCTTGGCCTTCATCTGATCTTCACACAACTTTGGTCCCCATCTAAACTTCGCACAACAAAGACGATTGGACAAGGGAGGCACAGTTGGAATGCTATTTGGCTGAAAAACAAGGCTCTGTTCAGGAGTCTATTTGGCAGAAGAATATGACTCTGTTTGGCTGTATAATAAGGATAAGGGACTGCCCTTATTTTTGGCTTTTTAGAGGCATTCTACTCTTAACTTTCTTTGGTGTGCACTATATCGGTGGTTAGTGTACAGGTATACTTTATGGTATTTCTTTCTAACCATGACTACAAATAATTCTAATACTTTTAGTGTTAGATTTACAGTAAGAATAATTTTGCATGTGAATTCTAGTTTGCATTATTTGCTACCAAGAAGGATTTGTAAGGATATATTGATGGAAGTGATCCACCTCTTATGGATCTTATGAAATTGACTAAAAAGAAGGTCAAAGATGCTCAGGTAGTAACCTGAGCATTATGATCTGTCGACACACTTATTTTTCTTAATCTAAGACCTTATAAGCTGCCAAAGCCATGTGGGATTTCTTAAAAAGGTTTATAATCAAGACAAAATAACTAGATGATTTTTATTGGAATATGAGATTCCTAGTTGCTCTTAGAATAATCTCTCTATCCAAGACTATTTCTTTGGCTTTTAGAATTTATGACCAGATTTTCTAAACTTGTTTATGCTAAAGTAGCACTAGAATCTCTCTTGAATGTTGAAAAAATTCATAAACCAAGCATGAGAGACCAATTTTTGACAAAACTGCCATCCAACTTTGACGTTATTCATTCTCATTGGATGCATCATGATCCTCCTTGAAAAGATTAGGGATTCCCTAATCTCAATTAATTTATACCCAATAAACTCTCATAAATAAATTTACTTAAGTATATAATACGCGTAAAATATATCCTATACTAGATATAAATCACAAGTATTCACAATTAATTGCAGCACCAACATCAATCTAAATAGTAAGAAATCAATACAAATTTTGGTGATGCAGTGAAACATAGATAACCAATAGTTACTGAGTAAAATCCTCTGAGATTTTACAGCTCGAAAAGTAATGTATTAAAAAAGTTAACTTATAATAGGATGGTAAAAACATACTAAATATTAGTCGACTTACTCCCAATTTGTGACCCCTACCAAGAAACTTCTTAGATTTACTTGCAGCTATGGAATTGGATATCTTCAAGTTTTCTTATTGATCCTGCTTCACTTGCAATAGAATCTTTGCATACTGCTGAATCCCACTGTCCACAAAACCAACTTACCAAACGATGGCTTACAGATTGGAGCTAGTATACAAAATAATTGAGACAATCTTAGGAGAAAAAAACCATGGCAATTTTACCTAAAGAGTAAAAATTTTTTGTTTTCTCAATCAAAAGAAGGCTATTGTAGGCTTTATGCATTATTTGTTCTTTTTCTGTCGGTTCTTATAAATGTTTGAAAGTAAGGTATTTATAAAAAAAATTAGAAATTAGGCCAAAAACACGCAACATTTTAGAAAACTGTGCCCCAGAGCATATGCACCGCATAAGCGCACAACTCGCGCAGAAACTTTTGCAAGAAGGCCACTCCCTAGCACACGTTCGCTATTTAGGCACACATTATGTGCAGGCATTTTGGGTAAACAGAGATCATACGTTGCTCGGGCGCACCTCAGATGCGGGCATTCTAAATAAACTGTGCTCATGTATGGCTCAAGCACCTCTCAAGCATAAGTATTCTGGATAAATTGTGTTATGCGTGGCTCGGGCACATATTGAGTGTGAGTATTTTGTCAAAATATGCTCATACACTTATCAGGTGCAAGTAAGGTGTGGATATTGGAAAATGGCGTATTTGTGAACAATAAGTGTGCATTCGACGTTAGACTTTGCCGATACTTAAGAATTTTTCAAAATATTTATTTTATCCAACCACAGAATATGCCAATACAAAACATTTTTAATAATCTTCCCTTTGACAATTTCATAACAAAACCCCGTATCTATAAAAAGAAACTATAAAAACATATGAATCACGGGTTCAAACACCACCGAAATGAAACCCATATATATATAAAATTTACTCCTAGATAAAAGACAAACGACACTTAAACATTCAATTATGGAAGATAATAGCTCCTATTATTCCTAATCGACCATAGTTAAGACATTTACAAAAAATATATGCAAAAATAGACAATAGCGCAATGCATATTCATAAAAAAGGTATTCAAGTGCAATAGATAGAACAATAAGTACAAAACAACACACCAAGCAATACATACATAAAGGTAAAATACTCTACCCCCTCTATCCCTTTTTATTATACTCATTTTCTTTTTGTGTATTTCTTTTTCTCTTGTTATGTTAATCCCACTTAATTTGTATTTTCTTCCCTTTTTTGTCACGAATGACCAAAGGAAGTTCACCAATCAGCGTCAAAGTGATCACCATCCCGCATTGAGCGCAACTCATCAAAAAGTCAATCCATGCTCCTCATGTATGCCTCATGGGCATCTAGCTAAGCATCAATACATCAAAAACCCTTGAGGACATGGGATTCTAATTGATCTTACTTCGCAGGAAGTTGACATGTGTACATTTATCATGGCTAGCTAGTCAAACATCCATTGGGCTGACCCATGATAACTGAGGATGGGGACAAAGGTGGCTCGAGAGTCTAGGAGCAGACCGAGAAGGTCCGGCATCCGGATATGGCTCATCCATTAGATTGGGATGCTCAGGGAAGTAACAACGGGTGTATGCCTAGCTTCACTCCTATGTGGTGCGATGAATTGGTTTACTGAGAGGCACTTAAGGGAGGTTCAAAAAACACCTCGAAACCCATTACTAGCCACTGAATGAGATAACTATAGGAAAGGTTGTTGTCCTTATTCACAAAGGTAGAAATTATATGTGAGTAGATGTGAGAAGGAAGATCGATCAACCTCCTGAGAAGAAGAGCATATAGGAAGAGGGTTTTGTCGAGAGAGGAGGGAGGCATAGTATGTCATGGGAAAAATAATCTGACACATTACGAGCCATCAAGGAGTAAGAAACTTAGTTTTAAACAATTTTTCATGCCAAGTCATGGGAACACCGTGTAAAAAAGAGGCGATCTCGTCATACGATGGCATGACACAAAATCAGTAGGGGTAATAGGGATAGGGCACTATAAAAGAGTGCACACTCTCACATTTGGAGTGATTTGAAGGGTACTTCCCCTCAAGAAAGTAGAAAAAGAGTAAAACTCTTTGTCAATATTATGAATATTGGCTAGAATTCTTGGACAAGGATGGAAAGAGAAATGAGATTAGTAAGGACCGGTGCCCAGTGCTGTTCAATGAAAACTAACGACATGGAGTGATCTAAGGAAACGAGATCCACCTCTCATTCCAATGTGAGCTACCGATGGGTCATCCATTTGCGGAAGAGCTCTTCTGTATTGGCATTAATGAAGCGGTCCAATTCGGAGGAGGCACCACTATGTGGATGTTTTCCAGCACATTTCCTAGTTGAGGCCATTTGAAAGCAAAACATGAGGATGTGTTCGTAAAAGGCACAAATCGAACACACTATGTAAGAGAAATGAAGATCCAAACCCAAACTCACCACGACAAGCGTCTAAGGAAGTAAATCCAATAGATCCGGGGGAAGATAAATCCAAATTTTAAATAGGTGATGACTAAAGCACGGGTGAGTTCCACATCATGCCACCGAGAGAAAACATCTTGAAAATGTTTAGATCTACAGCTAAATCATACAAATGATGACAAAACCTAACAAGATGTAGACCCAAGCATGACAAATCCCACTAAATGAGATGACAATCCCCCTACAATGGTAGAGCCTAGCTATCTTTGTGGATGAATGCTTAAAAGCTTGAGGGAGAGAAGAACATGTGGAAACATACCTTTGATTCTCCTTGGATTTGAGTAAAAATGTTGTAGATTTAGTAGATTGGAAGTAGACAGAGAGAGAATACCTGGAGAGAGTCGAGATAAAGTATGAAGAGAGAGTGAAAAAGAGGGATGGCGCATGAACAATTCAAGAAGAAATAGGGTGCTTCAAATCAGCACATGAGCACGTATTAAGCGTGCTATAAGCATTGCAAACAAAAGAAATAGCGCATAAGCATGAGAGAAATGCTCTTCAAGTACTGATGTTTTTGACAAATGACGCACAAGTACTAGAGAGGCCCATTAGGCTCTTATTATTCTAGATAGAATAAGCCCGAGCATTGAATAAATACTCATCAGGTGTAACTGATTGGTGTCTCAGGCGTGCGAGAGGCACTAGCACAAGAGAAGCAGCACATGAGTGAGATACAAGCATTGGTTAGGACACAATATTTTTTTGTTACAAAGGAAGAACCTGCATCAGGCTAATGGTGGAGAGCAAACACCGATGTCATTTCAAAGCAACTCGAACCGAAGGCTATCTAAGGGTTTGATGAGTATGTCAGTCAATTGGTGTTTTGTTAAAACATGTTCCAGAGCAATGACATGAGTTTCAACAAGTTTACGAATGAAACGATGTCTAATATCAATATATTTGGTTCATTAGTATTAAATAGGATTTTTTAAGATGTTAAAGCACAAGTGTCATCACAATAAATAATCATATTGTTCAGGGTGATACCGTAGTCGTTCAACCTTTGTTTCATCCACAAGAGTTGAGTGCAACTATTTCCAGCAACAATGTACTCAGTTTTGACAATAGATAAAGAGATTGAATTTTGCTTCTTACTCATCCAAGCTATAACATTTGATCCTATATAGAAACATCCTCCAAATGTACTCTTTCTGTCATCGGTATTGCCATCCCAATCGGAATCTGAGTAACTGGCTAGGTCAAGATTGGAGTCACAAGAGAAGATGATCTTGTAATCGGAGGTGCCATTTATGTAGCATATGATCTACTTGACCACATTTAAGTGTGATTCCTTAGAGTTTAATTGATATTGAGCACACACACACACAAACATTATTTTAGGTTTATTAGCTGTTAAGCAGAGAAGACCACCTATTATACTTCTATAAAGAGTTTGATCTATATACTTGTTGGCAAGGTCAAGATCTAATTTGGTTGTTGTGCTCATGGGTGTCATAGTGTGTTTTTCGTTGCCTAACCAAAACCATTTGACAAGATCTTTAGCATACTTTAACTAAGAAAGAAAGATTCCATGATGAAGTTGTTTGACTTGAAGGCCGAGAAAGAAGGTTAATTCATCTACCATACTTATTTCAAATTTGAAGGTCATATATTTCGCAAATTCATGAGCATATGAGTCTATAATGGAACCAAAGAAGATATCATCCACATAAACTTACAATCATGCATTTATCCGCAACTTTGACAAACAATGTTTTATCTACACCACCCCTAGTAAAGCCGTGGTCATTAAGGTAGGGGGTAAGATGCTCACACCAAGCTCTAGGAGCTTGCTTAAGACCATACAAGACTTTCTTGAGCTTGTACACTAATTGCATAACAACGGATTACTAAATCCTTTTGGTTGCTTGACATACACTTCCTCTAGAATGGTGCCGTCAAGAAAGACACTTTTGACATCCATTTGGTAAAATTTAAATCCAATCATATAGGCAATTGATAATAAAATTCTTATGGATTAAAAGAGAGCTACAGGAGCAAAAGTTTCATCAAAGTTCATACCTTCAATTTGAGTATAGTCCTGGGCAATTAGACAAGCTTTATTTCTAGTTATGTTATCATTTCATTTGATTTATTTTTAAAGATCTACTTGGTGGCAATGATATTTGTATTTTTAAGTCTAGCGATTAAAACCCACACATCATTCCTAATAAATTGATTTAGTTCTTCATGCATAACGTTATCTAGCATTCATCATTTAAAGCCTCTTCAACCGTTTTAGGTTCAACAAGTGAAACATGGCATGTAAAGCAAGTTAATTTGGAACTTATGAGAGTAGCTGCATTCCCTCACTTTGATCGTCTATGATGTAGTATTTAGGGTGATTCAATTTGACCCTAGATGAGGGCTTCCTACTTAAAGTGATATTCTGATTATCATCGGAGCTTATCTCAGAGTTTTTTTCAGGACATGGTTCGATTTTGCTACTCTCTTCTTCCGAATATTTACTCTGCACATGTTGTTCATTTGAAACATCCTCAACAACAAACATTGATGGATTCCATCGCGGTAAGGGTACAGCGGTTAAACACTTTATAGACTTTATCGGATTGAAAATATCCTAAGAAAATTCCTTCATCACCTTTTGGGTCAAATTTTCCTAGGTTTTCCCTATTCCATAGAATGTAACATTTACTCCAAAAAATATGAAAATATTTGACATTAGGTCTTTTTCCTTTCTAAAGTTCACATGGAGTCTCATCCAATTCGGGCCTCAAATAAATTTTATTAATGATGTGGCAAGCAGTGTTCACCACCTTGCCCTAAAAATGTATGGCTACATTTTTACTTTGCATCATTATTTCAGTCATTTCCTGGATAATTTTATTTTTCCATTCAACTACATTTTGTTGGGCGTGATAGCAGCATAAAATTTGTGTTTGATTCCTTCTTTATCACAAAAATTGTCAAAGTTAGAGTTCTCAAATTCTTTTCCATGATCACTTCTAGTTCGGACAGTAGGACATCTTATTTCATTTGTAAGCTTTTTGAAAAGAATTTTTACAATTTTAAACATGTCAGATTCATCGAGCATTAGCTTAATCTAAGATTATCTTGAATGTTTATCAACAAACACTAAGATAACTCTCGGTCCTAGACATCCTATTTCATTTGTAAGCTTTTTGAAAAGAATTTTTACAATTTTAAATCCATCAACACTCAAGTATCATGGAGATTTTAGACAAACTCTTGAAGTTTAGTAACTGAGGTGCTAATGCTAATGTTCGGTTGTGAATCTAAACCTGATTATTATCTTATTTTACCTTCTAACATAAGTGATCTATTTATGTCATAAATACAACATTTATCTTAAAAAATTTGACCTCAAAATTTTCATTACAAAATTAACTTATACTTAGGATGTTAGATTTCAAGCCATCTACATATATACTAAGTAAGCCCAAAACCGTAGATGGTCCCATCACCGAACATAACCATTCCATCAAATGGTCAATCAATTCAAAGGGATGCGATGTATGAAAAGTGAATATTCTTCTTCTTTGTGTTAACTTTCTTGGTCAATTTTGTTACTTGTTTATTTAAATGTTTGATATGATTGATAAGACTTTTAATCTCTATTTTGTTTTCCAAAAATTAGTTGGGGGCAAATGACCACAACACAGGCATAAAGTTAGGGAATAAGTAAGATTTATTAGATTGACTCTTAGTCTAATTTTTAAAGATGTTCTTTCTTACCTTTCAACTTGTGTTATGACGGACCTGAGCATTATTAGTAGGTTTATTGGTCATCCAATTAAAGTTTGGTTTAATCAAGACATCAACATATTTAACTCATGATCCCGATTTGATTTTAGACTTAGAACTCTTGAATTAACATTTGTTTATAAGTTTTATAAAATCCTTTGAGGTGCTAATGCTAATGTTTGGTTGTGATAAAGAAACTCTTAAAATCTCAAGTTTTGATATTTGATACTAGAATGGGCACCTTAGATTCAATCAATTTATGACTAAGAAACTAGTTTGTTCTCTTGATTTTTAGGCAATCCATGAAAAGCTTGTAAGCTTCTTGAAGGTCTCCAAATTCATTATCAAACTCATCCTGAGAGGATTCGGAATGTTCAAGTTGCGCACTAACATTTTCATCACAATTGATGATAGAAGCTTTAAATGCTGTATAGTTGATATCTTCTGCTTCCGAAGATATTTCATTATTGTTTTCCTCTTTATCATCCGTTAGTGTAATGTTCATAGCTTTTTCTTTTAGCCTTCTAAAATTTGGACACCTTCTAATCTTTCTTTTAGTATGTTGAATGGTTGTATTTCCTTTGGTGGAAGATATTCTTTTGTTATTCTTAAAAATGTTTTTAAAATTTTCTACAAATAGGGTAAAGTTTTCATCAAGGAATTCATTTATTTTTTATTTCTTAATGGAAGGAAGATAAATTGAAAAAGTGTTTATAGGCCTCCCAAAAGTTTTCATTACTAAATCATTTAAGAAAAGATTAACTATGCGGCTTTCGTACTTAGGATGTTAGATTTTCTTTCATTCTAATCTCTTCAAATTTTGCTATGAGCATTTAAAATTTAGAATTCTTAACTATTTTGGTTCCTTCGTAGGTGATTTCAATTATATCCCAGGTTTCTTTTGAGGTTTCACATATGGAGATAAGTTTGAATTCATCTGGGGAAATAATCATGAAAATAGCATATAACCACTTGTTCCAGTTGCATGTATCTAATTCTTCTTTGATCCATAATGACATAACTTTAGTTTCATTATTTGTCAAACTCCTACGTGGTCCCCACCCTAATTGAGTACTATCCCACACCCATTCAGGCCAATACTAATTGTCCATATTAGATGTATATACAAGAATTGACTAGTATGCATCTAGTTAAAGGTCAAGGACATATTAGATCCCTAGAATCTTTAAAACTCGTAGAGGAACATATAATATGCGTAAAATATATTTTATACTAGATGTAAATCCTATTCATGTTAATCACTAAATCTAAATAGTAAGAAATTAACACACATTTTAGTAACAAACAAAAATCTTGATAACAATAGGCATTTTGGGTAAATTAGAAGCTCATTAACCGATTTGTTGACTTGTTACACTGCAACAACTCCTTAGATTTGCTTGATACAACCAAACACCTTCCAATCTTCTTATTAATCTTGCTTTACTTGCAATAAATAATGTGTCCATAAACAAAGACTTACAAATTAGAGCTAGCGTGTAAAAATAATAGAGAAAATCTTAAGAGAGAAACCTGGCAATTTATCTTAAGGGTAAAAATTTTTGGTTTTCTTAATCAAAAGAAAGCTATACACTTCAATGAAATAGAGCATGCATATCACTATTTGCGTGGGTGATATATTTATAAAGAATGTCAAAATGGATACTAGAGATGGCACATTTGTAGAATCTTTAACAAGAGGGCGTGTATCCAGCACTAGTCTTCATCAATTTTGCTTGAAGCTCATTTGTGACTCGTGATACACTTCAAGCGCAATTCTTCTCAAAAAGCACACATTAGGCACAAGTATTTTGGTTAAAATATGTTCACATGCATATCAAGCGTGGGTCAAGCATGGATACTAGAGATGGCACATTTGTGAACAATAGGCGTGTATCCAGCACTAGTCTTCATCAATGCTTAAGAATTCTTCAAAATACATATTTTACCTAGTCAATGAATGTGCCAATAAAAAATATTCCCAACACTCCCCATCAATGGGTGTTTGCTTTGGTGAATTACTCTATGAAGAACAACTTATTTTCATCAAGACCATGTTCGAACAGGAGAGGTCTAGTTCTAACATGGTTGTTGTTGTGACTTAGGCAAAGGAGAAGAGTCAGGATATGCACAAGATACAGTGCTACGGTTACAAAGAATGAACATATTACTATCAATTATGGAAAGAAGTTTTGCAATTATTGTAAACAGGCCTAGCACATCATCAAGGAGTGTCCCACTTGTCCTCAAAATTGCCAAGCCAATTTTTTCAAGCTGCCCCATATCCTCCTTCAATTGGTCAACCCTCGGCAGGGTCTAGAAATCAGCCTACTGCTCCAATAGTATCAATAATCCATCTAACATTGTTGGGAATCCTATTTGTTCTAATAAAATGGTGCAATGGATGATTATTTCGGTGCTTTCAGCCTTAAGGCTGCAAGGGAATGGTACTGCTACATTTCAACCTCAGTTAGTTGATTGTGGTACATCTGATCATATGACAAGCTCATCTAATATTCTTGATAATGTTTATTTGTACCATTGTTCATTGCATGTTCAAATTGCTAATGGAAGCAATTCACTTATTATTGCTACTGGCAATATAATCACTCTTTTAAGAATGTTTTTTTTAATTTCATTGTAACTTTTTACTATTAGATGGTAGATTTATGATGTCTATTTTTCTTGTGATGGTTGGCTTGTTCAAAATCAGGGACAATAATAGCAAAAGGGCCTCAAGTTGGCATGGACTTTTCATTTCCTTGTCTAATGGTTTTAGCTTGTACCATGGTCAAAAATAAGAGTGAAATACACATAAACATTTAGGTCATCAGAACTCTTATTATATCTAATTTGTAGAACTCTAACTTGTTCAAAAATAAATATCAATCTTTCTCTCATAAACTTTCATTTGATTGTTCTACATGTAAATTAGGAAAGAGTAAAACACTTTCCTTTCCTTCTCATGGCAGTCATGCAGCAAAATATTTAAATATTGTTCATAATGATGTTTCAGGTATTATGCCTATTACTTCTCATGCTCACAATAAGTATTTCATGACGTTTATTGATGGCTATAATAGGTTTACTTGGATATACTTTCCACAATTTAAATCTTAAGCGTTTTCTATTTTCAAAACCTTTCTAGCATGCCTTGAATTGAAACTCAATTCTCTACCGGCATTGAATTGTTGAGATCTAATTCTAGTGATAAAATATAAGTCTCACAAATTTAATGATATTTTACATCATAAAGCTATTCTCTCTCTACGATTATGTCCTTATATACCACGACAAAATAGTGTTACTAAATAGAAAAAAACCATCTCTTAGATATTGTACAAACCTTATTACTAGTCTTAAACTCCTAAATTATAGGTTGTGGCTTTATCTACTGCAATTTATTTAATTCATAAACTGGTATCTCATGTATTACATCTTGATTCTTCATGTTATCACCTTTACCATAAGCATCCTAACATATTTTACAAACTTCAATTGTTTTGGCCTTGTGCAGTTGCCTTCCTAGGAATGTCATATACTTACTGCTCAATCTATTAAATGTGCCTTTATAAGCTATAACTTTTCTCAAAAAAGTTTTGTTTTCTATGATCCATGCTCTAATGAACTCCATATTTTTGGAAATGTTTTCTTGAAGAAGCAATATTTCTTTCTTACTCATGATAAGCCCCTCCTCCCATTTATATTCTACCTAGTTTTGAATAATTAACTCCTCTTGAGCAATTCCAGCATGGACTCCTACACAAATGACGTTGCTAAGCTTTGCGCCATCTCAATTGATCCACCACCTAAGCATGTTCAAACTGCTTGTTGATGATCCTCTTAAGTACCTTGTTCCCCTGATTAATATGGTTTTAATGCTACTCTATCAGCAATTTCAATCTTGTCATGCTACTCACATGATGTTAAATAGGAGTGTTGACAAAAGGCAATGCAGGACAAACTTTAGGCTCTTCAAGAGAATCATATTTAGAATCTCGTTCCTTGTCCTTGATGTTACACCCATCTAGCGTAAATAGGTTTATTTTGTAAGACTTTACTCTAACAGGACTCTCGATCGTTATAAGATTCAGTTGGTTATTATTGGCAACAAACAGGGATATGGAGTGGACTATAATAAGATATTTGCTCTTGTAATAAAAATGACTATTGTACGTACAATCATTGTCATTATTGTTTTGCAAGGATGATCGCTTCATTATATGGACGTAAAAAATGCTTTTCTCCTTGGTGATTTCAAGGAAGGCATTTACATAACCCCTCTACCTAGTCTATTCTCTTCCTCTACATCCGACGTATAGAAGTTGAATTAGATCATTGTATGACTTAAAATAAGCTCCATGTGCTTGGTTTAAAAAGTTCATATCTACCATGTCTTGATTCTTTTGTGCAGAGACAATATGACTCTATATTATTTCTTCATAAGACTACCACAAGTGTGATTATTCTTCTTGACTATATTGACAGTACACTAATTACATTGATCGATCCTTGATGACTCTACAACTTTAGCAACATCTTCAAGAATGCTTTCATATAAAGGACCTTGGTCCTCTCACGTAATTCTTAATATTGGAGGTACACATTCATCCTCATAGTGTGTTCTTAAATCAACACAAATATATGCAATATTTGACGGTATTATCTAGTCTTCTAGACTCTTTCTTTGTAGATACTTCTCTAGAAGTGAATGTCAAATGTGGTCAAGAAGAGGATGATCTTCTTTCTAACCCTACAATTTTCCGTGTTTAGTTGACAGTTTGATTTATTTGATCATTTCATATCCTGATATTTCATTTGTTGTCCAAATAGTCAGCCAGTTTATGCAAAGCCCACAACATCTATATTTGGCAGTTGTATATAATATAATTTGGCATCTCCAAACTAACACTTGCTCTTTCTTGCAGGTTACCTTGTTCATCTTACTACTATTAGTGATGCTAATTAGGAAGGATGTCTTAATACTCCTAGCATGTTAACCAATTGGCGTATGTTTTTTGACAATTCCTTGATATTATGGAAGAGTAAGAAACAGGATCGGGTCTCCAAACCATCAACTAAATCAGAGTATCATGTCACGTCGCAGCATGCTTAAAGATTGTAAGTTATCATGACCTCTTAACCGAACTACGACTTCCTCATTCTTAATAAAATCCTCTCCATACAAGCATTAGGCTATCAAATCGTTGTGAATCTAGTTTATCATAAGCGAACCAAATATATTGAGGTAAATTGTCATTATATTTAGAAAATTGTTGACACTCAGCATACTTTTCTTTCCTTCCACATGTTTTTACCAATCTTCAAATGGTTGACATGTTTATAAGCCATGACCTGCCAGTATCATTAGTTTCTTATTAACAAATTGATACTTTTTGATCATCCAGCATTCATTTGAGAGGAAACGTTAATGTAATAAATTATAAATAATCATAGGTTATTGTAAATAATATTATATCAAAAATTACGTAGATCGTAGGGAAGATTCTAGGAGATAATTAGCAATTAATTTTGGACATGTCATACTGTGTAATTTGCATTTAAAGGCATGAACCCTAAAGAAGGGCATTCACTTCAATTCAAGTCAGTAAATTGACAACAAATTGGTACTTAGATTGGTGATCAAGTTCCCCTACAACAGATATGAATGCTAATCCACCAATTGAGCAAGATCTTAATACTCAAGTTAATCAAACAGACCTGGCAGGGGCTCATCAGGTTGTCTCTAATTTTATTCATCAACTGCTCAAGTACAGAGCACCAGGCCTCAGATTGAGGAGAGCTACTTCACCAGGCCTCAGATTGAGGAGAGCTACTTCAAGAGGCAACACAAATGCAATGACCCTGTTTTAATGGAGGAGAAGACCCACTAGGTGGAGAGTGATGGATTAGGAACAAGGAGAAGTTATTGGATGCTTTTGGGCTCCTAACAATGTGAAGACAGATGTAATTATTTAGAAATTGTGCAGCCCTTTTATGCACTCTGAGTTTGGAAAGATCCGGATTTGAAAAAGCTTTTCAATGCTACTCTTCAAACCCTACCATATTGAGATATCATGGAGACAAATAAAACACATTCCCTCTGATTCGTTTAGACTTCACTAACGAGATTATTCAATTTTTTAAGCCAACTCTGGTACTGTCACAGGAATAACAGTGTCTGTACTCTGTGGCCTTCCTTTATGAACTTCTTGGACTGAATAAACAATGTGTGCTCAATTTCATTCTGTGTTCAGATCATTATATTTTAACAGGTTCTATTATATTACCTTGTCTTGCTTATGAGTTCTCTACTTTGTACATGAGTTTAATCGATTTGAGTTATGTGAGTGTTTTCCTAAATTGTAATTTGGTTCAAACTGGGTGTATGATGTACTTGTTATGGCAAAGTTTATTACTCAGTTGGCTGCCTGTGTGGAAGCTCATGGAATTTCTTAGTATTAATACCTGTTCTAGATTTGGTTAAAATTTTCTGTTATGCACGAATGCAAATAGAGTTTATGGACCTTGGTGATTGCAAGATTTCATTTCGGATTTCAACTGGATGTGTTGAATATCACTGTTGTCATGTTTTGTCAATCTTTGCATGTTCTTGGGGTTTTATTATTTTCTGAGCTATTTTTAACAAGTGATTTTGAGGCTTCATATCACTCTGGGTCAACCTATAGTGGCACTGCCATGTTATGCCTACAAACTGCATTTTGGAGATTTGACATTTCCTCCAATGAACGTGCCATTCTGTGCAGTTTTGCACCATGCCATAACAGCACACATTCTTGCTAAAAAGATTCTCATAATACAAGAAGAGAGAGAGAGAGAGAAGAAAAGGGGAAGAATAAAAATTTCCTTGCGCATATCAGGTGGTTGTTTGGAGACGGTGCCTACAAACAAGATCCTGTCTCCAAACAAGATCCAATATGAAGTACTTACCAGTTGAAAACGATCTGGTATCTATTTTTCCTCACTTTCTGACAACTTTTTCCTCAGATCCTTCAAAGCATCAACAACTTCTGAGTCAAGGTTGTGCCGTAACAATTTACCTTGCATGGAAGTGGATCTGAGAAGGAAACCAAGTAGATCAACTTTGTCATGGTAATCAAATCTTAATTATGATCTTCTACCTGCTAACCATGTTATAGTAAAAAATGGTGGACAAATATCATGTCCAACACTTAGACCAGAGCATTCAGAACACCAGATGTCATCATATAACAAATAAGAAGAGGATATGTTCCCAAAGAAAAGAAGAAAACAGCCACAGTGCCATAAATTCCATCCAAACAGAATTCTTAATTTCAACGATTTTTGTGAAGACAGTATTGAAATGATGGAATCAGCTTTTTGGAAGCAACAGATAAGAAGCAATGTATATGCTTGACGTGTTGATGTAGGGAAGGGGGAAAAGTATGGGAGGGGATGGAGAACAAAAGGAAGAAAGACAAAGGGAAAATAGAGATTAGAGAGAGAGGGCTAGAGACTAGAAAGAGAGGAAACCATGAAGGAAAGGGGAAAGAAAGCACAATCACTCAAATTCATTCAATTTATCAATACTGAATTAAACAATAGAAGTAGGATCCTTATATAGGGAACCCTATTCCTAAGATAATTTAGAAACAAAATCAAATATAAAAATTTCTAATTTGAAAATAACATAAATTGAAAATAAAATATCTTTTAAGTGGAAAGAAAATCAAATCTAGTTTGAAAATAAAATCAACGCTATTTTAAAAATTAAATCAAATCAAATCTTTGTGTCCATTTGGAAATAAAATCAAATCACATCTCAGCATCCATGATATCCACATCACGTGTCAACACTAAATATGTAGCTGCTGGTATGCAAGCTATATTTGGGTTTTGTTAGGCCCTACCCTCTACGGGATAGACTAATCAGTGTCAACGATTCTATTCTTGTAGGAAATCCAACAGATCAATAAACTCTCTCTCTCTCTCTCTCTCTCTCTCTTCTATAATGCATTTAAGGAAAGAATAACAACATCCAATATTACCCAAATAATTTGGATTTTTCTTATTTCTGCCTTTACATGTAATTAGACCTTAGGGATATCCAAATAGGAAGACAACTGAATTGATATATTGTAATGGTCCATTTTAAGTTGTGGTATATTAATTAGTTGGTTAAATCCAACTCTACTTCATAAGGTATAATGGCCCTTTAGGGTGAGAGACTCACAGACGTGGTGACTAATCCAACCACACGAGAATCAATCACCAAACATAAAATTTCTTCAATTTACAAAATGGAACAAAATACTAAATAATTTCTATTATACAAAATGTGACAAAAATGCTTCTTAAAAGGAAAGCTCTTCAATCAAGGTTGAAATGGATTTATGTTCATCATCCTAAAATCTTTCATCATAATTGAAAGGCAGGATTAGGTGAAAGACAACTAATCAAATGGTCATGGAAAGTAAAATAAGAATATACGATCCATTGAGAAGAATCATACCTTTGTTCTTGAAGCATCCTTTCCATCTCCTTCTTAGAAGCTTTAATCGCAATATTCCAGTATACGATAAGTTTCATAACCCAAGCAAATTATGCTATCAAAAATTTTAAAAAAAAACAAACTCTAGGAATTCACATATTTGTTGTTTAGTGGCCCTTCTTTTAAAGCAATAGGAGAAAGATATATACAGGCTCACATCAATATATAGTCAGAACATAAATGCACATGTACAAGCATATTTATGAATTCTCCTGAACAACTTGCTCAGATACCACTGTTATTACAATTGAGATGATCTAAAACACAATCAAGACCTCACGAGTTCGAAAAATGAAGTTGCATAAAACCATTAGGGACTCCAATATAAATTAATATTTATCCTCATACATGGTTAAGTTTCTTACATTTGACCATTGACTTCTTATGCCTACTCAACCCTAAAAAACATAACATAAAACTCAATCTTAGAATAATCGTGTATGTCACCAAAATTAGTTTCCGGGAAACCAACCCACCGCCCACTTAAGATAAAACCACATTTGAACATGATAACAAAAAAAACTGTAAATTGTATCCTACAAGCACTTATATATTGATTTCATTAAACATAAACTTATGTAATGTCCACGTAAAAGTTCCTCTGAAGAAACACATTGGTACAACTCTAACGCCATGTGATCCTAAGCCTACTAATTTGAATGTGATAAATTACAATGGTGAGCAAAAGCTCAGCAAGATTTATAATTATAATGTGAAAACAACAAATATTCACCACAAACATGCAAAAGGGTTAACAAATGACATGTGCAAAGTGCAGAACTTAGAACCAAGGTTTAGTGATATTCCTTACCAGTAGGTTGAAAATTGAAGGTCATTTTACAAATTATACCATAAAGATGGGGCTATAAGCTACAATTTAAACTCATAAATAGGCTGTCTACATTTATATCCTTTAAATAAAGTAGAATGCCACTTTTTTGACCTATGGATGATAAGTATATGACCTTCACATATACAAATATAGTAGACATGACACAAATTATATTGTCGTCAATCCCTTGCAATGGTCCTTTACAAAACAAATGTAATATCTACAAAGCAAATATTTTTATGGATTTTGGAAACAAATAAACTTTTTATAAATTTGGTTATAGAGATTTGTCATGGTTCTTCCTCCTTTTCTTTCTCTCTTCTTTCCTTCTCTTTCTCTCTCTTCTCTCAAACAATTGCATGGAAATGAGCTGAAAAGATGATGAAGCCCCTTTAGTACCACACTTGCTAATCTATATAGAACCGGCATGTATATTCCAAGTGTTTTCTCTTCAATTTCGCTATTGAATTTTAGAAAATTCAATACATTTTTTTGTGAGACTATTGCTCATTAAGTTCCATGCAAATGTTCATTATTGCTTCCTTTGCATGCAAATGTAATTTTCATTTTCTGAGATCAGGAAACATTTTTCTAAGTTTCTAAAATTTGTTTCCTAAATGCTGATATTATTGAAAAAACATTTTCATCTTCCGGTCATGTCTATGAAAATATTTATTTTCAAATTCTAGGAATATGTTTGTGTTATAGGGAGTCCCTTTGTTCTTGGCAAACTATTTTAAAGAATTGAGGGTAATAGTTTGTGACATGTCTCCTATATTTTTGTATGTTTAGGTCACATGCCTATCATCCACAAGTTAGAAAAGTGATATTCACTCCATCTATAGGCTACAAATGCAAACTGCCCCTACGAGTTTGACTAATGGCTTATGGCCCCATCTATAAGATATAATAGTTTGAATAGTGACTTATGACTTCATCTATAGCATATAATATGCAAAAAGATCTTCAATTTTTGGCCCTATCAATGAGAAATATCATTAGATCTCATTTACATGTCAATACTGTATTTGTATGTGTTGAAATGATATCCTAGATCATGGTTTGGTTGTGGCAATGATATTAATTATTTTGTCTTTCCTAGTATTCTTCTACTGGAAAATGTTTATGGTTGATTGCCTATATAATGATATAATCATCATTAGAAATGATATGGAAGGTACGAGAGAGTTAACATTGTTTTGCAACAGCAATATTATATTAAAGACTCAGGAAACTAAATGTACTTTTTAGGGATTGAAGTTGAAATATCTAAAGAAGGGATATTTAATTATTTATTTCTTAATACAAGTAAAGCAAGTATTCTAGGCTCTCAACCATGTGGATCATGCATGGATCATAATGCCAATCTTGTACCAAATAATATTAATTTAAGATGATATAGGAGATTGGCTAGAAAGTATAACTATCTCACATTAACTTATCTAAATGTCTCATTTTGTGTGAGGGTAATTAGTTGCTTCTTAGACTCTTCACGAAA
Organism: Nepenthes gracilis; assembly: GCA_033239525.1. NCBI lineage: Eukaryota > Viridiplantae > Streptophyta > Magnoliopsida > Caryophyllales > Nepenthaceae > Nepenthes > Nepenthes gracilis. The sequence goes on along the minus strand of BSYO01000006.1, from coordinate 27,111,715 downwards.
AAGTCAATAGAGAGTTGATATCTATATTCTCTAATACATCAAATCAGCTCCTGATAGAGATCATACAAAAATAGAAACTTTGATGTTAAAAATTATTTTCATGTGCCGATGAGGTAGGATTATCAACTAATCATTGTTCTACATTAGGATATTTTGTGATTGTAGGCAGAAATTGATTTCCAAGAAAAGAGAAAAGGAGGTGTGGTAGCGTGTTCCAGTGCAAAAATCAAAATACTGCTCAATGGCATTAGCTACATGTGAGTTAATGTGGATAAAAGGACCCCTCATAGAGCTTAGAGTAGAATGTTCTTCACTTGTGAAATTAATATGACAATTAAGATGCTCGAAACATTAATCTAATTTTATCATACATTCCATGAGCGAACTAAACTTAGTGAGATTGACAGTCATTTTGTATGAGAGAATTTATTAGCAAAAGAAATTTCTACTTCCTATGTTAGTTGCGTGATCAATTTGCTGATTTATTCATTATCTCCTTGACAGGTCCCCGAGCTAAATCCATTTGTAACCGACTTAGCACAAATGGCACATGTATACCAACTACAAGTGTTATTATGGAGGATTGTAGGTTAAGGGCTATGAACATAATTATATCACCAAGGTTTTATTATAGACATGTTTAGTACTCATTAGGGCAAAAGCCATGTCTCCCCTCTCTCCATCCTCTCCTCTCTTTCAATAACTTGCACCCTACATAAGCATGGCGTATAGCTAAGCATCTGAGCTACAAACACATTCCTAGTTTATTTACGAAAACTTTGAAACAGCTATGTAGCAAGACCTAGAGGTCCCTTGCTTTCATTATACCCAAACAACACAGAGGATAGAAGCAGCAAGGATAGGCGATTTTTTTTAATAACAGATAGGATTACAATTGAAGTGCTATTTTAACTATTTTTGCAAACATCTTTCCTCTTTAGCTTCGAAGATTTTTCTTGAAATTATAAAATTGTTTCCCAACACTTGGTCCAAGTATACATCATCGATTAGATTCCTTACTCAGATGTGGTAGCTCATGGCGTGACACTTTAGATAGCACATTGCATGGTATTAGCTGGCTTGGCAAAGAAAAGTAGTGCACCTGTTAGTGGAAGCTTCAAAGCAACTATGTCATCTACAGATTTGCAACATATTCGGTTTTTTCCTCTAATTGTCCAGGTATTTCCAATGTCTAATCTGGCCTGTCAATGTTATTAGTAGGAATGCAATGTATTTGAGGGATTGTAGATTGCAAAATCGTACAAATTTCAAGTGTTGGGACTTTGGATAAAATGGTATTCAATTAAGAGCCCACTGAATCCCTTTTTAATTGATTAGAAAGAAATACAAATCTATTAAATTTAAACAGATGCCAAGAAGGCATCAAAACAAGAGGAAAGGATTTATAGAAAATAGAGCAAAGCAAAAGACAACCACAATTGTAGCATTTCTCATGGTTGACAATATTGACCGACATGTATTGGTATTAGACATCCCAATGCCACGATAATATCACAATAAAGTATCACAATATATCGGCCAATATATATAGGCTATTTATTCTTTCCTTTTGCCATGCCAAGGTTTGCGGGAGTTAAAAATCTACAAAATATTCTAAAAAATCTAAATTCACATTTTTGTAGAGATGTAAAAAATAAATAAATATATAAACATCTGGGGTATTTTTTATGATCTAAAAGAATATCAAATTAATTTTGATAATAATAACTAAAATACAACAAATAGGTAAATAAATGATTGACAATGGTCAAATTCTAGTGTATAATTCACCTTTGATATAGTCACAAAAAAGAAACATTTATCCATAGATTTTGACATTAATATGAATCATCCAATATAATCCACACGGATACAACGTGACTAATATCATTACCGATACCGACAATGCCATCAATAGACTCTCTTAAAAAAATTCACAAGCCAAGAGAATTGTGAGGTTATATTAACAAGGGCTGTACCTTGGCAGGTTTTGAGATGATTTGCCATAGATCTCTTTTTTGGGATTGTGTATAACATTAACTAATTGGAATTGGTATTACATAATTTTCTTACAATTCATCTTCTTATTCTTCTGTCATATTCTCCAATAATTTTCAAAGCTAGTAACCATTCATTCATAACTAGCAGGGTGACTACCGTTTCTCTGACATCGAGACTACAATAATCCTCAGTGAAAATACAGCTACTCTTCAAATAACTGTTCTCTTAGCTCCCAAGTCCAAATGATTACGTGTACACCAATGCTATATTTTTTATTCAGCCCGAAACATTCTCCATATATAATTCTATTCAAGATACCAACTAAATAACATATTCAATCATCCTGAAATTTTTTTTTTCATTTTTCAAGATTTCAACAAGTCCATTATAAAAATATAGCTACTTGTCAAACAACTGCTCTCTTAACCCTAGGTCCAAATGATTACATGTACGCCAAGTTGTTTTTTAAATAACCAATCTGATAACATTTTTAGTTGTCCTCAATTTCTTTTCCATTACTTACCCACAACAAAAACTTTTTCCATTTCTATCAACATTGAGACTGCTATCAACATGGTAATTTGACTACTACATCACAAGGAAAAGAAGTTGTTTGTATTGTAACAGCCTAAAGACCACCATTGAGGAGAGTTGGACCATGCAATACCCTTTTTTGGTTTTCCATATGCATGACAATTTATTTTATACATCCCAATTCCATTCCAATTACCCACTTAATAACTTAGCCATTGGGAAACTTTTTCTAATTTTATTAGTGCCATAACACCATTATTTATCATATTAATAGCAAAAGAAAACCAGTTCCAGAAGATTAAGAATGTCATTAAGTTGGTAACTTTGACTTCGTTATCATGAGCAAAAGAAATCATATTTGTTGCAATGGCTATAACACCATCATTGAGGACAGTTTGACAATGCAACACTGCTTATATTTTGGAACTTAATAGCAAAAGAAATACTAATAACACCATCCCCTTGCAGTTAATTTGTGACAGCTAGCACAACATGAATCATGTTATATGAATGAATAGGATCACTATATATTTTGTTTTGGTTTATCATTACACATCCTAAACCCTCGACTCTCTTAACTATGATCCACTGCAAGACTTCTTGGAACAAATTTGGATAACTGTTAACATATGTGATTCCACATCAGAGCCAGAACCAGATTGGACGCATAGAAAACAAGAAAATTCTTGGAATTATGTTACTAATACTTTGCATTTTTGAAGAAAAATTTTTTGAATTGGTAAATGAACAGGACAGCAATGACACTACCGAACAAAATCTCTGACAAATAGAAGAGTAATATTCATCATTGGTACAAAAACATGGCAAATAGATAATGAAGCTATAAATAAGTTTCATACCTCTGAAAGCAGTGCCTTGCAACTCCAAACAAAGGCTCCCTGAAACAGTTCATCAAAGTTGAAAAAAATGGTGAGGCCAATGATATTACATGATTCATCATATGCTAGAACAGTTCCTTGTGAGCATATTCCATGCACAAATATGTGGAAACATTGATGCCTATATCCAATTACAAAAACACTCCAGGAACAAAAGGCAGCTTGGTTGCCAGCCACCTACTTGCCCATGCCAATGGTGCAGGATCAATCCCCACCAACTCCCCCTCCAAAATACAGTGCTAGTAAATTATGTAACAACAACAAATTAAGCACAATTTATTCCAAGGGAAACAGACAGAAAGGGAGAAGAGAGGGAAGGAGGTGGGAGAAAGAGAGGGAGGGAAGCAGGGAGGGAGAGAGTGAGTGTGCATATGCACATGTGGACTTAAATTGTATTTTTAGTCACTAAATGAAGGTTCATCTAAGAAGATGTTCCCCTATACCAAGCCAATTGGCGGAAGAGGATTAGTAGACAACCCCATGTAGCCATGTTAGGCATTTTTATAGAAGAATAGTAGTCAGAATCAAAATAGAAACCAATTCAACTACCACTCACATTCATCAGCAAAACTACTGCAGAACTATCAGGGATGAACCCTTCCAGTCCATGCCATGGGCACCACAATTTTGCAGCCATCGGTAAAAAAGCTCCATCATCAATGTTGAATTGCACTCAATTGATTCCCCATCAACCTGATCACATGTTCAGCAATATCAAATTTCGGTTCATAACATAGTGCTCACCCATCCATAAATCCATTGAAAACCCTATCCATTCACATGGCAACCTTTAGCCCATCACATTCAGTTGTAATCAGCCTTATCTTGGGTTGTGTCACCAGGATAAACTGTATACCAATCACCCATAGGTCCAAGTCTAAAGAGCAATTTTGTTAAGAAAGAACCAGCTCATAAAACTATCTACATTCATCCATAACAAGCTGGCACTCTACACAAACCACTCCCTAATTAAAGGATCGACATCAGTCATCCATTAATTTTCTTCCTTGTAAATAGTATATTTAAATTTTTTAGTCATTGAATATATTTAGAATATTTAATTATATAGCCTGTAGGATAATGATAAAATGCTCTGTAATATTTGACAAGAAAGGTTTCTTCTTCCTCCATCTCCTCATCTTCTCATGGAAGCAGACCCAAACGTTGTACTCTAGCATATGGCCATTCATTGTTGTTGATACAAGGGAAGGTGATGGAGGATGGAAAACTCAAAGGGAAAAGACAATCTTATGGAAAAAGAACTCCACAGGACTTATGCTGACCAACTTGGAAAGTCCCATGGCCCAGATTACCACAGACAAGCTAAATGGGCAGAATTTTATGCATTGGGCTCAATCCGGGAAATTCTTCATCAAAGGATGGGGGAAGATGCGCTAATTCAATGGATCAGTGAAAAATCCAGATCTTGGTGCCACTGGCTATGATGTATGGGACACAGAAAATTCATTGTTAATGTCCTGATTGGTTTTCAACGAGTTCTAATACTGGGCATGAGATTCATTTTCTTCTCCATGGCAAGGAAGCAATGGGACGCAGTTAACTTGCATTTTTAGATTTGGTCAGTGGCTCAATATTATACAATTTGAAATGAAACACAAAGGAGATGAAGCAGGGGGGTCCAATCAGTGAGCAGCTATTTCTACGCCTTACACCAATTATGGCAGGAAATTGATCTTTACCAAGATCTTGGTTGGAAATGCGTGGACAATTAACTGAACCAAAATAAAAGAAAAACTGTGGAGAAGGAACGACTCATTGATTTACTGGCTGGATTGAATAATGAATTTGACCAAGTCAGGGGAAGGCCTTTGGTGGCTAAGCTGATCCCCTTGGTTAGTGCAGTATATTCAACCATTAGAAGGGAAGAAAGTAGACTCAAGGTGATGATGGCAAAGAAGGCTACATCTAATTAGAAGGGAGGAAAGTAGACTCATGGTGATGATGACAAAGAAGGCTTCATCTAGGCAGGGTTCAGCTCTTAAGATTGAAGCCAGTTTGCCTGGAATATGGACAACAAACAAGAAAAAAATGAGAAGGATAAGTGATTGTGTCATCACCATAAATGATCATTTCACACAAGAGAACCATGCTGGAAAAATTAACGGGAAATCTCAAGGATGGGTAAGAGGAAAACCTGAAACCAGAAGGATCAAGGGATTTCAAGTTTCAGGTCTGCAAAATGCTCAGCTGCTGAGAAATCTTCTTCAGGAAGGCCTGAGTATGCTTTTATGTTACCAAGGAACAATTTGAACTCCTACAAAAGTTCATAAGCCAGAACATTTGATTTCCTCCTCCTATGTCTCTGGGAATAAGGCACACTTAGTCTGCGGATAGTAAATTCTGGAGCATCTTATCACTAAACTGGATCCCCCAAGTTGTTTAGCTCCTACGCACCCTGTTCAGGGCACTATAAAGTTAAGGTGGCAGATGGCACTATCTAAACAGTGGCACCAGAAGGGAACAATTAAACTCTCATTAAATTTAGTTTTGAATTCTGTGTTGTTCTCCTGAAGCTGTCCTGCAATTTACCTTACAATTATCCATGACCTAAACTATGTTGCTAAATTCTCACATCCACACTTTGAAATTCAGGATATATGTATGGGGAAGAGGATTAGCAATGCTTGGGATTTTGAGGGATTGTTTATTCAGGAAGGAAGAGCATGCAGAGCATTGAAAACGGAAAAGACCACAATTTCACAGATTATGTTGCCTCATTTTAGATTAGGACATCCCAACTTTACCTATCTAAAATATCACCCTTCATTCCTCCTATGTTTACAAATAAAGATGTATCAAGTCCTCAATGTGACAGTCTGAGATTTGACATCATCATAGATCAATGTTTCCAAAAAACTCCTTACACCTAAACCTTTCAATCTCTTTTCAAGTGGTGTATGGGGGCAGTTCTGGGCAGATGCAATTACTGGGGCTATGCGGTTTATCACATTCATGGATGAGCATACAAGGGTATGGTGAACTTGTCTTCCCAAACAAAAAGCTGATGCAGCCTATTTTTTCCAAGCATTCCACAAAACCATATAAAACCATACAGAACAAATTTCAAACCAGTATTAAGATTATTAGGACAGGCAATGGGAAGGAATATTGATCTAGGGTTTCAGGGAAATACTTAGAAGATAATGAGATTATCCACAAAACATCATGTGTCAATACGCCCCAACAAAATGGGGTTGTGGAGAGGAAAAAACAAAAAAGCAGCATCTCCTTGAGATAACCAAAGTACTCTAGGAGAGGGGCAGTCCTGACAGGCACATATTTAATTAACCGAATGCCATCTAGTGTCCTAGCATATGAACACCCATAAAGAGCCTCTGAAATCTGTTTCGTTCTTCAACCATCTACTTTTCTTATTTGCTCCTGGAGTCTTTTGGTGTGTTGCCTTTGTATGCAGCCATGATCCAACCAAGAGAAAACTCAAGCCCAGGGCCCTTAAATGTAGATTTGCTGGGTATTCTTCCACACAAAAGGGACATTGGTGCTATCATCCAGAAACAAGGAAATTTTGTGTGTCAAAAGATGCAATCTTCTTTGAAAATCAGCCCTATTATGAAACCTTACTTCAGGGAGAGTTGTACAGGAGAACAGTCTTGGAGAGCCAGGCCACAAATTTCTATAGATAAAAGAGCAATGGTGAGAGTAGCTTCAAGAAATGTAAAACAAATAGAGGCAGTAGTTTCAACAGATGAAAGAGCAATGGAGGGAGACATAGACTTCAAAAACTGGTGGAGATCTTGTTGACAACTAATAAGTTGTTGGAGATTCTGAAAATAGTAATGACTGATGAGGAGAATAAAATCTGAATATGAAACTAAAAAAACTAAAGCTCCAAAGAAGGAATTGAAAGTATATTCAAGAAGGAACAAAGAAGGAGAAGCAAAAACAATTAGTCGTGAAAGAGAGGGTTCAAAAAATCCTATGTAGGGCCAATGTCAGGCATAAAACAATTCCAGATAATAACATTGAACTAATAATTCTTTAAACAATAATAAAACAATTAAGCATCATGCTTCCATTGCACCCCTCTGATAATCACACAAATTAACCTCAGGATCACCAACCAACCATTCCACTATAAACAAAAGCATATGCATTATAAACATCAAAAAATCTCCAATACAACAAATGTAGAAATCTCTCTATAGAGGATAACAAAGGTCTTCAAATTGTCCATCATCTATCTCTAAACTCCTCTGATGCAAGAATGGAAGAGTATCTAGGTGCTCAGCAGATACATCCATGAACCAAAAAAAAAAAAGGAATGGAACCAATTAACATTATGGTATTGAATGACAGAAGATTTCAAAATGTGATATATCAACAGAAACAAAGACAATTCAAGGCTACCAAATGGACTTCCAAATTTTCACATCTAAGCCAACGAATATACCCCATTTGCCAGGCCAGGCAGCAAGGACAAAATGTCTTCATATTGAACCCTATAGACAACATCAGCCCTCCACTCCTTATACCCAGTGGATGGGACCAAACAATAGGCCTTAAAAGTACTTGGGCATGACTAAATCTATATTAAAATCCATAACAAATACAATGGTTAAGAGATCAAATGGGATCTCAACATAATGGATATTTCCATTATTATAAGAACAAGATTCTTATCATGGAAAGTAAACAAAGTAGGGAAATACAATATTCCAATTATGAGCAGCAAAGCTAACAAAAGAACTTATGCCAAACTCCAAAGAGATAATCCAAAGTCTAGATTAAGCAAATTAGGAGCAAATAATATGAATTTGCATACAATATGGAATAGAAACCTCAGTTCCATCGTTCCATCTTTGAGATATTCTATTTATAGGCTTCCTAATATATATAAAATACAGAAGTTCCTGAGCACAAACAAGGAACATATAACACCCAATTCCTAATTTATACTTTATGGCATCAAAAATTCATTCAATAGATAAATTATTAGGAATAATTATGTATATGAGTGAGAAATTAAATAATTGAAAGAAATAATACGGCGCTTAACCCACGCCTAAGTGGTGCTCGTGTGCACGTGCATGGAAGCATGAGTGCTGATTTGCGTTTAAATCATACTTGTGCGTGCATGTCAGAATAAGATAAAACCTAGGGAATGCATGAAGCACACTCGAGCATTCACGGTAGCAACTGTGCACTTGAGGCCGCAAATAAAGGAAGCACATACAACAGTAGCTTTTTGGCCTTACGCCTGATGGGCGCACGACTGGCACTCCCGTGCTAACCTGGGTATATAACAGACCCTTGGTTGATTTTAATACATTTTTGTTTAAGATTCGAGAGGAAAGAGAAAATAAAAGAAGGTGATTTCAAAACTTTTTCAAGTTAGGTCTTGGTAATGTTCGATTTAAGGCAAGTGTATTGAAATCCTTTTCTTCATTTGTTACAAAAATCTTCAAAATATTCCTCTCGATTCTTGCTTCAATTGTACATGCATGTAGTCCTTTGTTTTCCATCTTTGCTTTTTCTTGCATGCATGTCCATATTGTTCACATTTATGAAATTTTAAAGGCTTGTATCTAACTTTGTAAAATTTATTAAAAAATCTTGAAATCTTTGGATATTTAGTATTGCATGTCTATTTTATGCAAGTATTTGACAAAAGATATACTTTCAAATTCGTAAAGATTATTTGTTTCTCTCATTGAATTTGTATATTTGTTATTTGTTGTAGTCTATGTCTTATCTAAATAAGAACAATTGTAAAAAATAAACGGAATATATTCAGATATATCTTAGAATATTATTTATAAGTGAATGTCATTATCTAACATCTATGAGTTCAAAAAGTGATGTTTATTCTCATTTTTAGGAAATAATATATAGTTGGTCTACTCACAAGTTTTGAATAGTGGTATACGGCCTGAACCATAGAAAAATTTATAGCCTGACCTTCGATATTCAATCCTAGTTGGTGAGATTATTCCTAACACTGATTCTTACCTTCTTATATCTTATCTTATTTATTTTTACATTTCATACAGGATTTTAGATATTTGGTTTTCTCATATTTTGTCATGTATATCCATATATATATATGTATATATACTTTGTTAAACGTTAGGCTCATTATTCCCATATTTGTTTCTTAAAATTTCAGATTAATAGGCCTGGATCTCTTGCTGGGTTAAATTAGAGGAGACTTCAAATGATTAGGTTATAGTTGTTTAACTGTGGCTTTGGGTTTTGTTATCATGTTTGTAAACATTTAGGCTTTGTAATTTTGGGATTGTATTTTGCTAAATCTTTATACATGTGGGTTGGTGAACCCAATTTCGTAGACTATTTTTGTTTAAGATGATGTGATTGGATTACTATAGATAGACAATTTCTCTTACATAATTGATGAGTTTTGAGTAGGTATTTTGATCATGAGGCCAAACAAGGAGTGTTTGGCCAATCTTGAGACATTTTTACCACTACATTTGGAGTTCACAAAATTTACTATTTGGTTTGCAGGGTCCGACCCGTTCTTGGTTTCTTTGATTTATGGTTTCCTTTAATAACGTCTTAATATTTCAATGTGTTACCGGGGTCGTGACAAAACATATGTCAAATTCAAAGGAAACAATATGGAAAACTAATAAGGGAGTCATAGAAGATACTTGCCTTAATCTTTGCAAGGAAACTTCTCAAATTTCTTCCACCAAACACATCTATTTCTCTTCTTCTCCTATGAAATCTGGTCAAAAACTGATGTCAAAATGGTATAGAAAGTAACTCAAACTCGGTTATACACAAGCCCGTCAAGCACCTTCTTAGGTGTCCTTATGCTTGTGACGTGTCAAGCTAGGGCTGATTATTAGACTCAATTAAATCCCACATTTTACCAATGTAACCACATAATTGGCTACCCAAAATGACAAGGAAAATTAGAATAATAAAGTGACCTGTGAGTAAGAAAGCCTGCAAGTTACTCAACCAAAATACCTCTTGAAACTCATATGAACACATTGTGTTGAAGGTTGATTGCGCAACTTCTTGGAAGCACATTTTGATCCAATGAAACTCACACCCAACTCTATGGACAAAGCAAAACTCACAAGAATTCTATGGATAGGTTTCACTTGAATGAAAACTCTACCAAACATCTAGCAAAATCGAATGTTTGGGCCAACATCAAGTAAAACTCAAACCATACAAATTATTCACAATTCTACTTATACATTCAACATACTTTAAAAATCAAATAACCAAATCCAAAATATAAGATATTACAGCCAATCCTTCAACCCGAACACAACTGTTTAGAAAGATGCAAGTGATTTTGATGAGTCCTCTGAACCAAAAAATGTTCTGAATATTCATATTGGAATTAGAAAGGGTGTTCAGAATTGTACAAAATATCCAATTTCAAGATGTATGTCCTACAAGCAGCCTAATGGTCCTCTAAAGGCTCTCGCTGCTAGTCTTTCTCTAGTAAGTTCAAAACTCTATTCAGGAGCTCTTAAAGATCAAAGGTCGAGAACTGCTGTTTATGGGGCATGAAAGCATTGTACAAGAAAGAACTTGGAAGATATCTGAAATACCATAGAAATAACAAGTTGTAGTATGTAAATGGGTGCTCAAAAACTACCATCGGGAGAAGTAGTAGGCTGTCAATGGGTGTTCACTGTCAAACACAGCTGATGGGAGTATTAATTGTTACAAAGCAAGATCGGTGGCAAAGGATTATGGTCAAATACATGATATTGATTACCAAGAGACCTATGTGCCATCTGTTGCAAAGATTAGCACTACCAAAATTTTGCTATCAATATTGCAAATCAAGAATGGTCATTGCACCAACTTGATATGAAGAATGCATTCCTCCAGGGTGACCTAAAAGAGATATTTCTGCAACCACCGTCAAGTTTTGAAGAGAAGTTCAAAGGGGGGCTAGTTTACAAGCTAAAGAAATCTCTCTATGGGATAAAGAAATCAACCAGAGGGTGGTTTCAAAAGTTTACAAAGTCAGTTCGGGCCAAGGACTTCTATCAAAGTCAACCTGACCTCATCATTTTTTTAAGCATGCCAAAGGAGATAAAATCACTATGTCAATAGCTTATGTTGACAATTTAGTTGTAACTGAAAATAATTTAATTGAGATAAAGAAGTCAAAGGAACCTCTTGCTAGAGTATTTGAAATCTATGACCTAGGTGATTTGAGATACTTCTTGGCATGGAAAGAAATCAGTCAAGATGCCAAAAATCTAACAACAAATATCTGTATCAAGCCCATATAATACTAACATTTCCCGGCCAAGTTCTTATTTGCGAAAACAATTGGTTAATAAATCTCATACCGACAACTGTAAGTATCACTAATATGGCGAACATTGATAAGGCGGTAACCAATATGAATGATTTCATCCATGCTTCATAGGGATTAAAAGTGAGAAGGTTAAAGGAAGGGATTTTCCTATACCAAAGAAAGCATACACCAAACCTACTCAAAGAGATAAAGATGTTGGGTTGCAAGCCAGCTTAAACACCTATGGTTGCTGTTGAAATATTTGTTAAAAGAGACTCTTAGAATATGCTTTATGATATGCCGATGAATATTCTTTTGTAAGGGTAATTTAGTAATTTTTAATATATAAAAATAATTCTATATATATATATGTTGTTAGAAATATCTAGTATTAGCAAATTCCATGACTAGAAAAATAAGTCACTAGAAGGACTACCAAGCTTCAATAAAAACTCGCTGTAGATGCATGCCTATTTATGTAGGAGCGTAATTTGTCCATGCCTAATGCACACTAATGTCATGCATGAGCATATTTTGTCCAAAATATCTGCACCTAATGAGCGCGATTGGTCTAAATACCCACACTTGATGAGCATCTGATTCACTTATGAGCACATTTAATTCGAAACACCCGTGCTTGATTGCACCTATGTGACATAGGTGTGGCACCCTGCTTAAAGCTTTGCATCTTATGCACACCTATGCAGCACACAAATTCTAAGACACCACTTGTCTTCATACGCGTGTTTTTTGACCTATTTTTAACACATTCTATAAATATTCATCTTCTTCTAAACCTAAGAGATAAAGATTAAGCTACAAACCTTGTGATTGTTATTTCCTAAAAAAACGGGATCAATTACAAGAAAAAACCTAATCTTTCACACTTGAGATTAAATTTTTAAGGTTTTCACACCTAATCCTCTCTACTATTATTTTAAACACTTATTCTAACCTATAAACCTTCGTTGGTGCGTTGGTGGCATGGACATTAGAATCTACTAGCGTGTGAAGATTCACTAACAAATGAAACAAAACTGATAAGAAAACCAAAAGCTGTCTGGTTCTATTACTGTGAACAGATATAATGAGTTCTTTGGTAAGAGTCACGAATCAATAGTAAATCGACAATTGTTTAGTGCACCTATACCAATCAAGCTATAGGTTAACTTTCATATTATTTTGCTTTCATTGCCTAGAGAATTTATGAGAGTTTTACTCAAAAAATAATTGGCTTTCAAAGTTTTCCTTTATCATCAAAATTGTGTTTAATACTTTCTCTTCCGTTGTCTCAAATTTACTTTATTGATAATTGTTTGATTGAAATTTGCTATATATTTACACTTGAAAGAGAATATATATTGCTTATATTTTATATTCGTGCATCCTATACTTCCACTTTTTATTCAGGATCTAAACAAAATGCGAGTAAGGTTTTCCTAGTCGTTCAATAGGTATCAAAGACCAACCTTAATCCTTAATCCTAAACTTGTAGATGCATTTAAGTTAATCATTGTCTATTCCTCCCTACTTTGATGGGAGTAATTATGCCAATTGAAAGATTCGTAGAAGAGCATTCTTTATGACTATGGATGAATATGTGTAGGGTAGTACTCAATCTGGACAGACACTGCCCTGGAGTACTATTCATAGCAACAATGAAACTAATGTCTTGTCTTTAGATAGAGAAAGAATTAGATGTTTCTAACTGGAATAGTAAGGGTTCACGTGCTATTTTTATGGTTTTTTTCTAGAATAGTTTAAACATATTTCCATATGCAAGACCTATAATGAAGCTTGGAAATTCTTGAAATCATTCACGAAGGTACCAGAATAGTTACTACCAAATTATAAATGTTCACTATCAAACTTAAAGAAATTAGAATGAAAGATAATGAAACATTTTATCAATTTTATGCTAAATTAAATATCATTGTGAAATCCATTTTCAATCTTGGTGAAAAATTTTTTTAAAATAAAATTGTCTGAAAATTCATGAAATCTCATCCTGAATAATTTAGACCTAAAGTCACTAAAATAGAAAAAAAGAAAAGACATAAATAAGGTTAAAATTGAGAATTTTGGTTCATTACAAACCCATGAATATACATTGCCCTAGTCTAAGAAACATAAATTTATCGCATTAAAATCTGTTAAGGAAGAAACAGATAATAGATTGGATGTAAAATCCCAGGCTGATGAGGATTCTTCCTTATTTGTAAGAAATTTTAAGAAGTTTTTCAAGAACACTTAAAGAAATAATGAAAATCACAAAGGAAATACTATTGCTCAAAGAAGTGGAAAGAAAGACAAAAGAGAGGTTAAAGACATGAAAACAAGAAAATCTTAAGGAATATAGCATCATATGGCCATATATGAACTATATGTCCAAATTTTAAAAAATTAAAAGGAAAGGTTGTGAATGCTACTCAAAACAGATGATAAAGAGGATGATAATAACAATGAAAGAACTACATAAGAAGATATAATAAATTACATGGCATTCATGACTTCCGTTATTAGTTGAAAATAAGATTTGGGTAAAAAATTAGAATAATTTGATCACTCTAAAGATGAGTCAAAAAATTTTGGAAATATTCAAGAGGCCTCAATAAATTGTTTATGGAGTACTTAAAGGTCAAAAGAACTAACAAGTCCATTAGTCATAAATTAACGGAATCAAAAAAAGAAATAGACTTGTATCGCACTAAATTTGAACATGCTAAAGGCAAATATAAAGAACTTGAAAAGATCAGTAAATCATCAAATGAACAACTCAAGACTTTAGAAGTCGATCTAGAAAAGGCAAAAAACAATGTTAAAATTTTGTCGAGTGCAACAAAGAAACTCAATCATATGTTTGGTCCAAGAAAGACAATTGGAAATAAAATGGGTCTTGGCCTTATAGAAGATGTGTCAAATGCAAAGGACATCCCAAAAATTGTTTTTCTTTCAGCTATCTCGGTCCCTACGAAGAATATTACTAAAGTTCCTATTCAAAACAATCAAATGGGATGACTAGGAAGAATATTTTTGAGAATTAACCAAGAAGTTAATCTAATATATCCCATTCTTTCTTTAGGTTTATTCCTAAGTGTCATGGATGTGAAGAAATTAGTCATGTTCTCATCGTTTAAAATCACTTTTAGAAATGATCACAAGCAAACCAAATATGTTGTAATCATAAAGTTCAAAAAAACTAACAAGTCAATTAGCCATAAATTGACAAAGTTTGAAAAAAAAAAAAAAAAAGAGAGAGAGAGAGATAGAAGGGTATCACACCAAATTTGAATATGCTAAATGCAAGTACAAAGAACTCAAAAAGATCATTAAATCATCAAATGAACAAAGGAAGACTTTAGAAACTAATCTGGAAAAGGCAAAAAACAATCTTAAATTCTTGTCAAGTGGAACAAAAAACTCGATCATATGTTGAGTTTAGGAAAAACAACTAGAAATAAAACCGGCCTTAGCTTTATGGAAGATATGTCAAATGTTAAGGACATCCTTAAGACTATTTTTGTTCTGGCCACCTCTGTCCCTTGGAAGAATATTACTAAAGTTTCTATTCAAAACAATCAAATAGGATGACTAGGAAGAATACTTTTGAGAATTAACCTAGGGGATATCTCATTTATTCTTTAAGTTTATTCCAAGTGTCATGAACGTGAAAAAATTGTTCATATACATTCTCATTATTTAAAATCACTTATAGAAAACAACTCAAGACTTTAGAAGTCGATCTAGAAAAGGCAAAAACAATGTTAAAATTTTGTCGAGTGCAACAAAGAAACTCAATCATATGTTTGGTCCAAGAAAGACAATTGGAAATAAAATGGGTCTTGGCCTTATAGAAGATGTGTCAAATGCAAAGGACATCCCAAAAATTGTTTTTCTTTCAGCTATCTCGGTCCCTACGAAGAATATTACTAAAGTTCCTATTCAAAACAATCAAATGGGATGACTAGGAAGAATATTTTGAGAATTAACCAAGAAGTTAATCTAATATATCCCATTCTTTCTTTAGGTTTATTCCTAAGTGTCATGGATGTGAAGAAATTAGTCATGTTCTCATTGTTTAAAATCACTTTTAGAAATGATCACAAGCAAACCAAATATGTTGTAATCATAAAGTTCAAAAAAACTAACAAGTCAATTAGCCATAAATTGACAAAGTTTGAAAAAAAAAAAAGAGAGAGAGAGAGAGAGATAGAAGGGTATCACACCAAATTTGAATATGCTAAATACAAGTACAAAGAACTCAAAAAGATCATTAAATCATCAAATGAACAAAGGAAGACTTTAGAAACTAATCTGGAAAGGCAAAAACAATCTTAAATTCTTGTCAAGTGGAACAAAACTCGATCATATGTTGAGTTTAGGAAAACAACTAGAAATAAAACCGGCCTTAGCTTTATGGAAGATATGTCAAATGTCAAGGACGTCCTTAAGACTATTTTTGTTCTGGCCACCTCTGTCCCTTGGAAGAATATTACTAAAGTTTCTATTCAAAACAATCAAATAGGATGACTAGGAAGAATACTTTTGAGAATTAACCTAGGGGATATCTCATTTATTCTTTAAGTTTATTCCAAGTGTCATGAATGTGAAAAAATTGTTCATATACATCCTCATTATTTAAAATCACTTATAGAAATGATCACAAACAAACCAAATATGTCAATAATCCCGTCTATCAAGCTAAGCAATTAAGTGAAAAAGTTTCAAAATTGACTAAGAAAGTTAACTCTAAATATATATATATATTAAAAAGAGTAATCTTGCAAATCTAAAAAGCAACACTTGCCTGTGGCCTTCACATACTTAGCACACCCCTTGCACACCCAACGCATTGATCACTGTGCATGTTACGCCTGTTGCACGCCCATTTTGTGCTTAAGTGCATTCATTCTAGCACCAACACGCCTGAAACACACCTCTCTAATGCTCATGCACTACTTCATTTGTCTCCTGCTCCTTGAAGCACACATGTTATGCGCTCGTGCACCAATTTGTAGTTCATTATTTCTTATTGTAATGTACTTGCATTGACCCTTTCATCTTTTTCTCTTCCCACTTTCCTCTCCATTTTCCTCTACTCTCTCTCTCTCTCTACCTTTATTCCTCCTAGATTTACTCTCCATTATGCATTTCAAGGCAAATCTAAAGTAATTTTCTCTTCTTTCTCACATGCTTTCTTGCCTTCCTATTGTTGGTCTCACAGTTGAGGATTTTCTCATGCCTACTGGGCAATCTTATCTTGAGGGATTCATCGCTTATTTTTCTATTTTGGTTGATGGTTTTAGGGCTATAGTGTTTGGGTAGTCCAATTTGGAAACTCCCACACTTAGAGCTTCTCTCTTGTTAGATTGGTTGATCTTAGTTTATTTATTTCCATAGCTATTCTTCAATATCTTTGCTTACGCTATGATTTATTGGTTTATCCTCCATACACTGTTTCAGATGGGCCGTCCAAGAAAGTTCCCGATAAACAATCTCGTATTAGGCACTTACTGAGCCTGACGGGTTTATAAACTCTTCTGCAGAAGAACTCTTTAGAAATTGCATAAGTCACAAGCAACTTTAGAAGAAGAGGTCAATCTTGCATCTCCTGATCCCACTATTTTGTCTGTTTTTGTTGATCAGCACGTGGACCTGTCCTCACCAACTTGATTGTTCCCTACATCCTCTTAGTCTAAGAGTTTACTCAAATTTTCATGATATTAACTTAGAGTCTAACTCATTCTCTAGCTGTCATATAACTTTGGAAGTGATTGCGAGCACTCTAAATATTTTGATTGTGGCAGTCCAAACCAGGCCCACACGGCCACCCAAATTCGACAACACAGAAAACCATAATTTACAAATTATCATCACTCATCTCATAACATAATAATAAATACGACCATTAAAATCTAAAATATCTTATACATTGAAACTCAAAAGAAAATATAGCCCCAAAAACAATCAAAATAAAACATATGTACTAAATGTATCAAGCTAGGCACCAAAAGATGCTAAAGTCCACAACTCTCCCTCCAACTCTAGAGTCAGCAATCTATATTTTGTGCTACTCTTAAAAAAAGAAACAATAATGGCAAGCTAAAAAACCAACAAATAATTTCAACCAAAATCAATAATAATGGAAAACAAGCTATCTAGGAAAATCATCTATCAAAATAAGCCCCAAGACAATATACAATATATTGAGAGCAATAATCATCCCTAGATATCAATAAAGCATCAACTATAAATGATATCAATAAATTGGTTAACAAAGAAATCTTAATAAATAATGCAAGTAAACAACATCAGTGATGTTGAGTCTATAATGATCTCAATATCCTGAAGGGAAATCCATCGATCCCAATGAATCCCAATAAATATAACGAGATCTTAAAGTATCTTAGATACTAAGATCCTCTCTTGAATATCCCAAAAATCTAACTCAATATAAGGTCACAACAACATAAGATATTAATAAATCCCTATGGATTTTATTTAGCCACCGTGACCAAAGGCAGTATATTTACACTCTCATCGATTAGGTAAGTACCTCGAGGTCTCAACATCTAATAGTATCCCCATCACTACCACAATTCTCCCAAAGGCCATATTACCGTGTCATCGTCCCCGATCCCATAATAAAATAAATCCATGTTAAGTTAATTAATCCAATTATTATCATGATTCATTTCAAATCTCAAGATTTGAAATAAAGCAGACAAATTCCTAAACTCTCAAATTTTGACATTTGACGTGACCATGAAATCATATGTCAATAAATAATCCAAAATAAAGTAATGAATCACATCACAGGACCAGTAATGTCACAACATCAAGTGGCTATAATTTCTGACAACTAGATCTCGAAACATTTATAAGGACAAGTATAATATTGATATCAAAGTACCCAAAAATCTAATACTCAACTAAACTATTGAAAAGATACCAAAGTCCAACTACATTGCCAAAAAGAACATCACAACTTTTATGTAATGCAACCACCATTAACCAAAATAAAAAAATTTAATTGTCCTAAAGCTTCAATCCTGAGGCAGAATATAGTATTTGAAATTTTTCTGGATCCTAATTCTATCTTCTTGAACAGCCTTCCCGCCAACCTCCTCTACCTACAAATGTGTCCAAGCTCGCTAATCTAAAGGGAGGTTGGCAAAAACAAAACAAGAGTAAGTCAATTGTTCAACAAGGTATACAAATTTTTCAAAATCAAATATACAATTTATATCAAAACAAGCTAGAAGAAATAATGATCAAAATTTAGATGCAAAGCTATGAATTTCTGTAACATTTATGCATAAATTTCAAATTTATATTCCAGTTCTTATCCTAAACAAAGCACTATGAAAACCTATTCAAATCATGCTAATCCTTATCGACTAAAGATCAATGGGGCGTCACCAACAAATGAGCGAATAATCAAAACTCCAATTATATATGTTTCCACGCAATTAGAGACATTATACTACTATTCAAGACTCGTAGGTGAGCCGCCATACATATAACCCTATAAATGGGACCAAATGTCACTTTTAACCCGCAGATGAGATGTTCAAATCTCAATTACCACCATAATATATTAAGACATGTCATAATATATCATCATTAATTTTTACAACGGTCAGTGCATAAATGAATGAAAAATTCTACACAAATACAAATAATCTTTTATATTTCCTTATATCAGAGAAAATATCCTCACCCCTTTCACCAATTGTAGAATTTTCATCATAATTCTTTCAAATACTTGTCATGCAGTACATTAAAATTCTGCAGGAACTTAAATATATAAATTTTAAAAAAGCTACATTATAAAATATTCAAACATGTGGAACTATTTACAGCAAGAATTTGTAGAAAAACTAGTAAAATTTTGTAATTTTAACATTTTATTTCAATTGTTAAGCATGCGGGGGGAATTTATAGCAATTTCAAGACATACAAAGCATGTATTTAAGGATTTAGAACATGCTAGAACATTATATACAAAAAATCGAAACATATATGGACATTAAAAAAAATTTCAGAATATGCATGAGTAAAAATGCCGAGAACTAGCTTGACAGTATAATATATGTGAATTAAGGACATGAACTTTATGAAAATTGCAAAGAATAGAAATGAGAATTTATGCATATGAAGTATAAACAATTTAGCTATGAAAATATAACATGTATAAGATTTTGGAACAGTAAATACTCAAGGAAATAAATAAAGATCGGCAACAAATAAAAAAGGACTTAAGATGCACTTACCTTGCTTTCAAATTCACAAAAATATTCCTTAGATTTAATTCAAATATCCTCTTCTAGCCTTTTCTCTCTCCTTCGCTCTCTTCTCTTTCTCTCTCCTCTCTCAAAAATCTAGCAAAAATGACTAAAAATTAGCCGAATGAGACTCATATAGAAGACTAGCATACATGCACCCATCAACCACGCATTAGGTGCTAAAACGAAAATCCTATTGCCCACGAGTATCTGTCAGGCACACATCAGACACTAGCAATTTGCCAAAAGTACACATGAACATTTCTCAGACACGCATCAAGCATGAGCAATCTGCCAAAAGTGCATTCAAGCACAGGTAAAGCATCCCTCAAGCACGACCCTTCTGCCCAAAACACGCAGATGCACATATCAAGCACCTATTAGAAATCACTCAATCCGATGTAACCCGATCCAAAAGTTGACGTTGACCTAATTCTCCATTTGACCTTAAGATCTTTCTTATCTTAACTTATTTAATCATAATTAAAATTATAAATTAAAAATCACACCTTACATGTACTCATAGCATGGTCATATCATCTATAATGCTTTTTATTTATGATATAGCATCCCATCTTAAAATCAAATAATGTCTACCACTAGAAATGGAATAGGTATCGAAAAAGTGAAAACTATGTTAAGGTCTCACAAACTCTCATTCGCCTAAATACATTAAAATCTTTGTACGCTTTATTTTACTTAACCATGGAGGCCAAGAAATGTACTAACACGAATCAAAAGGAAATGCCAACAATACTATGAAATGAGAAATTGAGAAATCAATACGAGTACCTATTACTCTAAGCGGTCACCTCTCCACAGAAGATCCTCTAACTAACAAGTCCAACCTTAGGGTTTTTCTTTCCAATCATCCTAAATCA
The DNA here is from genome assembly GCA_033239525.1 of Nepenthes gracilis. Lineage (NCBI taxonomy): Eukaryota > Viridiplantae > Streptophyta > Magnoliopsida > Caryophyllales > Nepenthaceae > Nepenthes > Nepenthes gracilis. The sequence continues at coordinate 27,090,831 of BSYO01000006.1, read as the reverse complement.
ATCATGTAGAGTAATGATTCACTAACATGTTCAAACCCACTCTAGTCCTAGCCCCACCACACAACCCACTAGAGGTTAACAAGTCTCCTCTTTTGACTACTTATTTTAAAAGCCAAGATTATGAAAATTTCTAAGATCTCACCCAAAATATCTCATAACATAATCATAATGCACTCAATTCTTCCTCCGAAATCACCAAGGTTTCAACCACCATATTCATGAAGGCATCATTTTTTTCTAGCATATAGACTTTTATTCATTAATGAAAAATCATAGTTCTATAAACCATCATACAACATATGTGTACACATAATTCATCCTAATTGATTCTCATCATCCACTTGACCTACTAGGAAATTATGTGTGCCACTTCTAGATCTTGCTAGATTAGGATCTAATGTCCATCATAAAGTCATGAATCTAGAATAGACTATTGATTACCATAATATATCTAGATAAGATGATCAATTTTTCCAACAGCAGCCTCAAAACTCGAATCCCCCCTCAAAAGGAGATACTACTAAAACCTACAAAATGATGGATTCAACAATAAAGGTAATAATTTTCTTACAACATTCTTGTCATTTTTAAGCCTTAATTGACCATTTATTATCTATCACAAAATATATTGAGGTAAATTATTACTTTATTCGTGAAAAACTCTAAGAGGACTTCATTCACATTCATCATATAAAGACTGAAGATCAACTAATCAATATTTTTACTAAATCATTATCTAGAGTTTAAGTTGCATATATTTGTAATAAGTTAAACATGATCAACATATATACTCTAACTTGATGAGTCTTAGAATATTTGTTAGAATATACTTTAAGATATATTAAGGAATATTCCTTTATAAGAGTAGTTTAATATTTTTAATATATGTAAATAATCATGTATATACAGGTGAATATAACCAACCCAAGCACATGGTTTTATCTTCTCTTCTTATTTTACAGTGGCCAATCACAAGATAGGAACTCAGATTGAAAATGTAGCAGTCAACAAGCAGAGCTATCAAAGGTTGGTTTAAAAAATAATACACTTGTCTCGATTGGAGTTGTGAGTCAATTTATGCAAATTGCACAACACACAAGAGCTGTCCATAGAATTTCGCGATGACTAAAGGGGACTCATGGACGTCTTCTATTATCATAAAATGATAACAAACAGGTGGAAGCACAGATAGATGCTAACAGGACATGCTCTTTAAATGATAGGTGTTCAACCTCAGGCTATTGTACACCTTTGTTGGAGGCAACTAGTGCCTTAGAGGAGCAAAAATCAGCCTGTAATAGCAAGGTCAAGAGCAGAAGTAGAATATTAAAGTAATGGCACTTGGAAGTTGAGTTTAAGTGGATAAGAATGCTTCTCAAGCAACTGAAGATGAAATGTAAAGGTCCTGTAAAGCAATTCTGTGATAAGAAGGCAACAATTAGTATTGCATACATTTCAGTTTAACTTGATAAGGTCAAACATGTTGAGAATGACATAGATCGACACTTCATAGAAGATATTGACAAAGGGGAAGTGTGCACACCAAATGTAAGTATAGTATAGGAAAAACAGCTTGCAGAGTACTGACAAAAGGCTTGTCCAGAGTTCAACTTGAAGAAATTTTTGGCAAGCAAAACTTGATAAATCTGTCAACCAGCGTGAGGAGGCATGTTAAAATAATCAGCCCTCAAAACCATCTACACTCATCCCTAACAAGTTGGCAATTTACACAAATTGCTCCCCAATTTAAGGGACTGATAGCAATCATCCATTAAGATTTTCTTTAGGTGGTATCATCCATCCTTTGCCTTCTTGTAAATATAGTCTATTTCCATTCTTTAGTAAATAGATAGCCTATTGGATGACTATAAAATGCAATGTAATAGGAATAATTTTTAATTTTTAATACAAGGAAGAACAAAACCTACAAAGATTTCTTCTTACTCTGTCTCCCTAATTTTCTCACATTATAATCGAAGCCTACTTCACGAGGTGTAAACATAAGAGGAAAAATGAAATTCCTATTTTAAAAAAGGTGAAGTGGATTCAAATTTATAATGGAAAGAAAAGGTGAAGTTTCTGATCAAGCATCAGTCCTCCAAGGCGGGTGTAAAGATTTGTCTGGTGGAATTCTAGCTCACACCCGTGGCGCCATTGTTTAATATCCTCCCACACACAGCTTTTGAAAATCCTGGTTAAAGGCTCTGATAGGTAGCTACAGTCAATGTAAAACCTAGTCAGAATTATAATTTATGTTCTGAACAAATAGCAGACCCACAAAAACATACAACTCTGATGATACTAATGAAATGCAGTCGAACTTCAAAGAGCTGAGTACAGACAGAATGTAAAGAACAGAGGTCATAAGAGGGAAAGACGATTTTGATACATAATAGGTTCTTTTATTAAATCTATCTAATTGATGGGCCATAAAATAACTAACAGAAGGATGAGCAAAATCAAAGTATGATGGATGTCATAAGTTAGATGCAGAGTTGATATTATGTAATACCTTCAGATGTCTTTACAATAGTTGATGGGCAGAAAACGACAGTACAATAAGCATAATTCAGTCAGGATATTTCAGTGGCAACTTTACAATTCCCATACTGTACTCATAGTCACCACAAAACAAGTGTATTTCAATATGTATACTAACCAAAAAGGAAAGCAAGGTTGTCTATTTGGCAGAACAAGGGGAACCCAGGGAAGAGTTAAGGAGTCTTTCTTTATTCCTTCACTTTCTAGTTTCTTTCATTTCTCATAGTGATAAAAATCAGGAATACCCCAAAAGTGCAAGACATTCACAAAGCCAAAAACAAATTGACTGTCCTTTCTTCTCAATGAAACTGTGGACCACAAATCCATTCCTAAGATATTGAACAATGAGTATGATATCACATTTTACAACAATATAATTACCTAAACTAATGACAGATAAAAATCAATTTTGAAAACAAATCAGCATTCTAGATAATGAAATATGTACCAATCAAAAATAAATCAAAATTAAGAAGAAGAAACAAATAAATAAATGAGCAAAGAAAAAAAGAAGACAATCAAGCTTATAACTTCTCACAAGCGAATGCATACCGCTCCATGAGCTGCATGCTGCTGACCTTGATCAGATGTTGCCACCCATACTTTCGGGCATCCATCTTCCCTCAATGCTGCAACCTGATTTATTTAAAAAATGTGCTTCCGACATTTAGAGCACTGATTTTAGGCATCAAGAGAAAGAATCCACACAGCAGGCACCATCAACAAATTAGAATTTTTTCTTATTTTTGTGGATTAATACAGGATGATGGGGAAGATGAGAACTGAACCACATCCATTAACGCCTGATAGGAAGGTAGCTAATCGATCAGATATCCTCTTATTTCCAATAGCACTATAGCTGCCTCAGGGCCCTCAACTCAATTTTCAAGTTAAATAATAAAGATACTAACCAAGTCTATAATTAAATGTCAAAAAACTGAAATTTCAGCACAATTTTGCCAATGTCAACAGAGTACATAATAGAAATCATACTACTACAAGATACATGAAGCTCCCACATTGAGGAGTATGGGGAGAATCAAATGTAGGCATTCTTGCCCCAGCATTGCTAAGATTTTAATTCCGTAATTTGACCACGTGAGCTCAAATTTATAATGGAGTAAAAGTACCATGACACCAAGGCAGACCCTCCATTTCAAGAAATTATAGTTTTGTCTTTTAGGAAAGTTAGGAAGCATAAAAGTTCATTTTTTGTGTTCATTCAAACACGCAAGGGATGTGATTGAACTTTAAGGGCATAGATACATTCGGACTGATTTTTAATATTCAAATGAGAAAACAGGATGTTTGATCAAATCTAAATAAGTATAAGACTAGATATTAATTAGTAAAAATTCAAAATATAAGGCTGAGATGAGATAAATGGATACGGCTAGTTTCCTTTCACAATCATTCAAAGAAAGACACAAGAGCATGATAAAAGAAGGGAGTGACAGTTAGACGAGATCTCAGGGATGGCTGATGATAGAGAATCAGTCATTGCTTCACTCTTTACTTATTCTCTTATAATAAATTATCCCCATTGCGTTATAAACAAAAACATAGCTCTGATTTATCGTTCTACTCTTCTATTTTGTTGAGAAATGTTTTGTATATTCTATATTTGCCCAGACTTCTTGTTGAATTGTTATCCAAATACCTTTCAACATTTGCTTGTTTTTTCCTAGCTTTCTCATCTTTCTCTCCGGCTAGAAAGGGGACTCTAATTTAATATCATGCCCCACCTTTCTCCATGGAATTATAATCGGGTGTTTGATTTGTTCCCTCATTTTTATTTCTTATTCTATGGGGAACATAACAAACACTCACTATGTATTTCTTTTTTGTTCCCCTCTTCTTTTTCCTTATTTTTGATGTGAATAATATCAATTACCATTTTTTTCCTGAATGCCAAGTCCTCTTTTTTCTTTTGTAAATTACTTTTTGAAAGTTATTTTTTATATTTAAATATCCTTTGGCAGTTTTGAATTGTAAAGTATTTATTGCTATTTTGAGTCGATACTGTTTTGATCCATTATATTCCCATAACTAAGATGAATTTGATTAATGCATCCCCAAAGTCACTCGCCCTGATTTTCAAAAAATTTAATGACATGTTCTTGGTGTCATTACCTGTGTCCAAGTCCACTCTTCTTATACTGCTCCCTTTTGAAATCAATTTGTGCTCCAAGAATTTCAGATCTATAAAAACTAAGGTTGTAACTGCTGTCCACCACTTTAAATGTAAGAAATTTAAGGAATGAATTTTACTTGGTATTCATCATAGTTTATCTTGTTGATGCACTCTCTAGGTCTTCTGATTCAGTCAATTAAATTAGAAGGGGTTAGGGACAGCATAAAAGCCTTTGTTTGTCATGTTTGTAGATGAATTTGTTGGGTCAGGATGCAAGGACCTTTAAGAATCAATATCTATTTCCACACTGCTTATGTTGTTCCGCTGCTAGAGCTTTTGAGTGTCATCAACTGTCTCTAGGCATCATTCCAATGTTGTGTTACATTAAATCTTCCGCCCTTGTGTTATGTATTTCATTTTCAGTTGAGAGGATACTAGTCCTATATTCAGTTCAAGTATCTATTTAATAATAAATCCTTCTTGTTTATGAAACCCAAAAAAAGTTAAAGAAAAACAGAGAGACAGAGATAGAGACAGAGAGAGATTAAGCGTACTGTACTTGGGCAGCTAGGTTGATATCTTTCACTACAGGAAAAAAAAAAAGATGTCCAATACATCCTTGAACAATTGTTTGAGTACTGGAATTTGTAATTTGAACAATTATTGTTTTTCATCTTTTTATTGGGCAAGTATTGAAGAAAGTGAGCTTGGCTCAATAGTAACATTGTTCAAGTGAGACATGAAGGTCATAAGTTCAATCAACAGTAGCTTCCCCTCCCAATGCAAGGGTAAGGCACCATTCATCTGATCCTCCATAAACCCCACAATATTAGAGTCTTGTGCAATGGTTGGGTCGCCCTATTTTTTAGCAAGTAGTTGATGAGCTGATGATCTCAAATTGAGACAACATTATAAGTTGTCCCTTCTTGTTTCAAACTTCTCTCTACTATATGGAAGAGTAAGTCACCGTGCATTTGACCTTCCCTAAACCCCACAATATGAAAATCATGTGCAATGGGTGGGTCGCCTCTATTTTTTGGCATGTAGTTGATGAGCTCATGATCTCAAATTGAGACAACATTATAAGTTGTCCCTTCTTGTTTCAAACTTTTTCTCAACAGTAACTGCTCTAAATATCAAGATTTTTCAATCTTTACCAAAATTCTTTTCTCTTGAAGCCTGCTACTTGAATCTATTCATGAACGAAACACTTCTCTAGCTTACTGGCTTAAATCTGGACAGAACTATAGTTCTTTTGACATAGAATTAAACCTGTTATTAAGGCCAGCAACTTCAACTAGAAACTTTTTATAATCCATGTTTTGGCATTTCAGTAATAGTTTGCCACTTAAACAGTTAAGTCACCAACCTTTGAAATCCTAAAGCTGTCAGTATTTATCTTAGGAGGCATGCTTTCTATTATGGCTTCACTAAGCCTCTGGGAAAATAAGCCTCAGGCCTCTCGACAGGCATTCATAATGAACCAAATAAGCCTCACTCCATGTTTTTTTTTTCCTTTCTTTCTCTTTCCATGCACCTCAACACACATCGGTGAGAACCAGCTAGCTCTGAGTTTGAGTGGCTCTCTTTAATGATCTCTTTGGTTGTCTCTCATTCTTAGCCTACCTTTTTTGTTCCTTTCAAAATATCTTTAAAAATGACTTCACTTCCTTCTTGAAATTCTTGTTTGAATCAACATAAATAACATGAAGAAAGTACCATCCTAGATTTCTTATAAATCATGTCAGAGGAATAGATCAAAATATTTCTAATATTTAAAATATTAGCATATAATATATGTGACCAAATACCGATATTTTCCAAAAAACAAAAGATTATCAAGATATGTGACCATATTAACCCTTTTTCTGTTTCTTACAAGCCTAAATCCAAATGCTTTGTGGCCTTTGGGTTTTCTTTTTTAAACGACCAAGAGGATATCAATCTCAATTTTGATAAAATTAACTAAAACTCTTTAAATATATAAATATATGGTGCAAATGTAAATTAAGCACATAATTGAGTTTTGATATGGCCATGTGGAAAAATGTGTCTTTGACACTAGATACCAATACCTATCACTTAATATAGGTGATACTAGCATGACCTCCATTAATACTGATAGATAATAATATCAACACCGATATTTTAATTCCCGATAAAAGTGAGATTGTATCTCTTCAACCTTCAAGGGTGAGAACCTTTTTAGCTTTTTAGGTCCACCAATTGTTATTCCAATGATTTATCAAGCTGGACTTTCTTTCCCTAAATTTCCCTCAAAACTGTTCTCAGCAAGTCTCCAAGATCCAAGCCATGTCTAGCTATTTGTCTTGGGAGCAGGAAAGAAAGGTTCAAGAAAAAATAAATTGACCATTTAGATTATGCAATATAAACCATTGATGAAATATTGATATCAATATCCATCGCAATTACATCAGTAGCAAACATATTGAATAATACATATCTATATTAAATATAATAAGAGAAAAATATTTTTAAGAAATATAAACTGAAAGACAAATATCGGCCAATATATTGGCCTAATCTCAGTTTACTGGCCAATATTTTTAATATTAGCTGAGATATCGCAAATAGAACAACATATGGTCATTTTTATCGGGGCATAGGAAAATATCAGTATGCAAGGCCTAATACTAATATATATCAAACGATATTTTCATTCATGAAAAAGGCACTAATAACCTACCAAAGTAAATTATCTAGTGCAGATGAGCAGCGCCTATAAGGCATCAATTTACAACACCTGCTAGCATGATTTCTGAATACATAACAAAATCTATCTTACTACTTACTAAACACCAGCAAAGTTTACTTCTACTTTGGACAAGATGCAGATGTAAAATGGCTAAGCACATGCCAGAAACATATCACTCTATCAAAGATCTGACTTACGATCATTTAGACATATTGATGGAAGACAATTTTGATCATGCATAAATGCGAAGCAGCTTGTAGCAAAACTTTTCAATTTTGAGACAGGAAGCAGATAAAGATTATAAGTAGCTTGATACCAATCCTCACCTCCTTCTCTATCCATGCATCAGCACATGATTCCCCAGAGTAAATAACATCCACACTGCAAAAGTTACATAGTGACAATACTATATGTCAGTATTCTGACTTGAAGGACTCACATAATAATCACAGAAGAGGTTCACTATGCTATAACTGACATCACTAATGGTAAAAGAATTCAGTTTGTGATTATGCAATGCATACCATAGAACAAGAGCGAGAGAGGGAAAGATGAGGCTCAAGGAATTAATGATCTTCTTGAAATACTTACTTTGTGTGGCTTTTGTTAGAAATATTGTTCTTATTTATACAGCCTAGAAAAAAAAAAAAAAAAACAAAGAGACTACTGCAAAGCTAAAGACTGCATAATTGTTTCAAATATTACTGCTACTTTTTCTACTTGTCCTCATTCTTTTTATATGCATGCAAATATTTTTGCAGAATATTAATGCCTTTTCCATTAATGTCTCCATTCAAATTTAATATCAATGGGTCAAAAAAGTAACGCTTACTGATTGAAATTGTTCAGTTTTGGTATTATACTAAAACCCAGAACCACCAATCATCATTTATTACACTGTTTTATATATGGATCTGTCCAATTAAATGCAGAAAATGGAAAATGGAAAAGTAATACTATGAGTGTTCCATGAAATAATCCAAATACAGTCATAAATTCTAATACCAAAAATCATGTCTGACATTGTTTCCAGGTGCGAAAATCTTCGTAGTAATTATTCCCATTGCTAGGTTGCAGTCAACACCCAATGCATGAGATAGACAACTAATAATAGGATAATTTTGATATTTCACTTCTGCAATATATATCAGTATAAAATCTCCACTAGGCATATGCTTCTTGAATTACCTGCCATTTCATAGATTTCACCAAGTTCACATACGCATAAGTGACAATAAATAGCAAAATGGAGGAACTTCATCCTCAAATTAATCACAAAAAGATAGGAGACTGTTTTTGATGCCATGAAAAAAGCCACAAGACCAGTGTTTTGAGAGACATAGACTTCTTAGAAGTACACCTCATTTCACAGCTTTGATGATAACAAAGAGTTTTCCTTCAATTAATCAATTTTTAATCATCCTCTCAACTTTACATATCACAAGTTCTATGGAAAATTCATGCAGCCACATCTTTCAATTCAACACCTGTACGGCACAAACACTACCTATCTCAGAATGGCAAATAGAAGAAAGGAGTACTGAAACAAAAGCAGGAAATGAATAAGTAGTTCCAAGCTCTTGGTTCTCTGGGCAAGGATTTAGGAATGACTTACATTCAAATGCATGTGAATAGAAATTTCCTTTCATTTTCAGGAGAAAAAAAATAAAAAGAAAACAAAAAATTATCATTAATATATGATCAGAAGAAATAACTCACATGACAACAAAAGCTGCCCTAAGAAAACAAAAGGACAATAACAGCATTCCTTGATCTTGGAAAGGGTCACCATAAATTTAAAGCCCAAGTACAACATTCTAAATGCAAATATATAAACTATCATCAGGCCAAAATAATGGCAGATGCAATTATAACTTGCTGATCACAATCAAATCCAACATGCAAAATGCAGTTTTTGTGACTTGAGTAACAGAAATAAAGAACTAATAACATCCAACTACTTTTAAGCTGCTGTTTAACTGCACTTACTTTTATGAACTCATTCTTATTTAGAATTTATTTTGCAACATGTCATTAAAACAAAAACTCTTTTCCAAAATGAACAGTGATAGGGAATGGACAAATCCATCTATAGTTGCACACCTTATCTTATTTCAAGAGTCATTTCACCAACTAATACCATAAACTATTGATCATCTCCAATTTTAAAACTCTACCTATACGAGGGGGGATTATGAAAGCATATCAAAGAGAAAGGGGCAGCTAATTCAAAATGAAATTAAACATTCGAACATGCATTCAACACTTTCAGCTCTAAAACTTCCAACATGATTTCCTCGAAGCACTTCTTAGCTTTCCATTCCTCATTTTAATACCATTTTTTGTTTTCAGATCCCAGATCAGATGAACATAGTTCAGCACACCAAGAATTGCCCACACAATAATCCACAAGGGCACACACCTCCAGGACAATGCTTTGAGACCATAATTAGCAATAGAAAACTGGCTACCCAACAGCATGCTAAACTGGACACTAACATTACTCAAATTAATTAAGGCAGCATAGCTCAAAATGCACGAGGTCATTATGGAGACTTTCAGCGATGTTTAGCAATAGTAGCCCTTATCACTTGCTAATTTTCAACACTGTTTTCAGTATTTAGTGGTGCAAGGAACCACTTTTATTCACACAAAATTACCTCTTAGTTTTCTTCATTTATTTCATCATTGGCATCCATGCAGACACAGGCCCCTTGTTTCTTGAATCCACAGAGAAAAAGGTTCTTTCTTCAACTCAGAATCGATCCACAACAACTAACCTATTTGTCCATATAAAAAAGATTTGGAAAGTAATTAATCATTTGATATAGTATCCTAGAGCAAACTACTCTTTGTTGTGGTGTCCCTACGGAAGGCACATCTCCGGCGGAGAAGGGCATCATTTTGCGGGAAGGAAAGGAATCATTGGAGGCAACTGAAGTGCTTTCATCAAATGGTGCATATTGTCTGAGCCATTCCCGTCCCGAAGACATAGTTCACCACTCAAGTCTAAGTGCACTCACCAGGTCCACTGAAACCATACCAACAGAATGGACCTGATGTGGCAGCATTCTTCTTTTGACTGTATACTAAGCAAAAGCCCAACTCAATCCCAATTTTTAGCACAACTGCAATATAAGTTAAACAAGGGACCTCCAAAATGGTGCAAAAAGCTTCAGGCATGAGTAAGTGCTATCAGTGATCAACATATAAGGTGTAAATTCCAATTGAAAGAGACATTAGTCTTTTTTATGGTATAAATAACCCACTAATATATACTGTGATAACTGTGATCTAGAACAAGCATCCAACAGTAGGATTCAGTGCTAGGCAACGTCTTGCTCAAATATACAATATCTTCTTCAATAGACATTGTAGATCATTGAGTTTCCAGAACCTGCTCTCATCATCTTGCACCAACACCTGTAAGTCTAGGTGCATTAAGGATGAACACCAAAAGGAACACTAATAGAGGGAATGGCTCCAATAACAGCTACAACAGCCGAAGCAGCACACCATACAGCAACCTTATATGTAATGGTTAATGACTTAGCTGAAAAAGCTAAACACAAATAAGAAGATGCTCTGCAAAGTAATGGTCTCATAACTCTCATTTCCGCTCCAGATGGAGGTGGACCACTCAGAGTGAAGTTGAAAAGATTTCATCTGCAACAGCAGACATTTACAGTTTATAGATGAAGACTTAGTACAAAGTTAAGCATGAAACACTGTACAATAATCAGCGGCCAATCAGGGCAGAACATACGCTGAATTTGAGAAATCATACCAGAATGATCACTGTATAAATTCAAGACCCGCCAAAAGGGAAAGAGCTTGTCAATTAGGGAAACTAATAGAATCAATATCTACTGAGGAAGTTGTGATACTCAAAATGCACGAACTCCAAGGACTTGAAGCATGAAAATTGATACTTTTCATATCTGAGTCGTATCCACAAGTGTACACAAGTTGAAAATAATAGAATGTCAAACCCTCCCCAAACCAAAAAAAAAGAAAATCAAAGGAAAAAGGGAAAAGATCAAGCCAAGTCTTGTTTGCGTAGACACAACTGTTTACACCCTACAAAGACATTACTCGTAAAATCCAAAGTTTAATACTAAATGTCTTCCTTTCCCACATTCAATGTCACCAAACTCCAAATTTAGATATCCCATAAGAGCTCTTGCAAAATAATTGCTTCCAATAGAGTATAATAGCTTCAAGGGTGATCAGCTACTATACAAGCAGTTGCTAGCCGAATGAAAAAACTCACTTAAAAGAGCATACCCAGCAAAATTTTCCTTGTGTGTAGGTAGTCCAGACATCATTGCATCAAACACAACCACCACCTTTACCTCTGTAAATTTCCAAAATCAGGGAGTAAGGCAGTGATGACATAAAAGAGGTAGAAATATTAACATGTACACAAAAGCAAGTCATTTCAATTGAACTACCCTGCACGTAAAATTTAACGAAGTAAGATACAGAGACATATTATGGAATTCTCAGCAGTGAAACAAAGTGTTATAATGCTACATATTTAAAGATAAGACTATATTTTACACTATGTTTTATCACAAATAAATCTATATGTGTGTAGGAGAAACCCATCCTGGTTAAGAGCATTTCACTTTACATGGTATTAGAGCCAGACCCTAGGGTAACATAACCAGTCTTTTCTCTTTTCTTCTGCCACGATAGAGTTCCTTTTGTGCTTTCTGCTGTGTTGCTACTTTTTTGAATCAGGTATTCCAAAGATTGGTGGTTTGTGCTGCTTTCTTCGGATTTCCCAGCTGGTTTGGCTGCTGTGTTCCCTCCCCCTGTTTGGTATTCTGGTATTCTGCTGCAGTCTATCCCAGTTTGCTTGGTATTCTGCAGTAGCTCTGTCTGCCTGTTTGGTATTCTGCTGTGTTCTCTGTCTATATATGTGTTTCCTTTCATTCTGCTGTGTTTGTTCATTTGCTGCGACTCTGTTTTCTCTCTAAGTGGCTATGTTCTCTTGATTTTCTACACAGCTATTTTTTATTGTGTGTTCTTTGTTCTTTGGTTTCAGAAACTTCAGTTGATGATCCCTATTGCTACTGCATAATCTTTGTTTTTCGTTCTCTATTTTGCAGCTCTGTTCTGATTTCATAATTCTGTTCACCATCAAATTTTGGTCATCTTAGACACGGATCTATTTTTTTGATTTCTGTTATTTTTATTCAGCGAATAGAACTTAGTTACATATTTATGTGTGTCTATACGTATATATGCAAGTATATATATGTATATATGTACACAAACACACACACACATAATTATCAACATACAATTAGTTAGATATTCTTGCCACTAATTACCAAAATCAATGATAAGATATAAGCTAGATTTGTGCTTGATTCCAGCAATGAATATCGACAACAATCTTTACTAACACGGCAATAATCTTCAACAAGATGACGATAATTTTTCACTGTCATTCCCCTCAAATTAATGTTGAACGAATCTGAAGTATCAATTTGTCAATCATGAACTAATCTCAATAACGAGACAAATCCTTGATGTACTCAGCCACCCTCATTCTCATGAACTAATCTCAATAGATTATTATTCATTGGAAAAAGATTATTATTCATTTGAAATACGATAAACCGCGATCAAATTCACACGCGCCCCCTCTTTTGTTGCACTCAGCCGCCCTCATTATCTTCATCAACTTAATAATTAAAATAAAAAGAAAACAAACAGAATTTAAAGCTAAATGAAACCTCAAAGTCAGGCCTCCCCACATTTATTTTCAAACCATAATTCCCTCCTTTCTTTATATTCACCCCTATGCCATCCCCCTTGCACCTTGCTAAACCCAATCAGCCTCTTGAGAAACAGCAGCTTGGAGTGAGAGGAAACATTCGGTTTTGAGAAAGAGAAGATAAGAGAGCCATCTTAAATTCTTGAAACCGAGGGTGCCATTATCTCACCCCTCATTCCTTTGGTGCCAATCTTGTGCAACATTTGACTAATGTTCAAGCCAACTTTCAAACGCTACATTTTAATTTGGCCAGTATTTGAACGACATTTAAACATTAATATTGGAATGGCCAGATCTGCATATTTCATGCAATTATTATCATAGATTTACTGTTTTAACATCATTATTACATGTTGTAGATATGTTTATAGAGAAACATATGATAGAGACCTTTTAAATGCTTTACTATTACTTGTATTTGATAGATCTACAAATACAAGTATCGAATGACTCAGCGTTTGACTAGCATTCAAGGTCTCGTTTGAACGTCAGAGCCTAGCTCAAGGTAGATTTGTACATCCATGGCCCTAGCTAAGTGTTTTTAGAAATATATCTCGACAGACGTATTCTTGATATGCTGAGTGCCTTATATATTTAATCTTATAGAAGCTATAATTTTTGTGCTTATATACCATCGTCAATCAACTAGGCATTCAACTTCAAGACGTCTAGATACCCTTAGCGTGAAAGAGATTTAGTATTTCTTCATTAATTCCCGTCTAATCAAAAATATATCTTTTTGATTGGATGGGTTGATTTCTTGATGAATTGAGAGATATAAAATACCCTTCTTATCAATTTTTTTGAAAAATTGGATAATTGTTCCTTTCAGTCTACAATGGAAGCTGACATTTGAGTGCCATGTGAGGTCGCACGTGAACACCAAGTCCATTTCGAGACAGATTTGAGAATCATGTGAATTATTAATGTTAATGATAAATTTAGGAGTATTTTATCTGCTTTTGGCCTTAATAGTCTATAACATGGTCTAGAGCATCTCAGTGACATTTCGATAGAGTGCAGTTTCTAGCTTGAGAACGACATGCAAGATCACATTTGAATGTTAGAGGGCTAAATTGAGAGTTCAATCCAAACATCAGGTGCGAGACCTAGGATGTTTAGTTTAGTGTAAAGAATATAGGGCAGTAATGAGCCTAGTGGAGTGCCATGTGTCGAATATTTAATGTATTCATGGAATCTTCTCTTATCCTTTCTCGATGACAATCTTCTTCGCGTTATCCTTAAACACGTAAGCATAATCTCGGTATCCATGATTGGTAAATGAGATTGTAAGAAAGTACTATGGTTTCAAGAAATATAGAATCTAAGAAACATTAGTACAGTTTATAGCCATCCAATATCTAATTAATGTACCAGTGGATTGAGGTCTATTATTTTATAAAAGGAAGCTTAAAGTCACGTGAACATTATATGGTGTGGTATCAAGGGATATCTCAAAGAGAGGTACTGGATTTGACATGTAGTGATTAGAATTCCTATGCCTAGATGGGTGGAGAGAATTCTACAATTAGAATTCTTATGGCCATATGGGTAGAAAAATTCAAGAGAGATAATTCATATACTTAGAGAGGTGGAGGGAATTTAACAATTGGAATTCTGAAGCCCACATAGGATGGAGGGAATTCAAGAGAGATAATTCATATGCTCAAAGGGATGGGAGGAGTTCCACGGAGAGAATTTATATGCCTAGAGGTGCAAAGGGAATTCAAGAGTGGTGGTTCTTACGCCCAGATGAGGTGAAAGAAATCTGCAAATGAATGTATAATTAAGACGTTAGCACAACCACGGTAACAAAGTCTCGGGGACCATGGATTTAGTTGTACGTCAAATTTGCAAGCATCAGTTACCTCATGGTGCATACTTAGCATATGGGGGTGGAAGTATCTGGCCTTTGGTTTGTAATTACCAAATAAGATCCGAGAATATTATTAACATATTTCGTCTAATGGGGACCTCTATTGAGATAGATTTGATGGAACCTATGTTATTATTAAGATTGGGATTCTATGGAATCCTTATTGTATGAGTAATAACCAAGTTTGATGGAACCCATCGATTGATAGAACTTGCAATTACTCTTGAGTCGTGGTTATGACGAGTTATATAGTCTCGGATAAAGTTATTGTTTAGCTTATGTTGTTATTACTGTTTTCATGCATGTTGATGCTATTTATCCAAGATGTTTATTGAATATATTATACATTGTTGATTATTTATCACTTACTGAATGATTGGCTTATCCTTACATTTTATTAGTTTCAAATTAGAGCAAAGCTCGTAGTGCTAGTTAAGGATCTTACATTTGTTGCAGGATTTCAAGTACAAATATCCTGGCATTTAGGAATTCCTAATTTTAGTGTTAGAGAGAGTGGCTTTACTTCTAGTTAGTTTTGGATATTGATTTCTAGGCAATGTCCCTTAAAGTTTTGGATTACCTAGACTTTTACCTTGGTTATGATGAGGATATGGACATTTATTATGAATGTTTTATTTATGAAGTATCTTTATAAGGATGAGTTGTGATTTAAGCTCCACATGACTAGTCCAAGCCAGATTCGAGCATTTCGGGTCAAAGTCACCACATATTTACAATTTTGCACCCAATTAGCTTTAACTCAAGAGGGCAAGAAATAAAATCTCAAGTGTGGTTTTCATATTGAACTTGAGCTTAGCTAGTAGCTAACACATGAGTAGAAGTCTGAGAATAAGACACGACAAAAAAAGTATCAAGTGTGGCTTGAAGAGCAAAATGAGAAAATCTATACCTATTAGGAGGCCGTGAAATCCAAGTAGACCAGTGAGGGACATGTAAGATAGGACTAAGTGTTGGTGTATGAGTGGGACGTGGTAGTGGGCAATGTCGCTAATATACAAGATCTATTTGAAAATGGTGAATAGTACCATTTGTATCATCAAAGGAAGCAATGTAGATGCTAACATAAAATCCCCCGAGATGAAAAGAAGCATTAGTTTTCAAAGAAAACTACAAGAGATTACTATAGCCACCACATCATAGCAAACAAACCCTACATCATAGCAAATAAACCCTACATGAGATTACTATAGCCAAAAGAAGCACACTAAACAACTTAAATGTCATGTTTGTGAGTTCAATGTGTGAAAAGTAAATAAAGCAAACACAATCAACATTATACAAAAAATTCATACTTAGAAGGAACGCCAAACAAGTGAGAGTAAGAAGAATCAACATGCAAGTTTGGTGATGGTAGAAGATTAATCAAGTATACATCGGTAGACAAGGTTTCCACCCAAAGTCGGGGTGGGAAAGACAATTCAAGTGACAATGTATGAATGACACATATAAGATGTCGATTCTTATACTCAATGACACCATCCTATTTGTGTGCAAGGATATGAACACTAAGAGAGAACACCCTTCAATTGTTGAAATGAGTAAAATTCTTGACAAAAATATTCACCACCAAAATTAAAACACAAGATTACAATGCATGTAAAAAATTATTCCACATAGACAAAAAAAATTGGAAAATAGAGAATACCTCAACTACAGATATAAGAAAATAGATCCAAAGAAATCAACAATAGACATTAATGAATATGAAAAAATCTATCCTGAGCATGAGAAAGGATTGGGGTCATTCCCAAACCTTTACTATAAATGATCTTAAAACATGTAGAGACCCTACTATCATGTAAAAGAAATGAAAATGTTTTGCTTCTACATGGTTTGCAAGAGGTATAATCGAAAGATGGATTAGTTGCCAAAATTTTTTGAATTACTCAAATAACTATTATTCCATAAGGTGGAGTAGAATAACAGAATTGGGGTGTCCAAATGACTATCATGGGTAACGGCAAAACAACTAATAGAAATAGAATGTGGAATGGAAAATGATTGCCTCACTCCAAAATATTTTTAGAACTCCTATTTAGAATAAAAGAGCTCTAACAACTTTCATCTAATATTTATTCTTCCTTTTGGCCACTCTAATCTGTTGAGGGCTATAAAGAATCCCATGGTGGTTATAAATAATGAAAAAGAAGAAAAAACATTCACGGGGATTATCACTCCCCAAGATAAGAACAGAGACAAGAAATGGAGTCCTAATTTCAACAAAGAATATAATTCAGAATGATTTTTATCATGTATAGCTAAGTGACAGATGAATAATCATTGACAAAAATAACCAAACAAGTCCCAACGTAGACAAAATAAGACATGGTCCCCATACAATCCAATGAACTAACTTTAAAAGAGTAGATGTGCATGTATTAACTTGAGGGTAATATAACCTACAATGATGCTTAGCAAACTAATATAATTTACAAAGCAGGCTGATAGCAGAATTGAAATTTGGACATAGCCTTGTCAGACCATAGAGAAAGATGGCCCTAGTGACAATGAAATTTAAGAAGTGCAGAAGTAATGCTCAAACATACAGTTAGTTCCTCTTACACAAGTAAAGACCTAGTGACATACAACAAGTTTAGCAACAATATTTTGTCACAAGATCCTAAAATTCACATTGTATAGGGAAGCACACTGAACAGTAATGATCCTCTTGGGTGAACTTCCTGAGAAATAGCAAATTGAACAGAAAATTCAACAAGTAGAAGAAATATGGGATGCAAAACCAAACCATACACAAAGCAATCCGAACAACCTGACCCAGATTCTCAAAGAACACATCAATGCTCACAATAATTGTAAGCAAGTCTCAAAGAGTGGCTATCTTTCCATTTCCAAAACAGTAAGAGTTCCAAACACAGCAGGTAAGTCCCAAGAGCACAACAAGCCAACATCCAAGAGTTCATAGGAGCATCATTAAATGTCTATGGTTGTTTACACATCATTATGTGTTCTTTATTTAAATCAATCCAGTCAATAAATTAAGTTTCAATCAATATTTAAGCGAGTTCATCTCCTTAAAAAGTAGTAAGTCCCTTTATTGATGAGTGATTCCTAACGCTTGGGTTGAGTGATTTCCTAAGTAAATTACCAAAAGTGAATGATTCCCTTTACAGGAAAGTAATTTCTCAACTTTTGTTTTAATTATCCTTTAATAATTCAAGTTTCAATTTATCAATCATGCTAGCGTCCGCATTAAGATATAATATCAAACTAAAATGAACAGAACTAATATCTTTGATTTTCACGGAAGAGCCATCAGCTATAGTTATATCAAGTGCACGAAAGCATAACTTAAAATCAAATTAGGCATCTTTAACTCCAATCATGTGACCCAAAACACTGAAATCAATCGCCCAATCTCTAGAGCACAACAAGGGCGGGCAATGGAATTTACTACTAGAATAGTTATAAACAAGGAAACCTAACAAACAAGTAAACATGAATATTCCTCCTTATATAAGGTAATAGACTACTTAGGGATTGTAGAGGTTTTCCATATTTCTTCAAACACTTATTTCAAGTAACCCGATTTCATCATAATGAAAACGAGTTTTTTTTTTTTTTTTTTTGAGTTGTCTTTAACATCACAAGAAGAAGTAGCAAAAAGAATCAACTACCATAATAATCACAAAAAATATTCAACAAACTAACTAAACAAGGCACTATTGCCCTAAAACGAATGTAACCAAATGTGGCCTAATAGCACCTTCTAAGCACTTGTTGTGCTTCACAAATCCAACAAGCCATAATAATCAAAGGAGAGAACAAGCCCTACTATAGCACGAAATCGAAATGACTCTCTTGGCTATAACATTTCATTGCTATGGCATTTCCTTCCGGAACACAATAAATCAACATGAAAGATGGCTTCCACAAGAAAGAATCAACACAATTATCCACCAGAAATTAAACAAAAATACCGAAAATAGCAAAGAACTGTAACACAAAATTATGCTTAGGGAAACAAGGCCAACAACACGATAAATACAACAAATTTGCTCCAATTCACACAAAGCACTCTCTAGTGATGGAGACCCCAAAACACAAAAGAAATTAGACTAAAAACCCCCAAATTTGTCGAATCAAGCAAAAAGAACCAAATATCAACAAAATTAAGACTTATACAGATTTATTCAATAAAATTGATATGGGGATTTGCATCCGCAAGGTTAGGAAAGCCAATTTCCAAAGAGGGGTCTCTAGTGGCGGCAGCATCTGTGGCGACAACAATTAATTCTCTTATACCAAGTAGAATAATAAAAAAGATTAAGATGAAGCTCTGTGGAAAACCCCTTACAAAGATCAAATCTATTCACATATATATAGACTTATTTACAATATAGTACAATAATATCCTTCCAAAAGCATATTACATTGGGTTTAGTTATGGTCCTCCCTAGTATGAGGCTCCTTCATCCTCCTAACGTTAAAGTTCTATCCTTACAATGTCAAAGGTTAATATTAAAACAACATATTAAAATATTCTCTTAATCTCTAACCACCATCACTTTTAAAATGATTATAGCCATTGGGAGGACGAGAACACTTCCTATTTAGGAGAACCATATAGAACCCTATTCCATTACATACCCTAAGCATAACCTATTTGACAAAAAGCATATTTTAACAAGGCATATTCCAACAAGGCAAATTCTAACACTAGTTATATGATTATTGTTCCTATTATTATTATCACCATCATTATTTATAATTTATTTACTGTTATTATGTGTCTTGACTCTTGATGCCAATTAGGATATTTCCACGTATTGTTTAAGTTGAATGATATATTTAGAAATTTTCAAGCGTGATCCACCCTTTTCATTGATATTTAAATAAATAGTTGCAAGTGTATAAATAAAAACATCACCCACAATAACCAACCTGAACCCAAATCATCAAGAATAAAAAATGGCTTATTCCAAAGTGACCCAAAAGGACGACAACCAAATTGATTGACCCAACCAAAGAGACCCAAGTCCAAAACTATCCAAACACAAAATGTAATGAATCCAAACAACTCAAACCCCAAACAATCTTGAACAAAAATGCCATAACGCAAAATGATCGGATGAAACAAACAAAAACTTAAAAAGAAAAACAAAAAAGAATGATAATGTTGTCCCAAGATGACCCAAAAACTAAATGACCAAGATCAAGTAAACCGAAACCCAAAATGGCCAAATCTCAAAATAAACAGACTTCACCCCAAGATGCATGATTTCCACATCTAAAATTAATCCAAACTCATAACTAAATTTACTCGATTGAAAACTCTAACACAATTGATTAAAATTCACATTTCTTAAGTACAATAAAAACTTAAAGTGTTGAGATTTTGAAAGATAGATAGAAAACTTGTTCTAAAACTCCAGTACAAAACATTAATGATATTTTGAGAAGACGATGCTGAAATTTTCAGTGCTTAATTTTTAAGAGGTGCTGAAATTTTAATAAGTACACAATACTAAAATTTTAGTGTTTCAAAGACTGAATACCCTTGACAGAATTAGTGATTGGCCAAGGAAATCTGCTATTGTGAAGGTGATTGAAGAAGTCCTATATTTTGGAGATACGCCATGGTGGAATATAAATCTAGTGCCTTATGGATAAAAAGAAAGGGATCAATCAAAGATGCAAATATCAATAAATATTGTAAATATCGGCCAATATGTGTCGTTAATGAAGCCTCCCGATACCAATATTTTCTAATAATAAGACAATATTGAAGCCTCCTAATACCAATATCATGATACGCTGCCGTATGGCGATATATCGCAATATATCGACTGATATATCCCTATTAGCTTGGAATTATTAGAAATTTTTTTCTTTTGATATATCTAATACCGATACATATTGTCCAATATATTCGATACTGATATGGTTACGACCGATACCAATATTGATACCGATATTTTCATACATGAGATCAAGATACAAAATTTTCTATGAAATGGCATATGTTCACAAGAAATATAATAGCATCACCATACTTAAATTATAGGATCTGACAGAAAATATCAAGGAAAATAAGGTCAACATATCTACATTAAAGCTTGTGATAGTCATTACTAGTCAACCAAAAGGTTATTTCTATCTCAGATGTAACTTTCTTAAGGTGACCCCCTCCTCCCTTTTATTACTTATGCAACTTATTATTTGCAGATTATCTCTAAAACAACAGAATATTAGTGATTGAATGGTCCTACACCCGTTAAATGAGTGAATTACAAATAACCATTTCACATCTTTACTAATGGATGGTAAGTGAATAATGTGCAATGCAATGGCTAGAAATTTTCTTAATTTGAGATAATGCTCTTTGCCTTCAAGGCTACTCCTGGTCTGCAAACTAAGAGGGCAGCCCAATGCACAATGCTCCCACATCATAGGGTCTGGTGATTATCTTAATGTAGAGACTTTTTCTACTCTTCTCGGTTACAAACAACCTTCATTTCTAGGACTATTATTAGGGCTGCTGCTAGCTGATAAGGATACAAGTGTTCTGCAGCTTGAGTACCAAATGTCTTAGATAAGGATGGCACTTCTGAAGAAACAATTTCCCTTCAAAAGATGGTTGATTTTAATTGAGCATTCTTGCCAATATTGCAACCTACATTTGGCCGTCATTCCATTACCTTGCTTTGAATCGATTTAAGCACATTCTACATGGATGTTCATGGGAGGTGTTCAAATGTTGTTTCCTAAAGTGGGACATTTGCAAACTTCCAGTCCCATGTTGAGATCATGCAGTTAGAGACCTTGTTTTGTTCAATAACACGCTTTGGGTATGTAGGTTTTCTTATAAGAATAGTACATTCTGGAGAAATGTGATTGGGGTCATTGATAGATTAATACCGAGGAAGGAAGACTAAAGACATAGAGCAAGTTTTGCTTGTGGCTCATGGAAGAACAATTGTCGGGGCTGGCACAGTATTGAAGGTGCCTTCCACTCATCTTGAGTAACTTTCCAAGATTTTGGCTCAATAAATGGGTGGAGAATTTTGCTTTGAGTATCCAGTTCCCTGCATTATTAATATTAGCAGTGAATAATAAATAACTTGTTTGCTCACTAAGCTGATATTAAGTCAAATCATTCCGTGGCAACATGATCTGGTTAGAGTAGGTCATGTCGGCATTTATTTGCACTTTCTGAGCCTTTTTCAACTATTACAGTAGAAGACAAATTTTGAATAGAGAATCTAATGTGGTATGAAAGCTAGGAAATTCAGCATGGCAGCTTTTCTGCAGTGCCAAATTCAAGAGTGAGACCCCATAAAACTGCTTACATCATTAAAAAAGAAGAAATTCGTGGTAGGGGCCTTCAAGGTTAAGCCTCATAATAGGGAAAATGATATTGGGATGTTTTCATTTGGGGTTCCTTAGGAGTCATTCTATTTGCACATCCCAACTCTAAACAAAACAAAACACCAACCAGATTAAAAATCACACTGAAAAAAGTATGGTCTTTGAAAAAATCTGTCCAATAATCAGAATATGCCAGAGAACGTTGTGTCCAATACTCCAACCCAAAATCCCAAATCGAGTCAGCATTTTTGCACAAACTCAACATGGCTGGAAACAGAATTTTGCATGCCTTATAGGTTGGTGGTCTAAACCCTCTTTAACTATTCAATCATGTACTAGGACTTAAACACATAAATTTATTATTTCCAGACCTGTCGTCACATAAATCCTCCCATAATTTTTAGTTTCTTCCATATAATATAATCTGTGAAGTAACAGCCAGCCTGATATGCATGGAAGACTATATGGTACTGTAAAGCTCCTAGAGTTGCATTCTTGGTTCAGGAAGCTTTGCGGAGAAGAATGTAATCTTAGGCAATCTTCTGAAGAGGGACTTTTACACGCTAAAGACAGCAAAAGCCAGTAGTTTCCCCCAAAATTTTCCTGTACATAACCTAATTAAAGTTTCCACATTGCTATGTTACTCAAATATCGTCTATTAATAAAAATCCGATAATTGGCCCATCTCAATGAGAACCTAAGAACAAAAGCGCAAACCTCTCGCCAAACTGAACTGAACAAGTTCGTCGACTAGCTTTTGACGAGCAGCATCAAGTCGTCCAGCAGCAAAATGCTTCTTCAGCTTCATCCAGTAGCCGCACATATTGTACCCATCAACAAGCAAGACAGGGACAGCAGTGTCCAATTCTTGGTTTGTGCTGCATCACAAACAGTGACAGTGTAAAGCTTCATTTAACATCTGAGAGGAAATGGGAAATTAATCTTAAAGAGAACGGATAGGGCCTGGAAAGAATATAACTAGTAAAGGGTCAAGGTAGGATCCTGATAGACTTTTGTATCTTGTGGAAGACACTCTTTCTCCACCTTCTTTCTGCGATAGCTGGTAGCGGGCTTAGGTAGACTTGATTTTCTTTTTTGGAGCTCCTAAACGATATTTTTAAGAGAAATTAGAAATCAATGTTGCTAACTGGCTTCAAAGTATCGATATCAAACAATCTACCATGAAGTCTTTTTCTTCCTCCCAATTGGAGGAGGAGGAGATCAATACCTTCCATAACTTCAAGAACTCCAAATTCTGCTTAACATTTGATGTAATCCTTGGAGGACATGGCTCGGAATCCTAGCAGTAAAAACTCTGTGAAAAGGCCAAGCACTCTGAGGTGTTCCAAAATAACTTTAATCATACCACTCAACTACATAATATTATTTGTACAAAGTATAAAATCAAGCCTAGGAAGTAGACTAGGAGAAACTTAGAAAAAGGCTTTTGGACCCTTCGAAGTGGCAAAGAGTAATAAAGTTGCAAGGACTCAAAACAAACCAAAAGGAGATGAAAAAAAAAAAGGATGTGGAACTTAAAAGGAAGACTGATGTTTTGTTACCCATTCCACATTTTTATGCCTGCATTTCAAGCATATTGGGGTCTTCAATTCTTCTAGTTCTCTTAAAAGTTGTTCTCGTGATTGTAAACACATACATAAGTTGTTCCTTACAGCAACAACAATTACTCTATTTTTATTTCTTGGATCAGTAAGAAAGAATTGTTTTCCAACAGACACAGTAGGGATGTCACTCAAGAACAAATGCCAATCTCAAACATCAATCAGAAAAACCAATCTAGCACAAAAGGAAGACTAATAATCCCTAATAAGAGACCAGAAAGAAACAGAAAAATGGAAGACCTATAAATTTAAATAAAAGCAGAATGAAAGAGAAAGTCTATAACAAGAATCCATAATTGCCGCAGGAAATAGATAATCTAAGAGCTAAAAAAAGTACTAACCCTTAATCTTTTTTTGCAAATATCATTTCATTGAAGCCTTTTCATTACTCAATTCCTCATTCCACTTTCGACATCCTTGCCCTCAAGTCTTATGCCTTGAACTCTTACAAACACCAATTTTTGAGAATCAATTTCTAGAAACAAATCGATAACCATGCCGTCCAGTTCAGGAAAAAGCAACCCAAAATTCGATTAAATGAAATTCTTCATCTCATGAAGTACCAATTCAGAACTGTTCTTTGAAAGTTCACTACATTACTTCCTGAAAATGTCAAAAAGAAATCAAATAGCCAATCTAGATTCCTATTATAGTCCAACCTCCATCAGCTCCACACAAAAAAAAAAAAAAAAAAAAAGCAAAGAATCAGGGACCAAAATACCATCCAATTAACTAAAATCACCTAGGCAAAGAATCAAGACTTAAATAAAAGACCTCCGAAAATCCCAAATGTGGACGTAGAGGTCCATTAGAGTATCAAATGTGTCCTAGTGCAAATGGCTCCTACATTGCTGCAATTGGGGATAGTCACATATATTTACCCTTATCCGCAATGCAAAGAGCCATTTTGTGAACAATAATAAAGCATTAAGATTCTTCCATAGAAAACTTGGTAGTAATCCCACTTCTTCTCTAGCACCAAAAGAAATTCCATTGTAATCACCAATCCCCTTTGACGTCATGTTCAGTTTGTATAGGCACTATTACCATCTAGGTATCCTCCTAATAGGACGTCATCAACTAGACCTTACCATCTTGGAAAGATCTATCTGGTCCGTGAACTCACCATCTCAAAAAGATAGCACAATGATATTTCCCCTTTCATCTCATTAAGCTTGTTCAATGCTCTGTGTTCTCAGCATAATCACAATGTTTCTGACTAGACCCTCGAGCATCTAGGAACAGTCAATCCATCTCCATGGCATGTGGGAAAGACACTTGCAAATTCCAAGAAGAAATGACCTCGTTAAAAGAGCTGATTTATATCAGAGCAAACAAAAACATATAAAAATAGGACTCTTTTCCCTGTCCCCCAAGCTAACAAAATGCCAAATAACAATACAAATTGCATGAAGAGAAAGTCAGTTCATAGATTTAATCTGCAAGAACTGTAGGCTCTTCAAAACTTCAGCTTACAAAATAGTACAAGAACACAAGCATTAGTGATCAATACAGTGAAGCATCCTGGAAGTTCTCATATAATACACGAGCAATTTTCCTTTTTCTTAAAAATGCCCATTACGTCTTACATCAATTTTCAAGTGGCTCTCCAGTGGAAAGCTCCAAAACAACAATTCCTTAAGTAACCCATTTTAGCAAAACTAAACAAAACTAAGCATATTCCCAACAAAGTGGGGTCGCAAAATTTTCCACTAACCAAACCAAAATATTCAGGCACTTATCTATAATTTTACTAAACGTGGATCACTCAACCGAAAAAAAGGGAAAAAGAGAGAGAGAGTTGAGTTTTCTATTTTTACATATCTATCCTTTTCCTTCTCAGAGAAAGAAGGGATATAAAAAAAAAAAGCTCACTCACCCTTCTTCTACAATAAATATTTCTATTCAATAATTTTCTCTCCAATAAGGAGAATAGCTCTTGGTAATTTCACATAATTATGAGGTTATGCAGAAAGGCTTAGCAGGGAAAAAAAAAACCTTTATTTCACCCGGTACTCTCATTTCAATTGAAGCTAAAAAATATCCATATAGTCAAACTGTTACTATTTTGAGCTCTTTCTGGTGTTAAAAGTATAACAGCAAAAGTACTCTGAACTTTCTGATTATCCAAAGCTTTATTCACAACTCTTGATTTCCGAAATTTACTCTAAGCTAATTCATCCCCATTTATACTAGGCAAAAAGCTGAGAAAAAAGTGGCACAAAAACATTAATTGATTCAAGTTAAGAAGCTAAAAGTTATGAACAGAATAGGAAAAAGTTTAAAACTATAGGATATTTTCAGTTCTTTTTCTTTTAATAACTGCATGTAAGGTGTTTGTGTACATGCTGATTAGGAGGAATGCAAATAATTAATTTTACATATTTAATAACTACAAAATTCCATTTCATAACTCACCTTATCATTTTCATTGAACAAAAGTATGCAGTTTGATGTTTGAATGCACTTAGGTATATTTATGTTCTTTCATTGTACCCTATTCACCGGCACTTATGATGGATAAGGGAAAAATTCTTTATTTTGTTGTCCCATCTTTTAATCTAAAGGGGATATATACATACATATTAGTACATGTTCCTAGGCATTTAGGACATCCTCGAAGAGCGGGAGACTTCGTGACATTTCTAAATGGCTACCTTAAATAAGTTGATTAATAGTTAGCATGCCAAATGGTTGACAACACTCCAAACCAGGTGATTATGCAATAATCTACAACTTGGATAATGGTAGGTAGGTTTTTTTGATGTTGTAGATAGGCCGTTAGCCTTGTAATGACATTTGATGTTCGGAGGTGACTCCTGGGAATCCCCAAGACCATTTCGTTATTTGGTGAATTTTCCATCGTTGGGAAAGTAGCAAAAGGTTTGTTAACCTAAACAATGTGATTGAAGCAATTTGTTTGAAATTTGGAGTAGGACAATTTGCGAGAAGCACTTGAGAGTTAAATCATTCATCGTTCTTATGGATATACTCCTCTATTTGTTCGCATTAATTTTATTTTATTTTTTTGGTATTGCTCCCCAAAAACTCAAAACAAATTGAGTTTGTTCAAAGGAAATACAAAAATTGCATTTGCATACTTGGTTATAAGTATGTCAACAAAAAAAAAAAAAAAAGATTCAGATAATATGAATTCAATTTTCCCATATATTATATGTCAACTACTATAATTAAATGAGCCCAAGCAACGCACGGATTATTTCTTTTCTTTATTAACTATTCTCACACAAATTCAGCAACCTATAAGTCAACAACGATTGCCTTTCGATTACTTAATCAACATACTAATTTTCATAAACACGAATGAATGGGAAAGCAGCATAATTCTTGACTTTGAACGTTTCATGCACCAAAAGAAGAATGAAATTAATTAAAGAAAACAAATTGAGATTCTAATGAGGAGTGAGAAAGTAAAAACCTTAGGACGTTGGGATTGAGATTTATTAGGCTTCCTTGCCATAGTAATGATGCCGTAAGGGGTTGGAATTACTGATGATACAATTTTCATGTGGATAATAACTGTACTTTGCAGTGTCTTTGATATTTCCCGCCCTGAATTATTTCTCTTTTATCATTTTCTTCGTCCTAAAATGACGACAAGTTGTTCCGA
The DNA here is from genome assembly GCA_033239525.1 of Nepenthes gracilis. Lineage (NCBI taxonomy): Eukaryota > Viridiplantae > Streptophyta > Magnoliopsida > Caryophyllales > Nepenthaceae > Nepenthes > Nepenthes gracilis. The sequence continues at coordinate 27,063,170 of BSYO01000006.1, read as the reverse complement.
TCTTGCTGCATAACTTCTGTCACAATTTAAGTTTGTACCGTTCTTGCTGCAGAACTTCCGTCGAAATTACACTGTTTAAGTGTTATGAGCACCAACAAGCTTTATAGATAGCCGAAGAGCAGCTGTATCCAGGCGACTGAGAGAGGAAAACTCCCGAGACTTCCATTTGCTTGGAGGATTTACCCTTCTCCCACAACCGTTGACTGTGTTCGCCGGGAGCAAAGGAGCTACTGCTTCGCAGACAGTTAGGTCGCTGATTGAATGGCTAATATTTAATTTTATTTATAATATATATATTTATATATAGTTAGTTTTTTTTATAACTTTTTTTTTAATATCAAAATATTTATATTATGAAAAATAAATTTAAAAAGTTATTATCATATTTTACCTGTTACAAAAAAAAAATTGAATTTAAATTCAATAATCTAGACATACAAAGAAAGTGTTATTTTATTTTGTTTTATTTTATTGTTACAAGCATCTAAACATGCAAAGCAAGGATCAAGACATGAGAAGCAGGCATTATTTCACACCCATATAAAGTAGAGGATTTGCCGCTTGGTTGTCGCCCAATATCAAACAATAATTGTAGAAATAGATTTCAAAAATGATGATGCGGATTAAAAAAAGTGAAAAATAAAAAATAGATCACCGTAATAACCGAAAGGTTTATATTTATGTATTGTATTATTACAATTTAAAATTTATTTAGAAAAAAAAGTATAAACTTGTAATAGACTCAAAAAGATCACAATAAAACAAAAACTTTGTTTGCAGCAGAGCGGGTAGAAGGTGCAATAATATGATATAATAGTGCAACAAGATGCATATATGCGAAGGTATCATACGTAAGTTACCGAACTTTTGGATTAATATAGAAATTCTTTTAATATTTATAAATATTGTTTATATTTTAATATTTTTATATTATTTAGAGAATAACTCGTATTTTAAAAATAAATAAATAAATTGAGTTACGTGTAATTTGTCACTCGGAAAAAATAGTAATTGAAAAACTAAAGACATTTCAAGTGATAAAAAATTCACAATAATGGAAAAAAAAAAAAACCATCATAATAAAAAATAAAACCTCCTCAATCTCATCTCAATGTGGAGATGTCAATCGGGCCGTTTAATTTATAACAAAACATATTATTATATGTTTATTGTCTTCATATTATAAAATCATGTTGACTTAGAATCCTAACTATCATCACATATGCAGAGATTATTTATTAATGTGCATTGACACTGCTAGGATACGGGAATAAATTTGCTGCTATTAACTACGAGAGGGCTGCATGATGACCACGAGCTCCAGAGGTGGCCCGCAGGTAGACGGCATGAGAACCGCAAGCCCTAGGAGCAGACTGCATTTTGCCGGCTTGAGGACGGCAAGCCCAAGATTCGAATCGCAGATGGATGGTTTGATATTCCGCCTCATACGGATTATTGTCCTGAGGATGATAATTAATTGCAGTGGCTCGCTTGAAGAATACACACCAAGTTGCTGATGCATCAGCATCAGCATCTCCATCATTTTAGACATTTTGTAGTGCATTAGATACATGTGTCCCAAGCAGCAGCTACGGTAGTTCGAATTAGTTGCATGCTCATATTCAATTGAATTAATCTGACAGATTTCCACGGTTATTGTCACAAATCACTGTAGCAACAATAAACCAATTGTTGGAAATCACTTCCGTGAAGAAGTTTTTGTGAATGAAAAATTCAGTCGGAACAGAAGAAATTCCTATTCAAGAAATCAAACCGATGGACGATCAACATCGTTGACCGGATGGACGGTCAACGATCGGTCAATATGGTCAAACCTGAATGTTAAGGAAGACTGATTTTTGCCGGCGGTTTTCAAACAACAACGACGATGGTCAAAAGATTGACCAATCTAACGAAAAGACGGCATGTTTGTGATGATGATTACAAAAATAAGGCGGAAAAGCACACACTTCGGTCGAGCCTTCTTCCCTCTCCTTTTTGTTTTTCTTTCTTTCTTACTCTCACACACTCTCACTTTTTGTATATATCACGCGCCACACCTCACACACACACACATATATATAAAGATATGTAAAATTCTCAAGGAACTATGCACCACGTTCTTCCTTGTGGTAGGTGTACGGATCCCCGAGGCATTTTATATATGTGTGTGTGTGTGTGTGTGTGTGTATGTGTATGTCTTGGGTTTCTACTAGGTTACCTAAGAAGAAGAAAAAGAGAAAAGTGTGTAAAGAAAACTGCGAGCCTTGAGGAAGGAAAGATTTAGTTGAGCGCCCTTCCTGGACATCCCGTTGACCGACTTTTCATGGGAGAGATTTCCTCTTGACATTTAATGTTTCGATGACTCCATCTCCCAAGACCATTTCATTATTTGGTGAATTTTCCATCGTTGGGAAAGTTAATTCAAAGGTTTTTTAACCTAAACAATGTGATTGAAGCAATTTGTTTGAAAGTTGGATTTCTCTTCAATTTGCTTAAGCACTTGAGAGTTAAATCATTCATCGTTCTTATGGATATACTCCTCTATTTGTTCGCATTAATTTTTTTTTATTTTTTTGGTATTGCTCCCAAAAACTCAAAACAAATTGAGTTTGTTCAAAGAAATACAAAATTGTATTTGCACACTTGGTTATAAGTATGTCAACAAAAAAAAAAAAAAAAGGAATCAGATAATATGAATTCAATTTTCCCATATATTATAAACCCGCAAACTCAACTACTATAATTAAATGAGCCCAAGACAAAAGAGGATTATTTCTTTTCTTTATTAACTATTCTCACACAAATTCAGCAACCTATAAGTCAACAACGATTGCCTTTCGATTACTTAATCAACATACTAATTTTCATAAACACGAATGAATGGGAAAACAGCATAATTCTTGACTTTGAACGTTTCATGCACAAAAGAAGAATGAAATTAATTAAAGAAAACAAATTGAGATTCTAATGAGGAAGGAAAGTAAAAGCACCTTAGGACGTTGGGATTGAGATTTATTAGGCTTCCTTGCCATAGTAATGATGCCGTAAGGGGTTGGAATTACTGATGATACAATTTTCATGTGGATAATAACTGTACTTTGCAGTGTCTTTGATATTTCCCGCCCTGAATTATTTCTCTTTATCATTTTCTTATTCCTAAAATGACGACAAGTTGTTCCGATCTTGCTGCATAACTTCTGTCACAATTTAAGCTTGTACCGTTCTTGCTGCAGAACTTCCGTCGAAATCACACTGTTTAAGAGTTATGAGCACCAACAAGCTTTATAGATAGCCGAAGAGCAGCTGTATCCTGGCGACTGAGAGAGGAAAACTCCCGAGACTTCCATTTGCTAGGAGGATTTACCCTTCTCCCACAACGGTTGACTGTGTTCGCCGGGAGCAAAGGAGCTACTGCTTCGCAGACAGTTAGGTCGCTGATTGAATGGCTAATATTTAATTTTATTTATAATATATATATTTATATATAGTTAGTTTTTTTATAACTTTTTTTTAATATCAAAATGTTTATATTATGAAAAATAAATTTAAAAGTTATTATCATATTTTACCTGTTACAAAAAAATTGAATTTAAATTCAATAATCTAGACATACAAAGAAAGTGTTATTTTATTTTGTTTTATTTTATTGTTACAAGCATCTAAACATGCAAAGCAAGCATCAAGACATGAGAAGCATGCATTATTTCACACCCATATAAAGTAGAGGATTTGCCGCTTGATTGTTGTCTTGGTCAAACAATAATTGTAGAAATAGATTTCAAAAATAATGATGCGGATTAAAAAAAGTGAAAAATAAAAAATAGATCACCGTAATAACCGAAAGGTTTATATTTATGTATTGTATTATTACAATTTAAAATTTATTTAGAAAAAAAAGTATAAACTTGTAATAGACTCAAAAAGATCACAATAAAACAAAAACTTTGTTTGCAGCAGAGCGGGTAGAAGGTGCAATAATATGATATAATAGTGCAACAAGATGCATATATGAGACTATCATACGTAAGTTACCGAACTTTTGGTTAATATAGAAATTCTTTTAATATTTATAAATATTGTTTATATTTTAATATTTTTATATTATTTAGAGAATAACTCGTATTTTAAAAAAAAATAAATAAATTGAGTTACGTGTAATTTGTCACTAGGAACAAATAGTGATTGAAAAACTAAAGACATTTCAAGTGATAAAAAATTCACAATATTGGAAAAAAAAAACCATCATAATAAAAGATAAAACCTCCTCAATCTCATCTCAATGTGGAGATGTCAATCGGGCCGTTTAATTTATAACAAAACATATTATTATATTTTATTGTCTTCATATTATAAAATCATGTTGACTTAGAATCTAACTATCATCACATATGACAGAGATTATTTATTAATGTGCATTGACACTGCTAGGATACGGGAATAAATTTGCTGCTATTAACTACGAAAGGGCTGCATGATGACCACGAGCTCCAGAGGTGGCCCGCAGGTAGACGGCATGAGAACCGCAAGCCCTAGGAGCAGACTGCATTTTGCCGGCTTGAGGACCAAAAGCCACCATTCAAATCGCAGATGGATGGTTTGATATTCCGCCTCATACGGATTATTGTCCTGAGGATGATAATTAATTGCAGTGGCTCGCTTGAAGAATACTCCATGCATGCATCAGCATCAGCATCAGCATCTCCATCATTTTAGACATTTTGTAGTGCATTAGATACATGTGTCCCAAGCAACAGCTACGGTAGTTCGAATTAGTTGCAAGATCATATTCAATTGAAAAGATCTGACTTATTTCCACTTATTGTCATTTCATTGCAAAATAATAAACCAATTGTTGGAAATCACTCCCGTGAACAAAGTTGGAGCCAAAGATGACGCAGACAAGAATCTTTCTAGGCTCGGGAAGATGGAGTTGGGCTATCGTTCTATGGATTCAACGACCTGGCCAATATGGTTGACCGGGAATATTAAGTTGAGGATGTTCTTTGAAGGTTTGAAAATGAGACGATTAGAAGATACCGCGGGAGGCTAAATGTAATGATAAGGCAAACGGACAAAGTAAGCATTGAAGTTGTCCGATCCTAGCATCATCGGAAGGAGAGGATCATAGTCCCGATATGGTAACCTTGGATAATGAAGAGGAGATCATGGCTCTGGATGTCACCATGGGTGGAGTCATTCCTCAACCGGTTAAAATGTCTAATTCTTGATAATTATCACACAGCGGGCGTGATGATCCTGCTGTTGCTAGTCTTATATATATATGTGTGTGTGTGTGTGTGTGTGTGTAAGCAGGTGTACTACGGTGAGAGTTTGAGGACTATAAAGAGGAAATGAAGAAAGAACAAGTGCAGTGAGGACAAACTGTGTGTTTTGTTCTTATTTTCGCCTCTTGTTTTGTAATCATTTCTCTTCATGAGAACCACACCTTGACTTAGCGTCCCTTCCTCCGATTCAGAAGGCCCTTTCAAGAACAAATGGGTCTTCCATTTTTTACTTCCATTCCTTCTCTTCAATTCTCTTTTGCCTAGAATGCTATTTCTAGCCAAAGTAGTAGGCAGATAAGGTTGAGAATTTTGTTCTAAGGGCGTCGATCAACAAAAGGAGGTTGATTTTGATGAGATCTTTTCATCCTCTCGGTAAGTAAGGGTGAAAATATCCTCCATACGGAAAGAATGATAAAGGCGCTAAAGATGAAGGATAAGAAAACCCACATCTTGAGATATGATAAATGGATGTCAAAAGAGATTGCATTCCTCCATGGAGAGCTTGAGGAGGAGATCTCTCATGCTTGGAGCAACCGGAAGGGTTCAGAAATAAGGGAAAAGAGAAACTTGTTCTTTGTGACTAGACTACAGATTAAGAAAAAGTGACTTACGATTGTCAAAAAGCTTTGAAAAGCACCTAGAAGAGTATAAAAGATATTGAGTAGATGTGGGCCCTTGTTAAGAAATCAAGGATGAGGACAATTCGTGATCTGTTGGCTTCTGCCAATATTTGATCATATTGTCACAATCTTATTATTTGAAAAAGATGACTTTGTTGTCCTTTTCTTGTACATGAATGAGTCATGTCACATGTGACCTCGTTGAGGTACTTATGGTGAATCGAGAGGAAGAAATAGAGGCCATGGTCAAAAGTAAGGAGAGAAAGCCTGCAGCAAGTTAAGGTCAAAATATCAAAACCTTGAGAGCCACCACTGTGACAGGAATGGTCACATTAAGAAGCATTGATCGAAAGATAAGAAAATTGTGGTTGGTGATAGAGAACTACCTTGAGGAAAAGTTCTCCAACTTAATTCACATGAATAAATCAAATGAATGAAATGAGGCAAATGTGACGAACCATTCCATGCGAGCACGATTCCTCTGCCACCTCGGATGACGAAAAAAAATACATGAAAGGCGTTCCCATCCTACACTAAGAGATTTTAGAGTAATAAGGATGAAAAATGAAAGAACTTAGTGTCGAAGGCGGGGGGAGATGTTGTATAGCTCATGTAATGGGACGTTGGGATCTTAGAAGAATGTGCGTTATGTCAATCCGACTAAATGTCATCTTAGCCGGTCCGGTTGGATGATGAATGGACCATGAGAAGGTGAATGGAATACTTCCAAGAGAGTGCTCTTATCTTAGAGGGAAGAAGACAAGCCTCGCTTGTGATGGGTTACTCTAGAAACGTGAATGCTACAACTGCAAGAGATATGGATACACAGCACAAATCTTAATCCGGTATGAGTGATCGTGAAATTTATTTGGCGGTATAGTTTCTAATCAGTAGAGCAATGGAGGAAGAACCAAAATGTGTCGTCATTGTGCTTATCCAATAGAAGCCAAATATTTCATGGAGACTTGTCCTCTCCAAAGGCAAAGCTTCTAGATGTTGTGGATAAAGATGTGTGTGGAAGAGTTAGGCATTAAATAAGAGAGATATATGATTTTTTTTGATTCATTGATGACATTACAGAAGGTTGTCTTCATTTTAAGTAAGAACTTTTCAAGTTCTTCCCGTATCAAAGCACATTAATTCCATACTCTTGTGGGTGCAAGAGGTGATAGAGGAAGGTCTACTATCACTGACAAGGTTAGCACTTTTGATGCCCCTCTTGCGGACATGATGATTAGGATTCCAAAAGGGAAGAATGAGACATCACTTGCAAGATAGTAAGGAGTAGCAAACGGATGAATTCCCTCACGCTTTTGGAGAGGGAAGTTTGCTCTCCGAAAAACTCACTCCTTTTGGGAAGAAGTTTACATTATAAGAATGAAGAAACCTCACGATGGGTGAAGTGCTAAAGAAGATATGGATGGGCAAAGAGCCGTCTTATAATCACTTATGAGTATTTGGGTGCAAAATATTCGTACATGTTCGAAGAGACTAAAGAACAAAGTTCGAGCCAAAGATTTAGCCGAAAATTCTTTCTAACTACGGAAGATGAGTTGGGCCGTTGACCTATGATCCAAATGGGAAAAGGCTCGTCAACAATGGATGTAACTTTCATTGAAAATGAGACGATTGAAGATATTGGCAGGGAGGCTAAATGTGATGATAAGCAAACGGACAAAGTAAGCATTGAAGTTGTCCTTTAGGTAACCTTTGAAAGGAGAGGATTATGGTCGATATGGTTGAGGATAATGAAGAGGAGATCGATGTATGCTTCTTGGGATGTCACCAACCATGGAGTAAGGCATGGTGAATATCTCGTTAGATAATCCTATGTATATTCTTATATATATATGTTTGTATATATCATGAGAATCTTAGAGAGTTTGAGGACTATAAGAGTGTGTGAGAGAAAGAAAAGAAAAGAGGAGGTTGGAGGAAGAGAAAAGAAATAAGTTCTCTTCATATTTCGCCACACCTTTTTATAATCATTCATCTCAAAAAGGCCCTCGAGAACAAATGAGTCTTCCATTTGAACTTAATATTATGAAGCCATTTTTTTCTTAATTCATGGTGAAGGGTTTTCCAATCAAAAAAGGAGATTATCGTTATTTTGATAAGATTTTTGCTCTTGATATCCTCCATACGGATAGTACTCGGTCGGCTTCCTCATCTCCAAAAATCTTGAGTTCAAGAATTTCATTTTACATGGCATATCCTTCGAATTAAATGTCAGCTTTTCCTTAAATAAATATTGGAAAGAAGTACATTTTCTGATTTTCTTGAATGTGGTAATGATGGAAATACTTAGTGCATTTCCTTGGCCAGCTTCTTCGGTTGTCTCCATCGAATACGGGATACAAATATCATGTGTAAGATGAGCAGTATATTTCACATTAATTGTATTTCTTATGTAAATAGTTTATTGTCATTTTACTGATTAAAATAATAATCTTGGTTATTAAAATCATAATTTTTTGTTTTTTTTTTGTTTTTTACTTTCTTCGATGCATTTTGGTAATGGTTTTCTTAAATTACTCTCCCTCACGAGAGCTCTCCAAGTCTAAATTCTCCAAAGTTGCTTCCCAACTCTCCCTCTCTAAAACTGTCGTTGCCCAGAAGTCTCCTCGCAATTTATTACTTTCTGCCCCATCTTGCTAGCATCAGTAATTGACCGTATTTTCCTTAATTATTTCCCTGTATGTGTGGCTTCCTCCTTTTGCTAAAGGATTCTTTCCATCTATTTAAATGGAGACAATAGTAGTTTTCCATTCTTTCCATTCTTTTCCATTCCTTCTTTTCGGTTGCAGAAAGCTTCTATAATAGCACCATTCTAGAAGGACTACAAAGAAATGAGGTCGAAGTTCATTTTCAAAAGATCATGGTGTTCTTTATGTATTCCTTGGCCTATTTTCAAACTTATGGATCATCTTCTCAACCATCCCCTCTTTAGACCTACAAAATAAAATAATAAATTAGAAGAAATAAATTAAGTTATATTACTACATAATAACAGTGAATAAATAGTGATAAAAGTTTAAATTTAAATATTTATCACACCCTTAGCTATTTATTAATAATCACTTAGCGAAATTAAAATAAACAAAAATATTGAAATTGCCCATTGTAGAGGAAAAAAAATCTACTTTTGTGCATCTCACAATTATATTTAGCATGTAAAATACATCTTTAAACCACTAGATGAATATAAGAGACAGATATAGTCTCGTCAGAGTATTCAGTAATAAAACTTACAAACATTTCAATTTCTTTATAAAATATCGTATGAATGACAAGGTCAATAAAATTAATCTAATAAATAATCTCATTCAAGGATATAATTCAAAAAATATATTTCGATCAGTCTTACATTAAATATTTAAAGAGTTCAAGTATAAATAAATATATCTTACCAAGATCCATTATATGCTAATGTCACCTTTTATCCTTGATTTTAAACCTCATTAGATGTACACTTCAAGAAGAATGGTTGAACTTATAAGCTAATTTCAAAAGTCATGCATATAAATAAATAAATACACATCAAAATTAAAGTGATACAACTCTAATTAAAAAAATGCTGCTACGTAATAAAAAACTAGTCGCAGGCTAATAAAAGGAAATCATGCTTCACAAGTAATAAAAGATAGATCAAATTATACAAGTAAATCATGCTTCACCAATATTCTTTCATATCTTCTTTAGACATATTTACAAGCATAAGATATTTTTCTATTTGTTCTTGTCTTTTTTTTTTTTCTTTCTTTTTTTTTTTTTTTAAAAGAAGAGAACATACAAAAATATTCAAATTCTTAAACCGATAAATTTTGTAGTGTTGTTTTTTTGAAGCACCAAAATATGTATCAACTTTTATTTATATCTCTTTTTTTTTTTTTTAACTTTTCACCATGCACTTTCTTTACTCCTCTCCCTTAAAAATCATTGTATCCCAATTAATAAGGTAGGATAAGTGTGTAATTTGTCTAAGTCAATTTGTCATTAATAGTAAACTAAAGAAATAATTACCAATTTTAAGTTTGCGCACAATGGGCTCAGTGTGATTCCAAGTGGCAAATGTAAAAAGACAGAAATTGGTTTAAACTCAAAATATCCAAAAATGTGTATATTAGTCATCCATAAAATGAATAATAATAATCAATATATATAAAAATTAGTTACTTGACTTTAATTAATTCAATCAGAAATATAAATTTAATGAAAGTATAATGAAAATATTCAATCATCAACATTAAAAAAAAAAAACAATCCCTATAAAAGTAAAAATACCCTCCCAAATGAAAAATTGTCTTAAACTTTCACTTAAATATCAAATTTCTACTAAAGTAAGGTAATAATTTATGTATCATAGTAATAAACTGATAAAGATAAGACAAATGTTATAACAATAAATAGATAAAAATAAAATAAATGTATATAATAAAACAATCTTTCTTAAAATAAAATCATAAAACATCATAAAATATAAAAATTAGATTCGACAATTGAATCTAATAATCCATAAGATCTTTCCCTTAATTGTTAGCATTCAAGTTCTATTTTGTAGATACCCAACAAAATTTTTGAAACTATCTGATTATTTTTTTTTTTTTTTTTTTAGGAAAAGTATTTAATAATTGTGCACAAAAATGGAGAAATTAAACATTGTCCTCGATGTAAATATATCTTGCAAAAAAATAGGCCAAAAAGAATAAAGAGTACCTGAATGCTCGGTATATCATAAAAATGCTGCTAAATACACATATTAAATCAGAAACAATGTTAATGCATAAGATAAATAAATTATAAAGCTACTCCAACAATAAAAAATGTGATAGAAATCATTCAACATGGTGTGGGTCTGCCTCCTGAAAAGACTTCACTTTCATAACCCTGGTACAGAACCACAAAAATAGTGGCACCGTATATAATAAAATATTAGATGTTATTCTATAACAAATAAGTTAAATAATTATTTATATAATCTACTAACAAAAACACAAGATCACAAAAAAACTCACCTAGTTTGACTCATATGCTCAATTACATGCCAGTACTCATCAAAACATATGAGGAAAATATTTACTACACATCCATAACATCATAGCCTAAATAATAATGTGTATTTATAATAATATAGAAATGATTGTCCTTGACGACCATACATATAATACAAAAATCGATCTTCTTGATTAATACATAACAAATTCTATTACAAAATTAATACCAATAAAAAAATATCCCAAAATAACTAAATGATAATTATTTACTAAAATACTGTCAAATCATCCAAACTCACTAATCTAAATCATTAATATATTAGAAAAAGAATGAGTCTAATATTTAACAAAAATATATATAATTTATATATATAAAAATATATAAATAAAACATAGAAAGGATAATAATAATAATAATAATAATCAAATGCAATAACGCTAAAAATATCAAAATATTGATAATTTTATTCAAAACATAATAACCATGGATTAGTGAAAATATTATTAATAAAGATTAAATATCATATATTAGGCTATATTTTTTTCTAATAGCCCTTGGACCATAAGGTACTATTCAAGACACATAGGTGGTCGACTAAATATTATTTTCTATAAAATGGATCAAATACCACTTTATATATCTGCGCATGTTATGTTCAATATTTAATTTACAATTAATATATTAAAATATGTTCGAAAATCTATTATTAATTCTATAGAATAATACTTATTTAGTCAAAATAAAAAATCCTATAACAAATAACAGATATATAATTTTTTTAAATTCAAGAAAAAAATAATTTTTAAAAATTTAAAAGTAGATTTCTAATTGAATACTTATATAAAATGACATGTGAGGTCAATTATTCAAAGTGTTTCAAAATTTTCTTACAACTTTCATAAATGTAAAGTACGAGACATCAAATCTCAATATTTTTAATAATATGGATAGACATGCTAAGCTAATCAAGAATAACAACAAAATAATCACATGTATACACATTTACAATACGTAAACCAAATATTTAACAATAAAAAAAAGAAATACATTTAGGCATGCTCGATTTCACTTAAATATTACTAAGATCAAACACAAAATGGCTTCAAAATTAACTTCTTTTAATTTCTCTCTCCTTTTTTCTCTCTTTTTCCTTTGCATTCTCTTTCTTCTCTTGAAACTTAATAAAGAAATGCCTATAAATCACAAATAGTCACTTTTATATTTAGATTAGTGCATAGATGTTAGTCTAGCACCCATCACACACAAAATGCTACTACATGCATAGACAAGCATTTCTCACATTGCGTATGAGCACAACCCATTCTGCTAACCTACACGTCAATGTATCTCTATTGCGTACGAGTTCAACCCATTCTACTAACCCATGTATAAGTGTAATCTATTGTACTAAATAATGTATGAGCACTATACAAATGCGGGTTAAATACATATCCTCTTTCATTTATTTCTTATTTTATTCTCTAAATATAAACTTATCATTAAAAATTTAGTTAATACAATAAATCTTGACATTATAAATATAAATAAGTAACCGAAATTTTATATTCACATTAGAAATATAATGATCGAGAAAGGGTTTAGCATGTTCCCATTCACTCTACAAAAACTTTTTGGCATAGAATCTTCAATGTCAATGGCACTAAGTTCAGAAACAACAATAACGGGGAAGTTTTTGTCTATCAAAATTTCAGCTTTCCTAGGAACAAATATCAATGCACATTATGCAGTAAGACTTTCTAACCAAGAAAAAAGGATTCCTACTAATGTGCTATACATGCAAGGCTTTCATTCTTGACTTGGTAAGAAAGACATTCTCAAATATATCATTTTTAAGCTCTTTGAGTTCACAAAGTTGCAACTTTCTATGTATACTAACAACCTCTAAATTTTTTATTAAACTACTAAATAGCTCAATATGATTTATGCTTAGTCTCAATGAGGAAACTAAAGGAATTTCCTTAGATTAACCAATAGGAAAATATCCTCAAAATTATATTGTAAGTTTGCAGTATGCCTATAAGGCATTCATTAGTTGCAAAGACCAATTTTTTCTATTGAGGTTAATTGTATTTCAATAATTATGTTAATCTTCCTATTTGCTAACTCTACCTATCCACTTGTCTAAGATGATATGGGATGGCCAACTTATATATGATACCATACTTGGGCATTAAAAGAAGCAAATAACATATTATAAAAATACATACCCCCATTACTAAAAATCACTCAACACGTTCTGAATTAAAATAAAATATTTTCCTTGAGAAACTTAATTACCACTTGGGTGTTATTACTATGTGTCGAAATATCCTCAAAATTATATTGTAAGTCTGCAGTATGCCTACAAGGCATTCATTAGCTGCAAAGACCAATTTTTTCTATTGAGGTTAACTGTATTTCAAGAATTATGTTAATCTTCCTATTTAATAACTCTACCTATCCACTTGTCTAAGATGATATGGGGTGGCCAACTTATACATGATACCATACTTTGGCATTAAAAGGAGCAAATAACATATTATAAAAATATATACACCCATCACTAAAAATCACTCAACACGTTCTGAATTGAAATAAAATATTTTTCTTAAGAAACTTGATTACCACTTGGGTGTTATTACTATGTGTCGGAATTGCCTCTACCCACTTAGATACATAATCTACTCCCACCAAAATATACTAATAAATAAAAAATGTAAGAAAGGTTCTCTTAAAATTAATGTCCTAGTGATTGAAGATCTCTAAAACTAAAATGGTGGACAATGGCATCATATTCTTTCAGGATAAGCTTCCTAACCTCTAACATTCATCACAACTTGTCGAAACATTGTTGACCAATAGAACATGCTTTGTAAAATATTTACAGTGGTTTTTCTAATGAAGAAGTGGTTACCATATTCGAGAGTTTGACAATAGGCAATGGCATTGAGTCTCATCATCCAAAATACACATTGTGATAATTTGATCAAAATAATACTTAAACAAGTTCAAATACTCCTAAAAAAAGTTTCTTGCATTTCGGAAAAACTTTTGTCCATCAATCTTATGCCAATTGTCAAAACTTCTATCCGTAACCAAGTAATTTGCAATATCTAGAAATTAGGGATGCTCATCAGAGACGTGCTCCTTTATTGGGACGTCATCCCTCATCTGCTCAACGATACTAAGTTTATGTAAGTAATCAACCATTATATTTTTAACTCCCTGCTTGTCATAAATTTACAAATGAAATTTTTGAAAAAGTATCACTATAAAAAAACTAATTTTTAGTGACAAAAAATTAGTGATAAATATATTTTTATCACTATTAGTAATTAATATTTATAATTTAGTGGCAAAAATATTATTTTGTCACTAAAAGTTAAAATCAAATAAATAATAATTTTATTATAATTTAAAATTTAAATAATAATATAATAAAAATTTAGTAAATATAAGTTTATGTATTACGTAATATTTATGTATTATGTAAATATAAGATTCTGGCCAATAAAAATCAGCCACGTGCCAATATGTTTTTATTTAAAAAAAAGGGGTTACATGCAGGCAAAGGAGGCAAGGTAAACCCTCATCCCCATTCAGTCATCCCGTTTTGCTGGTCGCAACCTTTCTCTCTTCCTCGATCGAGCGTTACACTCTCTCTTTCTCTCTTCCGCTTCTCCCCTTCATTTTGCTGAGCGTTGCCATTCAGTCGCTGTAGTTATTTTCGTAACTGTTGCAATTGTCGTTTCCTGAGAGAGAGCTACTGTTGCCGTGGTCGTTATTTCATGTCATCGTTATCCATCGTCACTATTTGGAGCTGTCGTCACTATATATCATCATAAATCAGGCAAGCAATCGTATTCTTTCTGTGTCCTTTCTTCGCAAACAAAATAGAAGTCTTAAGTTCTGTGTATCACAACAAAATAGAAGTATTCGCAAGCAAAAACTGATGTGTATTTTGATTCGATTATAAATAATATACTAAGAGATATATATATTTAAAACTTTTGAGAACAGTTCATTGATTTTTTATGTCGGTCAGATGCCTTAAAATTTTTTCAATAGATTTAAATATTGAGCAAAACATTATTCTAGAAATTCTGTTTGATTTTTTCAATAGATTTTTCGTCAATTTGATTAACTCCTGTTTGTTTAAGCATTTAGATACATTATTCCTATTGATGTTTGTGCGATCGATTCGGTAAATTGAACTGTTTTTGGTTGAATTATTCTAGAAATTCTGCTACCTGGTTTTGTAGAGTATTTATCGGAAAGAAAGAAAGGAGTTGGAATCCATTTATCCTCTTGTGACAATTCAAAGTCTTGGAAAATTCATGTGCAACTGATTTTCTCCGGTCATCGTAGTCATTACAGTGGCATTTTTTTAAAAAATTCATTTAGTGACTTTAGTAATTGAAAAAAAAACTTGTTCAGACTCAGAAATTTTGTGATTGTGCAAATGTGATTGTGCAAACCATCTCGAGATATAACAAAGCCTTTGTTTGACTTCGTTTTGCATGAATGAAATCAAATTTTGGAATATAATAAAAATAGGATTGTCCACTAAAAAATAAAAATTATTTTTTCAAATAAATAATTACTTAAAAAATCTGGCTATTATTGTGATCCTTCTACCAAAACTGGCCACAAACGTCAATTATGGTTCAAGAAGAACGTGTCAAAGATAATTCAAAATGGTGGTTTGAAGTTAAGATCGTGCAAAGGTCTCCATATGTTGCTGTGCATGTTTTGGGGTGACATTGAGAAGGATTAGAAAACAAAAAATGGAAGAATTTTGTGGAAAGGTTGTGGAATGACGGTGGAACAGCAGGATCTTGGAAGAACAAGAACCAGATCTAAAACCAATTGAATGTTATGAGCCCAGTTCTACTGCAATCACATGCGCAGGAGGTGCCTAACAAGCAAAGAAGTGGGAATTAATTAGGGGAAGAAGAGAGAGAGAATCAGAGAAGATTAAGAGATTTAGGCAAAATTGATGGAGAGAAGTAATATTGCAATCAGTAGTATGTCATCCTTCCAAGCCATCCTTTGCATCAATAGCAACTTATTTATATGCCAAGGCTTCCATCAATCAGTTGCATACAAGTTGACATAACTAATCTTGGATTACTTAACAATTTATGATATTGCTGAATTATATTGCTACTGCTTGTTCCTTGTCCTGTTTCAGTTGTTCTGTTGCATCAGGTGCTTATATTTGTGGCCTGCAATCATTGGATCCGTCTTATTTCTGAATTATACTTCTCTTACTGGTGGTTGACAGGACAAAATTTGTGATCTGCGATAAAAAGATCAGCCTACTTGTGCTCGGATTTCATATTTTACAAACTTGGTTTCTGAGTGTTAAACTTGTGGTTCAATTCTAAGCTAGGATTTCATATTTTACAAAGAACCTATAAATTGAAATGCTCAAAGACTCCCATGATGGCCCAAATAAATGGATCAATGGATTTGGGAGAAGAGAGGTTGATTGTCATAAAGTAGATGAGTAAGAGGCATAATAGATGAAATTGGGAGGTCGACATAGCAGTTTGGAAAGGAACCAAGATTTTGAAGATTTCATCAATAATGTAATATTTATAGGTGAAGTGTGGAGTCAGTCCTCACATAGGCACCGGACATTATAAGATCAATGGAGCTATCAAAGTGAAATTTTCGGTATCATTCAGGCTTTCTAAATATATGTATATGCATGCCAACATCCAAACACACACATATCTATATATAAATAGCTACATAGAAACACATGCATGTATAAGCAGAGACAAGAAATTTTGACGAAATGTACCCGAACTTTGTACTAGATTCCCGAAATGTGAGGCTTGGCTTAGCTTCTGATGGATTTAATCCTTTTGGCAATTTAAGTACATCTTACAGCATTTGGCCAGTGATATTAGTTCCATATAATCTCCTACCATGGATATGCATGAAAGTGAATACTTTATACTGTTATTATTAATTCTTGGTCCAAAAACTCCTGGAAATAATATTGATGTATTTTTGGAACCATTAATAGATGAGCTTATGGAATTATGGTATGCTGGAATTGAAACCTACGACGCCTTCAGTTCAAACAATTTTAAATTACATATATCATTATTGTGGACTATCAATGATTTTTCAGCTTACACAAATTTATCAGGTTGGAGTACGAAAGGAAAATTTGTTTGTCCTAACTGCAATGTTGACACTTCCTCTTATAGATTGTCATATGGTCATAAATTGTGTTATATGTGTCATAGTAGATTCTTAGATGCCAATCATAAATGGAGATTTGACAAAAAATCCTTTGATGGCACTATAGAAATGCGACATGCTCCCAAACTATTTTCGAGGATGATGTCCTTGATCAACTTAGTAGATGTGACAATGTGATATTTGGAAAGGCCGATACCAAGCGAAAGCAACCTGAACATACTCTCAAGTATAATTAGAAAAAGAAAAGTATTTTTTTCAAGTTGCCTTATTGAAGCAAAGTTTTTGTTCGTCATAATTTAGATG
The DNA here is from genome assembly GCA_033239525.1 of Nepenthes gracilis. Lineage (NCBI taxonomy): Eukaryota > Viridiplantae > Streptophyta > Magnoliopsida > Caryophyllales > Nepenthaceae > Nepenthes > Nepenthes gracilis. The sequence continues at coordinate 27,045,742 of BSYO01000006.1, read as the reverse complement.
TTATGCATATTGAAAAGAATGTCTGAGAAAGTATCATAGGCACGGTATTAGGCATTGATGGGAAGACAAAGGATAATTTAAATTCACGTCTGGATTTGAGAAATATGGGAATTCAAAAGGACTTGCATTCTATTGAACTTGGAGATAAATATTTAATTCCTAAAGCTGTCATATTCGTTGACATTGAAAGAAAAAATGGTTGTTTGTAAGTTTCTTGCAAATCTGAAAGTTCCAGATAGTTACTCTTTCAATATATCTTGATGTGTAAATTGTGTTGATGGTAAAGTTTTAGGGTTGAAAAGTCATTATTATCATGTATTTATACAAGACTTGATTGAACCGATATTTTGTAATATCTTACCTACGGAAGTATACAAGCCATTAGCTGAATTAGGTGTGTTCTTTAAGCAGTTATGTGGAAAAACATTACGAGTGGATGCATTAAAAAAATTGGAACAAAATATTATTTTGACCCTTTGTAAAATGGAACGTATCTTTCCCCCATCTTTTTTTGATATCATGTTGCACTTACCTATTCATTTGGCAAGTGAGGCAAAAGTTTCAAGACCAATTCAATATCGGTGGATGTATCCTTTTGAAATGTGAGATATTTCTAAAATTTATAACATGCATATTTTGAATATAATGATTATGGTATTTGAACTAATAAAGTCTTATTTATAGGCACATGCGTAAGTTAAAATCATATGTACGTAATAAAGCTCTCCCAGAAGGCTCTGTAGCTGAATATCATATAGCAGAAGAATGACTTGTATTTTGCTCTAGATATTTGGGTAGAGTAGAAACAATATTCAATCGTAAAGAAAGAAATTTTAATGGCGGTGAAGTACATGTTGGGTTATTTGTGTTTTATAAATTTGGAAAACCGTTTGGCAAAAAAAATATTAAAGAGTTGAGCTTTCAAGATTGGAATAGAGCTTAACTATATATCTTGAAAAATTGTAAGGAAGTTCAGCCTTTTATAGAGTAAGATACTTTATTATTATGGTACATAGTAATATTTTCAGTGTGGTATATATGTGTTTAAATTCACTACCTATTAATATAAAGAACTCCAATATTTGATGATGAAACAGGGAGTATGAAAATATCAATCAAGATCGGAATGTTGATTTGTTAGAGTGGATTGAATACAAAGTAAGTAAATGTTTATGCATTTTGTATGGTTTGATACGATTTTTTAATACTTACTAAATGTTAATCTTATTAATACATTTTAATACTTATTGTGTTTAATAGATTACAGAATTGATGAACAAATGGGATGAAAGAGCAAGCAAATATCTTTTATATTTGGCACAAGCTCCAATTAGAAAAGTAACTTGTTATTCATCATATGTGGTCAATGAATACCGATTTCACACAGAAAGTCGAGCAAGAAAGCGTAAAACACAGAATAGTGGAGTGGTAGTGAATGGTGATTTACATGGTGGAAAAATGGACTACTTTGGATTATTAAGAGAGATTATTGAATTAGAGTATAATGGTGAAAACACGATAGTGCTTTTTCATTGTGATTGGTATGACATATATGATATAAAAAAAGGTATTAATAAGGAACCAAATGGGCTTATAATAATAAATATCACTCGATTTTTACAAACTGATGAGCTTTATGTTTTAGTATGCCAAGTTGAACAAATTTATTACATGATAGATTATACAGATATGAATTGGCGAGTTGTTGTTAGGTCAATGCCATGTAACATTTATGATATTCCTGTCGGTGAAGTGATGGATGATATCTACGAAACATATGTGGATAGTAATGAGCTAACATTAGAAACAAATTTGGATTATGTAGTAGAGTTGAGTGATACGTCGGTGCCTTTAGTTAGAACTGATATGAACTAGAGATTGTAGATATGAATTATGCTGGTAGATCTAAAGATGTGTGCAAGTCTAATAGTGAAGAAGATGTGTCATTGATGTGGTGATTGTTCAAGATTACAATTATATAAGGTATGTATCTATTATGTGCTATTATTTTATTTTTTATTATTATAATACTGGTTAATAACAAATCAATGGACTATATGTTAACAGGTTGTAGAAGATGCTAAACTAGTGGTCCTTTCAATTTCAGTCTGTCTAAGTAACTGGATTTATCTTTTTTGGATCTCCCATACCCTGCACAATAATTTTTCTTTTTTTGGATAATGAATATCTTCTGCAGAAGTTATCTTCTGCATTTATTCTTCTATAGTTATCGTAGAGAAGAAATAAGCAGATACTGCATTCATATAAGTTATTCAAAGATTTAACAAATTTTGTTCTCTACTGTTCCTTTGAACAAGGCAGAACGATTTTGGAGATTATTGGAGCAAGTAAAACAATCTATTAAAATAGACATTGTTAATTTCATATTCATTCCATTTTCAAGATATCTTCTAGTTCAATCGTATATATGTAAATCCCAATTTACAGGCACAAAAAGCAGAAAGGGAAGCCGTTGATCTTAAAACCGCAGATCATATATTCTGCTTGCTTCTTGTTTACTTTATCATCTCTTGTATGCCCATATTAACTTTAACATGTCTTCACTTCTCTGTTGGTAAAATTATAAATTGTGTTGACATTGAAAACTCTTGACAACTCATTTGCCTCCATTGTGTGCTTTTTGCAAGTTGAGCAAGATCAAGTGTGATTTAGTGTGATTTATAGCTTCAATGGATAATGAATATCAAATTCAATAAATGGTTGAAGAATAAACAGATCGAAGTATAAACGAAAAACCTTAGTATAAATATGTTTGATATTTAATGACTTATATATATTGTGTTTTTTAACAATTCAACCAATATGTTGAAGAACACGTTGTGTTAAATGGAAAAGCAAGAGAGATAATAATCCTGCACCGGTGAAGATTAATCTACCATCATCTCTATGACGCATTGTTGGAGAAAATGCGCAATAATTTATCACAAAAATAAGTTATCTTATTAAGCAGTACTGCCTTGTTAATGTTGAGAATTGGAAGCAAATGGATGCTCATATCAAGATGAAATTGATGCAAAAAGTGAAGGTAAATTTAATATATATATATATATATATATATATATATAATGATATATCAATATATTTGGTTGTATTTCTTTTTTGTATTATTTGGTATGCATGACATATTTCCATTGCTTGATTATTGTAGGAAAAATATGTCTTGCCAAATGAAAATCATGTAAATATGGCAATTCAGAAAGAATTGATGAAAAGATTCCTACTTGGCGTTTTGGTTTGCGAAAAGACTACTACAAAAAATATAGAACTGATAAGGAGCGGATTGAAAACTACCCTCCTAATGTAGATATTGAACAATGAAAATGGTTGGTTCTAGAATATTGGGAAAGTCAAAAGTTTCGAGTAAGTATATCATCCTTTATTTAATAACACTACTTAATAAATATAAATGCTTTGTACTGTTCCTAGACATACATATATATATACTCAAATGACTAATGTTATTTATTATTTCAAATGCAGCATATGAGTGACAATAATTCAAAGGATAGAAGTAAATAAAGAATGATGAGTTGCGTTTGCACAAAATCTATTGCACGTACTTTGCATGAAATGGTAATTGTCATCTTTAATATATGACATCCTTTTATTATTAGCTAACACTTGAAAATTTACAAACAGCGAAGCGACCAACATTCATATCGCGAAGAATCGATTCAAGCCAATATAATACTTGAAATTGTTTGTAAAAGAAAGGAAACAAAAAGATGAAAATTGGGTTGATAATGAGTCAGAATATGCATATCATAAGCTGTTAGAATTACACGAGACTCAGGTTGAACAAAATAGTGCTAATAACTTGATGGCAGGGGGTGCTTTTTCAATTGTTCTTGAATGTAAGTCTACATACATAAGAGGGATGTGAGAAAGTCCTCGGCCAACTAGAAATGACAATAACTATTTAGAAAGTTGTAGTAAAATGCCAATATACCTAGAAAATGACATTAATGCTCGGATTGAGGCTAAAGTACAACGACGGTTAGCAGATCTACTAAATTAAAAAGAAGTCGAGATTCATTCTAAATTGCTTATCGAGTTGAAAGTTGATATATATTCTGATATACGATCTTTGATTAAAGAAAAATTATGTACAATGCAAACTAAAAAAATGGTAAGTTTATCATTTCTTATTATGTTTTTAATTATTTACAATGAAAAATGGTATTAATGCTCTCTGTTCATTATTTTGCTTAGAAGCTCTCTGTATTAACCCATTGTTTACAATGGGTGGGCAGATTTACACCCCACCCAAACCATATCTTACATCAATAGTAATTGTTTGCAGAACTTGAAGAATGCAATTAACCAAATGAATGATAAAAGTGTCGAATGAGCGGATGATGACTCATTATTTAAACTTCAGGTAATCTGAGTAGTTCCCTTCTGAATCGAGAATCTTAAGGTCCCTTTTGTGCGTTTCTTTTCTGAGATCAAATGAATGTGTATACTTGATTTCTTGCGTAATTGGAGCTACCTAGATAGTTTATATAACTTCAACATCTCAGAATTTAGAAAGTTGGAAATCAAAAAGAACTACAATCTTCCAAGCAAACAAACTAGGGAAGTTTGTATAGAACCCTGAAGTTTTATCAGGAAAGTTTGTGAAAAACCTTTGACGGGCAGTGTGTTTTCTTTCGGATATAGGAATGGGGGTTCATGATATTACAAGTATTGTACGTGTCAATATTCAACTTTTGGGTTTCCATTCCTTAAAAGGTCTATATTCACCTTGGTATCTATTTATTCTTATCTATGATATCTTATTATTGGCAGTTCTAGTATTATAGATGTGTGTAGTTATATTACAACATTGCAATATTACTATTTATTCAAAGATGTGTAGTTATATTACAAATGTGTGATGCCATTTATGATTATATATCTTTTAGTAATTGATAATATTATAAAATAATATAATATTTTTGAGATATGGTATAAATATATATATATATATATATAGTAACCAAATGAAGATTGTTGTCATTTGCTTGTTACCGTTAAATTTTATTATGACTTGGTTGTATACTTTATATATATATATATATATATATATGGTAACCAAATGAAGATTGTTGTCATTTGCTTGTTGCCGTTAAATTTTATTATGACTTGGCTGTACACTTTACATGTTATTCATTAAAGGCGGAAGTTACAAGGCCGTTTGACAAGAACCGGAAGCAAACTCGTGATCAATCTAGTGAGCCTACTAACAGAACTACGAGCCAATCTAAAGTCTTAAAAGGCCAGCTGGCTTTCTCTTCTTCGACCGATCGTGTGCTAAAACATGTGGAGATTAGAGTTATTTGAAATATTATTTTCCATATTTGTTTAGTTTATTCCCGAACATGATTAGATTATATTGAGATATCTCAGATTACATATTAGAGTTATTTGAAAAATAACTAATTGCCTATAACAGCCGAACATTCAAAAAAATAAAAGACCAGATCCGATAATCTCAGTATTCAAAGGAGGCATACATGCAAATTCAAGTTCAAGTTATAAACTTTAAATTTTGAGTGCTTAATGTGTAAATTAATTGATTACTATCTTTTTTTTTATCTGATTGAATAATTAATGTGTGAATTACAATGTTACTCGGTAGCATTTGAGTTGTGTGAATTATTTTGATCTGATAATATTTTGGGCAAAGTGTCAGGATCTTGACAGACTAACATTGTGAAGCTGAGTAGCGAGAATCAGAGTGTTAATCAAAGTATCGGTATGAAGAAAAAAGGGTGTTATTCCTAGACCCTTTTTTTCATTTTCAGATATGTTGTATTTAATTACATTTAGAACACTTTTACTAATTCAGATTTCTCATTTTTACTCTTATTTTGTATAATTCTTGAGTCTCTACTTGCATAGTAGTGATTGTAAAACTTTGTTGAGATTAGAGTTGTATAATCATAAATTAGGGTAGGTTTGGAGTAGTCATTTTCTTTTGAAACTTCTATAATTATTGTTCCCAAACATTCAATGTTTAGAATAATTGTGATGAGATGAAGATGAACTCCCTTCATTTTCGGTATTACCTGACCGGTTGATTGACAATGCTTGTATTGATAGTCAGTTTGCCGATTGCTTTATGTTTTGTTTTAGGTCGGTTTTAAGGCCGGTTTTAAATTGAGCCACATAGCAATGCGTAAACTTGAATGACGTATCAAATAGCTAGTTCGTATGCCCAAATGAATGCTTCAAACTAAACCGCATCATTGGTTGTGAAACTTGTGATGGTACTTGTTGGAAACAAAACAGGGGAGAAGCAGCTCCGAGGGAGCTTGAACCTTACCAAACACAGGCACACAAAGTAGGTATACTTGTATGAGTTTGGAACCATCTCTAACCTGAAAGGATAAGTTATTAGGTTACGTGCAAAGTCAAGCATATAAACTACTACAACTCTATGTATTCCAAATGGTATCCCTCCAGCTCATACATGTTTTAATATCTGTTATAGAAGTTGTTTTGCTTAATGTAGAGTAGTATAGATCAGGTAGGATTGTCATATGTAGGATTTTTAGCTTTTCCTCAAATTGCTCTATAAAGAATCTATCAGAGTTATAAAATAGGACGATATTCCTGTTTGCTATTTATTCACTTTTCTTTTGTGCTAGTGTTTAGAAGGACATTTGAATTCAAGTTTTACAGCTTTGGATTCCTTATAGTGCCATTTTTTTAAAAAAGAAATCCATCCCCCCTACCAACCCCAACCCCCTGTGGCTTTGTTCGTGGCATTTTGAGCGAAATCTAGATTCTTTAGGGTATAGATATTGAATTCCCCAAACTTATGGCCTAATTTCACAATATGTTTAAAACTCAAGGTACTAAAGCTACTATGCCTTGCATACCTTAAGGACTAAGTTGGTGAAAAAGTCACTACACCTTAAGAACTAATATCCCCAAACTCAAGGTACTTACTTTTGTGCTCAGTAATTTGGATATTATTTCGTTAAAGTTTTGTATTGCTTAGCAATTCTTGGCACTTTGGTTCTAGCAGTACATTCTATTGTATGATGATGTCATAGACAAATCTACAAAACTAGTTTTAGAAGTTACAGACTAGAATTCTTATGCTTGTTAACTTTGGTGAAAAAGGCTATTTCGAGCTTTTAATTAGCTGCTTGAAATAAATTTTTCAGTTTATGTTTTCAATTGATGTATTTGGGAATGTGTAGTAATGATGGAATATCAATTGCTCATAGTGACACTGGTCCAGCATGTAGTGCCGATCACATCACCAGCGTTCATAATATGCCTGGATATATTGTTCAGCCGGATTCCTTGAGATACCCAACAAAAGTATATAGCATTGAACTGAAGCTCCTCTTCTCGGCTTTTCAATGGAAGACATTAGCAATGACCACCTTGGGATCCTTTGTGATGTGCTATTAGGCCATCTGGATCCCCGCACCCAACATGATGATGATAAAAACTTTTTGCAGGATGTTTTGGAACATCGTAATGTAGATTTAGTTATTCCTGTCAAAATGTTGGTGAAGCAAACTATCCATGAGGTTTGTATACGTTTTCATTTTATAAAGCTGCAATAAGTTTCTTGAAATTCAAAGAGAAAAAAAAAAACTTTTTTTGTTGAAACTCAAGTTGCTAGTTTTGTCAACGCCAGCATAAGTTTATTGATTCTGTTTTTTAAAAAAATTATTGTAAGACAATTTGATATTTATGTTGAAATCAATTTGATATTTGTGTTAAATTTTTGCCCATTAAAGTATATAAATTAAATGTAAAATTATATACTTTTTATGGTAATTATTTATTATTAAATATAATATTTAATTATAAATTTTAAATGTATTTTAATGACAAAATTATTTTGTCACTAACAAATATTATTTAGTGACAAAATTATTTTATCACTAAAAAAATTTTTTAGTGACAAAATAAAAATTTATCACTAAAGATTTTGTGACAAATGTTTAGTGACAATTTTATGACACTTTAATATTTTGTCACTAAAAATTTTAGTGACAAATTTATAATCTTTAATGATAAATTATTTTATCACTAAAGATTAATATTATTGTAGTGTATCCATCTAATTAGCCATGACTTAGCATCATTTTTCCTCAATAAATACTTCAACATAGTCTAGACAGTATAGACAGTGATTCATAAACTGATAAGATAATATATTAACTTCTTAAGTACAAAAATCATAACAAGAAGCTCTTTTGCAGTGGTAATGTACTCAATTTGAGTTTCATTCATAGCCTTACTCACATAGTAAAGAATATAGGGCTTCTTATCCTTCCCATGACCTAGAAGAGCCCTATGGCATAGTTACTAATGTTACACATGAGCTCAAAGGATAATAACAAATCAGGTGCCAGCATATTAGGTATAGTGATTAAAGAATCTTTAAATACATAAAAAATGCTTTAACACTTAAAAGTCAACTCAGAAGAGACATCATGTGACAACAACTAGCTATGAGGTCTAGCTTTAACACTAAAAAACTAAATGAAACGGTGATATACTCATCTTGTCTGAAAATCACCTTTTTATCCTTGACTATTCATAAGATTGATTGATTTTTGTTCAACTCAACTTTTACCTTATCTTCATCAATCCCATTGGATGAAATAATATACACCAGCACTATCTCCTAGGTAACCTTAAAATGACATTTTTTTAAAATTTAAGACCAAGTTACTTTCACATTTTTTTTAAATTTTTGCTAAATGTTATAGACAAGTCTTAAAAGTATATCAATAAATTGAGAAGTCATCCATAAAAATTTTGAAATAATGTTCGATTATGTTACTAAATATGCTCATCATACAATGCTAAAAAGTAACTGGCCCATTATACATTTCAATGGCATACATTTGTATGCAAAAGTGTCAAAATGACTTGTAAAAATTGTTTTCTCTTAATCCTGGAAGACTATTTCTATCTAATTGTATGTATAATACCTGTCAAGAAAATAAAAGAATGCTCTCACTGCCACTCTTTCAACAACTTTAATAAGAAATGGGAGTGGAATGTAGCCATTTCATGTCTCTACGTTGAACTTTCTATAATCAATGCACACTAGTTTGAATCCTGTTTAGAGCCTACTCATCCTATCTATTTCTTACCACTACAACTCAAGACTTATTAGGGACAAATTGGATTGGAGTAACCCATTTAAAGCCAGACATAAGATAGACGATCACATCTAGCATGTGATGACCCAAACTCAGTCCACATTAGTTGCCAAAATCCAATCGTGCAAAAAATTATAAGTTTCAAATTAATATCATAATATATCCATAAATTATAAACATAAGTACTATAAATTGAATATCCTCACATATTAAAAATCTAAAAAAAATATATAGCCCAAAAATTATAATAAAATAAAATAAAATATCAAAATATATCTCTAAAGTATAATAATAAAATAAATACTCGCTTTAGCTAAGCTATATATATGATAAAATATATATATATTAAATAATAATTAAGAATAATATATATATATAATAAATATTTAAATAATTATATATATAATATATAATCATATAAAATATATATATATTATATAATATATATTTAAATAATTATATATTTATAATATATATATTTTTATCATATAAAATATATAATATATATATTAACTATGTAATAATTATTATAATATATAAAATATATATATAATACATATAATTTGAATAAATATTATAATATAAAATACATATAAAATACAAATTGATGTTATAATAATTATTATAATATACAATAATTATATAAAAATATCTTCATTATATATATTAAATATGTATATTTAATAAATGTTTAAATGATTATATATAAAAATACATATAATTATATAAAATATAAATAATCATATAAAATATAATTACATATTATATAATATATTTTTAATAATTATATATATTTTAAATATATAATTATTAAATATAATTATATATTTTTTATTATTATATTTTTAAATTCTTAAAATTATTATATGTCTAAAATATTTTTTAGATACTTAATTATTATATAAATATAATTATATTTTCTAAATATAATTGGTTTGAAAATAATTACTCACGAAAATCCAAAAATAACTATTTTTTCAAGAATATTTATTCCCTATCAAAATACAATTAAATAGGAGAATAAATATTTTTAAAAAAATAAGATGAAAATAAAATTTTTATTCTCACCAACCAAATATGCACTAAGTACTAAATTTTAGATCTTTTAAACCCGATATTGATGGGTCTAGTATGCGCATAGGCTAGCCTGGAATGAGGCGCAACCCGCTAGGGCATCTAGTTGGGCGGCCAGGCCCAAAGAACCTCGTGCGAAGCCCAACGCCACGAAGTGGATCCTAAGCGGACAAACCACACCCAAGCCCATCCACCAGCTCTTTATACACGTCCAATCACAGTCCGCATGCTCCTCCACCCTCGACGGCGACAAACTAGCATCGCAGAGACACAGGGTGCCAACCAGTAGTAGACGCACTCAATTCTAGTAGGCTGCCGAACCCACCAATCTGCAATGGCTCAACAAAATCCCAGCAAAAATAGTCAGGCCCATATTAGCCACACCCGACGACAATCCCCTTGTCATCACATGACGACACCTAACACTTGTGGCCACTGCCAGTGCTCATTCAGGCGATGAACCCGGGCAGGACACCTATCGCTTACTCGGATGCCCAAAACCTTCTCCACGGAGCTTTCCAAATATCATCCTCCTTCACTAAGAGAAAGGAGATGAGGAAAAAAAAAAAAAAGAGAGAGGCCATACAAATTAAGCTTCACTCACAAGCTCGAGCCCAAACTCTCTAAAAGTAAGGAAAGAACCCAACTCTCTTTCCTCTAAAAACCGTCACTCCCATCCAGCGATCATTGTGAGCTACTCACCGAAGTACACAAAATGAGCCAAAACCTCCTCTAATCCACACTCGCACCCTTGCATTCGAACATCCTTGCATTCTATATTTCGTTTACCTTCATTCTCGTACAACTTTGTATTTTCTTAGAAAGATTACTAATTTGAGTATTGGAAGATTAATTAGGGAGCGAGTCCCACCAATCCTCTGACCTCTTATTAGCTGTTTGTGGTGCACAAGGTCTAGGTTGAAAGATGCAAAGATTGGACCCATTCGAGTTCGACCAAACACGATGAATCCTAAGGCTCCCTAATTTCCATGGTAACCGGGACCTGAGGACGCATCAGATATAATTATTTATCTAATTAAATACATCTACCTATTTTTTTAATTTAATTCCCTTACATAATTCATATTTGTAAAATAATTAATCCGAAAACCTTATCTTTTTCCTAGACAGGGAGCGTAAGCCCTATTTTTTTCCTTGGGCATTATGTACGGGATAGCACTTAGGATATTATACTTCTAGTTCAAGGCCTGTACTTCTTTATCGGTGAGAACAGATTAGATCGCAACGATGCCCTGGGGAATAGTTTAAGAAGTCATGGAAACAAGAAGGAAGAAGAGCAAACTTGGGCAGAATGATACAAAGGATAAAGAAATAAAAAAATGCTAGATGACCAGAGCTTGAATAGCTAAAGTCTTAGCCCAAAAACGACATCGTTTAAGGGTGCTAAAGAGGCACATCATCACAATAGTTGAGACAAGGGCCTACACCAAAGAGTGTTGTGGTGCGTCAATTTCATTAATTTCAAACACCGGAGGAGAACTCCCTCCTATTCTGACTTGTGGCTATGAAGGCTCCATGCTAACTCCGAATGGACTCATTTCTTAGCAAATGAGAGATGTTTCGTGATGCAAATTATAGAAAGCCCCTCCATTTATAATCGATGGAGAAGATCAACCAGTATTAAACAAAGAAGATTGTGCATCCCTTTATTAAGCAAAGAATCAAATCAAATATTGCCAAATAGGGCGAGAATCTATAGAATCTCTAAGGAAGAAATATGTGTGAAGATTTACAACTGGCATCTCATCATAAACATGTCGAGAATTAAAAATTCAAACCTCCCGACAGGAGCCTAATGATAGGGTCCAGTAGTCTACGAACCAACCAAAACCCAATCTGTAGAAGGAATGAGAGTTTAAACAGCGGCAGCTTATTAGAAGACCCTTAAAGCCTAAGATCTAGAAGGCATGATGATTGGCCCAGGGGATTTGACTCGAAATTGCCCAATAGTAAATGGGCCATTAGAGTTAATCGATGGGTTGTAACCAACAATTACTACGCCAAATCAGTGGCCAACAATTATTACATTACAGTGAATAATAGTAGGCGATGGTTATCGGCATAACCTCTCTTATGATTGTTGAGGCACGAGAATGCAAGTGGTAGTTGTACGAGCATTGCCCCCACATAATTTTAGAATTATAACGTCCAATGATAGCTAAATCGGCACCCTTTCTATAAATGGACCCCTTAGGAGGAAAGGGGCATCCCGATCAAAAGCATGGGTTCAGACAAGTATAAGTCGCTCAAACTCTCGAGTCCACTTATTCAAAAGCCACTCCATCTATGAATGCATGACCTAAAAGCCGCTCATTCTTTTGAGTGCACCCATTGGAGCTTGACCATCTATTCAATACTCAATCCCTACTCACATTTGTATTTACGCATACATTTTCTCCTCCTATCTTTTTCTTTGATATAGAAAGATTACTTATTTAAGTATCAAAAGACATATCGAGGAGCGAGTCCCATAATTCTTTGACCTCTTATTCGTCTATTGTGGTGTTTAGGATCCAAATTTAGAGTAACGATAATCAAACCCAAACCCAATCAGACTTAAGAGTTAAACAACACTCTAGTTCGTTTAATAATTTAGAACTAAAGACAATCAGTTATATATATATATATATATATTGTTTAAGAATAATTCTTTATAAATATTGCATTATTTAATTTGTCTGAATAATAATTACTTTATCCGGAAGTAATTTGTTTACCCAAAAATATTTATTTATTTATTATGTCTAAATATTATAAAAATAAAACAACATCATTTTTTCCGATGTTAACTGTTGTTTAAATATCATTTTCACTTTTAAATGTACTACAATCTTAGCTTTCTATATTAAATGATATTACTTTATTATTAGAAATATAATTTATATTGATTTAATAATTTGAATAACCTTGCAAATATAATCAGTTTGAATACTTGATAAATGAAAAAAATAATTTAAAACAAATATTAATGGTTCAAATTTTGCAAGATAACAAGTTAAATGGAGGATTTAATTAAACCCAGCATATTCTAACACTATCATCATTAGTACAATTTTGACGATTGTGCCTTGGCTATTTACACTTTTCACATAGTTGTCATTAATTGGCATTTTGCTCAATCCATTTCATTTCTAACTCATTTCATTTCCAAATCATGTTGGAATTTGGTACCATCCTAGGCTTGTTACACACTAGCAAATAAATAGGATGGTCTAAGGAAATAAAAACAATTAGCATAAGCTTGGAGGACAGCATCCTCCCTATAATAGGCATCAATCAACATAATTTCATCAACGTCGATGACTTCATATGCAACAATTACATATAAGTATGGTACATTTAGTTATTAAAACTTTTTATAAATATATATTTTATCAATCAAATTTATAATTTAAAAATTTCATCACTTCCTAAACACTTTGATTGCATTTGATTATAAGCTCGAACACCTATGCTTCTTAATTAAAAATTGAACTTGCTGACTATCAGAATATTGCTCACATTTATTAATAAATTCGTACACTCGTTCATAAATACTACCATGGTGGCCATATTTTCTCTATACTCTTGTCGACATGCATCAAATGGTTTGATAAAATGTGTATTCTACTAGTGCAGTGTACGTCCTTTAGTACTCTAGTTACACTCTCCGCCAAATTTATCATCACGTGTCCATAGCACCTACCACTGTCATATGACAAGGTTCACTTGCTTTTCAATATCTTGCCCATGCAACTCCACAATTTTATGTTTATTCCCTTAATTCTATCCACTTTTACTCCAAATTTTTGGAATTGAGCTTGGCTTTCTATTTTATGAAACATATGATACTTCAAATAACTTAGCTATTTAAAAAATTGATACTTATAATATAAAAATTATAAATGAGTCGGAAAATACATGCAGTATAAAATAAATCCTTAACTTTTTAAATCTTATGCGCAATATTATAGTTGGATGTAACGTGGCACAAATAGTTGTCAACATTAGTATCACATATGAGAAATAATTTTAGGGTATAGATCCGATTACATTTGTTTCATATATAAAGGTGATAATTGTTTTACTTTCTATTTTATATAATTTAAAATTTATCTCCAACTATCACAATTCTCACTTTTCACTGATGCTAAAGCGATGGGATATATATATTTATTACTATCGATAAAACTAAATATCAATAACATTTTCCTACACTTTTCATATGGAAAAGTGCCATCAATTTGAATGAGGGGTATGCATGCATTAAATCCATTGATATATGGTTTAAAACGTCCAAAAATCACCATGTAAAAACATACATGAGTTATCCTGCTACAAATCATCCTACGCTCATATCTTGGTATGCCACTATCATGTCATTTGGACTGGAAATTATATTTTTATCTCTATTCATTTACTGCTTTTCCTTATTAATTTTAGTTTCGTTTATTTATTTAATGTTACTATTTTTTCAAGGTTCAAAAAAAATTGTCCGTAAAATAGGCTAAAGCATGTGATGAGACAAAGCTTTAAAGTGGCTAAAGAATACACTCTTTTAAGTGTCGACCAACTTATCTAATTTTCCTGATTATTCATTCAATATAGAAGGGGGGAAAAAAAGATAGTCAGGGATGAATATATTTCAATGAAGAGCCAGTCAAATAAAGCATAATTGAGATTTATCCTATACTAAATCAATTCAATCAATCAAATAAATAAGGCGGAAAAATCAACCAAATAAAGAAGGTAACGTCGAACCTTTGCGCACTTGAAAACGAGGAAACCCTAACACCTCTTGCTGAAAAGGCGCTCGCAGCAGATTAGTTTTGGAGAGATTTTGAGAACAGTTACTTTAGAGTGTGAGGAGAGAGAAGTTTTTAAATGTTTATTTTAGTTACTAATTTTCAAAATTTTTATTTTTATTGGTGTAAGTATAGATGTTTCAATTTACTTTGAAGAGTTTAATTATTAATTCAAGTTTTTTTTTTAATTATGTGCTATTTGGTAAGCTTAATTATTACTGTAATTTTTTTATTTTTAGTCAATTTAAAATTATTTTTAATTATTTCACTTGCTATTTTTATCTTTATAATTTATAAATCCCTTTGATTGTATCAACTACAAAAAACAAACAAGAGATTATTATTTTTCATAATTTACTTTTTTCCATATTCAAACTACCTTTTGCTATTTAGTTTTCATTTCTTACCAATCTAATTTATTTTAATTTTAATAATTTTATATGGATTCTAAAATTATAATTTTTCTGATTTTTTATACGTTTTAACTGTATGTATTTTCTATTTTTCCTTGCTTTAATTTATCTAATACTTATTGCTTCTAAGGTCCAGTGGAGAAATGGTTAGAGGCAAGTTCCTCCTGAAATATTCCCGTCGGCTTGTGAGCTAATGAACAACAAAAATGAGCGCACGTTTAGAGATGCTTGGCTTGAAATATCTTTGCAAATGCGTTACTTTCCGTGAATGCGGAAATGAGATTTGTGAGCGGGTAATGGAGGCTTAGGCAAAGCTCCCAAAATGCACCGAAGTAGGTTTTAAGAAGGTCGAAAAAAATAGTTTTAGAGTTTAACTCAAGAGACGCTTATCCAAGCAAGAAAAAGAGGATTTTATAGAATTAGGGGCTTGTAGTTTGGAAGAGTTCAAGGTTTCACCTTGTGGTGGCATCGACCGTCGGCGCCTCATGAAGATCGAGAGAGTTCAAGAGTTCTCCCCCTAAGGGTCCTTTCTCTGCGCCACCACTGCCGTGAGGGTTTTTATACACCTTAACCCGGGGCCTGCCGCCGTTTAGGTCGTTGCTCCACGGGTTGGGCTTCAAACTTCTTTGGGCCTTCACACTGGACCCAACACTAGCCCCATGCCGGGCCGATCTGTGGTCGCAGCCTGGCGTGTCCTTTCGGGTGTAGTTTGCGGTTGCTCGGCTCCCCTCGAGATGTGCCAATATTTGTCGTCTTCCAGCTTTGCGCCTTCCCTAGGCGGTTGTGTAGTATTTTCTAGCGCCGCAGTGATTCGTTGCCTGGAATGGATGGATTCACACACCTGAGGTTGCAATGGATTTGAGGGCTTTCCTATTCCATGAAAGATGTCTGCAGGATAGCATGCCCCATTAGGTGCTGGAAGGGGCCAATTTGCCCATTAGGAGGAGGCCCTTCGATCGGTGTGACTCATCCCTTGGCTGACTTTGAAGGAGCAATACGAGGGCCTTGGTTCGTCCCGCCTCTGGTGGGAGTCCGCGAAGGAATCGGATGGACTAACTGCAGATTCGAAATTCTTGATAAAGACTGTATTCATGCCCACGCTGTGGGCGGTTCCTCATGTTTATGAGGGTGGCTTGGCCACTCTACTGTCGTCGCATGCCTCCCCCATGGAGCGAAGTCCTCCAGTGTGCAGTAGGATCACGACAGAGCTATCTCGGGGGTTTTCTCCTCCGGTGTAGGGCATCGCTCAAGATCCCTGTGCTATCGGGATCGCCACTCATAGTATTTGGAGGGGAGGCAGCGAGCAGAGCCTCCATTAGGGGAGTGTAGGCCCTTGGAGTCCTTGCCAAAGGCTTCTGCCGTAGGTGTTGGTTCTGCTTCGGTGGTTAACATTGGGTTTGTCTCCCGCCGGAGGCTAACCAACACCGACTTCTCCCGATGGTTGCGCTTATTGGTTTACCAACGGTGGGGCCGCGGTAATCTCATGTAGATCACGTTTCCCAACCTGCTCCAAGCATCCGAAGCAGTTTCCTAGGGGCCTAGGCCCCGTGCCATATTTTCTTCCTCTTTCTTGTACTTTAGCGGCTGTAAATTTTATACTTTATAAAGAAAGCCCTGATTAATAAAAAAAATAGCCCTTCGTCTTTGTTCATCTATCCTATAGCATGCATCTTTTCTTATTGACCGCATTTTTGGGTTATCCTTCATGGGCAATTTGCTTCTTCCATTGCCATCGGGGGCACTTGAGTGGCATCATCCGCTTCGTCGCCCACGGTCAATTCTACTGGTCTCGTCCCTTGAATCCTAATGCAGACCTTCAACGGGAGGACACGGCAGGAGGAGACTTTTGGCGGATGACACTATGGGAGCTCAGACGCCACATGTGGATGTCATATCTGCCTGCCCATCTGGCACATTAAATGTATGGGGAATCACGCGGTGCTGCGCCATAATGATTCACTTTGGAAAGGCGTGAAGGACCACTTTGCCACGTGCCCGGGCGTCCGTTGGCTTTCTCTGGAGGCTTTGTCTTTAGAACAAGCCTTGTGGCTTTGCTTTTTCCGTGCTAGAATGGCATTGTCCATTTAAGCGGCCTTTCGTGAAAATCCCTTCTTTGACGCTTCCTTACACAGCGAAAGTTTTCA
The DNA here is from genome assembly GCA_033239525.1 of Nepenthes gracilis. Classification (NCBI taxonomy): domain Eukaryota; kingdom Viridiplantae; phylum Streptophyta; class Magnoliopsida; order Caryophyllales; family Nepenthaceae; genus Nepenthes; species Nepenthes gracilis. Next base: position 27,028,157 of record BSYO01000006.1, on the reverse strand, counting down.
ACTTCCTCCAGTACCTTCTTATGTTGAGATGGATTTGAAGAGAAGTCCTTCCGCGAGCGAACTTCTAGGGCAACCAAGGAAGGGGTCGATAGGCCTCGGGTTCCGTTCGGGCTTGAGTGCCAACGTTGCTTTGATGGTAGACTACGTGATCCCCAAAGGATTGGGCTTATCATGCTCCCGACTCCACAGAGACAACGCCCCTCGAGAGTTTCCACGGGGATGCTCTAAGAGGGTGGCTTCGCTCCCCATGCTGCACTCGTACGCGCTGGTTGAGGCATTGGGCATTCTCCGAGGCTTTACCAAGGGAGCACACCGTTTGTACTGATCTTTCTTTTGCCTTTCTCCCGCCTTCATGGATTGTGGATCTTGCAAGGAGCATACCGATGGTTCTTCCGCTTCCGGATTCGGAGGATTCATCTCTATGTCTTCGAGAATTGGTATCTCCTCGTGGGACCAACCTTCTCTCCGTGAAGAACCGACTGAGACGCTTCTTCTTCCCGCAGGAGTCTCCTAACTCTAAGCTCGATGAATGGGGCCAACAAGATGTTACAATTTACTTTGAAGAGTTTAATTATTAATTCAAGTTTTTTTTTAATTATGTGCTATTTGGTAAGCTTAATTATTACTGTAATTTTTTTTATTTTTAGTCAATTTAAAATTATTTTTAATTATTTCACTTGCTATTTTTATCTTTATAATTTATAATCATCCCTTTGATTGTATCATCGATTCAAAAAATCATTTGTTTTATATTAGATTATTCTTTTTCATAATTTACTTTTTTTTCTATATTCAAACGACCTTTTTGCTATTTAGTTTTCATTTCTTACCAATCTAATTTATTTTAATTTTAATAATTTTGTATGGATTCTAAAATTATAATTTTTCTGATTTTTTATACGTTTTAACTGTATGTATTTTCTATTTTTCTTGCTTTTCCTTTATCTAATACTTAGTCGCGAGCACGGTGCACCGGTCCCGATTATCGTGAGGAGCCGGAGGGGGGAGCGCGCACTTCAACACCTCATGGATCTTGAGAGGTCGGAGCGTTTTGAGGCGGGCATCCGATCTCCATCTTTATTACCTTGGGACATACACAATACAACTAACAAATAGATGGTTAGAGGCCCACGGACGGCTCTCCTACCGGAAATATTCTCCGACGCCTCCGTGGCACTTTTCCATCAATGCTTCGAGCGGTCGTTTAGAGATGCCCCTAATATTTGCGTAAGACTTAGCTAGAGTCCGTGAATGCCGCCTATGAGATTAGTAAGCTAAACAATGGGAGGCTTAGCTCCAGAACTGCACCTTCGTAATCTTTCCACTCAAGTTGCCTCGGGAGGTAAGGTCGAATCGAAAAATAGTTTTAGAGTTTAACTCTCGAGACATAAAATCGATTATCCAAGATCCAATCTCTTCCTCCGAGAAAAGAGGGATTTCAGGAGGCCCCCAAATTAGGGGAGATCGGGCGCAAGAATCCTCGACGCAGGGATTCATCACCGGAAGCTGATGTCTACGAAGGAGGTCGAGCAGTGTCGGAGATGTCACCTTGTGGGATGACAACTAGACCCTATCCAGCCTCGAGGGCACGGCTCACTCCATTGGAGGCGATGATTGGTAAAGAACCGTGGGGAAGGATGACATCCCCCTATGCCGTCTGTCTCGCTCTTGTGCTTCCTAACGCTCCCAAGGTGTCTTCCATCCGTAACTCGGGCGCAAGACGAGTCTTGCCCAGAAATTTCCTAAGGAGGCCGCCCATCATATTTCGGGAGAAGTTTTACTTGTATATGTTACATCGTTTTTTTCGCTGCTCCACGGGTTGGGCTTTGTACAAATGAATTTGAAGTCACATTTTTTTACATTCAACACCTTCAAGTGTGACATTAGAGATTAATGTACATTCTTGATCCGAACTTCAAAGCAGATCCTTTCTGGGTGTAGTTTGACTTGTTTTGACTCGGCTCACACGAGATGTGCCAATATTTGTCACCACTAAACAAATAGGAGGTCAAAGGCGGTTGTGTAGTTATCCCACCGCGCCGCACTCCGATTCTAAAGTGGAATGGATGGATTCACACCCGGAAGGTAACTAGAAATGGATTTGAGGGGAGAGTTCCTATTCCATGAAAGATGTCCGAGAGGTAGCATGCCCCATTAGGTGCAAGAAGGGGCCAATTTGCCCACAAATGGGAGGGCCCTTTAATTTGTGTGTGACTCATCCCTTGGTGGATGCTTGAAGGAGCAAATACAAGGGCCTTGGTGTAGTCCGTCCGTGTGTTTTTTCGGAGTCCGAGCCGGAATCGGATGGACTAAGCGTAGTAGTATTTGGAACTCTTTATTTTAAAGGTGATTCATGATCTTCTTTGCCTGGAATGTGTGATCCCTCTTGTTTATGAGGGTGGCTTGAGAAAGGCACGAGTTGCCGTTATGCCTCCCCATGGAGCGAAGTCCTCCAAATTACTAGGATCACGGCGTAGCTATCTCGGGGTTTTCCTCCTCCGGTGTAGGGCATCGGGAAGATCCCCGTGCTTGCCATGGATCGCCACTTGTCAATACTATGTGGATTTTATGAGGCGTAGTTAGAAAAGAGCCATCCATTAGGGAGTGTAGGCCCCAAGGCGTCCTTGCCCGTGAAAAGGCTTTTTTTTTTGCCACATTAGGTGTTGGTTCTCCGGCCAACGACCTGGTTAACATTGGGTTTGTCTCCGTCGGAGGTCGATCAACACGCTGACCGCTCCCGATGGTTGCCTTCGTAAATTCAGCTTATTTCCTTGGTTTACCAAACGGATTTGGGGCCGCGCGGTAATCTCACCCATTTATCACGTTTCCCAACGTGCTCCAATCTTCCGTTTAACGCTTCTTGGGCCTAGGCCCCGTGCCATATTTTCTTCCTCTTTCTTGTACTTTAGCTGCTGTAAATTTTATATTTTATAAAGAAAGCCTTGATTAATAAAAAAAAATAGCCCTTCGTCTTTGTTCATCTATCCTATAGCATGCATCTTTTCTTATTGATCGCATTTTTGGGTTATCCTTCATGGGCAATTTACTTCTTCCATCAAATCGCGTATCATGTGCACCCGTTCTCGCGCATCTATGAGTGTTCTCTTCTCGGGAGAGCCCGCGGTCACCCGCGATCTTTGCCCCTAAATTTTAGTATCCACCTTCAATTTCGGGAGGACAAGCCTGGAGGAGACTTTTCGCGATGACACACCATGGTTCTCTCAGCGCAAACGCCCCATGTGGATGTCACATCCGGTGACCGCCATCTCGCACATTAAATGTATGGGCTTAATCACGCGGTGACGCGGAGTAATGATTCACTTTGGAAAGGCGTGAAGATTTAGGGGTTTGCCACCACTAGTGGGCGTCCGTTGGCTTTCCACCGCGTTTGGTTTTGTCTTTACAACAGCGAAAGGTCGAGGTTTTAATGTGGGTTTTCCCCGTGCTAGCACCACATTGTCCTTTAAGCGGCCTTTCAAGAAAAGTCCCTTCTTAGAGACATCCTTTTTGACGTTTTTTTGAAATTTTCAACTCGTTCACATGAACAAATAAGAGAGAGAATGGCAAAGAAGATAGGGTCTCCATTCCTTATGCTTCACGAACTTCTAGGACGACGCACCATAGGGTCGAGTATTTTCTTCATGTTACGACAATGAGTGCCAACGCTATTTGATGGTAGACTACTTGGATCCCCACTGAATGGGCTTATCATGCTCCTTGACTCCACAGTAGAGGAAAATTTGCCTTGCTCGGATAGTTTCTACGTTCTAGAGAACTGGGCACCATCTAAGAGGGGGCCTTCATCCGCTTGTTGTATGCACTCGTGACGCGCGTTGGTTGAGGCATTGGGCTTAGGCAAGCTGACGAAACTTTACCCCAACACCGTTCAGTATCCGGAGTGCGTGGCTGTTCTCCCGCCTTCACCCATAGGCTGGTTGAGCCTAGGCGATTGTTCTTCCGAGCACGGTTTGGAGGAATGGATCTCTATGTCTTCCCAGAATTGGTATCCACCACGAGGCACCAACCCACGACTCCGTGAAGAATCTCTAACTTGGTGTTCGCTTCTTCTTCTTCTGCGAGTCTCCTAACTCTAAGCTCGCATGTTTGAAATATGCCCAATCTCAAAGTACTTCACCGGAAAGTGTCCTCGCAGGATACTAAGGATGAATCGAGTTGATCACCCATTAACTCCTAGATGATGACATTCTCCGTCCCAAGGCTACTATCTCGACGTTTTCATTTTTGAGGAACACTAGGTGGGGCCTTAATCTAGTTGGGGCGACTCGCCGCCACTTGGTGAAGAAGAAGCCCGAGGATGTTTTGATTCTCGAGCTATCAAGAGAAGACGCCGAGGAGAGTTGCCCACTGTTTGAATGGCCTTAGGGAGGAGGGTATTGAGGCTCCACCAAGAGGCCGAGGGAGGTGGACTGAGGTACCTCCACCACAAGATCGCAAGGTCTGGCCAGCTGTGGTCCACCGCATGATCTTGAAGCCCAACTTTTCTTCCAGGCGTGCGCCGCATATGCCGAGGAGGACTTCTCTTAGGGAACCAGCCCGCTTAGGAATCGGGCATTTTAGGTTAGGAGTGTATCCTCTCTGGAGCTCCATTTTGAAAGGGTCTTCTCGTGGGTTCCTTCCGTTGATCCGGGAGTCGCGGGTGATGATTGCTATAGGGTGCACCTCATCCTATTATCGCGTGTTTGTACTTGAGGAGCCGAGGGGAGCAACACTGGTATGGCCAAGACCAACTCGGAGGGATCTTGAGCTACTACTGGAGCTTCGCCTGCAGCCGTTTGGAGGTGGGCATCCGAGGATGCACCCGTGGTGTTTTCAAAGCTCTAGGCTCTTGTTCAATCTAAAAGCGCCAAGTCTTGGATTGACTTTGCTCGGACGGGTACCTCGTTGGGAGGGTCCAATGCCTTAAGTCCCTTAGATTTGATTGACCGCCTCCCGTGGCACCAAACCATCCAAGCTTCGCAAAGGTCGCTAGACGAAGTCCTACAAGAAGCCCCTAGGTTTATTCTTAGTAAGGAGACTCGCTCGCTAGAGTCCATACGCAACTTCCGCCTAGAGTCCTAATCGCTTTGAGCCGAACATTCATCTGGATCACCCATCCACATTTCGGAACTTTGGACCTTCGCTCTTTCCACACTCCCTGATCGTGAGGGTCGTCTAGAGTCGAGGTCGCCGCCTCGACGATGAAGTCCACTAGCCTGACCCTTGAGGGTCGGCCACAGTCAAAACTCCACATTGAACTCTCCCATCTCTATAGCCCACTTGACTAGTCACTCAGAGGTTTCTGGCTTCTGTAGATCGACTTTAGGAGTTAAACCGTTAGAATGATGATCCGGTGAGCATGAAAGTAGGGTCGTAGCTTCCGTGCCAAATTGATGAGTGTCAATGCGATCCTTTCGGTGTGCGGGTAACGGGTTTCCACGTCTATCAGCACCCTACTTATTTAATACACTAGTTGTTGCACTCCCTCGTACTCTCTGACTAGCATAGAGTTGAGTGCCATGTCTGACGTAGACGAGTAGAGGTATAGGTCCTCGCTCGTGAATGGGAAGCTCAATAGAGGTGGGCTGATGCGGTTTGCCTTTAACTCTTTGAAAGCTTCCTCACATTCCTCAGCCACCGAAATTTCAGACGATTTCATCCCTCTAAGCACCTTGAAGATGGGAAAGTATTTATCTGCGGACTTGGCTAGGAATCGCGAGAGGGCTGCTTCTCATCCTGTGAGCTTCTGTACTTCCTTCACCATTCGTGGAGGGTTCATGTCGAGGATAGCCCTGATTTTTTTCGGGTTCGCTTCTATACCGCATTGTGACACAATGAAGCCTAAGAACTTTTCGGAGGTCACCTCGAATGCGCATTTGGCCCGATTAAGCTTCATTCTATGTGTCCGGAGGACCTGGAAGGTCTCCTCTAGGTTACGAACGTGGTCGTCGACTACCTTACTTTTTACTAGCATGTCGTCGACGTACACTTTCACGTTCTTTCAGATCTAAATCTCGAACATCTTCTTTACTAGGCGCTGATAGATTGCCCCGGCATTCTTGAGGCCAAAGGGTATCACCTTATAGTAGTACGTCCTTTGGTCGGTCATGAAGGAGGTATGCTTCTCATCGTCCGGGTGCATCTTGATCCGATTGTAACTTAAGTAAGCATCCCTGAAGCTCAGGAGCTCATCTCCGAATGTGTAGTCCACTAGCTGATCGATCCGAGAGAAAGGAAAGCAATCCTTTGGGTAGGCTTTGTTTACGTCGGTGAAATCCACGTACATCTGCCACTAGCCATGGCTCTTCTTCATGAGCACGACGTTGGATAACAAGTCAGGATATTAAACCTCTTTAATAAATCTAGTGTCCAACGGTCTTTTTACTTTCTCCCTTATAGATACCAACTTTTTGACGGAGTAGTTCATGCGCTTCTATCGCACGACTTGTGGTCGGGATTAAGGCCCAACTTGTGGACCATTACTCTGGTCAGAATCCGGATATGTCGATAGGAATTCATGCACACACGTCAGAGTTCTTCCGCAGAAGGTGATTAATCAATCACGGTCAGCATGAGGGAGAGAGCTGTCCACATGTACACACTTTTCTGGCTCGGTAGGATCCAAATGAATTATTTCGGTTGCTTCTCCTAACTAGGCCTGTTACAGCATCGCTTCATCGTGGAATCTAAGTCTCCGTCTTAAAGGTCTAGCACCACTGGAGCGACTTGGTATAAGTAGCACATCCGTCCCATTCCCTGGTCCCCGAGTACCTCCCCTATGCCGCACGGGATTAAAAACTTCATCTTTATATGAGGAATCGATGTAACGGCCCTGAAGGTTTTGAGGAAAGGTCTGCCCAGGATGGCATTGTAAATAAACAGTAGATCAACAACGAGGAACGTTAACTCCCACTTTGCAATACGTGGGTAAGTTCCCATCGTGACCTCTAGCTGGACTATCTCCTATAAAGGTACAGGTTCGTTGCCTAGACCATATAGAGGGCCATCGGCCACTTTCATTTGGCTTCACCTCAATCCAAGCTTGAAAAAGATACTAAGATACAGTAAATTTTGAGAGTTTTCAATATCAACGAAGACCCGTTTCAATTGGTAGTCAACTGTCTCACTTAAAATAAAGGCGGAAACAACAAGTGGATCAGAATGAGAGAAGGTTATATGAGTCATATCGTTGCTACTAAAGCTAATTATATCATTCCTATCTCCTATCTTCGCTCTCTTGCTGCTGGAAGTCGATTCGGGTTGTGCCTACCTGCTGCTCTTGGCTAGCGAGGTTGAGATCATGCTGATCACGCCGATAGCTGTACGATGCCTGGGAGACTTGCTTGCCTCACCTTCTGAGGCTGCGAGGGCCTGCCCCAAGCCCTTCATGAACCATTTAAGGTGTCCACGGCGGATGTGTTCTTCTATCTCCTTCTGTAGGGTCCGACAATTCTTCAATGCCGAGGCGGACCAGATGCCACGGCTGCTTCTCCTCTCTCCGGTTGGAGGCGAACCAATTCAGGAAGTTGTCCGTGAGCTCATCGAAGAAGCGGATGAAATTTACAAGAAGTCGTGGAATCAAAGCAGCGCGTTCCCATGAGAGTAACGGGAAAGCCCTGGCACATCATAGCCTCGCTCACTCTCTGAAGAAATAGGTGAGTACAAAAGCAGTTGAGGTGATCCATCGGATCCTTACTCCCGTCATACCCTTCCGGTACGGGCATCTTGAACTTGTGAGGGAGCAGCTAGGTCCGGAGATCCATGACGAAGGGTGACCTTCATAGGTCGGCGAAGGATCGTGCGGGTCTCTCCTTGTACAAGAAATCCCAAAGTACTTTCATATTTTCCTCCATCGGTTGGTCGACTCACTTCTATGCGCGTTAATGACATCGCGAAGCTCCATGTGACCCTATTAGTGTTGCTGAACTTGTTGGTTGTGGCGAATTTCCACGCCGGGTGGCCGCGCACTATTGGAGTCTGCAGCAGTCGGCCTCCCTTCGTCGTGGGAATTATGGGGGTTACGCCGCTCTGAGCTCTCCTTTTGCTCGTCCCTACTAAGGTGGTTTTCACCCACAGACCGAGTCCTATTGCCGAAGGCCGCCTAGGCCCTAGCATCGTGAGGCTGATCTGCTTTTTCCTTGGGGTTCTTGCACGACACCTTCCCCGCCTAGAGGAGGACGCCTCGGATGCTGGAGGAGCGGCCCCCATCCATGGTGTGCCCATTCGGTTACAGAGGGCTTGGATCATTAGCCTCATATCGCCCATATCCGCTATCAGGCGGTGAATGTCGGGCTCTGGATGGATGTCTGCACGGCTACCCACTAAGGGGCCGTCACCGCAGGCAACGACGTCTCTTGCTTGGTCGCTGGCTTGTACCCTGGTGTTTACCATCTTATTGCGAAGGAAGGGTGTAAGAAGGAAACACTAGGCTTCTTATCTCGTTCCTACAGACGGCGCTAATGTTACGTTTCGAGTCTCGATTGTCGTACGGATTAGGGAGCCTTCGAATTCCTCGTCGTCCAGAGGTGGTCGCGAGCGGGTTCGATCTCCGTCTCTGTTAACTTAGGACCTGCACAATACAACTAACAAACAGGAAGTCAAAAACCCGACGAGATTTCTCCCACCAAAAATATTCTGACGCGCAAACCAATACCCGTAATGAACAGAAATGGGCGCATGCTTAGAGGTGCACAGAACTATGTTGCAACTGTATTAAGAGTGCGTGAATGCAGGAATGGGAGATTAGTGAGCAAGTAATGGGTGGCCTAGTTCCCGAAATGCACCGCAGCAGATGGCTAACTCTCATTGCCGAGAAGGCTGAGAAAGTCGAATCTAGAAAATGGTTTTTGAGTTTAACTCGCGAAACGTAGAGTCGATTATTTAGGATCCAATCTCTTCCCCTATAGAAGGAGAGGGATTTTATAGGCCCCCTGATTGGGGGGCTTTGGGTATGAGAATCCTCGTCACAGGGATTTTGTCGGCGGTGATTGTTGACGATAGTCGCCGGTGTATTAGTTGTCGCCTTGTGGTGGCAGGTGGACCACCAGCGCCGTAGGTCACGCTTGGTTTACCTTTTGCGTTAGGATTGGCCGGAGAACTGTCGACAGCGGCGTGAGCCGTGGTTGGCAGCACTGACTCTCCCCCATTGGGTCGTTTCCTCTACGCCACCACTGTCGCCCGATAGCCATATTAATGGGCTGTAAGCGACGCCCATTGGGTGTGAGTACGGGCCACCATGTAGGTTGTTTTGGGACGCTTGGCTAATTTTATTGTTTAGGTCGTTGCTCCATGGGTTGGATTTTAAATTTCTTTGGGTCTTCACAAACGACCCAACAATACTTTCCATTCTTTGTGCATTCTTTTTAAGTCAATTACGGCAATGATCAGTTAAGTCTATTCAATTGTTACACGCTTTTTATTTTATTGGCTGAAACTTATGGTATTTCAAGTATTATGCCTTTACTTCACTTTAGAATTATTTATTTTAACTCTATTATTAGCTTTTAGTTTATTTTTCAGTAGTTGTTTGAAAGTTTTTCATAATAAAATCGTTTGATTTTTATTTTCTAGAATTTTTAAAAGTAAAACTTTATACTTTTTAAAGTTATATCATAAATATCTAACATTAAAATACCTTTCTCTATTGATATAATTCTAACTTATTTAGATGACTATACAATATTTTAAATACTTATAATAATAAATATATACGTTTTAAGATAGATCAAATTGTTATACTGTTACCAAGTAATTAATTTTTACATATTTTTGATGCCTAACTAGACTACGTCTCTTCACTGCTACACGGGAAGTCGCAACCTTTGAAGGAGCCTACATTCCTTCTCCCCAGTGGAGAAAGACCGTCCTTCTTTTGATTTGGGTCGTCGGATGTAAAATTCGATGGTTACGTGTTTTGGATGATTAAATTTAAAATCGAACGGTCCACGTTATATTATCCATTCAAAACGCGTGTGGCCGGCCAAATTTTATATCCGATTCGACTAATGAGAATTTAGATGATCATCTCCACAAAGAGAAGGACGCCCCCGGATCCATGGATGTCTTCATCCTGTCATCTTTTTTTTTTGAATTATTATTTGCTTAAAAATAGAATTTATTAAAAAAAACGGAAAAAAGGTTACTTATTTGTTAGACTAGATTTGAAAATTTTTGCAAAAAATCACAAAACAAAATAAAACTTTCTTTTTTGCAACATGAAGTAATTAAAAAAAAAAAAAAAGATTACCTTCCTTACTCATTTTTTTCATCGTGGAGCATAACAGAAGGAAAATCTTCTAAAAAATATCAATCCCAAAAGTTCCTTCCTTATATTCTCATTATTTTTGTTCATGATTTAAATTTTCCCATAATCCATTTTTTAATTATTTGCCCAAAACAATAAACAAAAAAAATTGTCAAAAAATTCAATAAAACAAATTTTTTAAAAAAGTTAATTTTTTATTTCTTTTTCTTAAATCAGATAATATAAAAAAACGTTAATAAAAAAGAGAAAGCGAATAAAAAATTTTCTTAAAAAGAATCAAAAATTTCTTTTTTTTTTTCTTTTGTTTACCTACTTTAAACGTGAACACTCAACAAAAAAATCAGCAAAAAAGAAAAAAAAAATCAATCATAAAATTTCTTTGTTGTTCTTATTGTTTTATGCCAACTTATTTTTTCATTTAAATCTGAAAATAAAAAAAATACTTGGTGTTTATTTATTGTTATTTTTGAATTTTTAGTTAGATATTAAAACTTTAAAAAAAAATTTCAAAAGAAGCATAGTTTCACTTGGTTAATTTTACATGCTGGATACATTAACAGAAATTTAAAAACATAAAAAACATAACTTAACAAATATCCGAAAGAAATATTCTTTACTTTTTGTCATTATTTTGTTCACACTATTCTAGTTTTTTATAAAAGAAAAATGAAAATGAAAAATTGAAAAAAAAAAAAACTATTTTATCCAAGTTGCATGTCGCTTCTATGTGTTTTTCTGCTTTTTTTTTTTTTTTTTTGCAACAAAAAAAAACCTTTGATTTATTTTATTTTTTTATTTATTTATTGGTCATTATTTATATTATGCCTTAATGTAGGAATAATCTTACACTACACATGGCATATTTAGGTGAAAATATAGTTTAATGAGAATCTTCCATTAGATCCTGTTGCGTCCGGAGAATCTGACCGTACGTTAGTCGAAGCGCGAATGACTTTTTTCGAAAAACGGACGGATAGAACGGGCAAAATACAAAGTGAACAATGGCTGCTCAAGTAGAGAAAAAGAAACGTTAGGGGAATGGGAGGACACGCAGTTTACGTGGAAAACACCGTAATCGATGAGGGTGAAAAACCACTAGCGTGAATGATAGACTTGAGAAATCTCACTATCGTGATGAAAAGATACAATGAACGCCTTTAAAGTTGTTCGCTTTCTCCGTAATTACAAACAAGAAAGAGAGATGATTTCTTCCTTCACTCTTTCTCTTTGCTTTTCTCTTCTCTAGGGGATTTTCTTGCTCAAACGTAAACAAATAGGAATTCGAGAATCAGGACCATTCCTTAGTAGCCAAGAAGGGGTATTTATAAAATTTCGATGCCGTTGGCGGGCGACACGTGGCGCCGACATGTCGTGCCGCCGCTACCATCGCTCTATCAGGTGCGGCGGCCATGACAGGGGACACTGTCACCGCCGTAGAGTCTGCGTCAGAACGCATGGCCTCGCAGTGCGGCGTGTCGTCGGTCAGTTTGTTGCCAGGGGCAAGACGTCTATGCAAGTCATCCAATCAGCGTCTTGGCTATTTTGGCTTTTTTCTCGACGGTCATCGTCCTTAAATGGATCACAGCGCCCTTCTTCGGGTTCACAAACATTGTCGTTTAATTTGATTCTTCGTCTTTCGAGAAATGGGTTAGTCATTTGGGCCGATTTGACTTCAGGCCTTTTCGCAAGGGCTTCCACGCGATCCTTTAGGCTTGTGATTACAATTTTGGGCCTTGAGTTCCGGGACCTATCAGATCCTATTAACAACTACTTTCTACTTTCATATTATTACACCACCAAATAAGACATATTCTTACACCACCAAATTATAGTCTTTTTTTTTCTTTTAATAGTCTGATAAGATATTTTATCAGTATAAGAGAGATTTAAAATTTTCTTACTTGTTTGTTTACATCATAATTTTTAGATATTGCACATGTAGCACTTCAATATTTTATACATAGGTTATTTAGATGCGTGATCATTAATTAAAATGCATTAACTATAGAAGATTTTTTTGACATGATAATTGATCTTTGGGTCTTAAGACTTTAGATATTCATCGATCACATTTTACGCTAAATCTAATTATTTTGGTAGATGGTGGAGAATTGGGTTATAATTGAACTATTGATGGATTTATTTGTAATTGGGTAGGATCAATTTGAAGATAACCAAATTATAACATTTGGAAGATAAAAATAAATAAGGATTATTTAGAAGGTGGGCTCAGGGGTATGATTGACTGAGAATTTTAAAATATATCAAGTTTACTTTTATTTGAAAGTTGAATCGAATCAAAATATTTTTTTTATATTAAGATGTAATTAAAATATTATATTATTGTCAGTTCAAAAATCTACCATCTATTTTTTGTAAATTATTCAACTTTAAATAATTTATAAAATTCAAATTTCTCACATAATATATCTAATAAAATTATTATAACTAGTTTCTATAAAAACAATATTTTTTTAGAATTTAAGGCCACTATAAAAGTTTAAATTAAAATTGCAGTATATAAAAATCTCAGTTCATGATGTTTATTGTATAGAACGAAGAAATGATTTTGGCATAGAATTTATAAGTTTCAAATTTGAATATATTAGATGTATTAAAATTATAATATTGATAAATTTACTTTTTATTATTAGTGTTGCATCCGTCAAGGCCCGAACGCGAATGACTTTTTGAGCGGATTTGGACGGATGAAAACGGCAACACAAAGCCAATGGAGCTCGAGTAGAGAAAAAGAAACGTGAGGAAATGGGAGGACACGCGTTTTATGTGGAACCCCCGTAACACGAGGCGAAAAACACTAAGAAAAACAAAGAAATCAAAAATCTCACTATTGTGATGAAAAGATAAAATGAACGCCCGGGAAGTCAGTTTTCGTGAATTACAAGAAAAAGGAGATGATTTCTTCCTTCACTCTTTTCTCTTTGCTTTTCTCTTTCTCTAGGGGATTTTCTTGCTCGAACGTAAACAGATGGGAATTCAAAATCGATGAGCTAAGAAGGAGTATTTATAAGATTTCGAAACCGGGCGCATGGCGTGTCGTGGCACTGCCCGCCATCATCGCCACTACTATAGGTGCTATGATATGAGTAACACCACACCGACCGCAGATTCGATAAGAGGAAATTTTCTTTTCTCTCTAGGGATTTTCTTGCTCGAACGTAGCGGATAGGAATTTAGAATCAAGACCCTTCCTCACTGTGAAGGGGTAAACACGACTGTAGGTCCCACAAGAACCGAACATCCAAAAATAACAAGAGTGCCAATAAAAGAGTAATCCTCCGGAACTGGATATCAACGATAGGTTGGGATTTCCGTCCCATATGTCGTGCGACACGTTACGCACGATAACAATACAACATGGATTCCATTGAATCCGAGTATCACAAGATTCACACAAGGATACTGCCACCACAACAAATAAGGTACTCACAATCATGGAACATCACAAAGAATCACCCGGATCTTATTCCGCCACTTTGAACCAAAGGCTGCATATATTCCCCAACAGCTAGGTACTTGCACGAGCTACCTGATGCTCGCAAGTTTGACCTCCGACTAAATTCATGGTCCACAGAGACTCTGCCTCACACAGTACTAACGTCTCCCGAGCATGCTCACATCATGCTCCTCTTCCGACTCTACCAAAGACGGGAAGACAACTCACACGCTAAGATCTCCCGCCATGATATCCTCGATATCACGATCTACGGATGATCACAGGGTCATAAGCATCCCGCCACACTAGGCAACGTACCTCAATACACCAGGATAAGGAAATCGATATCGGATAAGTGTAGATCACATTAAAGTACCAAAATCTCCCATTCGACCAGATACTTTAATATTTTCACACACTCTCCTCAACCTTGACCGTAGTAAGCCAATAAATTCCGATACTCACACTCTGAGTATAACGCAAAGAAGTTTCGCAACATCAACAAAGGTAACGCCGTTTGGTGATTTTGACCGTCTTCTACGCAATCAAATCCAACACAAAGGAACGTGTCTCAGAACATTCAAAAGGAATACAAAGGTCGAGATATGATCGACTCCACTATTTCACTATTTTTTTCTATTTTAACTCGGAACGACGCCTACGACTAAGGCCAACAATATTTTTATCTCAATTCTCAACCCCAATTAATTTAATAAGCTCCGTCAATTACTAGAATCCCGAACACGGCAAATTACCTCTTTTACGCAAAATGTAAACGTTCTCTATATTATTTACCGTATATACACGTGTACCCATATATATATATACATACATAACACATATACATGCTCACCATTTTCAATTTCCAGCCCAACAATGGCCCACTAATATACCCACTTAACTCAAGTCTACTATCATTCTATAACAGCACACTGGGCCCAGCCCAACACACATAATACCTATTCTGGCTCAGCCCAAATTTATATTAAGCACATAATGGGCCCAATTTTGTCCAGCCCAATACACTAACACACACATCCACTTACACACATATACATACACACTTGGGCCCAGCCCAACACTCTCACGTACACACACACACTTACATTGGGCTCACGACCCATTACACAACCCACAACACACACACATGTTCGGCTCACAGCCCAACACACTCAAGCACACACACTCACTTGCACTACCCTGGGCCCAGCCCAGTACGCACATCCAACCCAACACACACACACACTTGGGCCCAGCTCAACACGCCACACATACTCACACACACACTTGGGCATATGGCCCAACACACTTAACACACACACCTCACTTGGGCCCAACACATACACACACAAATACTCACACACACACAACCTAGGCCCACAGCCCAACACACACACAACATAGGGCCCACCAACACACACAGCCAGACCCACGGCCCATGCTGCCGTTCACCAACCCAGCATCGCACTTCACCCACACACGGCAGCACTCTGCTGCCTCGCACACAGCTCGCACACAAGCACAATCACAGACCCACGCACTCCACCGATCACCACAGCCGACCAACTCCACCGAACACACCGGCCGTCCATCACACCGGCCATTACGCACGGCTGCACACACGAAATATACATACATATATATATTTAATCATTAATTCCCGCATCCCTCACGACGTTATCGGCCAGAGCACGAAGCTCTGTTTTTCCGCAATTTCAAATTCAAGTCCAACATGGCTAATCCTTACCAATCCACGGCAAATTAGCACATTACTAACACCAACAACAAGGATTACGGTGTTCATGAGAGAAGGGGGATTGGCTTGCAGAGAAGGGGAAATTTACTTGCGATTAGAGGAGAGATGAAAGCATAGGAACACTTGCAGTTAGAGAGAAATGACAGAGGAGAGATTTCACTTGCCTGGAGAGACGGCTAGGGTTTGCGATGGCAGCTTTGGCTTCGGCTCAACAGCAACGTCAACGGCAACAGGGTCGACGATAGCAACCAGGCACGGCACAACAGCGAAATCGACCACGGCGATGGAAGAAGACGCCTCAGAAATGGCTTCCCGAAGCACCAATCTCTCTTGGCTCACCCTCACAGCATCACTTCTCTGCCTTTCCACTCGTCCGCATACACACACCAGCGCTCGGATTATATAGACCATGGAGACGAAACGGTGAGGGAGCAGGAGGAATCGGGCGTTAGGCCGATGTGGCAGATTCGAATGGTTTTCTGCAGAGGCCGTTGCGAGCGCGAGAAGGAGAGGGAGAGAAAGAGAGAGCAGAGGAGAGAACGAGAGAGACGAGAGGAAGAGAGAAAGAGGAAGTGGGGACGGCGAACGCAGAGAAGAAGCTTCCAGAGGAAAGGTGAGGTGGCATTGAGGGTTTGTTTTTCAATTAAATATTATTATTATTATTATTATTATTATTACGTTATATATTATTTTATTTTATTTTATTTTTATACGAAATTAAATAATTTTAAAATTAAATTTCAATCTCCTTTATAAAATATCAGTTAGCTTTTTAATTTACTAAATTAATATTATCTTTTGGCCTACCTACAATTAAATTAATTTTTGCCGGTCTTCAATTAGATAACTAAAATAATTTACAGGCAACATATTAGGAATTTAATTTCTTGTAATCATTAAGAGAGTGGAATGCTCCAGGGTGTTTGTAATGGACTAATTCTCGGTGCACTAGATGACACTGCCACAATCCAAATTCAACTTTGTAGATGGAGCATTCCTTCTTGGCCCCGTTCAGTTTCTCATTGAAGGAGGAGACCAAGCACCCCATGTTGGCTTAATACCATTCCAATCCCAAATTTTGGCACATCGTGTTGACTCTAAATATCTTATTAAAATCTAGTGGCACAAGAATCAGGGCTTCAGTTAGCTTTTAATTTACTAAATTAATATTATCTTTGGCCTACCTACAATTAAGCTAGCCAGTCTTCATTCAATTACAGACATAATAAAAAGGATTGAAGTTTTAGATAAAATGTTAATAGATAAATGCACACTTCTTCATATTCAATATAGCTTTTCTCCTCATAAAATTTGAAACACTTGTAGGACATACTTAAGCATTGGTCAGATTCAGAATAAAATATTAGAATACTATTGATGTAAACTATTATAAACTTTCCCATAAAGATATTCAAAATATACTTTATTAGATTCATGAAAGTGAGAGGGGATTACTTAACTTAAAAGACATTATAAGCCATTTGTATAGGCCATCTTAAGCCTTGAATGTAATTTTTTATTTATCACATGGTTAGATATTTATTTGAGGATATTCACTTCATAAATTAATTTTAAGAAATATTTGAGTATCATGTAATATGTCAAGCAAGTCATCAAAGCTTGTGATTAGGAATTGATATTTGATGCTTATTTTGTTGATGGTTTGACTCTCTATGCATATTTATCGTGTTCATTTTTTTAAAGAGTCAATAGGATTGAGAATGGCACATGACCTTATACTCTCATGTATATACCCCTTCTATAGGAGTTCCGACACTTGGGATTGCAACTCATCATACTTCTAGGGATTTTTCCAATCGCGGAGAGGTTGAGAAGTTGGTGTAGGTATGAAATCCATTTGGTGCTAAATTTCTTTTTCGGGTGGTAGGTTATGCAAGAGTCATGTGGAGCTCTGACTCTAAATTCTTTGACGAGATCAATCATTGCTTTAGGGGTGCCTTTGGCTCTAATTGTGTCTGTTGCAATTGCCACAAGAGTATAAATTAGGAATTTTTTCGGTAAATTTTTTTAAATTTCTTTAACAAAATGAATTATTATTTACTTTTTTAATAGAGGTAGGAACATTTTTAGGGGATGATGGAGAAATCTTACCCTTTGGAGAGGAAATGAATCATGTTGTTATAACTTATTAAACTTTTTAATCATGTTGTCATGGTTTTCCTAATAAGATATGGTAAGTGTCCATAAAAATTGCATAGAACTAGACTATATCCTCATTCCATCTAATAGAAAATTAAATGTGATACTATTCTTTTTATGATGATTTTATAAGAGACTTAGTAAGGCTCTGGGTGAACCTCACACATTAAGACCATCTTGGTAACCCTCTCCTAAAAGACTAAGTCGATACAATTTTAAGAATAAATTATTATTAAATGTCTTTTCCCGTTGGCTTTTTTTATATTCAATATTGTTCTCTTGGAATTCAATTTTTCATCATCTTCCTCTTTTGTAAAAACTCTTAATTTTTATTGTTGTGGTCGGAAAACCCAGATCCACCCAATCTGGTAGCAACGAAATTTTCGAACTCCGATCATCGTCAGCCACCATTTAATAGGAATAAGGAATAAGAGATACACAACATTTTTTACGTAAAAATTCCTTCTAAACCGAATAGAAAAAAATCACGGGACACATAATTCACCAATAAATCTATTATGTAAAACGGTTACAAACCCCTGAGATGGAGTATCCGCTACATACCCGAGAATAACAAAGAAAAACATCTCCAGAGTAAATAGGAAACAATCCTCTCTTTTACTCTCTGCTTTTCTTTCTTCTCTCTCTCTCACATTGGTGGTGCACTCATATCTTATTTTACAAGTGTTGGTGAAATAACAACCCTCCGTTTCACCCCTGTACACAGCGATCGGTGCACAGCGCCCCTGGTGTTGTCTCCCACACCAGCCCGGTCACCACTCTGGGCCCCCTGTTTCTTAAGCTATTAGTACTCATATATAAACGTCCTGACTTCACCTAATTCTATCTGTCCAATTGGTTATCTTGCAGATAATAAGTATCACGTATTCACCAGTTCCTGAGCTTCTTGCAAGCCCATACCCTACAGACGGCACATGCTCTACACTCACAGAACGCGTCTTTCTGCGGCCTTCAACCACACTGCCGACCAATCACGAAAAGAAATCATCCCACTGCCGCCGCCACTTTCTACAATCTCCAAGGCCCAAGCCATTCAAACGGGGTCAACTTCTCGTTGATCGTATTCAGCATTCATCCGGTCAACATCCGTTGACCGTCCTCTACTTTCATTTGGTCAACCTCACAGTTGACTGTCTTCGGTGCCATCCGGTCAACCTCCCCAACTGCC
The DNA here is from genome assembly GCA_033239525.1 of Nepenthes gracilis. Lineage (NCBI taxonomy): Eukaryota > Viridiplantae > Streptophyta > Magnoliopsida > Caryophyllales > Nepenthaceae > Nepenthes > Nepenthes gracilis. Next base: position 27,009,334 of record BSYO01000006.1, on the reverse strand, counting down.
TTCTACTACCTGTCCCGCCATCCAAAGAAGCCGCTTTCCTACAGCCTTTTCGGATGATCAACCTCCGCTGACTAGATTTAGTCGGCCATCCACGGCCAATCTTCATCGATCGCTTCATCGTTTCCATCCTGGCCAACGCCCCATCGATCGAATCAGTTCTCCGGATTTGTTCTCCACAAATTCTTCGATGATAAATCAATTTGTTGGGTTACACACAAGGGAGTGATCAAACCTAACATTTATAGAAGTATTAAAAATTATATTGACATGGTTATACAGGTATGAAATTCAAAATCATGATAGTGAATATAACTATTTCTTAAGTTTAGCCTTATTATTTGTAATATGTCTCCTTAATTATTGTCATTTGATTATTTTTTACTATATTACCATTACGATACTAATATAATATGGCTAAGGCAAATAGTAATTAATTAATCTATTCTGATTTGTTTGCTAATATAGCTTGCCAACTTCTCTAAACAACATATGGCTTTGGAAGTGGATCTGGATCTGGCTGATATATTTTGACCTCCTTATGGGGTCAAATTTTTAAAATTATATCTGCATTTTAGTATTTAATTGAGACGTTTGTTTTGACCCCAAATTTATACGTTATTATTTATACCAATTTCATGTTTATTTTTATTGGGATCCATTTAGTATTTTTCTAAATATATTATTGATCATCTTTCTCCGAAATTATACTCAGCTTAACCCTCAATGTAATAATTTGGAAAAGCCAGGTATATCGTGTTGGATTTTTCTCGTGGAAAGGTACCTTAAGGGATGGAGTAGCAGCAAAGCCACGAAGCTCCCACGCAGGGAGCCCGCCAGATAATTGTAACACCAATATATATATATATCAAATAAGACGTCAGAAAAAAAAAAATAAATAAAACGAGAAAGAAAGAAGTTAGACAGACTGTCGCCGTCAATTGGTGGATCAGTACTGTCATCAACCAAACTGTGTCTTAGTAGTGATGGAACCATTGAAACTATCTGGGCCAAAAAATTATGTAAAATAAATAAAATTATAATATGTTTGAGAAATATTTGCTAAAAATTCACAAAATATGCCTAAATGAAATAATATTATATTTATTAGATTTATTTATTTTTATAAGAGATTATTAGTACAAATAAATGAGAAGATATAATATTAAAAATATGGGATGTTAAAGAGTGTTTCTAACATAATCAATATATAAATATATGTGCAAATAATTATAAAATATTTAAATATTATCAAGTGGTGTAACATATACCTATTAATCTATTATAATGTAAATTTAATTTTAAGAATAAATAGATATAATATAATATTATTTAATAGTATTTAAAAAACGTCTATCTAATATAATATATGATATTTTAGTTAATATGTTTTGGGGATTCAAATATTGTATGAATTAGGGAGTCGTCTTATTACATGTAGGCATTTAAACAAATTTGGATCCGGTTGTCATAATTTAAAAGTTGAGTCATATGCATTATAATAAGACAAATAAAAAATAAGAGGTATACGAGATTTACTTGTCGATATATTTTTTGATACTCAAATTAGAAATCGTTCTACTCAAAAGGAAAAGATGTAAGAAAATGAGTATGATAAGGTTAAGTGGATGGAGATGAGTACTCATTTAGAGGGCTATGCTCCGTTTAATATATTCATTTGGTAGAGTAATTTTGATTTTTATATTCAATTGATAGAGTGTCTCGTTTTAAGAATTGTGCACTCAACTAATGGAGTGGGTCAGTTTTTTCTTATTTTCTTTTAGTCCTTCGACTTTTTTTTTTTTTTTTAGGGAAGAGCTCATATATATATTGATATGCGCCGTTTGATTGGTGGATCTTTGATGGTGAGGAGTGTTACATTTGTGTGTAATGATTGCCTTTATTCATTGGCTAAATCGTCTGACTTTTAACTATTGGGATTGTCGCAACTGCTACACTGGAGTAGTTCTTTTGATACTCCATTATAAATTTTTAATACTTGACAGTTTGGGGTCGTGTTATTTGATTCAACCACTACGCCTTTTGTCTCATGGATTCAAAGGTATTTGTTATTGAACCATTATTATTTAGGCCTCTTATTCCTTTGTACACTGGATTTGAACTAGCCCAATTCTTGTTGTACCTATCACTAATTTATAATAACACTTTTTCTTATTTTAATATATTTAAAATATATTTTTTTGTAAAATTTTATAATTTATAATAAATTAATAGAAGGTATAAAGCTTATCAAATTCATTTTTAAAGCTGAAAAAAATCGAAATATAAAATAATGTATTCATCACACAAGTTAAATTATTCATACATAGATTAAGACAAAATCCAAGAATAATTCTGACCGACATTATTTGGAACAGCATTCTCATAATCTTAACACGTTAACTAAAACTCAATATTACCGACCATTGGTTGCTGACACCTTTCTCTTTCCTGGTGCTGATGCCGACACTTTCCTCACAAGCTTGACTGTGAGCCTCCTCTCGCTGGCCATTGAAGAGAGAGAGAGAGAGAGAGAGGGAGTAGCGTAGCCCTTCACTCTGATTTTGTTCCTCCAATTACACCTTCCAAATTCTCCAATCTCCCAAACGGAGCTCAGATTCAGATCTGTGCAGCTGCTAAGAGACAAACTCTGAACCCATTTTAGTATTTTACAGTATCTCCTTTTACTTGAGTGTCGGTGGCGGCAGCAGCGTTGCGTACAATAGACCCGCAATTCTGTTCATCAGGGAGGAAAATAGCTGTGGTGGTGGTGATCGTGGTCTGAGAGGAGGTGAAGGAGGAGGAAGAGGCTAAAATGAGTATGTTTGGGAGAGATCCGTGGGGAGGGCCATTGGAGATAAACGCGGCGGACTCAGCAACGGATGACGACAGGAGCCGGAATCTTCAGGAGTACGACAGGGCGGCGCTGTCTTCTCGACAGCTAGACGAGACACAGCAGAGCTGGCTGCTGGGCCCTACCGAGCAGAAGAAGAAGAAGAAGTACGTGGATCTGGGCTGCATCATCGTCAGCCGCAAGATCTTTGTGTGGACAGTGGGCACCGTCGCGGCCGCGGCGGTGCTAGCTGGTTTCATCATCCTCATCGTCAAAACTGTCCCCCGCCACCACCACCCGCCTCCTCCGCCCGACAATTACACTCTCGCCCTCCACAAGGCTCTCATGTTCTTCAATGCTCAGCGCTGTATGTCTCTTTATTTCCCATTTCACTCTACTGCATCGACACCCAGATCTGTTTTTTTTTTTTTTTTTGATGGTTGTGTCGATTGTCATCTTTGTTTAGGAAGTAGTTTTTTTAGCTGCTTCTTTGTTACTTTTTAAGCAGATTACCAACTGAGGAATGCACTTTTCAGAATTAGTTGGAATTTCTGGGATTCGAAGAAATGAAAATCTGAGACGCCAGTGAAAGATCTTGAACAGAGCTTTTTTTGAAGAAGAAATCAGGATTTTATTTTAATTTTCTACATGTTCGATGGCATTTCCAAATTTGGAACTAAAGGGCTCTTCTCTCAACATTTTTTTTTTTAATCTAGTCATTTGTTGTGATCCATTTTTTAATATATCAAGGAATCTGCTGCTCTTTCTGATAGGTCTCTTGTAATATTTTACTAAAATTAATTCTCTTATATCATCGTCGAATTATGTGTAATTTCAAAAGAATAATGCAGAGATAATTATTGATGATATACATGATACATATTTATATATATTTTTTGAAAAATCTCTCTCCCTTTTCAACAATATCTTTCTTTTTTAACCAGACTTATAAAATTTGTTGTGTAAAAATCTGTCTTCAGTTTTCTGGTTTCAAAGTTTGAATTGGAAAATGCCGGAGCGGTTATCAAACTATTCTTACAAGAACTGCCATAAGAATAAGATTGATTACTAATTACTTAAATGTAATTCTTTACATTAAAGAATGTTCACGTTAAGAAAATAAATTCTTTAACAAAATATCAATTAACTGTGTGGAATGGTAACCATTTTATCATTTTAAAGATTGTGAAATATGTGCCAGGTCATATGTGATATTTCTAGCATCCCTTGGAGCTGCAGTGTTCCTTCATCAAACTTAAAAAATCTAACATATTTCAAAAATAATGTGTGTTTAACAATTGGTGGTAGAACTGAGTTATATTCATATTGTACGATTTCTCTATTACGGCAGAATAGATTTCTATTACCCTTGGCTTAGCATCTGACTTTCTTTCTTTCTTGGATTATACCTTGCCTAGCGGGAAAGTTACCCAAGCACAATAATGTGTCATGGAGGGGTAACTCATGTTTGAACGATGGCAAGTCAGATTCCTCCACTATTTTCAAAGATCTAAAGGGAGGTTACTATGATGCTGGAGATGCTATCAAGTTCCACTTCCCTGGATCTTTTGCCATCACCATGCTAAGTTGGAGTGTGATTGAATATAGTGCCAAATATGATGCTGCTGGCGAGCTCAACCATGCCAAGGACATAATTAAGTGGGGGGCTGATTACTTTCTCAAGACCTTTAATTCTTCAGCTGATTCTATTGATAGGGTTGTCGCACAGGTAAAATGATGTCAATTTCTTTTTCCAATTGCTATTTGATCCTGGTGGTTGTGAGTTTAAATAACAGAAATAGCTTCTATATAATGCGATGGTAAAACTGCATAAATCTACCACTTTCCAAGACTTGCTATGCTAGAAGTTTTGTGCATTGGTTTGTTTATTCTTTGATGGGAAATTCTGACACCTGTCATTTATTTTACTGACTTCAATAGCCAATTATGCATAAAATTGTTGGAGAAATTGTTGCAGAAATATCTGAGAAATTAAGTACGAGTATCAAGGCATTTTGTTAAAGCCAGTTTCCTTGAGATAATTTTTGCCCCTAATGATACAAACAATTTGGATGTGAAATGCCTATAAGATACAATGATGTCTTTGATTGAATGTGTTTCCCACTAACAAATCAAACCAACACCTTAACAACGGCAAGATATTTTAAACCTTAGTAATTGTTTTATGTAACATTAACTAAGAATGATATGATATTTGGGAATGTTCTTTTTTTTTTCCTTTATGTACAAGCCAACCACAAACGTGGCTTATATACTGTGGCAGATGAAAAGGCCGTATATTTTGGATAGCTGCGTCTGCTTGTATTGCTTTTGAATAATCATGTCCATTCATGACGGTTCTACAGAGTCATACCTATTGAACAGTCACATCCATTCAAACAAGGATATCCATTTGAAGTGTGAATAATCACACCTGTTTAGATATTCTTCCTTTCATTTTGAAGATAATCACCACAAGTTTCAACCAAATTATGAATTTCTTTTGTTATTGTCATATGCTGAACAATCCAATTTGTTTAATAAACTAGATCTGATCTTCTGAAATTTGAAGACATTTGCCAGTCTTAGTGTCAATATCTCTTGCTGTCATGACAGGTTGGTGTGGGCGATACTTCAGGTGGGAGCACAACTCCTAATGATCATTACTGCTGGATGCGTCCTGAAGATATTGATTATGCAAGACCGGTGACTGAGTGTCATAGTTGCTCCGATCTTGCTGCTGAGATGGCAGCTGCTTTGGCAGCTGCCTCCATTGTTTTTAAAGATAGTAAGGCTTATTCACAGAAACTTGTTCATGGTGCCCGAACACTCTTCAAGTTCTCAAGGGAACAGAGAGGGAGATACAGCGCTGGTGGTTCTGAAGCTGCAATTTTCTACAATTCCACCATGTACTGGGATGAATTTATATGGGGTGCCGCTTGGTTATATTATGCTACCGGAAACACTTCCTATCTTCAGCTTGCAACTACTCCTGGTCTAGCCAAGCATGCTGGTGCCTTCTGGACCTCCCCGGATTATGGCGTACTAAGCTGGGACAACAAGCTTACTGGATCTCAAGTAAGTCTGCGTGGCTACTTGTTAATTTCATTCAAATTCCTTTTCCTGTATCATTTGTCTACGTCACAGTTTTCTTTATTGTGGATGACCTCTATGTTCCTCTGTACTTGGAGCTTGTCCTCGTGAAATAAGACAATGCAGTTGATGCTCATCTTGTATGGTGCAATAATGACAAAGAGACAGGAACAAACTTTCAACTGACGTTAGGGGAGTCAAAATAACTGAAAACCCTATAACCCGAACTGGAAAATAGGGTAACCGAACCGAACGGTTCGGTTGTAATTGGGAGTATTGCAATCTTTTTGGTTTGGATTCAATTTGATGTTTTTTAATTTTTGCTGTTACAAAACCCCACCAGTATATATAATTTTTTAAAATATAAGAAGATATATTATTAAAAAGTATATATGTATATATATTTTAATAGGGGTGTAAAAAAACGGGTGACATGTTAACCTGAACAATACCAAACCAGTTTAAATATGTGTATATGTTTAATTGATTTTATAATTTTAGTAGATTTTTTAAAAAAAAAAAAAAGTCTTAAACAGAGCAAAAAAAAATTCTGAAGGTTCAGTTTCTCATACCATTACACCCTTTGCCTTGCATCCAATGGTATATTTTCACCTGTTTTTGTGTTGTTTCTGGCATTCATTTGCCTCTTGGCTAAAACCTGAACATGTTCTGAAGGCAAATGACTTGCAGTTTTCTGGATGTTCTGGCTGCGATATTGTTAGGAGTTCTGCAAGTACTGATTTTGGAGAAATTTTTGAATCCGTCTTACTTGTGTATTTTTAGTTGGTATATTCCGTGACCGTGTCGGGTTGCTCATTTAGTCGTCTGTTGTGCACTTTCTTGTGTTTGGAAGCTCTTCATCAGATTTCTGTTCGAGGATTGTTATCACACTTCTCCCGATAACCGCGGCTGCCCGTTGCTCGACCTGTGTTCAAGCACTACTCACAGAGTAGCTAGAACTCAAGGCGTGCTCGAATCTCACTTGAGAGCTAATTCCCGAGGAGCCGAGCTTGAGGCACGCTCAATCCGAGCTCGAGCGCCGTATCCAGTAGCCTGCCACTTGATGTTCGCTCGTCATCCGCTCGAGCCCCAATTCTAGTAGCCTCGCGTCTACTGCGCGCTCGTTGTGCCCTCAAGTGCCAAAACGAGTAGCCCCGCGACCGAAGCTCACCGCCTGCTCGCTCGAGCGCTTGTGAGGTTTTCTCTTGAAACCCTAAGTGTGCCCACCGAGCGCTTGAGCATCGCGATAGCGGTCACTTTTTTTTAACGTATTTTTTGAGCCTCTCTATATATTTTTTCATTCTTTCAGTTGCCTTATCTTTTGTTGGAGCTTTTGAACGACCTTCGAGTAGCATCTATCTTGAAAAACCTCTCATTTTTGTACTCCATTATTGAGAAAACTGCACTCCAATGATTGTGCTTCATTAACAAAGTTTTCTCTTCACAATGCATTTTATCCTATATACCTCTTCCCGCTTGTTAACTTTCGTGGCGACATCGGTGGCGTGGACACTGGGTTCCAGTGGTGTGCGGCAATTCAAGCGGTTCGTTAGAGAAAATTGGCGTGAAGACCGGAAGGTGTCCGGTTCCGTTGTCGCGGACAAATCAAAGAAATTCCTTAGTTGGGATCACAAGACGAGAGTAAACCGGTTAGGTTAGCCCGTTTGTGCTATCTGATCTGTAAGTTGATTTTAATAGTGGATATCTTTACTAATTGTTGAAACTCGTAGAGTTTTTCTCGATAGCCGCGGGTATCGAGTTTTCCTTTCGTCATAAAAAATTGCCTATTGTTTATTATTGCTTATTGTCTTACTTTTTATGTTTGTTATTGTTCATATTATCTAGATTTAAATATTTTTACGTGTATTGAATATTTATTTTTCGTACTGCTTTCGCTAATCTTTCAAGGGGTTAAAACTTTTATTGTGTTTCGGAACGAAAAGTTTCCTTCACTTTCCCTCCCATCTCAGCCCCTCTTTGTTGCTCTGTCTCATCCCGCTAAATCTTCTATCCAAAAATTCAGGCGACACTTAACATTGTATGTGAATTTTTCACTTCTAAAAAAAATTTGACTCTGATGTCAAAGTGTTGGCCAATTTGGTTCCATTTCTGATTGATGTACGCCTGCCTTCTGACCTATCTTTTATTCTTGAGATCTGGAGGCAGAAATTCCAGTTAACATTGAAAGTTTTTGGGGTTGGTATGGCTGAGAAGTTGCCCCTGATCCTTCTATCTTTTGCTAGATTTCTCCTAATCCTGCATGGTCCTACATGCCATCTGCAGAATGCTCTTCGTGTTGATTTCTTTGACATCAGCTGATGTTTCCTCCTTTTGTCCTTCTTTTTGGTTTTGGGTTGTAGCAAACTTGAATGAAAATGGATCAGCTTCTGAAATGTTAGGCTTATCTTCTTATTTTCGATTGATTATAGGTGCTTCTGAGTCGTTTGAGATTGTTTTTGAGCCCTGGATATCCATATGAAGAAATACTGAGGACATTCCATAATCAGACTGGCATAGTCATGTGCTCATACTTGCCTGTTTTCACAAGCTTTAACAGAACAAAAGGTGCTCTCTCTCGCTCTCTCTCCCCTCCCTGTGTGTGTGTGTTTGCGCACTCGCGTGCGCCAAAGTGGCATTTCTTTTAATGTGCAAAATCTCAATTTTGTTGGTTGGCCATGCTATAGGAGGTTTGATTCAATTAAACCATGGAAGGCCTCAACCTCTTCAATATGTAGTGAATGCTGCATTCTTGGCTGCATTGTACAGTGATTATCTTGAAGCTGCTGATACTCCTGGTTGGTATTGTGGTCCTAATTTCTACTCAACTGATGTCCTGCGTGGCTTTGCCAAGACCCAGGTATTTGACGTTTAAGTTTTACCTATCTGCTGTCTAGATAAGTGGCACTGAATAGCATAGTCGGTAAGGGGGACATGTGGCGCTACAGTTGGGACCAAGTTCACATTTTCTGTTTTTACTAGTGTGTGCTGGGATTCTCCGGAAACAGAAACATGCATACAACTGACACAGTGAAAATAAACATCTGAATTTCTCGTCAATCGTCAGCTACCAAATACTGTGAGAATATAAGACACTAGTCATGCAATCAAGTATACAAGTTGTGCGGTAATATTTAATATAAAAAATCATTTTCAATTAAGAAAAAAATTACGGGACAAATTTCAAATAAATTCACTATAAAATAGTATCAAGCTACAAATATAATTCCCTCCGAAAACTTTTTCACTACAATTTAAGTAAATAATGGTTGAACCTAACCCCAAATACATCTTACAATCCATGAGAGAGGAATACGCCTAAAAAAGACCAACCAAGGTGGAAATAAGTCCTTGAATCAAACTAGAACATCATATTCGAGTTTGGTGAAGAATGAAACTTGAGTTGAACCTCAACTGGATACCGAAATTTTTTCTCATCTCTCTCTTTGTCTTGCGCCTTGTATTGAAAATGATCTCTTATTGAGACCTAATAATCCTGCAAGATTTTTAAGCTCGAGCTGATGTTTAAATGCCAGAGGCAAAAAATGAAATTTGCATGCATGTACGGCACCCATTCTGTTTACCTGCACTTGCACGGTGACTATTCTATTCACTAGTCCAACTTTCTATCAAACAAATTTTGTGCCAACTTTTAGCGAGCTCCGTCACTTGTGCAATTCTAGTATAAATATCGTGCAACCCTTGTCTATCATCTCCACTCAAGCGAGCCTCACAGGATCATCTTGTGTTTTCCCGATGACCCGTCTATTAGGTATGGGGTTCACAATGGAGTGACTTGAAACTCAATTGTGTGTCTAAACTTGCCATGTGCATGGTCTTTGCTTGTGAAGTCATGCACCCAATGTTTGATTCATGCTCACAAAAAGGGGTTGAGATTTTTCGTTAGCAAAAAATCTTGTCTAGATCTGTAAGACCTCAGGCCAGGCTTCAGAAATTCGGCTGGGCCACCTCTGTGCTAGGTCAATTTTGGGTGCTAGAGTAATTTCTCGCCCCTGTGAAGTTGGCAAGGCATCTCATTACCAAATTGGACTGGGGAATTTAAGCCCCGTGGGCATTGTAGCCAATACTTTTCACGCTGGCCTCCTTGGAATGAGTTTTTTGTTATGGAGAATCCTCACTCTTAACATAGTGGGATTTGGCCAAATTTCAGCGGCAAGGACCACGTACCTGGTAAATCAGGGCAAGCAGCAGCACCAACAATCAAACTTGTGATCAGGGGTGCAATTGCAGCGCCCCAACTTGCCATTTCTAACTGTGCTAGTCTGTGTGGATTAATTTCTACATGATTAGTGTTCTGGCTTGGTTGTTTTGGGCCTACTAGACACGATATCCCAGATCCAGCCAATATAATATTCACGCCCACTTTAGCTTGGGTGGGTTTGATTGGGTCAGCCCCACAGCAGAATGTGCTAATACTGTCCCAACCAAGTCTTGAGTATTCTGTAGCGGGTTTTTCAATTTGGTGGTTGTTTACCAGGTTGTCTGAGTACAAATATCCCCATATATTTTTTTTGGCAGATTGACTATATTCTCGGAAAGAATCCTCAGAAAATGAGCTATTTGGTGGGTTTTGGTGATCGCTATCCGAGGCACGTACACCATAGAGGTGCTTCGATTCCCAAGAACAAGATCAAGTACAACTGCAAAGGCGGTTGGAAGTGGAGGGACTCCAAGAAGCCAAATCCAAACACCATTGTGGGAGCCATGGTTGCTGGTCCGGACAGGCATGATGGCTTTCATGACGTTCGCACAAACTACAACTACACAGAGCCAACCATTGCAGGCAACGCAGGATTAGTGGCTGCACTGGTTGCTTTGTCTGACAAGCCTCTTGGGATTGACAAGAATACCATTTTCTCTGCCGTCCCTCCATTGTTTCCGACTCCTCCACCGCCTCCAGCACCATGGAAACCATAGGGTGAATTGTTTCACAATTGTTGTACAACTCCTGCAGCTGAATTACCTTGAGAAAGAAGGTGATGCTGGGTATGATCAGAAACTCGAACGATTTGATGGTGGATTAATGATCCAGGACTGTAAATTGCTCGGTTTTTTTTTCCCTCTTTTGGCCTTTTGTAATATGTTATATATATACAGCTGCATATGTACGAGGAAATTAGGTATACTTTGGAAATCATTGTGTGAACACTGCTGAACTGCTTGTAATTTTGCCGTCACCACTGATAAATTTCAGCTCATGAGTATTTGTTATATTTTTGTTTCGTTTCTTCCATTTTCCCTTCTTTAAGAATATGTAAATAAGAACTTTCTACCCCGTTGATCCTTCCCTAAAAGCTAAAACAACTTCAGGCTATGAATATGCTTATTTATTCTCAATAGAAGTACAGTTCATAAAGTTAAGCTAACAAAATACTATTGTAAATATTAATTATTTCATTTTACGGCATGTATCCAAACAAATATAGGAGCAATGTGTGTTTTTTCTCGCCTTTTTTTGTTCTCTCTTATCCACTTTCTTTTCGCTCCAATTACGTTTTGTCAGATGTAGGGAGTATCAGATGTCGTGGCAAACATAACTAGTTCAAACGTTATTTTGTGAATGGCACCCGTTTCCTACTCTACCGTCGAAGCTATTTTAGTGGATTATCAAACCTCCAACATGATGCAATTTTATTAGGGTAGAATCCACAGCACAAATGTTGTGGTTTTTATCAGGTTTACAAGTGATTTCCTCATTTAATCAGAATTTATTAGACACGCCATTTATAATATCACTAATATTTATTTGACCTATTAAAAGATAATGTTTTCTCTAAATCTTAATGGTGGCTGGTTGAAAATGTTGTCAAAAATTTTCATCACCAATTGCCAATTGACTATGAATATCCCCGCTATGGGCTACCAATTGATGACGATTAAAAGTATTTAATGATTTCCAATTTGTATTTTTTCTTCCCAATTTACCATTTTTCATTATGATCTTCTTGCACAATCTAGTAACCATTTAAATAAAAGGACTAAAATATCCTCATTATTTCTAAAATACTTGCAGACCCAAACTAAACATATAAGAATAGATTATTAAATTCTCTAAAATATGAGAAAATAGGTGCTGCTTATCATAAAACTAATAGACCACTACGCCTTATTTTTCTAATTAAATGGCTATAATCAAACATCAAAGGATAACATCACCTATAGCGTCATTTTCAAATGATATAATTTCAGACAACTGAATTTTATTTGTAATAACAATTATTTAAAAAAATTCTAATTTTTAAAATTTTATTCGCATTTCAATCATATTAAAAACATAGAGGTGGACCCAAAAACAGTTAAAGGCTGACACATGTAGACCTGGTCATAGCGGCCCGACAAAATATACCCATGCTACTGCCTTGCACACAACAACACAGCTGCCAAACGCTTAGGCTGTCATAGGCATTAGTCAGTAAGGCTGTGGGCTGCTACAGGCCCTTGGGATTGCCCCCAATAAATAGACCCAGATGGAATTTTTTTATTGCTATAAGTTTTTAACAAAGTGTTGCATTTTAAATCACTTCAGAAATATTAGTTGTTGGTATGATCTGATGCTTGGTATGCTTTTGAAGATTAGTTGAGTAAATTTTGGCCAAGTGTTTGATCGTAGTTTAAGCGGGTTACTCTAATTGTTACAAAAGAATGACTTAAGTGGATTACTATAACTGTTATGAAATAATTGTAAGATAAAAGTTTAAATAGTAGAGATTAGTAGTTGATTATCATGATATTTATGAGATATTAGCTTAAGTGTTAAAAGGTCATCATTATTATTTACATTTCTAAATATATATTGACTAATTGTTTTCTACATATAAATATATTCAACTTCTAAAAGTTTATGGAGTAATATATCATTTGATGCGACAAAGCTCTACAAATGATCCAAAATTTCAAGGAGATCATTACCTTTTTAGAGTTGCCAAGTATTTATCATATTTTCATATTTTTATCAATGAGTTTTTTTTTAATATTTTAAAAATATTTTGTCCTAATTTTTAAACTATATGAGTGAGGCATTGTTTTTTGGTTGAAATATCAAGTGGTCAAGAAAGATCCAAAAGTCGAAGAGGAATTTGACTCAATGGCTTAGAGAGCTAATTGGATAGTGTACTCTTTGATAGGGTCATGTGTCAGGGATAGTTGGGTAGGAATGTCTAAAGTGGTATTATCCAATGTACAGTTTTTGAATTTTAGTAAATTTTGCTTTCAATGGCTTGAGGAGCTCAAAAAATTTTCCTTTAAAACATTTTGGTTATTGAAGTATTTAAAAAGATTATATGTTATTTGTATTTTTACAAACTTCTATTAATTTTTACTGTGACTACTCAAATTCTAGCTATGTGTTAAAATAAGTGATCTAAATTTTTATATTTTTAATAGGTATCAAAGACATAGGTCGACCTTGAGCCACATTGTGTTTGAGTGAGTTAAGGGTTTAAATTTATAATGTATAAATTATAAAATTATGATTGTCAGAATTAGTCATATATATATAGTTTTTATATTTAGTTTGTCATGAAATTATCAATGGTGCAGATTTGTTAGGACTTTTTTTTGGCAATTTATATGACAAAGTATTATATTTTGAGTCATTTTTAAAGATCTTTAGTATTTGTATGGCCTATGCTTGAAGATTGGTATAATAGATTTTGACCCAATGCTTAACATCAACTTAAATGGGTTACTATAGCTATTATGAGAAGGCGGTGTAAGCCGGTTATTGTACTTGCTGCGAAGAGGCAATTTAGGGGAGTTACTGTGGCCACGTGAGTTGGCCACGTTATAGAAGTTCAAGCTATAGAGACTAAAGTTGATTGACATGATATCCACGAGGCATTAGCTCTAGGGTAAAAAGAGTGTCAATAATACCAACATCATTTATCAAAATTTGATTTGTTGTTTATTACATATAGAGGGGTTTAATGTAGAGAGAGTTCCATGGGTATAATGGATTTTCAAGGCTTGTGGAGAGCACTACCATTTTGGACAGTCATTCAACCTTTAGCAAATTTTATATTTCTATTTGATAATTTGCTCTTAAAATGTTACAAAAATCTCTCACAACAACCTTTGAACCACGTAATTGAGCCATTTTTTTTTTTTAACTTGGACCTCAAATTGATAAATGAGATTCTATTATAATACATTTTTATCTATTATATTATTGATACGTCCTAAATTTGGGTTCCTAATAGATTAGGGTGTCATTTGGTCTTTGAATCAAATTGAAACAGGTCTAGTCTCTGTACTTTTTGATTTGAATTTTGTACACTACAACTACAAAATAAAAGGTCAGAAGATTGGCAGGACTCGTTCCTCGATTTATCCTCTAATACTCAAATTAGTAATCTTTCTCACAATGTGAAAGATGTAAGAATAAGGGGACATGAGTGATGATGCAAGAGAGTGAATTTTTTGAATCTGACTCAGAGATTGCGCTCAGTGTGAAGTGCTTTTCTAGTGATGCACTCGTGGGGAGCGGCTTTGACGTTGAAAGGGGCGAGAATTGTGAAGGAATTCTCGGGAGGCTCTACTAATAGAGTGTGGCCTCTTGAAAGCTCTTGGAAGCATTGTTGGTTGGCTTGTTTAAGCGAGAATGTAAGCGTTTGTAGGCTAGTATTAGTGTAAATGTGGGTGCGCCTTTGGAGTCTACCTCAATGGTCTTTCATACGCTTTGAGCCAGCTCAGCATTGCTTGGGTGCCAAGGCTGGTCGCCAGTTGACTTGCACAAATTTGGTGGGCTAGTAAGAAAATTACCAGTGCCGATTAAGGCAACCGTGAACAATTAAGGGGATTCCTCCCCCTTTGAGGAGATACTGTATGTAGCAGATTTTGGGGTTATTATTATGAGAGATTTGCTGAGTTTGGAGTTGATATCCCTGAAGAAATTATGATCGTGGGATAATATTTGGGGTACTTGCTAGTTAAGGTAAGTGATCTTTAGCGTGCTAGGAAAGCGCTGTGGGCCGCTTGGATTGGATCGTGATTGGCTTGGGCAAACCCACCGGCTGAGGCACTATTTGGGTCAATGGAAGCGTTAACCGGCTCTTGAGCCTATGGGCCAGATGCCTCTTGAGTCTACCGCAAAGATTGCGAATCTTTGTATTGGGCCGGCTTATTTTTACTGTCCTTATCAATTATAAATTAAGTTTTTAGTTGATTTATCTTTTACGGCTTAATGAGCTCAAATGTTTGTCCTTTTTAATTCATATAGTTCTTAACTTTTTTTTTATTAATAGGATCATATATAATTTATATTTTTGTAAGTTTTTATTTATCCATGCCGTTGTTGCTTGAACTCTAGGCACATGTCAAGAGAAGTGGGTCTGTCTGAATTTCGATGGTTTTCAATTAGTATTAGAGATATTTTTGAGTCATCGACCTGCATTTTGTTTTAGATTTGAGGTTTATAATGCTTGAATCAAGAATTGGTGGTTATTTGAATTATTGTTTTATTATATATGTTGTATTTAGTTTGGTCAAGAAATTTCTAAAAGGGAATATTGTTAGAACTTTTTATTTGCTAAAATCCTTGACAAAATGTTATATTTCTACTCATATTTAGAGATCTTATGCGTTTGTGTGGCTTGTTGCTTGATATGTGTTTAAAGATTAACTAAGTAGATTTTTATCCTAGTGCTTGACTTGTCTTGAGCAGGTTATTACGACTTTTACAAACGGATGACTTGAATCGATTATTGTAACAGTTGCAAGAAAATAGTTTGAGCTCTTACTATATCTGCATGAGATTGCCACAAGATAGGAGCTTAAGCTATAGAGATTCAAAATTGAGCCATATGATATCTACTAGGTGTTAATTCTAGCGTAAAATGATAATCAATATTACCTACGTTTCTAATCAAAATTTGGCCAACTCTTTACTATTTAAAGTGAGGCTCAACTTCTGAAAACTTGGGGGTAGGCATAATGAATTATTTCCTTTGATGTAGGGAAATCTCTATGGGTAGCCCAAATCTTCAGAGCTCATAGAGAGCAATACTTTTTGAGGAGATGGACCTTTGAGAGAATTTCAAATTACCTTTTAATAAGGTTTTCATGAAATGTTTTGAAATGCCTCACAACTTTTGAACCACATAATGAGGTTTTTTTTGCTGAAATTTAAAATCGATGAATGAATATTTCAAAATTCCAAAAGGGCTATGCATTCATGGCTTAGAGGGTTAAATTGGAGAATAGACTTTTCGATAGGGGTCATGTGTCAAGGAAATTATTATATAATTCAGTGCATCTTTTATTACTTACTGTGTTATAAGTTAACTTTTCAATGAATTTATATTTTACTAACTGGAGTAATTTGAAGGCTTTTCACATCAAATTGGTTGGTTTTTGATTTTTTTTTTCGTTAACAAGATCGTATACTATTAATATTTTTGTAAGCCTTTTATTATCTTTGTTGAGTTTACCTTAAGGATATGTTAAAAGAAGCAAATTTAAATTCTAATTTTTCTAGTGATCTTATTTCGCCTTAACTTGTGCTAGGAAAGCGCCTCAACAAAACCGCTGAGGAAGAAGTTGGATCGTGATTTCGTTTAACCACGGGCAAACCCATACATACACACTATACATACACACACATATACACTCACACATATACACTCTATATACATACACACACCTAATTTGCTGGTTACAGGCAGCACGTGTCCCGAT
This sequence comes from Nepenthes gracilis, assembly GCA_033239525.1. Classification (NCBI taxonomy): domain Eukaryota; kingdom Viridiplantae; phylum Streptophyta; class Magnoliopsida; order Caryophyllales; family Nepenthaceae; genus Nepenthes; species Nepenthes gracilis. The sequence continues at coordinate 26,992,719 of BSYO01000006.1, read as the reverse complement.
CTATTTGCACTATTTGGGACAATGGAGAATTCACTTTACTCTTCTCCCTCCTCTCTCGAATCTTCCCTGGTCCCTCTCTTCCCTGAGACCCCTAATTCCCGTTCGCTGAACTCCCCCTTTTCTGCGATTTGCATGTGTTCTTACGTATTCTGAGTCTACCGCAATTTGGTGCTTTCATTGAGAGAATGGCGGATGCGACTTTCATTGGAGGAATCCATTGCCTTTTTTTCATCACCGAAATTTTATAAATTAAGTTTTATTACCCACTCCACCCTTGAATTATCTTTTACGGCTTAATGAAAATTAAGTTTTTAGTTGATTTATACCACGACACTTTACGCCTTTTAATTTGATGGTATCACACGGATGCACCTGACAGCGCCGATTGTTTCTCGGGAGCTCTTTGCAAATTTGGAACTTCGTTTGTCCTTTTAATTCATATATTTTTCCAACTTGTTAAAGGCTTTTTATTTATTACATTAGATCATATGTAATTTATATTTTTGTAAGTTTTTATCAAAACCCCTTCCATTTACCATGTCAAGCTGTGAACTCTAGGCACATGTCAAGAGAAGTGGTGTGCCAAGTGGGGAACTCGACGTTGAATTTGGCGATGGTTTCCCTCAATTAGTTTAGAGATATTTTTTTGGAGGGAACAAACTCAGTCCACCACATTACGGTTGCATTTTGATTACATAGCGGATCCACCCACAATTTGTTTTAGATTTGAGGTTTATAATGCTTGAATCAAGAATTGGTGGTTATTTGAATTATTGTTTTATTATATATGTTGTATTTAGTTTGGTCAAGAAATTTCTAAAAGGGAATATTGTTAGAACTTTTTATTTGCTAAAAAATGTTGATGTGTTCTCTTGACAAAAAAACCACATTCCTTATGCGTTTACTGATGTGATACCCCCATTTTCAAAAATCGAGATGGAAAACCTTATTAGAGCCATCTTTGGGCATCATTAGAGAGATCTTTTTCTTCTCCGTTTGTGTGGCTTGTTGATGAGTTACATGGGGCTCAAGTGTTGATATATGTTTAAAGATTAACTGAATAGATTTTTATCCTAGTGCTTGACTTGTCTTGTCTTCTTCGAGACATACTTATTACCCCTCACAGGAGCTACATTGTCAAAGACTTTTACAAACGGATGACTTGAATCGATTATTGTAACACATGGGGTGGCACGCAAGAAAATAGTTTGAGCTCTTACTATATCTGCATGAGATTGCCACCAAGATAGGAGCTTTTGTAAACCCCAGGCGCTCTTTTGCTATAGAGATTCAAAAAATTGAGCCATATGATATCTACTAGATGTTAATTTTGTTCCCGCATGCAAGCGGCTTCCACTTACATCCGGGAGCGTAAAATGATAATCAATATTACCTACGTTTCTAATCAAAATTTGGCCAACTCTTTACTATTTAAAGTGAGGCTCAACTTCTGAAAACTTGGGGGTAGGCATAATGAATTATTTCCTTTGATGTAGGGAAATCTCTATGGGTAGCCCAAATCTTCAGAGCTCATAGAGAGCAATACTTTTTTGGGAAGTCACTGGACCTTTAAGAGAATTTCAAATTACCTTTTAATAAGGTTTTCATGAAATGTTTTGAAATGCCTCACAACTTTTGAACCACATAATGAGGTTTTTTTTGCTGGAATTTAAAATCGATGAATGAATATTTCAAAATTCCAAAAGGGCTATGGATTCATGGCTTAGAGGGTTAAATTGGAGAATAGACTTTTTGATAGGGGTCATGTGTCAAGGAAATTATTATATAATTCAGTGCATCTTTTATTACTTACTGTGTTATAAGTTAACTTTTCAATGAATTTATATTTTACTAACTGTTCCTAATTTTTAAAGGCTTTTCCAGTTTCCCACCTTCCTTCAAGAATTTCCCTCCTTGAACCTTGAGGACATCAAATTGATTGGTTTTTGATTTTTTTTTCTTTAACAAGATCGTATGCTATTAATATTTTTGTAAGCCTTTTATTATCTTTGTTGAGTTTACCCTAAGTATATGTTAAAAGAAGCAAATTTAAATTCTAATTTTTCTAGTTAGGATCAGAGACTTATTTCGTTCCTTAACTTGCATTGTGTTTGGAAGAGTTTCTATTTATAATGTGCAAATTCTTAAATTGTGGTTATTGAAAATTAGTTATATATATTTTTATATAGTTGTATTGAGTTTTGCTACAAAATTCAGAAAGGGGATATTTGTTTGAACTTTTTGTTGGTTAAATTTGTGACAAAGTATTTTATTTTGAATCCTATCTAGAGATCTTAAGTATTTATATGTTTGCTACTTGATGTGTGCTTAGAGATTGGTTGAGCAGATTTTGGCATGGTCCATGATGGCAGCTTGAGCAGGATAGTGTAGTTGCTGTTAGAGGGTTGCTAGAGCGAGTTATGGTAGCTTCTACGAGAAGATAGTCTAAGTAGGTTATTGTAGCTGCGTGAAATGAGCGTGAGATAGAAGCTCAAGCCGTAGATCTAGAGTTTATCCGTACGATATCCGTTAGACGTTAACTTGAGCGTAAAATTTTTATCAATATTATTTAGGTTTTTGGTACTGCTTTAATTGATTCTTTACTATATATAGAAGGGCTTAATTCTAGAAATTTGGGATAGATATAATGATTCATCTCTTGTATTATAAAAAGAGCAGTAGGAATGCTCAGATTTTCAATGCTTGTAGGGAGCACTATCTTTTTAGAGAGTCACTGAACTTTTGAAAGATTTTTATATTTTCATTTGATGAGTGTTCTTGAAATGTTTTAAAAATGTCTCACCATACTTTTTGAACCACATAATTGAAGTGTTGTTTTTGGTTGGAAACTTGAGTTGGTAAAATAAAATCTTAGAAGTCTAAAAAGAGTTTGAAGTTGTGGCTTGGAGAAGCAATTCAAAGAGTAGACTCTCTAGTATGAGTCTCATGTTATGGGAATCGGTTGAGAATCTAGTGCATCTTTATTTATTGTTATAGAGGTTGACTTTCTAGTGAATTTTTTTTTCATAACTTGAGAAGTTTAAAATTTTTTTTTAATGACTCATAAATTCTTGATGTGTTGCTTTGTCAATTAGATCTTATAAAATTTATATTTTTTAAAATTTTTTATCATTTTTATTATGATTAAGGTTGTTTGAATTGTGGTTATAGTAAAAAAAATAGATCTAAATTCTAATTTTTTTGACAATTATTTTCTTATTAAAAATTGAGCCTAAATTAAAATTATAGGTCCAATCTAACATTAAACATTTGCAAAATGAAAATTGTGACTTAAGATTACCAAATCAAAATCCAAAAGTAACATATCCAAAAATAAATTTTTGATAAATGCCTTATAACATGGACCTAGAATCCACCAAAATAATAATATAAAATCAAGGATATGCTAATTGTCAAATGATGATTGAAAAGTTTCTTTCTAAATAGTATTAAATATAGAATGTATAATATTTATATAAACAATCATCTATATCTTCAAAAGGAATTGGTTTTAATGTTTTCAGTACTATGAGCCAGCCAAAGTCTAAATTGTAGCAGATTGGCAACTCATCAGGGATTCCTCCAAGGCCAACGCACAGGCCCAAGTAGCGCAACATGGGTTCGCCTAGCAAAGCCTGGACCCTCGAGATTGACCCTTTCAGATAGACCCGCAAACGCAGCCTAGCGGTGCCAACTATAAGGCTCTAGCTCATCAGCAGACAAGTAGCACAATACCACACAAATACATAGGCTATACTTCCATAACCGTCCCAGGTATCTCAGTATGAATTCTCAAAATATTGTCCAGGATTGCATATCTTTCCAGGATGGTAGTTACGGCTTAACAAATCTTTCTAAAAGGTAATTATCATACGGTGACCTCCATGATCACATTGAAAAAGGAAAGAATACTCGTAGATAGTCATGGTTGCCATAGCAAGCACCCACGATTACCGGGACAACTTTGTAGGATTAGCGCAAGTAGTTGTCATGAGACGTGAGGCACAATGAAATATCCTGAAATTTTATTCGGATTAATTTAATATTAATTGTGATTTTAGATAATTTAGGTATGATAAAAATTAATTAAATATTATAAAATTTGGATGGATATTTGGATCAGTCGAACTGGCGCCAGAGGTGCGCTCGTGCTTTTACTTGAATATCAATTTGGATTTTGGAATAAAAGGAAATAAAAAATATATGTATATATATATAAAAAATATATGTATATATATAAAAAAAATAATGATGATAATAATAATAATAATAATATAAACAAATAATTATATAAATTTATATATAATAAAAACCAAAAAAGAGAAAAAAAAAGGAAGAAGAAGACAAGATTGGGGAGCAGAAAGGGTTTCGGGAGAAGAGGGAAGAAGAGAGAGAGAGAAAGAGAGATTGCGCGATGAGAAAGAGAGGCAGCCGGTGACGTGCAGCAAGGACAGCGTGATGATGTTGGTTGTCGGCGGCTAGAAGTTTGGCTGGTGGCGGTGCTCAATAAGGAGAAGCCATCGAAGGGGCCGACGGCGGTTGTCGGCAACATTCTTAGAGGCAGCGTGCGGAGGTGGCACTGTTATGGTGGTCAGCGATGGCTGTGGTGACACGCCAGTGACCGGTGATGGCGTGGATGGCGGCGGCGTGCGGTAGCAACCACGCAGAGAGAGGGAGAACGCGGGTAGAGGCACGGGTTTCGCACGGCATTGGGGAGCATCACATGGTTCGGGTACTTCGGGATATCCTTCTTTCAGATTTGTAAAGTATGAGGTCAAGACAAGTATTTGTAAACTCCTTCTTTTATCTAATTTAATATCTGATGTATTTTGGACACTCTCTATAATTTTTTACTAATATGCATGTATTTTTGTATACCTGTTCTATTTATTGTGGACATGCATATGTAGTTCATTGGATGATTTAGCAATTTTTGGATTGAATTTTATAATTTTAGAGGGTTTAATATTTTTCTAAAAGTCTGAATAATTTATAAAATACTGTTTATTTTTATATCAATATATTTATATGAAAATGAATATCAAACTTTGCATAGGCCGTGTAGTTACATGTATAAGCTCGGTTGTGGTCACTATATTTGGATTTAAAAATTTGACAGTCTGGCCAACTCCAGACGGAAAGATATTTATAATTTGAAAATCCATTTTTGCCTACAGGAAAGGCTTAAAATAGTGTCCTTTTCCATTTTGATATTTTGATTTGACCTTAGAATATATTCGAACGTCCTAATATATCTAACAAGTTTAAAAATTACACCCAAAATCGCAGGTGACAAATAATAGTAAGCAACCTTATTTATGAGCACTGAGTATATGGATGGCCATACATGCTGACCTAATTTGTATTTGATTTTATATAAGGTTATCGGAATTATGTGTAACCCTTTCTGAAACTAATCTTTAAATAATTAAAACTCAAATTGGATGCATGATTTGTATTTTTCTGCATTTATTTGAATTGGATCTTGATTGGAATTTAAATTTTTAGACTTAGATTTGAGATTCGTCGATTTTGTCCATAGTTGAGTCTTGGTATGTGTGAGATCCCGATCCCGAAAATATAACCCGAGTGGATTCGATAGAATCGGGCGCTCGAAGCATGCCTGATTGATGCTCTAGTGTGCCCGTCAATTTGTACATGGCGCCTACTTGGCACTTGAGTCACTGGATAGTTTACGTGCCGTCTTTCCATTCGTTTTAAAAAAGAGAAGTTAGGGATTTGGGAAGGCAGAACGCACGATTGAGCAGCAGAACGAGAGGGAGACGAAAAGGGAAGAAAGGGGAAAATCAATGTGATCCACTCCGATCCGGATAAAAATAACTGTAGGCTGACTCAGGCAAGTATATTTCAGACTTTATTTACCGTTTTTACAATGTTTTAATGTCTCAAATATTGTATTTATTCTTTAAATACATGATTCTGTATGTTTACTATAAATAGAGCCTGTTTCTGTAAATTAATCGGATAGATTTTATATTTATTGGTATATATTACTATGTATATCTCTAATTTCATATAAATATATGCATTTAGTCTTAGTTTATTGTCTGGATTGTTTTACCGAAACCATAGGTATGAAAATGATGGGTTTTAATGATTTTTACCTGTAATTTCTGTTATATAAAAATTAATTTTTACTGAAATAAAATTCATGATGCAATTTATTTCTGAAAATTTTACACGGATTTATACTGATAAATCACTGTAGACTTCTGAAGTAAAACTGAATGGTTTTAAGCTAATACTGTATATTCTTAAATAAAACTAAAGGATTTCTAACTGTTTCTGTATATTCTGAAGCGAAACTGAAGGGTTTTCAGACTGTTATTATATGTTATGAAATTCTGACTGATTTCTGTACTGTACATGCTGAAATTGACTGAAGAATTATTGTAAAACTTTGATTAACTTCGGAAACTGAAAGGGTTTTCAGTTATGAAATAAAAAGAAATAGTTTCTGATACTGTTAACTAGGATCCAGGACTGACATACGGTTTAGTAAAGTTCTCCGGCATGCCTTAGGATATTACCGTAGTAATCGAGGATAACTTTGTCTATGAAATTATATGTTGTCCGCCGTCCTCAGGGCGTTGTATTGGGAGGATACTGTTCTGGATCCTAGAAGGGATCGATCCCTCGAGAAGGGATCTACTGTTACTGTTTCTGGCCTTAGATTGTATGAAATGAATACAATCTATCCTTAATTATTCGCCTCCTCAACTAGTAGGGTATACTAGTTGGGTCCTTAGGATATTTAACTAGAGTTTCTGATGAAAACAAATGAGATTTGGAACTATTTTATGAAACTGCTGCCTGTTTAAATAGAATCGTGTTATGCTCTTGTTTCCAAGAATTGTTTCTGTTCTTCCGTTCTGATTTTAAAGTGTTTTTTTGTTCTAACATGACTTATATTTCCTGAGACCTGTTTATATAAAAATTATACTTTTTTCATGATTATTGCACGTGTTTCTACTCATCTTCACATATATTCCGCATGAAAGCATAAATAATGATTTCTGAAACCTGTTCACGCTGAATCGTACCTTTCTCATCTTTTCTGTATATTGTCTCTACTCTCTGATAGTTTATAGAACATTTTATATCTATATTCTGTATGAGACCATTATACTCTGTGTGTTTTAATACCTTGTTGGGTTTTGACTCACTGTTTTATTTTTTTTCCTCCAAATAAGAATATAGAGAAGACACTAAAGGACCATGTGTAGCTAGAGATTAGCAAAGAAGGTTCTAGATCCTCGGTGAAGTCTTGAAGATTTATCTTGAAGCATTTTGGGAGATCTGATAGTTCTGCATGTGCCATAGAGTTTTGGAAAGGAAATTATGTATGAATGACTTTAGTAGTTCTGTAAACTATTAAAAACTATATTTATGCTTCCGCAGGTTATATCTTAGATATAGATACTTCTACTATATGTTTTTCAATTTTTTGTACAGGTCTAACGACATCTCTTGTCAGAATTCTGGTATAGTTGATAGGGTTGTTAAATTAAGGCCATGGATGGCTCTTATAGTCCTGTGAATGCGTGTTATAGAAAAACTGTGGTATTGTAGATAGTTGTGTGCTTATACTGATTCTGCTTTTGTATTATGGTCAAGATTTTGAGGTATGGATATTATGTATGCTCTATACTGATGTAAATAAGCAGATTGTATATTTGGGTTTTCGTCCAATTTTAGATAGAACTCTATCGAAATTCCTACAGAATTTACTGATGAAAATTTATGATTTATGTTATGAATCTATCTGATGGAGCGTCCTATGGAAATTAGGACCCGCTCTGTCACAGTATGTCTCGTATAAATGATTTTATTATATATTTTGATCCGGACATTTGAAATATTTGTCGCAATATTACTTCAATTGCTACGCACGCTATGGGATTATCCAGCTATTGGATTCTGTCTCAGATCACAAGCTGATTGGGAATTGGATTTGGATTCAGACTCAGACACGGACTTAGACTTAGAATCAGTCATTTGCCTGCTGGAATTGGATCGGATCATTTCTGTTTTGTTTATATATATATATATATATATACATGTCCCAATGAGGATTGTTTTCTGATTTGGATATTTGTCTTAGATTTTGATATTTGATTTAAGTACGAGACTATCATTGGATTTTAGATCTTAGATTTCTATTGGATTCATTTTATCGGTGATTTGAATTTATTCTATCACTTGAGCGGATTTTATCCATTAAATCTTCTCTTAGATTTATTGAACTCCTTTTATTTAAATATGATAGTTATTGAGTATTAGACTCACTTTTCATGTTTTAATCCTTCAGAGTAGAAGATTTAGATGCATTGTAGGAGTATAATCGTGATCTGTCAGTCATTCGTCCGATTTGGTGAGTTCTAGTCTCATTATGGCTTAATTTGACAATTAATATGATTATATTATGAAATTTGTCGGATATAGGCCGATGGATTTATTTTAGAAACAGCTGGGATGTTATATTATATCTAATTTATGATTTTGGTTGGAATTATTATCTCCATTACGATGATTGTAGAGCATGTCATATTTATTTTTATCTGGACGATTATCCAATGAGATCCTGTGTGGATTTTGATTTGTGTCGGATCCTATTTATTTTATTTTTCACATCCGAATTTTGAGACTTAGTATTTTTAGTTTAAAATTAATTTGGATTTTAAAATTTTAAAATTATAATTAATTATTTAAATTGACCTATTTGATTCAAATTTATAACATTCAAGGAAGGCTGAACCAGTTCTAACACTACAAATATCCCTTCATCCCCCCGAGGAAAAAGGGGACTTCTCTTCTTTCAATCAAGTAGGAGCAAATTCCATGAAAGCGGTAAGAACCATGCCCAAGCATTCAAAGTATAATCTCCCTCGAGGGCTATTTCAAGACAAATGCATTCCCTACTTTCAAAGCAACACTCCAATCTATACTCATGGCTACCCAGGCGCCACGTCGGCTCTGAGCTCTCTTATACAGTTTGTCTAGTGAGGTTGATTCCCATAGTCTAGCAAAGGAATACCTTCCATTAACAGTCGAAGAGGAGTTCAACAAACGCCTTCATCATAGTTCAATCCTCAATCTTTCAAAACCGCTTATTGGCTGAGCGCACTCAGCGGTGCTTAGTCTTCCATCTCTCAAAACTGCCCCTTTGCCGAGTACATTCATCGGAACTTGTTCCTCAATATCTCAAAGTTGCCTCTAGGTGGGTGCACTTATCGGAATTCAATCTTCTCTTTCTTGAAACCACATTCTAGTAAGGCGTACTTATCGAAGCCCAATCCTTTGCTTTTAAGCCGTTCATCAATCAGATACACTCACTAGAACTCAGTTCTTCGCCAACACTCATTCCTCTATATATCTTGCATTCCTCCATCTTTTTCTAAATTGTTGAAAGATTATTAATTTGAGTGTTAGAAAATAAATTGAAAAACGAATCCCGCCTTCTCTTGACATCTTATTTGTTTATTGTGTTGTATAGGATTCAAATTTAAAGCGATAGAGATTTAATGTATTTCAATTTAACCCATGAAAAGAGATCAAGTGGCTCCCTAATCCATATTATAATTTGGATCTAGAGACACATTAGGTTCTAATACTGCTATAAAGAAACAATTGTTAAAAGTATTGTAAAAATTTAAAAAATTTGTATTTCCAATATGAGAACTTTCCCTTTTGATTTGTTAAAATATTATATAAGTTGCAAATATTTAGTCATTACAACATATAATATATGATTAAATCTTTATATGTGTGAAATAAAATGCTAAACATATCATTATAAATAAACAAAGACTAACCAAAAGTGTCGGGTCTCTATGGTATTCAAACACATATCCCAAATTTGTTATTTTTTTTAAACTTATTAGTTTTCATAAAGTCAAATAAAAATAAATGCAATATCTAAATTATGTATGATAATATTTATTTAAGTAATTGTGATGGGTCCGATAATTTTATAGACTGACCTAAAATTTAACCTGTCAGTAAACATGTCCAGAAAGTAGAAACCCAATAGATTCTATAAAACCCATGGCCCATGGGGCACAACTTTGGACTACCCAAAAAATTATAAATAAATAGAGTCAGGCGCTAAACAGACCTATGAATACAACTCAGTGGCTCTAACTTAGCGGATAAACCATGCGCCATTGCCAGAGCGTGATTCCCTGCCGCCATAGAAGCGGCATCTGAATACGGTTACCGCTAGTCTGCTGCATCACCAACAGCCAATCACGATGCAAAACGCTCCTCCAACTCATCAGCTGACAAATTGCACAACACCCCTCAAATACATGGGTAGCAATTGCCAAAATTATAGAGGTAGCTCAGCAAATGTTCTGCCCAAGATTGCCCACCATCCAGGATGGCAGTTACAATTCAACAAATTACCCTATAAAAAGAAATCGCCATGCAACGATCTCTATAATCGCCCTAGTAAAGGAAAGAATATCGGCAAACAGCCATAGTTGACATAGTGAGAACCCACAATCCCTAAGACAGCTTAGCAGATCGATGCGAGTAACGGTCGATAACCATAAGACCCGAGAAAGGTTGAACTGATTTCAACACTATAAATATCCTTTCATTTCTACGGGAAAAAGGGAGGGCAACATAAAATCGACCCAAGTAACTGCAATCGAAAAGCCAGCCAAAGCCCACAATAAGCTCTCGAAGAGGGGATCGTCTCCTTCTAAATTAATTAGGAGCTAACTCCATAAAAATGACAAAAACTACACCCAACCATCTAGAGAACGCTCTCTCTTTTTGGCCCTTCGCCAAGCTCCCCAGTGCTTCCATGGCCAAAGGGCACTCCAAGGGAAGGTGAAGCCAACAAAACTTCGCAAGTGAGGCCCACCTCCGTACCTCAGGTATTTGAACGTATCAAGAACTCCGCAAAGACACTCCTTAACAGGTCCTTCTCTTTAAGTTGCATCCTAGTCGATTGCACTCATCAAAACCTCGTCCTCTATCTCTAAGCCGTTCACTGACCAAGCGCACTTGTCGAAACCTCATCCTACACCTCTAAATTGCTTCCTGCTCGAGTGCACTTATTAGAGTCTTATTCTCCATCTTTAAGCCCCTCTCTAGCTGATCGCACTTATTGGAGCCTTGTCCTCTATCTCTAAGTCACTCTCTGGCCGAGCACACTCATCCGAACTTCACCCTTTATCTCAAAGCGGCTCCTTGGTTGAGTGTAGTCATCGAAGCCTTATCCTCCATCTCTAAGTTACTCCCTGATCGAGTGTACTCATCGGAGCCTTGCCTTCTGTTTTAAAGCCGCACCTTGGTCGAGCGCACTTGTTGGAACCTCGTCCTTCATCTCTATGTCGCTCCCTAGCCAAATACACTTATCGGAGCTTCATCCTCTATCTCAATCACAATCACAATCCTATTACCCAATACGTATGAGACATTCTTATTACCCAATCAGTGGGCCAAACCATATATCTCAATCACAGTCCAATGCAAATCATGCATGAATTCAGAAAATCAAAGATTATTAGACCAATTTGAAGAAGGGTTAACCCCGTTTAGTAACCTTAACTATATTGATTGTGTTTTCAGCCATCAGCTCAAGGCTCGACTGTATTTTAGGCTGGCAACTGAAAACCATCTATGTATATTGTCTTTTATAGATTATAAACTTACTCACTATATTGTGCCACTCGCGATTTTAGGTGCAATATCAAGTTTAGTTATATATTAGAACGTTCAAATATATTAACTTTTGTTCATTTATTACTATGGTTCTCATTTAAAATACACAATATGGTAGGTTAACTACAATACGCCTCAACCTTCTTACCAGCAGAAGAGAGTTACATATCACATACGTCCTCATCGGGACTAAGCCTCCTCATTGGGAGTGGTACCATCAAATCTCATGCCTCAAATCACAAATATTGACCCCTCGGGTATTGGACTACCATGATCCCATAATAACCCTGCCCCTAATAGTATGCATGTAGACTAATGTAAGGTTTGATTTGTGGTTTCACAATATACGGATACACAAATATATATATATATCGTCTAAATATCCACAAATTATAAAACTCTCCAAAATCACAAATACCAGTAAAAAAAAACCAACAAATAACCTATAAAACATACATACACGTGAGCAATAAATAGAGTGGTATACGAAAATCATATGCATATAAACAAAATTTTAAAAATATATACAAATATTAGTTGGCACAAAAATAAACCAATAATTTTGCTTACGAATATTTACCGCAACCTTATACTCCACAGATCAGGAAAAAGGACGCTCCAAGATACCCAAACCGTACATTTCTCTCTCCTTTTTTGCGTGCCCTTTCTCTCTTTTTTCACGTGGCTTCTCTCTCTTGCAAAGATGCCTCCTTCCCGTGCGCTGCTCTCCCTTTTTTTCTTCTCCCTTCTCCTCCTCCTTTGCACGTCGCGAGTTTAGTGCAACGCGCTCTCTTCTCCACGCTGTTTGGCCTCTGCGCACCGCTGCCTCCTCCTCCTCCTTCTCTCCTCTTTCTCTTTCTCTCTCTTCTCTTCCTTCCTTGCCGGCCAAAGCCGTAGCTCTGATTTTGCCATATTTACTTCTCATACATTTCTTCCAGTAACAGTGGCGACAACGGTTGCTCTGCTCAACTCGCGGGCACCTCCCCTCCCTTCATACCACTATATTCCTCAATAATGGAGAAAAATCATAAAGAGGCTATTTGGTTTCCATCTTTGGCATTGATTCTCCGGCCAACCTCCAGCTAACACCCGCCCGACCTTCCCCTTCCTTCTTCTCCCTCTCTTTTTTTCCCTATTTCTTTCTTTTTCTCTCTCTCCTCGCCCTTCTACCCGACTCACGCTCCTCTTTTATTAATATTATTAATATTAATATTCTTATCTTCTTTTTCTTTTATAATTTGATTAGTGTTATGATATTAACCTAATTGATCTAAATATCTTTTAAAATTTTATAATATTTAATTAATTTTTATTATATTTAAATTATTTAAAATAATAATTTTATTTAAAATAAATGAAATGGACATTTGGAAATTACATATATTATAAATATTTATTTATTTATTTATTATAAGGGTTGAAAATCCTTGCACTGAAAATTATTATTATTATTTTAACTCCACCGTGCTTTCAACATGAATGAAATGTCAATGTCTCGTCGGCTGACAATCTTACCATACCGATTCTCAATTACGGAGACGCTGTGGAGCTTATCTCCCTCATAAAAATAGAAGCTAAACAGAAGCAGGCATCACCTTATGCATGCAATTTCCTAAAAACAAATTCTAACACCCTAAAATTTACCAGTTTTAAAACTATAAGGTTATCATTGTGTCCGGAAAATGGAAAATATTTTTTCAGGAAAAATACCTCTTAATGTTTGGCATATATAACCAAATTTGAATTATCAAGCAAATCATTCCAAAATAGTGACTACTTTCTGTCATCCACATTGGTGGTATTTTCAGTAGTTGTACAATTGGGATCAGTTGTAATGTTATCGTCAAGGATATATTTTTAGTTATTACCAATTGACAATCAATGAGGTAATATTTTCAGAAACTTTGGAGGTTTGGCTCGTTGCCGTCTGGAGATCTATGTTGGGGTTGAGACCTCTGGTCGGTGCCCGAAAGCTGGCGTTGAGCCCAGGGCTGCATCTATCAGCAATAGACAGATTTGATCGAAGGTGTCACTAACAAGCCATAAGTGTCGAGGACCAAGGCTATCACTTGAAGGTGATTACCAGCAAGGCCAAGACATTGCTAGCAGGTAGAGGTCAGGGCATCACTGGGAGGCAATCGATCATTTTGGTGGATCCCATTGTATGACTGTCGATTGTGGCTATAGTTTGGGGGCTCCCCCAAACAAACGATCATATCATAGTTGGGCACATGAAGGCTGTGAGAGTCACCAGTTGGAAACAAAGAGGTCAATGGCAAGTAATGCATGAATTTCAGAAAAATGAAATCCCATTTAGAAAAATGAAAGTCATATCTAGAGTCTAATTTTAAGTTATTACATTGATTAAGAAAATGTTGAGTTGTGGGACACTTTCTTATAAATTTTATACCCATTTAATATATTATTCGTTGTGTATTAATAATTTATCTTCTTATGATTTAGATAAGGGCGTTTAGAATTTAACAGAAAATATTTTTATTAACTTATTTTTATATTCATCAATCATTGAAAAATATGAAAAATATGTTTTTAAGTTTGGCAAAATATCAAAAATTACAACAAATGTGTCTCTTAGAAATTAATTCTTTTTTAAGAAACCAACAAATTCATTGACCGGAAACCACTCCCACGTAGATTGAATATGTGAGTATGACAACCAATAATATGCAATTCACACACAACACACAATAATATTACATATCATCTAGATATCAATCAGAAAAATCACAGAACTAGGGAATAGTACAATCAAATTGCTCCATTTTCACGAACTCTAATTCCACTCACAATTTGGGTATACAGCCCTCTTCTAAAAAACGTTCTACATAATCGAGTTTAGTACAAAAAGAGATCAAAATAAGTATTTCAGTGGCATGGTTTATGATCAAATTAATAGCTACCTAAAGCAACACAGAGATTTGAATGATAATTGATAGGTTCGGTTAAAATTCAGACTGACCTAAATTCACCAACTTCAAGTTGATAGGTATAGGGTGTCAGAGATTAAACTATCAAACGTCCACGTAAGTGATTAAGCCCCCATCAATATAAATAGAGAATTTGGCTGATTTTTTGCGCTTTTTCAGCATAATTTGAGAAAGGAGAAAGAAGGAGACGAGGAGAAGAGAGGGGAGAGAGAGGAAGCTAAAGGAACCTAATATAAGTGAATCCAAGTTAAAATTTGGTGAGAATCAAGTTAATATAAGTATATTCCAAATCTATCTTCATTTGTCAATGATGCGTACTTGGATCCGATATTGAACAGATTCGGATTCGCTTGATCGTTTGGATCCGACTCCGTTCATCGAGTCTGGATCCTACACACCACTACAATAAACAAGAGGTCAGGTGTCGGCGGGATGTTATCCCACCGAAAACACTCCGACGCTCAAATCAGCAACAAGCCTTCGAACTTCAAGAAGGTAAATTGAAATGTAAATTGAGATAGGGAGCGAGATTAAGATTGGTGGGAGTATTGGCCTTTAAATGTAAGAAACGTTCCCGTGACTCGTCGAGAGTATGGTTTCCCAACTCAATGTTCGCAGGGAACAAGTGGAAAGCTATGTCCTGAAAGCGTGGAAGCTTAAAAGGACGGATCTCAGGGAGTGGACGAAGTCTCTAGAATCTGAAGGCTTAGAGTGGGATTATCGAAGTAAGCGATTGCTTGCTTAGGGATGAGCGTTAATATGCTCAAGGATTTTTTCGTAGTAGTAGTGTGTTGTCTTTTATTCTCTTTTGTGTTCGTGTCCCTCCAGAGTCTCCAGAGTGGAGACTCTATGAGGTTATAGACGGTGGGGAGGGCGACTTTCATTGGCCAAGAAGGCGTAATCCCTGCCTTATCTTGGGTGGCCTTCATTGAGCAGAAAGGCTTGACTGGTGCAATCTGATGGGATCATTTTCTTTCTGAACAGGTAACGGGTCTCCAGATTATTTGCCTTCCTTTTGTGCTTTTGTTACCGTTAGGATTTATTGTAGGCAGGAAGAAAGAATCTGGCGCCTTCCTCATGAGAAGGGCGTTGAATCTGTTGATACCTTCTTTAGAGGAGATTGGCTTCAAGGAAGGTGTGAAATCAGGGAAAATGACTGTTACTTGTCGTGTACGAAATGTCTGCCAAACTGGGCCTAGCCCATATTAGGTTTATATATCTTTTTGTGGCCTGCTGTTACAGTCCTTCTGGTCAACAGGAATGTTGACCGTTTTGGGGGAGCGTGTTGGCCGCCTAATTGGCCCTCCGTGCAGTCAATACTAGCGTTGACCGTCTAATGCGCATCTAAGCTTTTCTAGACTTTGGGCCTTTTTTCTTATTGGGCCTGCCTGTTATGGGCCTACCCATCACTAGCCCCCATGTCGGTGGTCTGGATTCTGACCTCTGGCATGTTCACGATGGGATGCACTTGTTTTTTGCTAACAATGTGACAGAGTCGTTGCCCGTCTGAAGAGGAGCCTCAAGTACTTCCAAAATATTGACCGAATTTGTTGACCGTTTTTGAAAAATTTTAGAGCAACTTGGAGAAGGAAGCATTGACCATTAGCTGTCTTATCAGAAATGTGTGTCGAGTGTCTTCATGCAGTATGCTCAGGATCCCGGTATTTAATGAGCCAGAAGATCGGATTCGACAGCCCCCTTTTGGGGAAACGATACGCGGCGGTAATGATAGTGCATGCTTTCGAGGTGGTTTTTGTATTCATACGGGCCTTAAAATCACCTGCTTGTTTTACTTCGAATTTCCTGCGCCTTCCTTTGTTTCTTCGTCTTTCTTATCCTGTAGAAACGAAGAAAGCCCTAATTCTGACCATGGCCTCCGTCGCCAAAATCGCCTCTGTCCTGAGAGAAAACGACGTGAAGGTATTGTACGTGGAGTACAATATCCCACAGGAGATTGTCTTCCGTGTTCTTGGGAAGGACGACAGGGCTTTCCCGCTACCTACGGGCTTCGTGACCATATACGAAGCTCATTTGAGGAGTGGGCCCCGCCTTCCAATCCTCGACGAGTTAATGTCGATTTTTCGGACACTTCAGGTCCCTATTACTTAGTTTCATGCCAACACCATCAGGTATCTGTATTCCCTCTGTATTTTTCTTCGCCAACACTCGAGGCTGTTGACAATGTCGATGGTTAGGGGGCTCTTCAAGCTTAATCAGGGAGCGGAGTGGATTTCTTTATTCCCCTGCGGCAGTCTCAAGATAAGCACCGTCATATACGACTCCTGAAGAACCGAAAGAACCCGGTTCTTCTTTATTAGCGTAGGTGAGTCCTGGCCCTTACCCAAGGAGTGGAGCCAGGTGCTTGATATGTATATGGGGGCGCTTTCGGAAGCTTAGACGGTGTCCCTATCTTGGCTAGTTAAGCTCATCGTGGATAACCTTGGAGATTTCCGGAGAGATCATTTAGTCTCCCGTGTTGAGGCCAAGAAGGCCAAGTGAGGGCCTCCGTTTCCCGTCGAGAAACTCAAAATCCCACCGCCGGAGGTCCTGCAGGGGAAGAAGAGGAAAAAAGGCTTTATCATAGGTCATTGCCTGTCTGATGTCAGTCCTCCCAGTCCAAGGCAAAAGAGGGCGGCCTTGGCGGCGCCTTCTTTGTCATCCTCAGAGCCAGACTATCTCTCCACCGGGCGTTTTGCAGGTGTAGGCGCCGCTTTTGGGTTTTAAGTGGAGCTGAGTTTTGAGGCTTACGAAACCAGGGCGAGCGACGGCGTTGTTCTCGCATAGCCTGCGCCGTCGGGGTTGACTCTGGATCCATCTATCGGAGTGCTTGGGCCGCAGGAGCCGTCCGTTGGATCACCTGCTATGGAAATACCAACTGAGTAGTAGGAGCTGATTTTGGAGCCCTCCACCGTTCCTAAGGAGTCATCCAGGACAGAGGATACTCCAGAGGAACCGTTGATGAAGTTGTTGGCTGAGGTCGCCGTCAACCCTACCGACGTGGGTCCCATTCCTTGCTCACCGCCTTTAGCGCCGGATCTGGGTTCCAGGCCAGACAGGCCAACACAAAGAATTTGGGTGGTATAAATTCTGTTGCCCGCATTGTCTTTTGGTTTGTCTTTTCTAACCCTCCTTTTTTTGTGTGCAGGCTGATAAGGTCTCGAGTGCAGTTGCCAAGGTGTTTAGGTAGAGACACATGGTGATCTCCAATATGGATATGGAGATCGCCTGGCTTGATTCCAAGTTGGAGGCTCTGGGGGCAAAACATCGAGAGGACGCGGCTGGCCTGGAATCTGTCTTGGCGAGCATGAAGGCGGAGAACGTGAGCCTGAAAGTAGAGGTCGCTCGTCAGAAGGAGCAAAACGAGCGTGTTAAAGGACGCCTCGATCAGTTTGCAAGGCAAATGGCTACCCTGGAAAACGATCTAAGCATTCGCATTCGTCCTCACGAGGTTGTGGACATGATGCTGTCAAGGTTGTAGGAAGGGATCAACATCACTCAGCGTATTGTGCGGCTGATTAATCCTGACTTCCCTATGGATCTCATCAATTTATCAAATCGGTCAGCGTAGCGTCGCGAAGAGAGCCTCGGGATAAACAGGGGCGACCGCCGCCTCCATAGTTTTTGGTGATTGTAGTTTTTTTATTTAATTATGTGCTTTACCATTAAGTAATAATACGAATAGCTTTGTACATGTCACACGTTCTTACTTTTTACAGCTGCTTTTTGTATTTTGTTTCTTTACTGTTCTTAGCAGCCAACTGGGCAGGATTCTTGTGAGTTGGCCACCCGCCTTGTTTTTGGGCGTTCATGATGTTTTCAAAGGGGTGGAGTCCTTGGGTGCGTTTTCTAGGCCGCCACTTGTATTAAGCCGACTTAGTATTCGCCTGTGAGTAAAGTTTGGTGGTGCTGCTTGGGTTCTAACTTGGGCGGCCCGCTTTGGTGGAGCGTTTTGCTCTGGTCGACCATCAATGATTGATCATGTTGTCTCCTTGGGAAGGAGGTTGTCGCATGTGCTGTGTTAGCCCCCTAAGATTTTTTGACCACTAGTGCTCCATTTGGATGGCCAAGATTTAGATATGACTACTTATGGGCCGCCTGGATTACCAAGGTTTATATACAACCACTCATGGGTCGCCTAGATGGCCAGGGTTTATATACGACCACTCATGAGCCGCCTGGATGACCAGGGTTTAGTAACGAGAGGGAGAAGACCCTCCCAACTTAGAAGTAGCCTAGGTCATTTTGAACCTGCAACAAGAATCACATACATATATACACACCAAAGAAACACAACATGTTAAAGGAAATACTTGTTTCACTAATTGAATCGTACACACAAATGATCACATTCAATTATGCAGAATACCTACCTGGGTCTTTATTGGAAGTAGCGTTTGAGATGGATTGCGTTCTCACGTCCGTGGGACCGACTTTTCATCCTAGTTTCAAGCTTGTATACCCTATTTTGTAGGATGGTGGAGACTAAAAAAGGTCCTTCCCAATTCGGGAGAGCTTATTCTGACCGGCCAACTTTTCCGTGGCCTTGATGCTCCGCAAGACTAAGTCTCCAACATCGAACTGTCGCGCTTTCATCTTCTTGCTGTAGTAGCGGGCGATTTGATGTTGGTAGGCCGCAGTCCGCATTCTGGCGACATCGCGGACTTTTTCTAGAAAGTCTAGGTGTTCCCGGATCTTTTGGGTATTACCCTACGGGTCAAAAGATTTCACCCTAAGACTTGAAAGCCTGATTTTGACCGAGATCGCCGCTTCAATCATGTAGCAGAGGCTGAAGGGTGTCTCACGTGTTGGTTCCTTTGGAGTTGTTCGGTAAGACCAAAGGATTGAGGAGAGTTCATCTACCCAGGAGTCTCCTACGTCCTCCAGCTTGGTCTTAAGCTTGTGGAGTAGCGTTTGATTTGTGACCTCCACCTGTCTATTCGCTTGGGGGTATGCCATCGAAGTGTGGACCAGCTTAATCTCAAGGCTGGTGTAATATTTGGTGAAGCATCTTCCTGAGAATTAAGTCCCGTTGTGAATCACAATGATTTCTGAAACGCCAAATCTGCAAATGATATTCTGGCGAACGAACTTAAGTGCATTGTGCTCTGTGATCTTAGCTAGTGGGACGGCCTCGACCCACTTTGTGAAGTAGTCGATGCCTGCTATGATGAACTTTTTTTGCCCGGTTACAATGAAAAATGGGCCAAAAATGTCGAGACCCTATTGCACGAAGGGCCACGACGCCTAAAGGGATTTCAGCTCGGTGAGTGGCGAATGTTACCGTGAAGCTAGCAGCTTTCGTACCTCTTTACAAACTTGAGTACATCCTTTTTTATCGAGGGCTAATAGTAGCCTTGCTGCATGATCTTGAATGCTAGGTTTTTGCTGCCGACGTGCGATCCGCAAATCCCAATGTGGACTTCTCTTAAGACGTAATCTGCCTCTTCAGGGGTTAGGCAACGGAGGTACGGAGTCGAGTAGCCGCGGTGATACAATCGCCCGTCGACTATAGTGTACCAGCCGGCCGTTTACTTTATCCGCCTGGCCTCTTCTGCGTCTTCTGGCAATGTTTCGTCCGCTAGATACCTCTGGTAGGGTGTCGTCCAGTTTTCCGTCCCGGAGATCTGCATTGCCTCCTATCTTTTTATACTGGGAGCGTTCAGGACCTCCCTCATATTCCACGAGTACTGTTCTGGTTTTTTGGCTGCCACTGCTTTTGCCAACTGATCGGCCTTCTAATTTTCAGTTATGGGAACATGGACCAGGGTTAGCTTGTCGAAGTTGCGGGTGGCCTCCCTTGTCCTGGTCAAGTATTTGGCCATGTGTGGATTGCTTGCCTCGAAATTTTCATTAACCTAGTTGACGATCAGTTCAGAGTTGCTGTAAACAGTCAATCGCTTGGTTGATCACTCTTTTGCTAATCTTAACTTGGCTCGCAGGGCTTTGTATTCGATAACATTGTTGGTGGCCGAAAAGTCAAGTCTAAGTGAGTATTTCACCTCAAACCCGTCAGGGGTCGTGAGGACCATCCCCACTCCACTACCTGTGTCTGTAAATGATCCGTCTACGTGGAGTACTCATTCTAGAGCCTCCATGCGTTGTTCCGCGACCTCTGAGAGCTGCTCTTTGAGAACCAGGGTCGTGGTCTCGACAATGAAGTCGACCAGAGCCTGTGTCTTTATAACAAAAAAAATGAACTAAATAATTTAAACCTTTCTAAATATCCGATGTTACTAAAACAACTCAAACTCCTCAAATTAAGGATCTTTCTCCTAAAGCTATAGCACCACAAACATACGGTCAAGCCAATGCGTCCCTACTAACATCCAAGGACCATGTATTGCGTTTGGTAACTCTCTTGTGGGTACATAACAAACGAAGATAATATTAGAGATCGCACAGGGTTTGTGCGGAGTACTGCAAATTGATTACATTAGAAGGCCCAAAGGCTTTATGCAGTAAAGGCCCGAGGAGTTGAGGATGATTTTTGGAGTGAAAATTCAGAGAAAAAAAAATTTTGGAGTGGAATTTTCGGAGAGGATTTCTAGAGTAGAAATTCGGGGAGGAAATTTAGAGTAAATTTTTGGAGTGGCAATTTCGGAGTGGAGTTTTCCGGAGTAAAAATTTAGGAGAGGATCTTTGAAAAGCAAATGCCGAAGTGGTATTTGCAGTGGAAATCCAGAGTGGATTTTCGAAGAGCAAAATGCCGGAGTGACATTTTGTTGTGGAGATCTAGAGTGAATTTTCGGAGTGCTTTAACAGAGCAGGAGTTGGTGGCAGGGCA
Source organism: Nepenthes gracilis (assembly GCA_033239525.1). Lineage (NCBI taxonomy): Eukaryota > Viridiplantae > Streptophyta > Magnoliopsida > Caryophyllales > Nepenthaceae > Nepenthes > Nepenthes gracilis. Next base: position 26,971,290 of record BSYO01000006.1, on the reverse strand, counting down.
GCAGAAGTCTGTCAATGGGAGGTGGACCGGTTGAGGAAAGGCCCGAGGACATGGGCTGAGTGCATAGTATTGTCTGAGGACTCTGTGACAACCAAGGAACCAGTTGGTTCGCGGACTTGAGCACAGCAAGGTTTGAGGACATTGTGGAAAGCTGACAGTTGACGTTGCGGATAGCTGGCTGTCAAGAGTTGGCAGCAGGCTTTTCAGAGTATGCGCCGTCCATGCAAAGAGTAGCTGGCTTGCAGGGCACGGCGTCTGTGCCGTGCAAGAGCATGCACCGTTTTATAGGACATGCGTCTGTAGGAAGCTTAAAAACTGGTGAAGACGTGACACGAATTATCTGCAAGATCTGCCAGTTGAGCAGATGAGAATTTGGAGCTTGGGCGTCTAAGAGCACTAGGAACTTTAGAACTAGGTGTGTTAGTAGCAAAGGGTGAGTAATCACTAGGGGTGAGCAATCACTATGGGTGAGCAATCGCCGGGGCTTGTGTCGCTGGGGGCTTGTGTAGCTAGACACTATGTAAAATGTCAGTGAACAGAGAATACCATGATGAGCGGAAAGAGAGAAGAAAAACAGTGAGATAAGATGGAATGAGAGTTTCCTTACTCTGCGTGATTATTTTTCTTGTTCTCGGTTCTCAGGGGGCTTGTGTAGCCAGGGTGAGTTACTGGTATTTTGTCTCAGGATTTTTTGTAATTGGCTTTACATAGTGGATATTTTTCGGAGTTTGGTCCGTGATTTTTCCTTCGCTTTGTGAAGAGTTTCTACATTAAAAATGTTTTACATTTTTTATGTTCCTTATACTTACACTAATGATGGCTGACGATGATGGGGGTTTTGGATTTTCCGCTGCACCAGATCGGGTGGATCTGGGTGTCGAACCCTAACAAGTGGTATTAGGGACGGAGGTTGCAGTCAAGCCCTGTTTTGATCCTAATAAGTGGTATTAAAGACGGAGGTTGCGGTCAAGCCCTCTTCTGATCCCAACAAGTGGCATCAGAGCGAGTATAGACTGGCCCAGGTCGGGAAAGGGCTATTTACGGAGGGTACTAACCTAAAAGGGCTACTTGTGAATGTATTGACCTACTGTCAAAGCAGAGTGAAGCGTTGTAGAGGAAAGTCGTTGAGTGAAGTACCGTAGAAGTATAGCCACCGAGGTCTACGACTGTCGAAGCGGGATTTAATAGTGTCATCATCGGAGAGCTTGCCATTAGTGCGGCATAGGTAGGAAGGAATGAAAAAAGCACTTCGGTAGAGGCTAGAGACCTCATTGTTGTCCACGCAGGGGAAGCGTTGAGCTTTTCGAGCTAGGAGACGAATTTGGTGATGGATAGCAGCATCTCACTTGTGACATTGTGGAAGTCCCACTTTAGGAGTTATATGCCAAAGGACCATGAGGTCTTGAAGATGGGTAGCGGTAGTTCGTTGAAGGAAGTTGGCTCAATGATGTTTGCTTGGGGACAATCAAAGGGAGGAGGCTTGTGCTGAGGGCATGTGACATGTCCTTGAGGTTGAATGTGATTTTCAACTTGGAAGCCTGTTGATGGCTTAAGGGCGGCGCCAGTAGGGCTAAGGGAGGAGTTGAGTAGGGCTAACGGCGGAGCTGAGCAGGGTTAAGTGCGGAGCCAGCAAGACTAAGGGTGGAGCTAGTAGGATCGAGGGCAGAGTTGAACGCTGAGATCCCAATTGAGGAGAAGCTACTGGAAGGTAGGAGATGACGGTTGTTGGATAAAGGGCGAAGGTTTCCCACAAGGTCGTGAGGAAAAGTTTGTTGGGTTTGGTCATTCCCTTGTGGGTGCTCAACAAATGGAGATGTCATCAGAGATCGCATAGGGTTTGTACGGAGTGCTGCAAACTTGTTGCAGTAGAAGGCCCGGTGACTTTATGCAGTAAAGGCTCGAGGACTTGAGAAGGATTTCCGGAGTGGAAATCTAGAGTGGAATTTCCGAAGTAGAAATCCGGGGAGGAAATTTGGAGTGAATTTTTAGAGTCGCAATTTCGGAATGAAATTTGACGGAGTGGAAATCCAGGAGAGAATCTCTGGAAAGCAAATGCCGGAGTGGCATCCGGCAGTGGAAATCCGGAGTGGATTTCCGGAGAGCAAATGCGGGAGTGACATTTTACTGTGGAGATCCGTAGTGGATTTTCAGAGCAGGAGATGGTGCCCGGGTAGCAGAAGTCGGTCAACGGAAGGTTGACCGGTTGAGGTAAAGCCCGAGAGTATGGGCTGAGCACACAGTATTGTCCAAGGACTCCATGACAGCCAAGGGCACAATTAGTCCGCAGACTTGAGCACAGTAAGGTCCGAGGACGTTGTGGAAAGCTGACAGTTGACGTTGCGAATAGCTAGCTGTCAAGAGTTGGTAGTAGGCTTTTTAGAGCATGCGCCGTCCATGCAAAGAGCAGTTGGCTTGCAGGGCACGCCGTCTTAACCGTGCAAGAACATGTGCCGTTTTGCAGGGCATACATTTGCAGGAAGTTCGAGAATTGGTGAAGACGTGTCATGAATCATTTGCAAGATCGACCAGTTGAGCAGATGAGGATTTGGAGTCAGGACGTCTATATAAGTACACCAGGAGCTTCAAGATCAGGTGTGGTAGCACCAGGGGGTGAGTAATCACTAGGGGTCAGCAATCACAATGGGTGAGCAATCGTCGGGGCTAGTGTAGCCAGACACTATAAAATGTGAGTGAGTAGAGAGCACTAGGTGAGAGGACAGAGAGAATAAAAAAAGTGAGATAAGAGGAAATAAAAGTTTTCTTACTCCGCATGATTATTTTTCTTGTTCTTGGTTTTAGGGGACTTGTGTAGTTAGAGTGAATTGTTGGTATTCTATCTCAGGGTTTTTTGTAACCGATTTTACATAGTGGACATTTTTCAGAGTTTGTCCTATGATTTTTCTCTTTGGTTTATAAAAGGTTTTTACCTTAAAAATATTGTGCATTTTTTATATTTTTGTGTTTACATTAATGATAGCCGACGACGATAGGGGTTCAAATTTTTAGTTGTACCAAATTGAATGGATTAGGGTGTGGAACCCTAACAAGTGACCAAATCCAACACTACCTGCTCGTATAGCCATCCGTGATAGACCTCCTGGCATCTCCATCAACTAGCCGTGATCAAAGTTGTCCCCCATCACTGGCGGTAAAACGACTCTCTCTTTACACTTCACGGCCTACAAGAATTGAGCCCTCTGCAATACCAGCCGTCGCTCGCCTGTCCAGTAAGGTGCGTTCTCCCTCCCATCTCTCTCTCTCTCTCTCTCTCTCTCTCTCGTTCACCTACTTTGAAAGAATCTGATGTACTAATTCTCACTAGTACGTCTAATGAAGTTGATTATTTCTGTGTGTTTCATGATTTTAAAAATTTAGTCATCTTTTTCACGCTGTGTTTTGGCTACTCTAAAATAAGCACGCAAGTTCAGCGATGGAGGAAAAGCCGAAGCTGAAGCTGTATTCTTATTGGAGGAGCTCATGCTCCTGGCGTGTTCGGATTGCTCTCAACTTCAAAGGTATGTACAAGAAACTTCAGTCATGTTACTTATTTCTAGTTCGATTTCTTTCAAGGAAATTGTTAATTTTGAGTGGAGTTTGTTAGATTATTAACAAACTTTGCGTTCAATGGCGAAATTTGTAGGGCTCAAATACGAGTACAAAGCAGTTAATTTGCTGAAGGGAGAACAATTCAGTCCTGGTGATAATTTTGTCTCCATTTTCAATCTTTTCTTTAATCTCTTGTATGCGGAATCATGCTCGTAGAACTCCTGTTAGGTAAAAATAAGAAAAAGAAGAAAGTGCTAGTTGAGTCTGGAAGAATTATTGGGAACACAGAAAATTTAGAAAATATATTAAAATCTGTAATTTCTTTTTCGGAAAACTGAGGAAAGAAGTTTTTTTCTCGTCCCTACTTTGAAGCGAGTTTTTGAAAACTCAAAAGCAAAGATATCTTTTTTTCATAATTTTCCAGTGGCCATAAAAAAGGTTTTTATCAGTTTTCTAAAGATATACTTCATGATGATTGCAATACACAAAGGGTAGCGTAATCGATTGTTTGGAATTCCTTTTATGTCAAATTGTTCTAAATACCTCTCAAGTGAGAGTTTCTTCTCATTAAATAGAATATTTCTTTTCTTAATTATAACATATTACAATTCTACATTGTCCTGAATTACAATTTTAATTATAACAATCGTAATTAATTACAACAAAATTAGAATCACCTAATTAAGATATTCTGCAAATCCAAAGTAATAATTTATATTATATCGAACTGACATCCCCTCTCAAATTAATACTAACTATTCAAAAAGTATCAACTTGTTAATCATGAATTGAAGTCGATAGCATGATAACGTTTTAGTAAAAATGTCTGCTGTTTGAAGATAGGCAGATATATGAGAAAGGGTGATCACATGTTGATTAAGTACTATATGAATATAGTGACAATTAACCACAATATGCTTTTGCGTTCATGTAAAATGTAGTAATCTGAATAGTATTAGTGTTATTAGTATGAAGAATGATTGGATTAAATTGAGGAATGTCAAGTTCCCTAATAAGCCCCATAACCAAACATTTTCTGAGCAAGTTGAAGACATAATAATGCACTTGACTTGGTTGAGGATTTTGATACTTGAGCTTGCTTTTTACTTATCCAAGAAATAAGAGTATTATTATTAAATATGTATCGATTAGTATCAAAACGGTGAGTATTGGTATAACCTATCCAATCAGTATTACTGAACCCCTATAAATGGAGGGAATTATTAATTGGAAAAAATAGTCTTTGACCCGAAGTGCCATTTAGGTAACAAATTATCTATTTCACTGTTGTAAAGTGTGAGTGTTGAGGTGCTTGCGTAAATTGATATACCTGTTGGGCTGTTAAAGAGATATCAGGTCGAATAATTGTTAAATAATTCAAATTTTTTACCAACTGCCGATACATAGATAGATCAGGTAGCAAGTTTCCTTCCTCATGTTAGAGCTTCAAATTAGCCTCCGTAGGTGTATGAATAGAGTTTCTAGTTTGAAGACCGGCCAATGTAATGAGATCTTGTTTATACTTGTATTGGTATAGAAGACTATAGTAGGAGTATTGTTATAGCTTAAGACTAAGAAAACACTGCATCAAACAAAGATCCTTCATCCGAAACAAAAGTCTGTAAGTAATGTTGAAACTGCTCAATCAACTATGACTCATATCCAATTATGATAATATTATTCACATAGATGAGAAGTATAATAATTTTAGTATAGGTCTTGTGAAGAAAAAGAGAAGAATTGTATTGACTTTAATTGAAGTTAAACTCAAGATGACAGGTATAAAATTTTTTAAACCTAAGCTCACGGTACTCGCTTTAAACCATATAAAGAATAGTTTAACTTACACACTTCAAAGTAGTAATGAGTGAACATGTCATGAAGTAGAGTCATATAAACTTCTTCCTTTAGACTCCTGTGTAAGGATACATTATATCTATTTGTCAAATTGGCTATTTTTTTGAAGTAGCAATGGCCACAATAGTATGCACAGTAGTCATTCTGGTCACTGGCACAAATATCTCTTGATAATCAATATCATATTCCTGGTGTTACCAAGTGTCACCTTATGAGCTTTAAATTTGTCAACAAAGCTATTAAGCCATAGTTTAATGATATATACCCATTTACATCCAATAGGCTTGATTTTAAAGGGACACTATGCAATATTTCAAGTATAGTTGTCTTGAAGCACCAGAAGCTCGTCTTACATGGCATATTACCGACACTTTCGAGTAGAGGCCTCAGAGTATGACGAAGGTATAAGAGTAATATCCAAAGTTGTCTGGTAAGTTGTATGAGAGGAATCATACCTATTGAGTGGACAAGTGGTCCTAGTAGACCGTTGAGGTTGAAGTGCAGTGGGGTTAGATGTTGATTCTACATCGAGAAGAGGATGTAGAGAACGTCTTTGATGCATAAGGTTGGGTTTAAATTGGTGATTTAAACAAGTTTGGTCATCAAAAGTTGGAAGAATGGTGGATGTGGGTTTGTATATGATACGTGATTGGAAGTAAGATAGTTTTTGAAAGAAGATAATATGATGAAAAATATGAAATTTGTTAGTATCGGCGTCAAAACAAACTTACTCTTGTGTGTATTGCTATATCCAAGAAATTCACACTTAGCAGCTTGAGGTGCACACTTAGCAGCTTAAGGTGTAAGTTTGTGACGTTCAATTAGAGATAAGTGGACCAAATGTATGTAGAGAATGATGGTCGGGTAGAATTCCAAACAAATAGTAAGGATAATTGTAATACAAGAATTGTGAGGGTAAATGATTAATTAGATACATAGCTGTGGATAAAGCTTCTACTTAGAATTTAAGATATATAGATGATTTGATTAGTAAAGAACGAACAATAGTCGAAAGATGAAGGTTTTTATGTTTGGCGATCTCGTTTTGTTGGGGAGTTTAAGGACAATAAATGTTGAGATGGAAAATCTTTTGTGTTTAGATAATTCCGAAAGGTTTTTGACATATATTTTCCTCAGAGTCCGAATGTAAGATTTTAATAAGTGCCGAGAATTGTGTCTTGATGTAAGCGAAAAATGTTTGAGTGAAGAAAATATACCCAAGTGAAGTAGTTATAGTCATCAATGAACCTCATAAAGTACTTCTAGCTAGCATGATAAATAACCACACTCATACCTCATACATCTGTATGGATAATTTCAAAACTCATGGATGCATGGCTACCATGCAAAGGTAAATCTTTACTTTTACCATATTTATAAGAAGTACATTCATTCGGCTCAAAAAGAAATGAGTTTTTACTACCTAAATGGCTGTGTCTCATAAGATAATTCAAAATATTAGAATTGGGTGTTTTTATCTTTTATACCATATGTTACTATTATTAGTAACAGTAGTACAAGAAAAAGAAATCAGAGTAGGAATAGGGATCTCAAAAGAAAATAAATGTCTCACTTTAGGCCCCTTTGTGATGACCTTCCCTAACATTTGATCTAGCATATGATAGCTATTACTATCAAAGTAAATCTCATAATTATTATCAACAAATTGTTAAACATAAATCAAACTCATAGATAATTTTGGAGATACAAAAATATTATCGAAGTTGGATCCCATATTTTTAACTATCATATGATTTGACGCCGCTGAATCAAGCAATCAAGAAGAAGTGAACAATTTTCACTTACTTTGTAATCTAAGAGTAGAGAAAGTAGAGACTATTATTTGTTATGTCATCTTGGGAGTGAGAGAATGTGAAGAAGTTGTAGTTGTTTGAACTTGAGGGGCTTGGACACTAGCTAAAGTAGAGTGGACATCCGTGTGAAAGATTTGTACCTATCTATTTTGAGGTCGCATGCCACAATCTTTAATAATGTGCCTCTCCTTTTTGCAACAATTACTGAATTTCTTGCTATAATTCTTTGAAATATACCCATACTCCTTATAGCTATACTAGTAGGTATGAGATTTGAACTTTCCTCACCTCAGAGTAGTATATGCTAAGTTAACCAGCTCAAACAATGTCGCATTTTGTGTCATGTTAATCTGAGTGACCAAAGGTTGCTCTTCTTGAAGAAATTCTCTCAATCAGATTCAAGAGATGGAATAGGATTGTGATTTAGAAAATAAGCTCAAGCATGCTCATATTTAGGTCTCAGTTTTATCATAAACTAATTTCTTAGACTTTCCGCATATATTCCTTGCGATGTCACAAGAGTTTCTTTAAGAACTTTAGAATAAACAATCTCAGTATATTCCTTCTATAAATTAAGGAATTTAGTATAGAATTGTTTGACATAATGATCACCTTGTTCGAATTTAGCAATTTTTTTATTCCAATTGAGAGTTTCTTTTCATATTCTAATAGACACGCACTTGTAATCTCATTCGTTCATGCTTAACTGCCTCCTGCTAGCTGAGTAACAACTAAAGAATAATAATAAAAGAACCATAACAATAAAAAAAAAATCAAATGTCCAAGGTAGGTCAATTGTATTGAAGCTTGGCAATGCTGTAGTTTGGCATTAGCATGTGCGAAGTGTGATTGATGCTCGATAATGCAGTACTTTGACATTTGCGGATGCGGATGACTGAAGGAAATTCTGGTAATTAGTGAGACAAGGGATGTAGGCTCACTTTATAACATTACCCCTATTGTAGAAGACATCCTTGTCCTCAAGGATGAATGAGGGAAATTGGGTGGTGATTACCTCCATGTCTTCCCAAGTGGCATCCTCCTCTGGTAGATCGAACCATTGCACCAACTATTGAGTGATAGGCCTCTCTTTTCTTTGTGTAATTCTGGACTGCAATATCTTCTTTGGCGTAACTACTATCTCGCCATAGTTGTTTAAGACAAGCAGGGACAGTTGCACTGTACTTGTAGTCCCAATTTTCACTTCAGCAAAGACGCATGAAAAAAAGGATAAATACTTGAATACGGAGGCAATTGTAGTTGATAGGTCACCTCCCCCACTTTTTGCTCCTCCTTTCAGGGCCTCTAGTACTTGGAGGATAGTTTTAATGTTCTTCCTTAAATCTACTGCAAACTGTCTATATGGCTGCAGTTTGAAAAAACCTCTTCTCTGACTTCTTTCAGTTTAATTTTGATTTGCATACTCTCTCATTTGGTTTTTGAGCCAAGGCAAATTGTTCCTTTAACAATCTGCTCATGTCCACTCTCACTTTTATTAAATTGTCATCGGAAGCGACCTCCATTGGGACATAATCCAATTGTATTTGTGTGGGAGCATAGCCATAAAGTGCTTGGAAGATGGTCTTCTGGATAGTGGTGTGAATGTTCGTATTGTACCACCATTCAGCCAACGTTAATCATTGAGTCCTTGAAATCATGCATCTTAGATAGGTCTCCAGATGCTAGTTTATCCTCTGTTTGCCCATCTATCTTGAGGGTGATAGGCGGTACTCATTTGCAGTTGAGTTCCTGTACTTTTTTTGGCAGATTTTGCCATACTAACCCAGTAAACATCTTGTCTCTGGAAGTCACCATGCAACAAGGTATCCCGTGCAACTTCACAATATTATCTAGGAACAGGGCATCTACCTTTCGGGCAAAAGTGGTGAGTTAGGAAAAAAATATGGGCATATCCTGTCATTTTGTCCAGCACCACCATTATGGTGTCCTTACCCCCTGAACATTGCAAACCTTCAACAAAATCCATAGTGACGTGACTCCAAGATCGGAGGGGTAAGGGCAATGGCTGGATTAAACAGGATAAAGCTGTCTATTTCTCTTATTCGTTTGACAGACTTTATAATTAAATACAAAACCTTTCACCTGCTTGAAGAGACTCGACTAGTAAAACAATTGCTAAGTTCTTTGGACTCCCGAGGGTCTCCAATGGTCAAATCATATAGAGCTTGAATGTTGGACATAAATTTGTCATAAGTGAATGGGAGGTTGCCATTTAGATCAATTAGCATTTTGCTGATTACCTCAGTAGATTGGGGATCTCCCTCATAACTCCTTTTGAGCTCATCGATCCAAATTGGTATGATGGTTGTGATAGCATTACGAGAGGCTAGAACACCCCTTGTATAAAGGGCATCGACCACCATATTTTCCTTACCCTTCTGAATGATGTACTGAACTTAGAAGTTCTGACAAGCTCCTTTGATGTGACATGGTAGAAACCTTTTGTCCTAGGAGGAACTTGAGAGTTTCGTGATCAGTCTTAATTATAATTTCACTTCCTAGGATATAATGTCTTCACTTGGATATCACCAATAGTATTGACAGCAGCTTCTCCTCATAAGTTGGTAGCCCTTTGTTCCATATTTCGAAAGCCTTACTAACAAAGCCAAGGGTCGTCTCTTCTACATTAATACTTCGCTCATCCCTATGCCTCAAGCATCTGATAATGCCAGGACCTGTGTCATGGACTCCTTGGGCTGATGGAATTCTCGTGATGCCTTAGCCAACTATTGAAATCCATTTGACTTAGTTTGGGGTTTGCATATAGTTCCAACATTGGCAATGAACTTCTGTTAGTAACCTGTTAGCTCAGGGAAGCCTCAATGTTTGCACTGCTGGCTCCGGACTGTTGATCATGACTTCAATTTTTCCCAATCAGCGGCCACTCCTTAACCTGAGATGAAAGACTCAAGGTACTCCATCTGGCCTTGACCAATGGAGCACTTAGACTTCATTGCAAAAAGTGTGTTTTCTCTGCCAAAATTACACCTATTTGAGATGTTGTAGGTGTCTTTGGAGTGTTGGACTGTGGACCGTGATGTTATCAAATAAGGCCCACACTATTTTTCTTAGCTATGGGTTGAAAATATGATTCATCAGGGCTTGAATTGTTGCCAGGGCATTGTTTAGAGCTTAGTGTGTTCGAAAGCTGTTTTGAAAATGTCAGGCACATTTATTTTCATTTGGTGGTAACCGAATCTCAGATCAAGTTCAGAGTAGTTTGCTCCACATAACTCATCAAGGAGGTCATCTATGATGGTTATGGAAATTTGTCCTTCACATTTTAGGCATTAAGCTATCTATATTCTATAGTCAATAAAGAACCTCCAAGAGCCATCTATCTTTTTGACAAGCAAGATTGGGGAGAAGAATGGGCTGTGACTCAGTTGACTGACAGTGGGATTGAGAATTTCGGTATCCGATTTTTCCACCTCATTCTTGTGAAAATGATGGTATCTGTAAGTTCTTAAGCTAATGGATTTGAATCTGGCCTGAGAGGAATTTGTTTTCATGACGGCTACTATGTGGAGGTTGGTTCTTAGGTTCCTCAAAGATACCTTTGAATTCAGGAAATAGTTTTTGCAAAGAAGAGATAGGTACTTGAGTCCCAGAAGGTTGTGCTGTATGGTTAGCCCACACAACCACCCTGTTTTGAACATTTTTTGTAATCAGCTGCCTGAGATCAATTGTAACTAGGCTATTTCCGTGGTTCCTTCCATTTTGATCTGCTGTCTAGCCCTCTGAAAACTTAGCTGGGATTTCTTGAAATTGAATATGATGGGATTGAATTCCCTTATCCAATCTACCCCAAGCACCTAGTCACAGTTACCTAAATTCAGGATTCACAAATTAGTGGTGACAGTGTCCCTATATTACCCACAAGAAGATGTATTTGGCTTCGCTCAGAATCTTGCTTCCATTTGCAACAGTTACTGATGGGGTGGTTTCTTCTGTTTCGCACCTCACCCCTAGGCTACTCCCGGTTCCAAGAAACTATAAGTGCTTCCAGTGTCAATTAAGGCAGTAATAGCCCTTTTCTTTGATTCATCTTTAATCCTCCTCCTGGTCTCTCCTCGGATTCTAGCAGTACTATTAGGAAAGATCCAGATAATGATTGAACATAAATGTCAGTGACTCGTCGATCTTCTACAACCTCTTCCAATTCATCTGACGACAATGCATCAAGAGCTCATCCAATTCAGCTGTGAGAGCATGAAGATGTTTCTCCTTGCATTCATGGCATGGTGAGTACTTCTCATTGCATTTGAAGCAAAGTCCGAAGTCATTCCTTTGGTCCAAACTAAGATTAGATGATGGTTGTGTTTTGTGGCTGGGCTGTCTTTCAGTGAAAGAAACATTGTCTGTCTTGGATGGAAGGTTTGTGTTTAGGAATTTGCTTCTTTTGGCTCTGCTGATGACTTCTAGAGATGTACCTTTTCATTTTATGACACTGGAAAACAGATTTGAGTTTATGAATTTTTGCTGTAGGCCGTATGCCTTCCTTCAGACATATGAGGGAGCTAGAAATATGATATTTTGAAAGATTATAGTTGAAATTTACCATTAGAGCCTCCAGATCATCAAATTTCTCTTGACATCTGTTGGAGTTTTTGAACTTCACTATATTACTTGAAACTGATCTGCTTCCATTTCTACTTTCCGTAAGCAATCCCATCTCCAAATCTCCTACAACTATTGCCCTTGAACACTTCCCAAATGAGAGGAAATTTTTTGTGACAATTACTTTGGGTCCACATATCCGTTTTCTATTCCAAGTGCATGGAAGCTAGTCCAATTGCTGGTAATCCAGAATTCAGAAGACCTGGAACTACTTCTCACACTTCCTTATGGAGCATCTCGGATTGATGCTGTGGAATGAAGGAAAGTTGAGCTTAGGTAGGCTCATGGGTTGTTGCTCCTATCCATATAATCACTAAATTCTGAGTTCCAGAACTGTGAACCCCTCTCACGGTGATCCCTCTCCTGTGGCAGGGAAGAATAATTCAATTCTCATAGTCCTTAAGGAACAGATTCCAGAGGTTTGACCACCTTACTTTCCATTGGAACTGGGTTATTCAGGTCCAAACCACAACAAAATTGACAGTTGCTGATTCAACTATCTATTCCATTTTCTTTGGCTTGTGGTATCAGTTCCTTTACTTCTTGTCTCAAATTGTTTCGGGTTGTTGCTTGTAAGTTTTGTTATCATAGAATGAAATATCGGCCAATATATATTGGTATTAGCTCATACTATTATTTTTCAATACTATGACAAAATTGTGATATGTTGTATTATTGGTCATATACCGGAAATTTAGTCGATATACTGGCCAATATTTCTTTGAGGTTTTGATTCGTGGGAAAAACTTTTTTGCCCATCCGATATAGCTATTATCGTTACAATAACCATGTAGGTATTTTCATTTTTTGCTTGCAACTAATCCTTAAGTTTTCTTCTATTTTTGTTCAAAGAACTTTAAAGGACACAACAACAACAATAGCAGTAATGCCTTGTACCCCATTAGGTGGGGTCTATTATATAAATCCATATTCTCCATTCCACTCAATTTAATGCAGTATTCCCAAGAGTACAAGTATTTATCGTGTCACCTAATGTTTTCCTAAGTCTACTTCTTCCTCTTTATTTATATATTTATTTGTTGACTACAACTATCCACATTTTCTTACTTGTGCTTCCTTCAGCTTATGTCCTAAATGATCAAACTACTTTAAGCATTATTTCCTCGGTTTATCTTTTATAGGTGTAGCTTTTAAACGTTTATTAATATTATTATTTCTTATTTTATCTTTTAGTATGATTCCACTAATCCATATTCTGAACTTTAAAGAAGAATAGATGTTGTAATAAATTAGGAACATTCGACTGATGTGTAGTAATAACAATTTGTTATGAAATAGGTTTAGGACATCCACTTCACAATGGGGCGAGAAAAGCACAAGAGACAAACTGAGCAAATTCAATCAGTTGCAATTTAGGGAGTGTGGACAATTTTTTGCCGCCAAAGACTGCTAGTGTTTATTCAATTTGATAATGAATGCAAGACAAAGAGGGCAATATGTATATAGACTGCCTAGAAGGCCTCCCTTCATTCAATTTAGAAATATCCTAGCAGACACCCAGTCATTTTCTTAGTTGTTCATGCCTAACCACCTTCTATTTGTTAATAACAACTAGAAAATAATAGAACTACCATAACAATAAAAAGGACAGAATGGTGTATTGGTTTTATTGAAGCTCAGCAATGCAGTAGTTCAGCATTTGCCGAAGCGGTACAGTGAAGCTTGGCAATGCTATAGTTTGGCTTTTGTGGGTGTGGGTGACCGAAGGAAGTTTGGTTAATCAGTGGGGTGGGGGGCTCACTTTATTACAGCTGTAGTGTTTACAATTTTTTTCATTTGTAGATTAATGCTCAGGATTGTGCCTGCTGTTGACACTTTGAAGAAGGTCATTCTCCCCATATAATCTTACTTATATGAATGCATCAGTGCATGGTTTGATGAAGTTGTGGCTATGTTGCTAGAGAAATGTGAAGAAATTATAGGCTTTTTGAATTCATAAATCTAGAAAGGGTGCTCTGGGCCGTTGAGTTATGAAGTCATATGCACAAAAGTAGCAAAAAATGCAAGTTACTGTTTGGATTTGTTTGACTTCGTGAAGCCTGCAAACTCAATTGTCTTCCCGAGTGCTATAGCACAATGATGCCTGGCAATATGGGAGGTGATGTGTTTAAAAATTTCAATAAATCCTCTACATTTTGGCGCTGAAATCACAAAGTCATTCTCCCACTAGCTTACAGTTTTCCAGTTATTTTAAGTTAACCAAATCTTGCCTATCTGGCTTGGGTCATGCTATTATTGCAGCAGTGGCAAAGGTAGGGCCACTAAGATTTACCTTTTTCATTTATCTTTTACTCTTTAAAATTCTAATAAAGATCTGATTTTGACTTTTGAGATTTCCTTTAAATTACCTGAGATGCTTCATACTAAGACTGATAGAACTTCTAAACTGTAAGACAGGTAAGTTGTTCTAGATCATGCAAGTAAGTGCATGGGATTGGGAAGCCCATGCAAAAGGTTTGGTTAAGATAATGCTAGGTTAGAACAAGTATACTAATGTAACCTGGCTATACGTGTCCTCTGGTTATATCTTCAAAATTGCTTGCTAACAATCCATTGTCCTTCCCTGAAAGGATACTTTTGTAAATAACAAAGTATAATACTTGGGGTGAGGGTGAAATTGATAAATTTACTTAGATTTGAGTTGTTAAATCTGCTCAAATATTTGCATAAATCAATCTCCTACTGAGCAATTCAGGTAAAGATGTTGGAAATGGCCGAATGTACTAGGTTTCCTGCATTGCAAGCTTCGGAAAGGCTAGACAACATTGAACTTGCCTAAGTCTTCTGTGTGCGTCATTAATATCTTTGCAAGCAAATTTTCTTCATATATGTTATTAATGAATGCTGATGATGCAATTGTTTGAGTTGCTGCTGGCGAGATGGATTTAGTTTATTATAGTTTCATCTTTTTGCTTGTCTTTCATGCAATATGGTTGTCTGAAATATATAAGCAGCAAGTTGCAGGATGCAATTTCTAATTTCTTGATGCCTGTTCTACTGGGCATATGATGGTTTACTTGTTAGGATGTTGCTATATATTTAGCCTTGCAACAAAGTTTAGATTATAAGAAGTGAGGTATCAGTAGTTAACAGTATCATCAACTTATCTGTTCTCTGTTCTATAATATTATAGCTTCTGAGCTTACTTTTGTTCTGGAATTCTAGAGTTCACAAACCTGAATCCTCTAGGTTACGTGCCGGTGCTGGTTGATGGGGATCTAGTGGTTGCTGACTCATTTGCCATTATAATGGTTATCCATTCTGCATTCCATTTCCTTATGGTTCTGTAAAAGTTATCTTCATGGCTGTTTCAAAGGATTCTAAGCAATTCTTTTCTTATTGTGAAGTATCTGGAAGAGAAGTATCCTCAACGGCCGTTGTTGCCTAATGATCTCCAGAAAAGAGCCGTCAATTACCAGGTTGAATGGTGTTTAATATCATCCTTTTGTTGGATTAATTTTCTTTGATGCTTCATTTGTTACTACTTTTTATATCCCCCCCCCCCTCCAAAAAAAATGGTGCTATTTTGCTTTCTTAAAACAAGCATTTCGGGCTTGCATGAGTAGTTCTCCTATGATTCCTCTGTTATAAAATACGACCATGTCGCCAATGTTTGTATTATTGCAAGATGAGGTGAGTCAAATGGAGCTTGCTGCTTATGTGGTGCTTGTGGATGGCAGGATATTGCTGACTGAGAAATTTTTGCTTGAGGTTTATTGACCATTTTTTCTGCATAATTTATTTTATTACTATGTTAACTAGGAAATCTTGAGCATGGAGGTCTCAATATATTAGACCTACCCAGCTACCTGTCAATATTTCATTTTGGATGGATCATTTTAAGGTGCCTATGTAACAAACAAACATGGATAACAAATCAAACATGCCCCAAGAAAAAACAGTTAAAAAGTTAATGAGTCAAATCACATCATATTTGTTTAAAATTATATGTTTCATTGTAAGAAATATTACTTGTATATTTGGTTGCAAATTTGTGCAAATTAGTTTGTTAGCATGCATGTATTGCTAAATGTGTAGCTGTATACATGATGTGATGTATTTGTGTCTGAAAATCTTCCTATGTTTTGTATCTTGGTGAAGGAATAACTAGGTAATTTTGTATGTATCTCTTACTAACATAGGGCTAGTGTTTTTATGCCTGTATGCATTCTAATTTGGGTTCTGATTACAGTGATGAAGCTGCCACTGTTTTGAGAGTGTAGGGATAACATGTGACTGATTCTTGTACCCTCATCTTATGGATGTGAGATGAAGACAACAATGAATATGCCCAGAGCAAGATTAATGTTTTCAAATATCTGTGACTGATTGGAGAACTCTAATGTGAATTTCGAGTTCAAAAGTATACATCTTTATTTGTTTGGTTCTGTCTAGTGAAGGTTTAACTGAGAAAAATGTCCAATTTTGGACAAGTTGAATATTTTCTGGATGAATGTCATAAATACTGCTATTTTATGATTGGGCCTGTGTTTAATAAAAATAAACTTGTGAAATTTTCTAGTCGTCTAAATTCACTTGCAATGAACTTCTGATGTGTGGCATATGACTTAACCTTAAACTGACACAGTTGTGGTTTGGCATTGGACTGGGAACGCATATGAGAAGCAGTTGCATTCTATTGGTTTTTTCTGTTGTTTTGAGGTGGAAAATGATTTCTAGGACATACAATGTGTGCAGAAACAGGAAATTTATACTATTTTTTTCCCTTTATTTTGCTGCTTTCATAGTTTCTTTTATTCAATTTGATTTTAGGATATTTTTTAACCATTTTCTTCATGTCATTTTGGATGCAATTTAGATGTGCAAGTTCATGAATATTGTTTTTGTTGCTAACATGGTTTTATTCCCCTTTAATGATCCTTTTTATGCCTTTGTTTTTAATAACTTCATATATTTTGTGAATTCACTTATGGTGGGTTTTAAATTTTCACATTGAAAATTTGATTTTTCTTCATAGTGCATCTTTTTGACCTTATTAGATTGGGAGATTTACATTCAGCTTCTAAATGATTACTATGGATTTTCTTTTGTAGGCAGCAAATATAGTTTCGTCGAATATACAGCCTCTTCAAAATTTGGCTGTTCTGGTTAGTAACCTGATGGGAATGCCTTTAAATTGTTCTTCCATTAATGAGAAACATCTGATTGTTTATGTTGTAGAACTTGTATGATGCAATGATTTTGAATGTTTCCATTGCAGAAGTATATTGAAGAAAAATTTAATCCTGATGAGAAACTTCCTTGGGTTCAATGTCACATTCAGAAAGGCTTTGCAGGTAAACATTCACCTATTACTCCATGTGTTGCAGGTTCAAATATCACATTCTCCTCCTTTCCCAACAATATTACTCCATGCTGTCTGGTCCTTCTGGAAAACCAAATGGGTATTTGAAAGAGGCAACAAAGGATCTGTTCACATGTTGTCCCACTTCTATTAGAGAAATAAAAACCACTTTGGGTCATTTTAGCCTTTACTTGCTTATTTTGTTCCAACTGGTAGAATGTGCTTATCGTTAGTGGTAGCTTCGTAGAATATGTTTATTGTATCCATTCATTAGAAAATGGACTGTTATGATTGGGAGATGGGCTCTATCTCCTTGAGAGATGTTGCCCATTAAATCTGAAGGTTTCCACCAAGTATCTCTTCTCTTTTTCTTACTATTATTTATTAGAGTAACTGCCAAATAAGGAAACTTATGGCCTCCGCTGCCACCACTGGAGATTTGTTTCTGTAATCATTGCACCTCATCACGAGGAAGCAAAGCCCCATAACTGTCTCTTCTTTTTGATTCATTCAGTATCCAAATCATGGAATTTAGGATTTGATGAAAAACCCTTATTTTTTCACCATCTAGTTTGATTCTTCATATTAGTGAGCTTATACTTCAACTTTTTTGGTGCCTAGTGAGGTCAATTGGATGAGAGAAAATGTATTCTTGTCAGTTCCTGTGAGTTTGAACCAGATTTGTGTAGATGTTGAGTCAATTTGTGTTCTCTGCGCTGTTTTTGGCAATCCCTTGGAAGGCATGAGCATTCTTTCACAGTGCTCTTCATGATCCGGCTTCTCTTTTACTATGAGTTTCTATTGTTTGGGAGTTACTATTCAACTTCATCCTTAATAATTCCTTCAAATCTTGTTGTCTACCTATTTGTTTGCCTTGTTTCCTTGGATAGCTTGTGTTTGTTGTGGTTGTGGCCTTCATGGATACTGTATTTATATCAAGCGATTTTGGTGGTAGAGGCAGTAGCGGAAAAAAATATTTGTTTTCCTTTTGATAGAGTTGGTTATTCACAAAATAGATGTTGTGGGTTATATGGGAAGCTTGCATCAACTTCTAATCAGACCGTTACTACACGTTTATTTTGGTAAGCCTACTGCTAGTTTCTTGGTATTCTCTCGGAATTGGGTTTTTGATTTTGGTGCCTTTGCTCACACGATTGGAATCATAGGTATTTTGTTTGATTATACACTACGCTTCACTGCTTTTTAGGTTACTTTGGGTAATGGTTATTTTTCGAAGGTTAAAGGGATTGGCTCTACTTATCTGACACAGACGCTGCGTCTTCCAACTGTTCTATATTTGCCGAATTTTATGTTTAATCTAGCAAATTTACTCAGAGTTTGTTGTTGTGATGCATTTTTTCCACTCATTGCAAATTTCAAGATTTTACGTGAGGAGGATTATGGGTAGGGGTTGTTGTGAATTTGGAGATCTTTAATTGTTTGATAAAGAACCAACCTCTATTGTCTATTCTAGTGTTTCTTCTACACCTTATTCATCCATTGTAGGTTTGGTAAACCTTCTCTTTCTAGTCTAAAAAAATTATGTCCAAATCTAAATTTTGTTACCGATTTGTTTTGGAAGTTATGTAAGTTTGCCAAGCACTGTATTGCTTCTATTCCCTTTTGGTTGGTACATTTGGATGTTTGGGACCTTATCTTATTTTTTTAAAGTTGAGACTTTGTTATTTTATCATCTTTGTTGATGATTATTTTCAGATTACTTGGTTATACTCAATGAAAATCATTTAGAGTTATATTTGATTTTGTGCATTCTGTGGTGAAATCAGGATCCAATTTTCTACTTTATCCTAACTTTGCAAATACCTATGAATATTTTGTGCTTCTTTTTCATCATTAATGTTCTATCATAAGATTCCATTGTGGAAGACAATTTTTGCTAAAGAATTCCCCATAAATCCTATTTTCTTTTTTACTAGAAATATCCAATTTAAACTGGTGACACGAGGATTTCGCTGGAGCAAATCATGAATCAACTTCTATCGAGTTGGTCCTTCTGTCTAAAGATACTGTTGATCAAGGAACCGATTCAAACTTTTATATTGCATTGCAGAAGGGTTATTGTAGCTGTATTCAGTATCCCTTATCTACTACTATCATTTACAAGCGTTCATCTTCTCAGTGAGTTTTATATATGCATTAGATTCTATTAGTTACCTTGATCAATATCTGAGGTTATTTCTCATCTTGGCCATAAGATTCCATTGTGGAAGACAATTTTTGCTAAAGAATTCGCCATAAATCCTATTTTCTTTTTTACTAGAAATATCCAATTTAAACCGGTGACACGAGGATTTCGCTGGAGCAAATCATAAATCAACTTCTATTGAGTTGGTCCTTCTGTCTAAAGATACTGTTGATCAAGGAACCGATTCAAACTTTTCTATTGCATTGCAAAAGAGTTATTGTAGCTGTATTCAGTATCCCTTATCTACTACTATCATTTACGAGCGTTCATCTTCTCAGTGAGTTTTATATATGCATTAGATTCTATTAGTATATCTTGATCAATATCTGAGGTTATTTCTCATCTTGGTTTGTGAGAAACTATGGAAGCAGAAATGGCTACACTTGAGCATGATTTTATATAGAATTTAGTCTTTTTACCTCTTAGAAAAAACCCATAGGCTATAAATGGGTCTACATAGTCAAAGTCAATATAAATGGTTCTTGATCTCAATTGAAACTCGTTTATTGGAAAACAGGTTTGCTTAGACCTATGGGATGAAATACATAGATAATATTTTTTCTCATCGTCAAGTTGACTTCTGTCAGGCTTTTTATTTTTGTCATATCTTTTTATCACTAGTCTTTATATCAATTAGATATCAAGAATGCATTCTTATATAGTGACCTTCATAATGAGGTGTATTTGGAGCAACAATTAGGATTTGTTACTCAGGTAGATTTTGGATATGTTTCTCTACCAAAGAAGTCTTCATATAGTTTGAAACAGTCTCCACGGGCATGGTTTGGTAGGGTCATTGATATTGTGATTGAGTTTAGGATCTTTCGTTGTGATTATGATCACTCTATATTCTATCGACATTTTCTTATTAATGATATTATTATTGGTAGGAATAGTGTTGGCATTGCGAATTTGAAATGTTCTTTCAAAGTTTATTTATAAACCTAATATCTTAGGAGTGTGAATTATTTTTTTGGTATTAAAGGTGATAAGTATTGTCGTGGCATTTTTCTTTCGCGAAGGAAATACACAGAATGTTGGATTCAAAATCTTGTGATGAAATTGTGTAATCTCTAGATAATGGGGGGATCTTTGCTTAATTAATATCATGACTAGTTGATAAAATTAATTATCCTGTTATGACTCGTCCACATATTGAGCTAGTTTTTATCTTCTTCTCTAGTTCCTTATTGGGAAATTGTATTGCATATTATGAGATATCTCAAAAGTATATCATGATAAGGCTTACTATACATTAATCATGGTTATGCTTAGGGCCAGTGGTTTTCTAATGCTTATTGAGCTGAATTGCCATATGATTGGAAATCTATCACCGGCTATTATATTTATATTAGAGGCAAACTTGTTTCTTCAAAAAGGAAGAAACAAAATATGGTTGACTGGTCAAGTTTGCAAGGAATAGAAAGAAATATTATCTATTTGATTTCAAAGTTTTCATATAGCACTTTTTCCAATGTTGGATGGAGGATCACTTGTGAGAATGACATCCAAAGCAAGGACCGAACAATTTCAAAGATATCTTGAAAAAAGATTTTAGTACCAATGTATCCTATATGTATTCTACTTTATTCAAAGTATCCCAATGGTGTAAGGCCATTGACTTATTGGGAAAAAAAGAAGAAAATAACTTTGATATTTTGTATCATCAAATTTAGAATATTTTGCATTGATATAAGTTACTCATGAAATGATGTGACTTCAGCAATTACTTGATTAAGGAACTATCCACATTGCATTAAATCTGATATTTTATGCTTGCACAAAGCATATAAAGGTAAATTGTCATTTTGTTCATGCGAAACTCTAATAGTGCATAATTTACGCAAGTTATGTAAGAACCGGAAATCTAGTTTTAGATATTTTCACTGCCCTTATTTGGAGTTTGAATTGCATATATTTATAACAAATTGGGCACGATCAACTTCTATACTCTAACTTGAGGGGAAGTGTTAAAATATGCATATCACTAGTGGTAGAATAGGCTTATTGTCAAAATAAAATATGTTGAGAGTATATCCCTTTGTTATGGTATTTTAGTCATTGTAATGTGTTATAGCAAATCCTATACATGTAAATATTTTCCTAACACAATGAGTAAGGGTTTCGACCAAGTAGTCTCTTCTCTTTTTCTTATCACACCAATTATTAGGGCATTTTCTTCTTCAAAACTAAATGATTTTCCTTGTATTCTAATGAAGCAACTTGTAGCCAAATGAATAATACTCATAGTAAGAAATGTATTTAGTGTTGATATAATACTGGTAGTAGTAGGATTAGTTGATTAGTGATACTGGTACTAGCTGTTGGTAATAAACCAGTGTCTACGCCATGTTAAAACAGATCTGGTGCAGTGTAGAGGTTACTGAATAATTGAGGATACTGTAGTGGATCAAGGCTACAGGTTTAAGTGTGCTTTGGTTACTGATAATTGAAAAGGATGTTGTACATCAAACAATAGCATATCAAGAAAGGAAAGCCTAGTTAACAGCATCAACATCTAATTACTAGAAACTGTTGCTTGACATTGTATTCTGTTAGGATTCTGTTAGTAGTGCTGTAACAGATTTTTGTCCTTTAAACAGAGACCATGTACCCTGAAAGATATATGTGTTCATTGAATGAATTGAAGTCTGATTTCTTCCTCAAGGTTTGTTCTTCCCGATTTCTTTCTCATTCTTGTCTGAATTGTCTATTTCTCTTCTTCTGAAATTATTGTGTTTCTTCTTAATCTGAATACTTCTATATTCTGAATTTTACTCACTAAGTTCTCCACTTCATCACAATTGGTATAAGGGAAGTCCATTCCTTGGCCAAATCTCACCACCACTTCTTACAAATATCCATAAAATTCTTTACATTCTTTACAAACACCAAGAATCTGTCACAAACAGCAAACACAACAAACATGAATGTTACAAAGAAAATCTTGAAGGAACAGCTCCAAGAGAGGCAGCAAAACCCTCATGAGGGTATAAACAATATCTGATTAAAGAAATGCAGCAGCAATTGAATGTCAACCAAAGCAATGCAATGAATTTCTTGGGGGAGCAGGCACAAACATTGGAACAAAAGCTGGATCAAAAGCTGGATCTGAAAATTGCAAGTTTTCTAGTTGAAATCAAGGGATTGATGAGCCATGAAGAGGAGCCTGAGTCCAGCAAAAAGGGAAAACTAAATGGCATGTCAATTTCAACACATAAAGGTATATTACCCACTCCAGGATCCAAAAACTTTGAAGGATACATTAACGGGA
Organism: Nepenthes gracilis; assembly: GCA_033239525.1. NCBI lineage: Eukaryota > Viridiplantae > Streptophyta > Magnoliopsida > Caryophyllales > Nepenthaceae > Nepenthes > Nepenthes gracilis. Next base: position 26,948,626 of record BSYO01000006.1, on the reverse strand, counting down.
TTAGGTCTGATGCTTTAGTAAAACCAATTGCTAACGTGGAAGGTATGCCTTCCAAATTCTGTTACCAAAGATTTTCCCACACTCAATGGAGACAGCTATAGAAGCTGGCTAAGGAAATGCTCTAAGTATTTCCCTCTTAATCACATTCAAGAAAATCAAAAAAATGGATTTAATTCCAATGTTTCTTGAAGGCAAAGCTGACAACTGGTTCCAAGAATATTTCACATAGAACGAAATTCTTGAATTGGCTACCTTTGAAGGTGACATTTGTAAATGGTTTGGGGTAAGTCATTTACTGATATTGTAGAAGAGTTCAATAAGCTTCATCAATCAGATACAGCAGTAGAATATCAAGAGAGGTTTGAAGAGCTCAAATCATATATGCTAAGCCTCAACCTAAGTATTGACGAAGCATATTTTATCTTTAGCTTCTTGAGTGGGCTAAAAGAGGATCTTAGACCAATGGTTAAACTTCTCAAACCTCTTTCCTATATGATGCTTTTGAAATTGCCAGATTACAGGAACAATCAATTGAAGCAGTGGCAAAAGTACTCTTTCAAGAATATTCCAATCTTCCTGAAAAATCAGTTGCATCTAAGAAGGTTCGTAATTGTCATCACTCTCAGTAGAATACAATGACTCTAGAACAAAGAAAGGCGCTTGGTCTTTGGTAATGATGCAATGAAAATTTTCAATTGGGTTATTGGTATGAAGAAACGTATATAAATGAGGGCATGGATTACTGATTCCAAAGAACAAGTTTTGCAGGATACTATCTAGCAAATTGATCCTCACCATCCTTGAGGACAAGGATGTTTTCATTCTTGGGGTATTGTAATGAAGCAGTCTTGTAGCCAAGTGAACATTACTTGTAGTAAGAGATGTACTAATGTTGATGTAATACTTGTAATAGTTGGATTAGTTGATTAGTGGTACTAGTACTATTTGTTGGTAATAAACAAGTGTCTAAGCAGTGTAAAAACAGATCTAGTGCAGTGTGGAGGTTACTGAATAACTGAGGATACTGAAGTGGATCAAGGCTACAGGTTTAAGTGTGCTTAGGTTACTGATAACTGAAGGATGTTGTACATCAAACAACAGAATATCAAGAAAGGTAAGCCTAGTTAACTGCAACAACAACTAATTACTAGAAACTGTTTCTTGACATTATATTCTTTTAGAATGTGTTAGTAGTACTGTAACAGGTTTGTATCCTATAAACAAAGGACCATGTACTCTGAAATATATGTGTTAATTAAATGAATTGAAGTCTGATTTCTTCCTCAAGGTCTGTTCTTCCTGATTTCTCCTTCTTGTCTCAATTGTCTAATTCTCTTCTTCTCAAATCTATCTTATCTCTCCTTAATCTAAATTTTCTACTTCTATATTCTGAATTTTACTAAATAAGTTCTCCACTTCATTTTTTGTATTCTTAAAGTTCATCACTTGACCTGGTCCTGAGATCTGTACCTTTATTATGTGGTACTGTTATGGCCTGAACACTTCATTAGATGTTTCCCATTTTTTCCAACTCTTTCAGATTTGATAAATTCTGGTTGATCTTATTTCTCATGATTTATAGCATCATTTTCTATTTGATCTATTTCAATTCTATGCCTGAAGTCGTGATTGGGTATATGAATTAACAACCGAGTAACTGCCACTGTACAATCTATGAATTCTTCAATTGGAACTGAACCAATTTTGGATCAATTTAAGTTGATGGTATCTAATACCTATTTCTGGTTTTGTATGTTCCAAATAGTTCTTGCAAGAGATAAGAATCCATTGTCTTCTGATTTTGATAATTAGACTTCTCGTTGACGTGCAAACCTAATGGTAGTACCCAATGAAGATTCCCTCTTCTAGTTATGCTGTGCGTGTAGTACCTTATTAAGCAGGAAATCATGTTCATAAATCTGGAAATTCTTGCTCTTCCATCACTTTAGAGAATTTTATACTGGTTTTCAGTTCTCATTTACAAGCTAATATCAATACTGGACTATCCATGACAGATGGTAGATGTTTGCATCTTATTAATCAATGATAATGCCTTAAAATAGGTGGTGATTCTTTTTGCCAGTAAGCCCCAGGTGATTATTTTTTTCACTAGTTTGGTGGTCATCTCATTCCTTTGGTGTATATTTTTGTATTTTACACGTCAAATTTTTTTAAAGCAAAAAATCCTCTTTGTAGTATTTATTTTTCAAATTAGAACCTTTTACTGCAACCCAAGTCCACCCACTTGCCATTTCATCTTTTTTACTCCCATTGTGAGACTAGGTTAGCAAAAGCTTTATGAGAGTCCATTTCTTAAATGATTGATATCGACAATTCTAATAGTCCTGGAGAAGCAAGATAAAAGGACTGGTCACCAAAAGAAACCCAAAGGTGATGAAATAAATATTATAATGTTAGGTTGTGGAATGTCACAATCTGACAGAGCACTTTTATGCTTAGTCTAGTTGATGCAGCCTGAATAATCAACCCCTGGATAGACCTGGAAGCAATTTCTCAAATTTGATTTAACTGTTAAAGAGGATTGCATAGCAACATTTATATAACCCCGAGCTAATCTCTCCTTCAATCATGTAAAAGAATTTATTATAATCTGGAAATAGCAAATAGATTACTCAAGCTAATGAAATCTAAAACTGACTAATTTATTTACACTTGTGTGCCAGTTGATATTCTTTAATGCATATTGTGTTATACTCTCCTACCAGACAGAAGTTTATCTTAGTAGACTTTGGAGCTGAAGTAGTGGCATCTCCCATGGGGGTTGTGATTATAGAACATATAGCTTTGACCCCATTCTGAGAATAGTGGTATTGTCAACCCTGTAATAAAGAATCCAATAGTCCAATGCTAAGGCCTATCATGTGAGCTTGGTACTCTCTGATGTGAGTGGAATGAATGTGCTGTTGTGGCATGCAACTGTTTTCACTAGCCTTGTGAGCAATGAGATTACAAGATGCACTATTATTGACAGTCACATGTGCACTATTCTGGATTTGAGCTCTAAAAACATGTCCTGCCTGTCCAAAGTCAGTCTGATTAACAACTCCTCCCAGCTGAATGACAAAAGTTGAGGGTCACATTTCCATGCTTATTTTGTGAACCAGAATATACTTCAGCATTATCACATCAATATCCTTCCCTAGTTTCACAATCACATCCAATTTAACATTTTAAATCACCTTTCTCCTCCATCTTATCTACCACGCAAATGTGAGCTTTTTTGGTGTCAGGAAAATTTTCATAGGTGTCCTTTGGTGTTAGTGAAAGCAATTGACAGGACCATCTATAATTTCCTTATTTCAAAGCCCAACTGGTGTGAAATGATTGAGGTAACCAATCCTTGAAGGAATGTATGCATCACTTGCATTCTAATTTTTTTGTTCAGACTTGAGGGCAAAAGAAGTCTTCTATGCTAAGTTTCTGGCTGAAAGGACTGGCATACAAGTCTTCCTGTATGCTAGACATAGGACCATCAATGTGTCTAATTACTCTTTGTGCTTGATTTTCCTGAAATTGACACACCACAGTAATTTTTTTTTTTTTTGGGCACATTTAAGTAATCACATCAAATCTTCTTTTTGCATAAGAGAACAAATTAAATTGTACAGTTCTCTTTCATAATTAGTAAGCAAAAGTTTTCTGTTCATGGATGCATTCATTCAGTCACAACAATCTATGATTGGGCCCTGGAGGCTTTGTTGTTACTCAAGATAAACCAACAAACAAAGAGAATATCCCATTAGGCAAGTAACAGCTATATTTAACTCGCCCTCATTTTTCACTCTTTCCCAGGTGAAAGTATTTTCTGTTTGTACAAGCAAATAGTACAACCAGTTCACTGTCTCTATTTATCTCTGTAAGTTTCATCTGTAAACCATATTTTGGGGATGTTGAATATGGAATGCCTTGGAAAATAGCAGGAGGTTGCATTATAGGCATAGCAGAGCTTGTTGTGCAACTATTCTTTGGATTTTGTTTCCATGACATTGAAGGCTTGTGCAGTGAGCAACAACCCAATATTCAAATTACCCCACCGTGTGATTGCTTGACTTAGTCAATATGAAAATTCTTGCACCCTAATAGTGATGGGTTCAAATCATGAATTAAAATATTGCTATCGATATTGGTATCGGTTATAACCATATCAGTATTGGATATATCGGATAATACATATTGGTATTAGATATATTAAAAGAAAAAAAAATTAAAAATCGTAAGCTAATAAATAAATATTATCCAATATGTCAGCCAAATATTGGCCGGCATATTGCAATACATTATTGATATGGTGATATTTTTTTTTGGCTACGGTATTTGGAGGCTTGATATTGATATATATCAACCTTTATTTTGAAATGGTTCAAACTGATTTTTACTCACTCTTTGCTGAGTGAAACTGAGGTCGGGCTGTATAACCAGAAGAAAATGACTAAGTCTTTTCAGTGAATAAAGAAGAGATGTGGGTTTATTAAATGTGCCAGGTTTGATTGAACTTGAGGTTTCTCCTCCGGTAGAGGAACTGGCCAGTAGGAAAGCTGAAGAAAAATTGTCTTAAATTAAGTGGGACAAGGACTGGGGCTGGTACAAATATTTTTGGCCGCAGCCCTATATCTCATTATCCGTTGTGAGTATCAGAGAAATAGACAAGGGCTGTGCATTTGTGGTTTGCTGAACACAGTGAGGCTTGTTATAGTGGCTGGAAACAAAAACAGAGGGTTCAGATGGCTTAGGTGGTGTGGTCTGTGGTGGGTGCATGCTGTTTTGGAAGCTTGGGTGAAGATTCTGCAGGTTTCAAAAATTACAGCTCATGGTGAGGGCTCCATCCTAAATGGGAGAAGTTTGGGATCATTGGGTAAATAGTTGGTGGTATCTGAGGGTAAATGGAAGAAGTAGGTGATAAATTGGTCATTTTCTATTGTGTGATTTGTTGCCTGAGTTGGGGTAGTGGTGCTTTTGGGTTTTCTGGTGGTGGTTATTTGGGGGTTTTGATCTGATGGTGCGGTCTTAAATAAGTTGCAATTTGCTCTGTGTGGTGTTGTGTATGGCTGATCTATAAATCAGAGTCAAGAAATTGTGACTCTTAAACCAATTTGATGCAGAATGGGCAATCAACCCAGGATAAACCCCAAACAATTACTCAAGTTCCATTACTCTATAAAAATTAGCATGTACGTTGCAGTATTTGTAGAAGCCTTAGTTAACCTTCTCTGAAATCTTATCTACAAATAAATAATATGGAAATAACTTAAGAAAAGTATGGCATGGCCATGGGACATTGATATTACATGAGACCATCAAGGCAGCGCATTAAAAAATTAACACAAGATATATTGTTAACACGTTAACTAAAATTCAGTCTTTTATCAATATGGAAATACTATTTGATCAAGCAATGGTATTATCCATAAATTACCCCAAGGTATTTAGTTTATGCAAGACAATTTACTAAAGAAAAAAGAGGTAGGGGCATTGTGGAAAAAAGTTTGCTGCTATCGTTCACAAAAAAATAAAAAAATAAATAAATAAAGAAAGCTGTGAACCAAAGGAAACACATCGTCAGGGTTTGCTAATATTTACAATGAAATAATAGCTGTAGTAAGGGAACCAATCAGCCAAACACTTGACTAAGATTCAATAGAGAGATAAGGCATAAGATGGGGCTTAAGCCCCCTTTATAGCTGAAGAAGGAAATAAAAAAGGAGTTCTAGTGCAACAATAAGCAAATGAAGCAAAGTATAATAATTTAATATTTGAGTTAAAACATAAATAAAATAGTAATGTTTTAACATCACATAGACCACCCCACCAAAAGAGAAAATGGAGAGAAAACAAAAATAAAGCTAGGGCACTATTTAGACACGTGAGGGATAAACTTCTTTTCATAGAGCATATAGAGAGGCAAGTATTAATCTTTGTCACTGGTTATCACTGTGGGCTCCTCCAATACCACTAGCCTTCGCCACAATCTCCCTTCACTGTCAGTACGTTTCTCTACTCTATTAGGCATTTCTCTCTTTTCATTTAATTCTGAATGGAAACTAGTGGTGTTTGCTCTTGCATCTCAGCCTTATAATTTGAAATTTCCTATAATTTCTAAGTAATAGCAATACTTGTTTAATTTTCGTCATATGTAATGTTTTCTTGTTTTATAAAGTAGAAATTAGCCCAAACATGTACCATGTGCTAACATACGCGAACATGTCCTAGTATGTTAAACATGATAGAATTAACACAAATTCCAAGATGGTTCAGACAGTGTCGGTATCTATTACATGTATGACATTGACGCAACACTTCAAAGAAGACGCCTGTGCTTCCTAAAAATAACAGATAGTCAAGTTAGAGGATGAAACTTGGCATAAAATGTAAGTTTGCTCCCTTGGGAGTTGGTGGTCATAGGTTCAAACAATAGAAACAACTTCTCGGCAATATATATATAAGATTGCATACATTTTACCTCCCCAAGACCCCAAGATTTGGGAGCCTTGTGCATTGGTCCTCTATCTTTAACAAAAGAAGAATAAATAAATGTGATATATCTAAAGCTAATGAATTTATCTATGCTTTTAGGGCAGTTGATATGTCCACAAATTTGTACTTCATCACTAGTCCCCTCCTTTACATAATGCTTCTGTATCTATTTTTTTCAATTGGTGTTTGTACTCTTCAGACCATTTTCCATAATACTCATGAGTTACTTTTGAAATGGGCCTTTTAATTTTCTTTTCCTTTGGTTCATATTTGCTTTCATGATTAAGCATGAGATTAGCATTTCTAGCTTTGATACATCTGTTGCCTAAACAATATTTATTAGGACAGGATAATTCTTGGAAATTCAAGTAATTGTGCATGTTATTATGTATGTACTTGTTCCCAATCACAATAGGAGCCGAAACTTTAGAGTCATATTTCTAGGTTTTCTAAATTTGAATGTTAGTTCACCTTCGCCTCTCTAGCTCTGGCTATAAAATATCATGATTGCTAGGCTTCATTTATTATTTGAATATGGAGAAGTGGTTTGTGACCGACCCGAGGTCCCTGATATTTACATCTGTAAAAGATAATTTGAGAAATGTGATCCTTCAAATTTAATTACTTTCCAATACTTGCAAATGGTTTATATGCATACCTTTTTCGTGCATTTGCTGCTTAAAAATATATGCAGGAACACAGACTCTGACCAGTGTGCCACTCTTTTGCCTTTTTTCTACCTTTTTTCTTATATCAGAATGTAAACATAGCTCAAATGCTTCCTCATGAAGTTGGCTATTTGTCAATATGTTCCTTTTTTGGGTTACTGTGGGAATTCATTTTTTTTATGTTCCTTAGCCTCCTCCGCGCCCCGAAAGAAAAATGAAATCTTACTTTTTGGAAAACTGACAAAGTGTTAGTTAATTTATCTCTGTTATTAGAGGCCGCCAACCATTTCTGTATAAATGATGTTGTTCTGATGGTTGCTGAATGGCATTTTATGGCAGTGCTTAACATGTTTTTTTTTTTTTGCTCCAGCACTAGAGAAGCTTTTAAAAGTGCATGGTGGAAAATATGCCACTGGAAATGAAGTTGGCCTGGTCTGTTTCATCTTTATATCTATGCATGCACATGTGTGCGAGCTTTGGCACTGTATTTATATTTCTCATTCTTATGGAGTGTACATACTCATCCGTGCGTTGCCTGATACATTGCCTTTCTGTTTTAGTTTAACTGGCAGGAAAGATGGGGTTCATTGTAAAAATATTCTCATTTTTTTTCTTTATAACAATTTTATTCTCAACATTTGTTTTAGTACCAATTTTAAATGATACAAAAAATTTGGCAAGTTCATCATATTTTATTGTTTTGCCATATGCATGTTATGTAAAAATCCAAAATTGACCATTTACTTTAATTTTTTGATTCTTTTTAGAGTTTTCGGCATTACGTACACATTAGCATATGACTTTGAATTTGGTAATTTTCTAAAGAAATTGTACATAGTATAAATATGAAAAAGTAAAATTTGATAACAAAATTTGGACAAGAAAATGGTTAGAACATTTTTGGTACTTTTTCCGGAGAGAGGGTTCAATATTATGGGAGATTGTGAATAGCCTTATGGTTAGATATGTGATCTTTTCACTCTATGGAGCATTTGAGCCACTTTTCGATTCCTGTTTCCTATGCAAAATTTGGGTATTGATTTACTCCTTGATTGAAGTCTCAAACCTGTTGCTCTTTTCTTTCAAGCCCAACACCAGTTCAATTAAAAAAGTGCTGTCCATAACTCCACTGATGTGGGACATCCTAAACAGTGTGTGCCTCCTCACAGACATTCCCAAAGTCCAAAAGGCTCAAGCTGATGTTGGAGCAAAGGCCTGCTAATTATTGTTTTTAATATTTTAGTACACTTGACCTTCCCTAAGCACCAGAGTCCGTAGCTAGGAAAGCCTAGTGACTTGGCCACCAATGTTTTCATTATTGTTAAAGAGCTAGGAAAAGTATAAAATATCATTTCTAGGATTATTTTTAATTTCAGTTAATTTAGGAAGTTTCTTTAGAAGCATGCTGTTTTTCTATAGATTTTCATAGATCTCATTGTACTCAGTTTTGGGCAAAAATTGTTCAATTCAGGTTCATCACTGCCACTCCCAACAAAATGTGGCACGAACTGTGCCGCCTGTTTATTGGATTCTTTACATGATTAGATAAAGCTAATGAGAGATGCGAGCAAAAATAAATTTGGTATAAACATCCAACATGCTGAGTGGGAGGACAACTTACAAAAGCAGTCATTCCTTCAACCAGCGCACACATTTGTTTCTCCGCTTCAACACCTCAGACATTAATGTCACCCCTACTTAGGATAAATCTGGTTGTGACATTTCTCAACCTTATGGTGTTGGAGCTAAATTGTAGAAATGTGCCTTAACAAGAGCCTAAAAACATTTTAAACAAATTATTTGAAGTAGTAAAAGACAAAAAGTACAAATCATGACTACGTTAAAAATGTTTACATTGACTTCTTTTGAATTCCCTATGATGCACACATTCTCCTTCATTTGGAGAAAACTCTTCGCCAGGCTATGAAGCACAATCTTGACTTTTACATCTGCATCAATAAAGCTAATGCTGACATCTAAAGCTAGTCAAGCTATATCATAGGCTCAGAATAACTATGGCATCGGATTGTCTAGTTGGATTGATGCAACAAATTTATGAGAAATGATAAGAGAGTCAATATCTGGAATACCATCTATTTTGTTAATTCATCTATCAATCATCTTGTCCTCACCTTTCCTTTGAGCAAAGGCTTGTTTTCACCATACTGCCTCATTGATTTTCTATGCAAAGTACATACATGTATCATTCATATTTTTCTCCATGTATGCTTCACCCTTCATTTTCAATCTCCAATTCAACATCATCAGAACTGTGTTAACTCAATATATTTGCATTACCTACGCCCTTTCTTGCATATCATTAATTGTTGTGGAACACTTGTGTACTCGGGGCACAGAGTTGATGCCCAGGTTTGAAGGCTTGGAAAAAAAAGGTCCTTTATGCAGAATATATTGGTAAAATAAAATAAGCAATACAACTGCTAAATGGCACTTGCATTCTGCATAGCCTGAGGAAAATTGTGCCTGCAACTGAGATTTTCAGAAAGGGAAATTTTTTAACATGAAGAGGAAGTACATTTGCTATGGCAGAAGTAGGATTTTATCTGAGTAAGGTTTCTTTTAATTGATTCAATTATTGGACAGTTTTCTGATCTGTTAAAAAAATGACAGGATAAAACTTTGCCATTTTAATAAAAGAACTAATATTTTGTAAAAAATAACCTTTTGTATTACATAGGGGTAAGACTTCATATGTGTGACCTTTCTCAAACTCCACAATCCCCTTTTTTTTAAAAAAATACATATTCAAAGTGTTAATCACTGTTTGCAGGCGGATGTGTTTCTGGCCCCTCAGATTGATGCCGCAATCAAGAAGTTCAGCATTGACATGGTAGTCTCCAAACGCGAAATGAGTTTTATGCTCAGATGAATTACTTTTTATTCTACATATTCTTTTGTCATATTCCTTGTTGCAGCTGTAGACTAGTTCTTGGTAGTCCTCACTGCCATTATGCTTATGCCACTGTATTCCTGGTTCAATACGAGATGGTTCAGTTTATTTGTTCCTTCTCTAGATTTTGTTGTCCCTGTTTTATTGTGCTTCCTTGAAAGTGATATTGCAGTCATCCACATCCGTCTTAGTTTTGCAACAGTTTTGTCAGTATATATCAGCTCATGCAACGCTGCAGAGGAATAATGCTCTTGAATTTGTCTCTTTGCATTTCTGTAGGTGGAGTTCCCTCTGTTAAATAGGTTAAATGATGCTTACAGTGAACTACCAGAATTCCAGGATGCCATGCCAAAGAAGCAACCTGATGCTCCTAATTATGCTAAATCATAGGTTTGCCTGTGTACCCTTTCTCATGCACTGTAGAAAGAAAAACGTTTTGGATGGTGTGGCAGCCTTCTGATTAGGTTATTATTGAGCCCGCTGCACTTTGTTTGGCAGAGTGGCAAATAAATGGAATAGCATGGCCAAAGTTTGGTTAATTTTTAGGTCTCCCTTAAAATCATGCATGCTTTGGGTATTCATTCTTCTTGTCATTTGCGTTTTGAGAAGGGTGAGCCTTAGCATTATGGTAAGATTGTTTTATATGACTACATATTCAAACTATAAAAATATCATCTTTATAATTCGAGGATAACCTTTAATGTGGGAAGCCTGATGCAATTTTACTTCTGTTTTCTTCTTCTCCAATTTTTTATTCCTTTTTTTTTTTTCCTTTTGATGACCTTGATTATAGGTCAGTCTGGTTGCTTGATGACTACTGTTTCTCCTAACCATGAGCTGGTCCGTGGTGGTTAAGATTTCTGTCTTATGTTTACTGCTGCCTCTTATGCTCAGATCTCTGAGCTGGTTGGTGCTGGTTAAGCGCTGGAGCTGTGTAATTATATGACTAATGAAGTTTGCGGAGACGTATATCTTTAGCCTGAGGGCCATTATAAGGACAGCAGACTGTGGTTTGTGTTACGTACTCGTCGTTACACTCGCCAAAGCTCACTGACCTGCCAAAGCTTACTTGCATGATCGGGACCCAATAAATCACCCTTGGTAGCACCAGCCAGCACAGTACCCGAATCACATGTTTCGGTTATTCTATTTGTTACTTTTTTATTCTGTTTGTTATTATTTAGTTAGTGTTTAGTTAGTGTTTGTTACTGTATAAAGCATTGGGGGTAAGAAAGTAGAAGGAAAGAGGTAATTTTTCCTATCCACTCTCTCTCTCTATCTCTTCTCTCTGCGGCTGTATCTCTCTCTGTTTTCCCTTCCCCTCTCTCTTCTGCTTTTTCCTGATTTCTCTCTCTGCACCTCGGCCCTCTGCATCTCGACCCCTTAGCTCCTTCGGTTGTTCCCCTTCTTTCGCTCTGATTTCCCTCTGCTGGACTCCCCTCCTTCTCAATCCTCATCATCTCGCCAACGATCGCAACGATTCCACGGAGCACGCATTATTTGGTGCTTTCATTGAGACGAAAGCGGAGGAGATCGACGAATGTGCACTTGACGCACTCGAAGAAGCCGTCGCCGAGCTTGCCAACGCGATGAAGGACCTCCGACTGGCTACCAACAGATTTGGAGCCACCTTGTCCACCGCAGTTTCAACAACAGCACAGATCCGGTCGTCTTGCACCAAAATCAGCTCGTCCATGGTGGAACTCAGCCAATCGCTCAACACAAGTGAATGCAACCCTAACAAACCAACAATGTCAAAGACGTTACCAGAGTTGAAGGCGACCGGACCACCAAACACATTAAATATCGCATCTCATGTTTCCATCATAGAGCAAATTCCACCATCCCTCACAAAAATTTTCCAATCCATGTCTCGCGCCGAGACACAATCGGTCACTCCGCTTTTGCTTCCAAACCCTACACCTTTCGTGATGCCTTCGACTACGACTCCACCAACCGCTTTCCCCTTCTCTACTCTTGTTCGAGCTCCAAATAATAGAACTGATGCTACTGGAGGACATGACCGCATCACCACCATTGCTTCCCCCACCGCACCAACCCAACCGTCGCGAATCTCATTAGTTATTCTTCATGTTCAATCGGATGCCCTTACCACCTCCCATCTTCAACTGTTGAAGGCCAAAGTGCCATTGTTCCCTACCAAAACCCCTAGACCCGAGGGGAAGAGCCACACACCAACAATCCTGCCCTTGACTCCATTGTGGATGCTGGAGTTAGAGGCTTGAACGCAAGTTGTTATAATGCCCTGCATTCAGATTGTGGAGCTAAGCCGCAGGGGCAAATTGAGAAGGCAAGAGTGATCGAGCAAAATCATCTCGGCTGGCAAGTTCACATTCGTGACTTGAATAATAGACAAGCAAAACCAATAATGAGTGACTGGAAAATATTTGATGACACTTCTTGGACTTATCTTGTTGTTTTGGTCATGGTCCTGGACAATAGAAATGCACAGCTGTATATTGCCCATGGGTGTTTGTATCTCCGGGAGTCCCTTCTGGGATCAGGAAGTTGTGGCACCCATCACTACACACAAATGGCCCTACCTCATCCGACAGAGAAATTTGGTGTAGCCTGCAGTCAATTTCCGAACCAGGCGCCCATGTATTTCGATCATTCATTCCTTCCTAGCAGTGACCACCGTTTGGTCTGGGCTGGCTGTGAGTTCGGGTGTCAACTTGAAGTCTTCCAGCGCTGGCTCACGAGCTCACCTTTAACTCAACCCTGTATGATGATACCTGCCCTAGTCACAGCAGGTTACCAAATGAAGTATCGATCGACACAGCAAATATTCTCATTTCAAGGAAGACGTGCGAAGTCCCTGCCTAAATTCAATAGAAGGATTCTGGGCAGTTTGCTTGATTTTGTAGCCAGGGAACTTCAGGTTCAGACTAAAGTTGTTGCTGCAGTAACTGCTGGTGTTGTTGCCGAGTGTTCCTCACCTAGAATTGCGAAGGCAAAAGCTGAAACTGCTGCGCAGCTTTCTATGGTCTTGGTAGAGAATGCCATTGTGATAGTGATGCTTGTGGAGGATCATCTTCAACTGCAGAGTGAACTATGCAGTGTTTCGAGTCTGGTGAACAGAACGATATCACCCCTCACTTGTGTTCCACCTGCTAGTAATTAGTTGAGTTCATTGACCATGGCGGGTGGAGAATTCAAGGTGACTAGTGCCAACTGTAAATCATTACCTGATGATGCTGGTGGACTTCCGGTCGATGTTCTCGCTTCACCGGCCAATGGAAATGGACAAACATCTGCAGCAGTGATGGAGCAACTTACTGCAGCCTCTGCAACTGAGCCTTATGACTCAGTTTCTTATGCCTTTGTGACATATGGGTGCTTTGCCATAGATCTAGTAGAGGGAGAGAGCACGTCCTCTAGTGCCATATTACTTGTACCGGTGCCTGCTCATTTTCCTACGTTTATAGCAAGGCAGCTTTTCCATGATTTTTCAACTTACCATGCAGGTTATGCAACTCTGGTGGGAGCAATTGACTCCCCTGCTTATGATGACCGAATATTGTGGGAAGTAGCAATCCTTTTTCGTTTGCAGCATCAACATGTTGTCTGTTACTATCATGCCTGGTTTGAAACTGACGTTGCTGGATTTCTTGAGGGTGGCACCTAGGATTCTCGAACTCCCGTGAACTCGAGCTTTAGTCATATGGGCAGGAGTTCACCAGATATGGGGAATGATGTCAAAGCAAAATCAACACATCTGTATATCCAAATGGAATATTGTCCTAGGACTCTTTGTCAACTTTTAAAATCCTACAACTATTTTGACAAGGATTTTGCCTGGCATTTGTTTTATCAGATTGTTGATTTGCTTCATCAGATTGTTGAAGGCTTAGCACACATAAATGGGCAAGGAATTATCCAATGTGAATTGAAGCCCAATAACATTTTTGTTAATACTCGGCACGATATTATGATAGGTGATTTTGGCCTTGCCAAATTCTTAAAGTTTGAGCAACTGGATCAGGATTTTGTTTTTTTTTTTTTCAGACGCACTAGGTGTTTCAATGTATGGTACAGGCCAAATTGGGACATATTTTTACGCAACAACGGAGATTGAGCAAGGATGGCCGGAGATTTATGAGAATGATGATTTGTACCGCCTGGGAGTTGTATTCTTCGAATTGGGTCATCCCTGCAAGACAACAATGGGGCGGCACATTGTAATTTCAGATCTGAAGCAGAAAGGACAACTTTTTTCTGCTCGGGTTGCTGAATTTTCCAAGCAAGTAACTTTGCTGAGATGCTTATTATCTCATCAAGGCTTTTCCCTTCAAAATTTTTCCTTGTTTAACCTTGAGGACAATGTTGTTTTGATGGAGACGATAATGTTACGTACTCGTCGTTACACTCGCCAAAGCTCACTCACTGTATGATCGGGACCCAGTAAATCACCCTTGGTAGCACCAGCCGACACAGTACCTGAACCACATGTTTCGGTTATTCTGTTTGTTACTTTTTTGTTCTATTTGTTATTATTCAATTAGTGTTTAGTTAGTGTTTGTTATTGTATAAAGCATTGGGGGTAAGAAAGTAGAATGAAAGAAGTAATTTTCTCCTATCCACTCTCTCTCTCTCTCTCTCTCTGTCTCTTCTCTTTGTGGTTGTATCCCTCTCTGTTTTTCATTCCCCACTCTCTTCTGCTTTTCTCTGATTTCTCTCTCTACATCTCGGCCCCTTAGCTCCTCCGGTCGTTCCCCTTCTTTCGCTTTGATTTTCCTCTGCTAGACTCCCTCTGTCCTTCTCAATCCTTATCATCTCGCCAACGATCGCAACGATTTCATGGAGCACACATCAGCTTGCTAAACTGAATGGTCCAGCCTCTGAATCCCTGTATAAACTGCTGAATAAAATAAACGTGTAGCTCAGGTATCTCTCTGTGCCAAAACTTTACATTCTGCATTAAGTTTCCAACCCCATGTTTGTTTTTTTCCCCTTAAAAAAAATGGGAATCGAATCCTCGTCCATGGAAGAGATACCGATCTCAAAACTAGTTTATGTTTGGTTCTTGAAATTAGATACAGCTTATATTACACGTGAGTCAGGTGGGAGACTGTATACAGTGAGTTATTATTTTATTATTATTTTTGGCTTGTGCTGGAAATAATATTTTGATACTGGAATAGTTAACACTACCATCGCCATGGTCACTGCAGTGCCATGGGGTGACATTTTGTGGCGGTGGCCGGCCGTATCTGGGATGTTTATTCCCTGTATTTCATGAATAATCAATTTAATTATTTCGAGGTAGATATTTCCACATCTTTGATAATAATTTTTTTCGCTTTAATATTATAACTATAACTAAATTAGGTAATATTTTTCTAATTGAATATGGCTGACATAAATCTTTTAAAAAAAAAAAAAAACTAAAGACCAACCAGCCCTAATCCTTCGTCCCAGACCTAATTTTGTTTTAAACTGAGGGTCGGGTTGAATTTTCAACTACTAATGTATTTTAAACTATTTTGTTGGTTCAGCGTGTAATTGCCAAGAAAAATGCTCTGTTTACCATTTAAAAAAGTAGAGTGTATTTGGTAGGTTCTCCTTTTAGGAATTTATTTGTCATCTAATCATGTCAAATGGTGTATTTACAAAAGAAGTGTTTTATATTGGCTGCCAAAAGTAACTTTTCATCACTTGGTTGATCAAAACCAACCATTTAATGGAGACAACCTCCTCTAAACGTGGATAAAAATTACCCATTATTAGAAGCCATCCACTTGGTGGGCCAACCAATCAGTAGGATTAAGCTAATCATGCATGCTAAGTACTATTCTATCTATCATGTAATATAAATTGAATGGATTGTGTCATCTTGTCATGAGTGTAAATCATATTTTAACATCTTGCACTAGTAAATAATGAGTTAAACATGATTTGTCTTATAATATGTGGCTTGTAGTACTCATTGAAAATATTTTATATTGGCAAATGGGTCGAATGACTTGCGAATGTGTATATGGTGAAGTCATGGTTATATATCTCATTGAAATATATAATAGGTTTATTATTAAAAACTGTCGTAAGAATTTCAATATCATATTATTCTATATTCTTTTTTGTTATATCAATCATAATGTCAATGATCCTTTAAAATTATAACTAAAAGTAGAAATTATTTGACCTATTTTTCTATTATCTATTTATAATCATATCCCTTTTTCAATTAGGTAACTTTAATAGTTGATAAATAAATGTAGTTGTGTATGAACAGTTTTTCTTTCTAACTCAAGTCCATTAACTCCAATTTAATTGAATTTTTTGATAGATTCTGTATAACTGAACATTTTGACCATGAGTGACATGCTGAGGTAGCAAGTGTTAAATTAGAAGTTGAAGAGACAACTAAAAATAACAAAGGACATAGTAATTGAGGATATTAAAACTTTTGAAAGGTCTTACACAGTCTAAAGCAATGATCTATATGTCATATATTTATACAGTACACTATTCATATCTCTCTAAGCACTCTCAATGTCTAATGTGAGTTCTTCAACACTCTTTATATGCACAAATCTCAAATAAAATCTCAAATTTGGTTTCATAAATAGGTTAGATGAATAATTGGGTCATTTATATCAGCCACATAGATAAATTGTATCATAATCATGATAATAAATTTAATTTTAATTTTTAATTAAGGTAATATTTATTTTAAATTTAATTTTTATTCGTCATAAAATTGTTTCATCTTTACTTATTTGCAAGCAATAGATGTGAGTCTTTGTGTGAGATAATTAATCTCAAAACTATCGGACACATATTTTTCCAATGTATGTGCCTAACACATGGAAAAATGTGTGTGCTTGACTCAAGGTGCTAATCAAATGTATGAAAAAAAAATACATCATTTGTATGAAGGTACATCAAGTGGGCAATGGTTCATACAAAAGTAGTATACAATCTATGAAATCCTAAAGATTTTACATGACCTGTTAAAATATTTCAATTATTTAATGCATAGATTTATCCAACATTTAGTCAAAAAAAATAAAAATTTTATTTTCTTACTATTTTCAATAGATTAAATATTTTTTTATTCAGTTATAATTTAACCAAAAATAAATATTATATGGTAATAAAAATTATCATCTTTCATTAGGTATTTTTTATTTTCACATATATAAGAATAACTATTCTCATAGCCAATAAAATTTATTTCCATTTTTTCATTATTATTATTATTATTATTATTATTATTATTATTATTATTATTATTATTATTATTATTGCTATATATATATATTACATAAGGGTAAAAAAATTATTATATTATATTTCTACATTATTTCTCATACTATTTTATAAATTAAATAATAGAATATTAATTTTTACCTTATTTTATTTCAATAATTAAATATAAAAATAATAATTTTTAATTCTATTCTCATCATATTCTATTCCCATCATATTCCATTTTCATAATCAAATATGCCAGTATATTCCAAGCTATGGCAACATCATTAATCAAGAATACATAATCCAAAGTGGATTTGTACCCATTAAAGTCTCCACCTCAGTCGGTTCAATATAACCTTTTAAGTATAATAGAGTTCTTGATAATAGAAAATAATTAAAATATCTTTAATTATTTTAATATTCTCTTAACTGTTTTTTAATGACCACGTCTTTGATTTGATTGATATTAGTTGACGATCCCCGCAACATAAGTGTCTAGACAAGCACACAACACATGTACATAATGCTTCCAACTGCATTAAAATATGGCACTCTAAACATTTGTTTTTTCTATTATAAAGTATTAAAACATATTAAGAATTAAATATCTGCCTTCTCTATAGGAGTGTCACTAGTATTGTTGGGTCCCAACATAAGGGCCCATAAAACACGGCCCAAAGGAAGGACCCAAGGCAAAGGCGGAAAATATTTTCATTATTGGCGGGAGTTTTTGGAGGGAAAATATTCACCCTTTTCCCAATAAGAGGACCAGCCCTGCAGAGCAAACAGAGGGAAGGGGAAAAGCCACTTTTCTCGATTCTTGAGGCTCGGGCCTCTGAGGCCGGCCAGGTTAAGGACTCCCTCCCTCTCTCTCTCTCTCCCCTCTGCTTCTCCGTCTCCCCCAAAACGAAGAAGAACGGAACTCAGCGAAGGGAAGAACGATCCCGATTCAGTCGGCAGTTACGCCGGGCAATCCACGGAGCTCTTTCCGCCGCTGACCCAGAGCTCCCCCACTGCTGTCGATTCCAGAAGAACAAGGCGCAGAGCTTTCCTGCTGACAACACTCGACGATTTCCTCTCAAACCGGCGCTCGATGGAGCCCAAAGCTCACCGTTCATGGCGACCGACACATTTCCTCCTTTCCTGACCCAAACGGGGCACTCGGCGTTCTCTCAGCAACCACGCCCTACGATTCCTCCACAGATCCGCGCCAGATAGAGCATGGAGCTCACCAACAATGGCACACAATCGCTATTTCCCCTAATCGAGAGGCATGAAGCTACGAAATAGAGCCCAGAGCTCCTCAACGAAGGCAGAGCCCGAAAGCTCCCTCTAAACTGGAAACCCAAGGTCCTCAGAAGACAGAGAACGAGGACGAGCCCCTACTTTGGCGTCCTGGTGTCATCTTTTGAACCCGGTCAAATGGGATCGCCAATCCCTTCACTGGAGGCGCCCAGAGCTCCCTGATGTCCTCGGCCAAACCCAGCGTCGCAGAGACCCTCCGGGAGCGTCGTCCAAACGCGTCAGCAGCAAGGCAAGGGGAAGCCTCCCAAATGGTGCTCTAAACCCTTGAACAGAACGAGTGCAAAGCTCCTCGGAAAATCACCCAGCAGCAGATCGTTGATTGAGGCGCCGTACCGTGCTCCGCCCAAAAGCACCGAGTAGGGCCATTTGGCCTACTTAGTTGACCCGTTTGGACACGGTAAAATCCGTACCCGATGGCCCATTAGGGTAATCTGATTGAACGGGCCCAACAGGCCCCGCACTCATTCCAACGTACTTCGGGAGATCTCCAAATATTACCCAAGCCCACGAACATCTCTAAGCCGCCCTCCGCGGGCGCATCTCTAGCCGCCATCCGCGGGCGCATCTCTAAGCCGCCCTCTGCGGGCGCACATGTAAGCCGCCTTCCGCGGGCGCACAGGTAAGTTGCACTCTATTGGGCACATCCATGGAGCTCACACCTCCAATCACATCCCTCTCACACTCCCCTCATTCTCGCATCTTACGCATGCATTACTCCGTTTATTACGGAAGATATCTGACTTGAGCGTCGGAGCTTCGACGGGGGACAACCTCCCCTGTCGGCCTCTGACCTCTCGTTCGTTGTTTGTGTTGTGCAGGTCCAGGTTCATAGAGACGGAGACCGGATCCTTCTCCCGACGTCGCTACGTGCTAGGGAATCCGAAGGCCCTCCAATCCGTACGGCAACCGCGGACCCAGGACGCAACAAGTGTTATAACTTTTCATTTTAAGTAGCTAAAGAACTTTTAAATTATAATGTTTTTGAGATTAAGTTAGAAATTTTTTCTGAATGATTTTCATAAACCTTCATATTAAGGATATAATTAACTTTACTTAAATTCTCAATATCAAAATTTTAGAATAACCATTCTTTTATAATAACAGCATGCTCTATATTATTTCTAGCCAGTAAAATATTAACATACAGTGACAATACTATGAGTTTGCCTATGGAAAACTTAATATATTCTCAATGGTTTTCATCAAGGATAATAAAATCATACAAAATTACCTCTTTGTGGAATCTCAAGTGCCACTGCCTAGTTAATTGTTTAAGGCCATATATAGACCATTTTAGCTTACATACTCTTGTGTTCCTGGATTTTACATATGAAACCTTTGAATTGACCATGTAAATTTCATCATCTAATTCCTCATTGCTTTTATTGAATTGCTGCTTCCTCCATTTGATTATTTGATTTAGCTACCAAATCAATTTTATAATTTTTTATTGATCCATCTGTCTTGTATTTTATTTTGAAGTCTAGTTATATTCAAATGCTCTGATCCTAACAAGTAGAATAATCAGTTCTTTGACTTTATTCGTCCTAATAAATCTCATTGCTTTCTTCCATTCCTACTTTTCAAGGCATGAGAGGGCCTCAATAACCATTTAATCTCTTCATTATCTGATGTTGTTAACATTAAAACTCCCATTCAATATCAAATAGATGATGAAAAATGTTTTTTCTAATGCTTTGACATAATTGGGGTTTTTATTAGGAGAATTCAATTGGTAACACATTGATACTAGCCCAATGAGTGTATTGAGGAACTTCTCCTTGCATCTCTACAAAGTCATAAGATGCATTGATCTCATCCAAATCCTCCAATTCATATGATGGCCCATATTTATCAATCTCACTTCTTTAGAATAATTATTATCTAAAAAAGTGACATCTTATAATTTTAATTTTAGTTTTATTTTCATTTATCTACATATTCATCATTAAACACACATACTTTTAAGTGTTTATGTTTCCTAACGAGATACATTTCTTTCCTCTTCATCTGAAGTGGTTCAAATTGTATTTTGTATATGCCCATAAGCTATGGAGCCAATTGACTCTACAGGAACACTATTAAACATGTAAGTCTGGCAAACAAAACATCCCCCTAGCTAAAAATATATAAGTTAGATTGTGTCATTATAGACATTATCTTTTTTTTTTAAAAGTGACATTCTTTTTCTCGCAAACATCATTTTGTTATGAAATTCTATGAACCATTAATTGTCATATTGTTCTATCTTATTACATAATCCTTCAAACTATTTAGATAGATGTTCACATCAATAATCTGATCTAATAATTTAATATTTCTTTTAATTTGATTCTTCTTTTTATTTAAATATAATTTGAAACACTTTATAATTTCTTATTTTTTAAAGTTCAAATAAGTATTTGCAAAACATATTACATCATCTAGAATATAATAAAATAGGTAGCTCTATGTCTGACGCTTACATTAATTTGACTACAGAAGTCAAAATAAATTAATTGCAACAAAAACTCAACTCCATAATCTTTTTTGAGTATTTTTTTAGTTTTTTTTTTAATTTTTTTTATCGGTGATGCTCACATGTGAGCAAGTCAACTCTAGCAAATGTTCTTAATTAGCCCTCTTGTGTCAATCTTTCCTAGTGTGACAATTTAGCACAGCACATAATCTCATTGGCAATTACAAAGCTAGAAAGGCAATATACGAGAAACAATTATTGACATAATCATATGTATTATTTTTAACATATAAAATTATAAAACGATCAGAAATTTATCCAATGCCATAATAAATAATACTACAACACACATCGGCACTAGAACTACGGAATTTAAATTATATCTTAAACCTAGAAGAAAAATAACAAGGCTAAGTTCCGCCGAATCTTAGTTGCAAAGAAGATATCATTTGGGAGACGGAATCTACCACCACGGAATTCCAATTCATATGTTTCAATCCCCTTCACTTCAACATAGTTACTATTTTCTAGATATATCTATTTAGTTTTAGTTAGGACTTAACAATAATTAACAAATATCTCTCTGTCTCTAACTACATGCTTAATGACTCCCGAGTCTACAATCAATAAAATGATAAGATTCCATGAATAATGTTGTACTAGAAACATAAACACTATTAAGAGGACCAGATTTAGTTGCTAACTTCTTCAGTTCAAAACATTTAGGGGTGAAGTGACCCATAGTTCCATAGTTATAGAATTTCATCTCAGTCTTATCTTTTTTTCTCTCCAAAATGTTTCCTTTCTTGATATGGTTGGATTTGTTGTTCTTTGGTCAATTCTTAGCATCCATGCTATTTTATTAGTTGTTCCAGTTTTTATTTTATTTAAATCCTAAGGCATGTTAATGACTAGAATCAACAATATAAGCTTGCCTAAGAAATTTAGCAACCATAAAGCATTTATTCTTTTATTTAATATGGCGAGCATTGTTCTCATAAATCTTGATAATATCATTATAGGTCAGACAAATCTTTTTATGTACCTAATTGTTAGGAAGGGGTTGAATAATAGCTTGCACTCGCTGCTTATCAATAAGATAGGAGTTTAATTCCTTATTAATATATGATATGTCTCTAAGATATTGCTTCATAGTATGATTAGACATTTTCTTAAAATTATAAAATTTATGGGTTAGTTATCTAACTTTAATTATTGTTGTAACTCTAAATTTCTCTCTTAAGGTTAAGCACATCTCATGAATAGTCAAATACTACTAATAATTTTTAATCATATCACCTTTCATGGAGTTTATCATAATGCGACAAGCCTTATAATCTTTCTTTCGCCATGCATGATAAGCTTCTCTATCTCTTCTATGCGGAGCATTATTCCCTTCTCCAGGATCAACTATAGTCGTACTGATGGTTCCTATTACATCTTGTTCCCCAATTACATAGTGAATATTAAGGTACCAAACATGATAGTGAATATTACATTTCTTTCTCGCTTTCTAATTCTAAGAAAAATCCCTGCCAAGATACTCAAAGTTTAAAGGTTTGGATAATGAGACAGAGCACCTAATAGAAGCCTCTGTATAATGATTAGTTGATAAGTGATAATATCACATATTAGTCGATTGTCACACGATCATAAGTAATAATATCAGGATGTGAACAAATCTTGAAAAAAAGTAATTATTGTTATCGTGGTATGGAGTTGAATTATACACCAAGGGCTCTGAGAGTGGGCGAAAGAGTAATGAATTTTGGAAGTCAAAATTACGTGTATTGAATGAAAGAGCCTCAAAACACACTATCTTTGATGGGTAGGCCCGTAGCCGACAGGTCCAATAAGAAAAAAGGCCCAAAATTCAAAAATGTCCAAACGCGCGTTAGATGGTCAACACGCTAGCGTTGACCGCCCGACGCACAAACAAACGGCAAAAGCGCCCCTTCAAGACGGTCTACATTTCTGTTGACTGGAAGTACTGTAGCAGCAGGCCGCGAAAAGACGCTAAACCTAATACGGCCAGGCCCAGTTTGGTAGGCAATCCCGTACTAAAAAAGTAACGATCCTTTTCCTGATTACACGCTTTCCTTAAAGTCGATCTTCTCTAAAAAGGTAGCAACAGATTCAGTGCCTTCCCCATGAGGAAGGCGCCAGATTCTCTCTCCTTACCAACAATGGAGTCTAACGGTCACAAAAACATGAAAGGAATGCAGATAATCCGGAGATCTGTTACACCGCTCAGAAAGAAAATGATCCATCAAATCACGCCAGTCACGCCCACCAACTCAAAGAAGGCGCTCAGTGCCAGGTTAAGGATCACGTATTCCTAGCCAAGAAAGGTCGCTCTTCCCACCGTCTATATAAGCACAGAGTCTCCACTCTAAAAGCTTCCACGCTTTCTGATACAATCTAAACCATAAACGCAAAGAGTGCTTGAGCATACTTTCTCTCAATTGCTCACCTTTCACTCCAAGCCTCCAGATTACAAAGACTTCTCCCGCTCTCTGAGAATGGTCCTCTAAACTTTTCACGCTTTCGGGACATAACTTCCACTCGTTCTTCGTGAACATCAAGTCGGAAATCATACTCTCAACAAGTCACGGGAACGTCTCTGCATTTACAGGCTAACACTCCCACCAATATTACTCTCTTTCTCTCTTTTACTTACCAGCTCACCTTCTAAAGTTCGAAGGCTTGTTACTAACTTGAGCGTCGGAGTGTTTTCGGTGAGACAACCTCCCGCCGGCACCTGACCTCTTGTTTACTGTAGTGGTATGCAAGATTCAGACTCAGCGAACGAAGCCGGATCAAATCAACCGCCCGAATCCGAAGCTGTTTGAAGTCGGATCCAAGTATGCATCAATATTCAAAAAATTATACATTTTTTTCCCCAACAAAATAAAAATAATTATTATTTTTAAAACTTCAATGTCAGTAACTTTTAATACATACATTCAAAAAATGCAAATAAGGTGTGAATAAAATGATTGTGACAACTACTAAACAACCATTAATTTAAGATGTTTTTCATATTACATTGTGCAGTGAAATCTAATTCTTCAAGGTCTTAAAAATTTCAACTAGGGTTGAAAATCTCTGTCAACATATACAAGTCAAAATTTAAAGTTGTGGGAGCAAAATAGAGTAAATCTAATTTCCAATTGTATAAGTACAAACAAATATTTCACCCATAGGTGAATCAATAATAAATTTTACATCAGCTACACACTGTTATAAATTATGTAAAATTTTATACATAAGAGTTAGCTAATTGAATATTTTAACAGTCTAGTGTCTTCACAAATTATAAAATCCACAATGAAAAAGTATGAACATAACAATAACCAATTATTTAAATAAGCACTGTCTTGCCTTTTTTTCTTTAGTATAAGACATTCATAAAGATTTTCGTATCTCTTTAAGAAGATTGAAAAGCCAAGTGTAACTGAACGTTACCGTGGCCCGTTTCTTCTTCCTTCCTCTTTAAATAAGTAATTAGATATATACCTGTTGAATAAATTTGAGATACATATTCTACTAGGCTCCGACCCTATATCACATATACATGATATCAACAACAAAGGCCGAAACAACAATAGATTTAACTACTACAAGACAATAATGATCAAAGCCGCTCATTCTTCGTATCCCAAAAATAAAAATAGGCGATCCACAACGCATGTTGCCTGCCCATCGAGAAACTTCAAGGATCCCCCTCCCCAAAACCTTTCCCCTCCAGGTCAGGTCATCTACCGTGTTCTCTAATTCCGAAGCACGGAGTTTCATTTGAATTCTAGCAGCAGCCGACTTATCTCTCAGCCTATTCCCAATCAGCGCGGTCATTTGGTCCTCCGTCCTCTTCCTGGCCATAGTCAAGTAAATATTTGGTTCTACCTCTCCTTCTAAATCAAATATATTAAAGCAGCCCTCCTAATGGAACTGCGCCAATCAGGGAGCCAACAAGAGCTTTTGATACTACTGATAGGCACTAATTTTTTGACAATATTTATTTAAATCGTATAAGTAAATTGTGTATTTTTGTCACCTCGGGTTTCATCCCTAGGGAAAAATACAATAAGACATTAATGATTTTCAGATATATGAGCACTGGGGAATACTAGTGTTGCGTCCGCGAGTTCCAGCCATCCGTCTATCGAAGTATGAGCGGCCTGGTGCGCTTTACGGACGGACGGAAACGGGCAATGCAAAGTAAATAGAGCACGAGCAGTGAGATAGGAGTGCGAGGACACAAAGAGAACACACAATTTACGTTGAAAGCCCCGTTGTACAAGAAGAGGTAAAAACCACGGTAACGGAGGAATGTTCGAGAAGTTTCACTATTACGGTGAATGAGTACAATGAGAACCTGTGGAGTTATTCGTTTCCATAGAGAATTACAGTGTGAGAAGTCTAGCTTCTTTCTTTCTTCACTCTTTCTCTTCACCTTTTCTTCTCTCTCGAGGGTTCTCTGCTAAGTATGCTCAGATGGAATTTTCTGAATCCCTTTCTAGTAGCCAGAAAAGGGGTATTTATAAGGGATGTCGTGCCGTTAGAGAGGGGACACGTGGCACTTTGCGCGCGTCGAGCTGCCGCCACCACCATCGTAGGTGCGGGGCGTGACGGGGACACACAGCCACACACCCTCTGATATCTGACGTGGGTACATGCCTGCAGTACGGCGTGTCGAGGCCGTTGATCACTCGTAGCTTGCCCAGCGTCTTTATGCAAGTCATTCGAGCTGGCATCCTCGGTCATTTTGGCTTTTTATCCTGAGGGCATGGGAACGTCGTGGTCGTCCTCGATCTCACATGGGCCAAAATGTCCTCTCGGACTGCCAGTGCCATTCTTAACTGCTCAGTTTAGTTCCGCGGGCGCTCGGAATCAACTTAGCCATTTGGGCATGGTTGGGCTCGTGGGCCTCTTGGGTTAGCTTACCCTCGTGATCTTCTATCCTGTAATTGTAATTTTGGGCCTTGGGTTTCGAGACCCATCATGAGCCCCCCATGTCAAATGGTTCGAGGACTCAGCCGTTTGACATGCCTTGAGAGCATCCTTCTATTATGATAGTTCGCTGCCTCCGTTTTTTGTTGACAAGAACCGCGTCCGAGGTCTTTTTACAAATCCAAGGCCTGTCTTTCGTCGCGGTTTCATTTCCCTGGAGTATTAAATGCGATATCTGATTGATGTGACGTCACTTCGGGAAGCCCCAAAGCCCACGCCTGCTCACTGCGTACGGGGCATTGACGCGTGGCAAGGTCATAATGAGGGCGCTTGTTTTTCGTTTGAAATTTCCTTTAAATTCTCTTTTCCGTCTCTATTCTTTCCCTCCTCCTTCTCTATTCTTTTCTTAGCGTTCACTGAACCTCCTTTTCGCCGTCGAGTTTTTGCTTTCTGCTGCCATGGCTCCCGGCGTCAAAGAAATATCCTCCTCTCTCTCCCTCCAAGACCTCGAGCAAATTAGGGTGAAGTATGACATTCCGGAGTCCGCTTCAATGGTGGTTCCAGGAGCCACAGAGAGGGCGTGCAGTCCCCCGAATGGTTTCATTGTTGTCTACGAGGTTCACCTTAAAGGTGGACTTTGTTTCCCCGTCGCACAAGAGCTTTACCATCTGATGAGAGATTTGGCTGTCTCGCTTGCTAGGCTTCAGCTTAATGCTATCAGGTACTTGGTCTCCCTCTGCGTATTCGCGCGTTGTCACGATAAAGTCCTCGAGGCAGCCATGGTGAAAGTCATGTTTCGCTTCACTCATAATCTCGATTGGATCACCATGACTCCTCGTCCGGAGTTTGTGGAGATGAGTGGAGGAATCCGGATTCCACGAAAAGGTGGAAGGACAGGTTTCTTTTTTCGAGAGTCGTTGAGGACTGGGAGCTCTCACCCGTATGGGAAAATGTGGCGAGCAAACATTATTTTGAGGCTACTGATGAGGAGAGAGAGGTTGCCAAGGAGGTCACGGACTTAGTGATGGCCAACCTTGGTAGCTTTAATGTGAGGAAGAAGAATACTTGGTTGTCTCCTGAAAAGTTGGCTGAGGCCAAGTGGGTGACGTTGTTTGGGGATTCTGCCATTGCGACTTCGAAGAAGAAGAAGAAGAAGCTGAGAAAAAGATAAGGTTCCATCATCATTCAGGAGCCGTCCGAGAGGCCACAGAAGAGTCTGCGGACTGAGGCCCCAGAAGGCCCACTGAATATTATTGATGAGTCCTCGTCAGGAGATGACGACTCCGTGATTGCTCCCATGGTTAAGAAGGCCATGAGGTTGGTTTCTGGTCCTCCTGCGGAGTTTGGGGTCGCCGCCCCTTCTCCTTCTGGCATCGAGACCCAGCGTGAGGTCTCGGCCATCCCTACGGTTTCCTCGTCCGACGACCCTATTGCTTTTGATGTCTCGGAGGGGGCAACTTTTGATGTTATCGAAGAGTCTTGCGAGACGGAGGCAACCGTCGCCGCCACAGCTGAGGATCTTTTTGAGATTCTTAGTGGTGATGAAGTTGAGGTCGTTGTCTTAGAGATCCGAGCCGCCATTGTGGCCTCGGATGTGGCGGAGCCCCCCATTCCTGAAGGTCCTCCACCCGAGGCTACTTTTGATGTTTCTGCGGCGTCCGCGAGCACCCACTCATGCCCGAGGCCTCAGGGGAGCGTGGCCCAACTCAAGATCCTCTGGTTTCTAAGGTACTTTTTCCGTTCTCCCGTTTACCTTGCCTTCCGTTGCCTGTGTCTAAGTGACCTTGGTTCCTCTTGCAACTCCAGGATCTGATCGGTGGCCTTAGTCAGCTGGTAGGTGAAGTCGCTTAGTCTCGTTCGGAGGCGGAGTCTTCGAGGGCCGTTCAGGAGGAGAACCAGCGGCTGCATGCGGCGCTTGCTGAGGCCACCGCGAAGAGCGCTTCCTCTGAGGAAACCTTGAGGCTCTTACAGGTCCAATACGGATTCCTTCTGAAACGGAACCTTCAGTTGGAGGAGGCGTTGAGGGCCTCAGTGAAGGCTACAGACATAGCGCCCCTGCTGGAGACCAAGTTCTGGGATGGCATTCATTTGTGCCGCCGGCTGATGCAGCTTTTGTATCCACGATTCCCCGTCGCCATGCTGGATCTGCGCAACGCGAGTGCCGCACACCCCGAGGACGTATATGGCCTTAGAAGGAGGCCGTTTCCCGGGTCCCCGTGTCCGAGTCCCTCAGGGGGTCCTCGCTCATTAGATCAGCCCGGGACCTCGAGCCACACAGGGGACTCTTTATCGTTAGAAGGGCAATCCGGGGTCGTTCCTCCTCAGGGCCCTAACGAGGGCTAGCTTTCTTTTTCCTTTCCCATTGTTGTATTACATATATGAATAAAAAGAAAACATTTGAGTTTATCACAAGTGCCCTGTTTCTTGTTCCTTGAAGTACACTTCTCATGGTATTAAACGAATGATCTCGCATCCGTTTGGCCCTCTTTCGTTCTCTTTATCTCTTCTCTTTTTTTTTTCACTCGGACAAATCCGAGTTTGCATTGACGACTTCTTGGGCCGCTTGGATGAATCCGAGTTTTATTCACGACCTCTTGGGCCGCTCGGATGAATCCGAGTTTTAAGTACGACCTCTTGGGCCGCTCGGATGACTCCGAGTTTTGAATACGACCTCTTAGGCCGCTCGGATGAGTCTGAGTTTTGAGTACGACCTCTTGGGCCACTCGGATGAGTCCGAGTTTTGAGTACGACCTCTTAGGCCGCTTGGATGAGTCCGAGTTTTGAGTACGACCTCTTGGGCCGCTCGGATGAATCCGAGTTTTGTTTACGACCTCTTGGGCTGCTCGGATGAGTCCGAGTTTTGTTTACGACCTCTTGGGCCGCTCGGATAAATCCGAGTTTTGTTAGTCGCAGAAGATCTGCCTTGTCACTGTAGTATCTCATGAGGTGAGTTGCGTTCCAAAGTCTGGGGTACCAGCTTGCCCTCTTGGGTGCGCAATTTGTAAGCCCCCCTCGAAGGACGGCGGAGACCAAAAACGGCCCTTTCTAATTTGGCAAGAGCTTGTTTCTGCCGGTGTTCTTTCTTGTAGCTTCCATGCTTCTCAGCACTAGGTCCCCAACCTCGAACTGTCGCGCCTTTACCTTCTTGTTGTAATAGCGGACTGCTCGTTGCTGGTAGGCCGCTATTCTAAGCCTCGTCTGATCGTGAACCTCCTCGAGCGCGTCAAGGCTTTCTCGGAGCCTTTGGCTGTTATCCGTCACGCTGAAGCATCCAACCTTAGGGCGGGTGAGGCCTACTTCTATTGGGATGACAACTTCGACCCCGTAGCAAAGACTGAAAGGGGTCTCTCTTGTGGGCTCTCTGGGCGTTGTCTTGTATGACCAGAGAATCGAGGGCAACTCATGTACCCATGAACCCTCGGAAGACTCTAGCTTGGTCTTCAGCCCATGTAGGATCGTGCGGTTCGTCACTTCCACCTGCCAGTTGGCTTGTGGGTATGCTACTGATGTGTGTACCACGTTGATCCTCGTGGCGGTGCGACTTAGTGAACCGTTTTTCGGTGGCGCGTCCGTTCCGTTCGGGTCACGATACACTCTAGCACTCCAAATCTACATACGATATTCTGCCGGAGAAATTCCGTTGCATATTGCTCCGTTATCCTAGCCAGCGGCACTAATTCTACCCATTTAGGGAAATAGTCTATTCCAACGATCAAGAACTTCATCCGCCCGAGAGCGAGGGGAAGTGGTCCGAGGATGTCAAGCCCCATTGGGCGACGACCACGGGGATTGTAGTGCCCGGAGATCCGTGTGGGGGCGATGGCTCATGTTGCTATGAAGTTGACAGTTTTCACATTTACGCACAAAATCCATGGCGTCGTACTTCATCGTTGGCTAGTAGTATCCTTACATCATAAGTTTAAAAACGAGGTTCTTTCCCCCGATGTGGGATCCACATACTCCGAGATGTACCTCCTGGAGGGCATACTCGGCCTCCTCTGGGGTAAGACACCTTAGGTAAGGGGTGAAAAGCCCCCGTCGATACAGTTGGTCGTCCACAATCGTGTACCAAGCCGCCATCTTTTTTACCTTCTTGGTTTCGTTTGGATCCTCAGGCAGCAAGCCATCGGATAAGTATTTCAGATAAGGAGTCATCCAGGTGCTCCCGTCCACGACTTACATTACCTCCCGCTCGAGGTCTTCGACACTGGACCTGCTCAGAACTTCGTGCATCCCCCGAGCATACTGTTCCGGATCCCCAGATGCCGCGGCCCGTTCAAGCATGTCAGCCTTGGCATTTTCCTCCCGTGGGATGTGGACGAACTCGGCTGTCTTGAAGTCCATGATCATGCCTTTAACCTTGAAAATGTATTTGGACAATTGTACGTTGTTGACGTCGAAGTTTCCGCGGACCTGATTGATGACCAATTCAGAGTCGCTATAGATGATCAACTTCCAGGCCGAGCATTCCTTGGCCAGTCGAAGTCCAGCCAGCAAGGCCTCGTACTCTGTGACGTTGTTTGTTGCCGAGAACCCCAAGGTTAGCGAATACTTTATCTCCAGTCCCTCAAGCGTGCGCAAGACAACACCTACCCCGCAGCCGTCCTTCATGGAAGAGCCGTCCACGTGCAGGGTCCAAGTGGACGCCCGGTTGAACTCGTCCGATGCAGCTTGGTCCTCGTCGCAATTGGTCGGCGCCGTTGTCTCGACGAGGAAGTCCGCGAGCGCCTGTCCCTTTAAGGCTGGTCTCGAACGGAACTCTATATCAAATTTTTCCAATTTGATGGCCCACTTGATCAGTCGCCCGGAGATTTCGGGCTTTTGGAAGATGGCCCTTAGTAGTTGGTCGATCAGGACTACTATCCTGTGCGCCTGAAAATAGGGCCTGAGCTTCCTCGCGAAATAGACCAATGCTAAGGCCACCTTCTCCGTGAGGGGATACTTGGTCTCGGCATCCGCGAGAGTCTTGCTCACATAATATATAGGCTGCTGCCTGCCATACTGCTCTC
Organism: Nepenthes gracilis; assembly: GCA_033239525.1. Classification (NCBI taxonomy): domain Eukaryota; kingdom Viridiplantae; phylum Streptophyta; class Magnoliopsida; order Caryophyllales; family Nepenthaceae; genus Nepenthes; species Nepenthes gracilis. The sequence continues at coordinate 26,917,609 of BSYO01000006.1, read as the reverse complement.
GCACTAGCACCGAGCTCAACGCTGTGTCGGATACGGAGAGGTACAAGTATAGCTCCTCGCCCTGCTAGGGAGAAACTAGAAGGGGCGGACTCGAGAGATAGCTTTTGAGTCCTCGGAATGCGTCCTCGCAGTCGTCGCTCCACCGAAAGTCCTGAGACTTTGTCCCTCTTAGGGCTTTAAAGAACGGCAAGTGCTTCTCGGCCGACTTCGCCAGGAAACGGGAGAGGGCGGCTACTCGCCCGGTAAGCTGTTGGACTTCCTTTACCGTCCGCGGGGATCGTATGTCTAGGATCGGTTGGATCTTTTCTGGGTTTTCCTCGATTCCCCGGTGCGACACGATGTGACCCAGAATTTTCCCGAGGCGACACCGAAGGTGCACTTACTTGGGTTGAGCTTCATTCCATGGGATCTAAGCACGTGGAAGGTCTCGGCCAAGTCCCTCACATGGTCACTGCTTGATCTGCTCTTAACGAGCATGTCGTCAACGTATACTTCCACGTTCCTACCTATCTGGTCCTTGAACATCTGGTTCACAAGTCGCTGATAGGTTGCTCCCGCGTTCTTGAGGCCAAAGGGCATCATCTTATAGTAGTATGTCCCTTGGTCTGTCATGAATGACGTGTACTCCTTGTCCTCGTGACTCATTCTGATCTGGTTGTACCCTGAGTATGCATCCATGAAACTTAAGAGTTCGTGACCGGACGTCGAATCCACAAGTTGGTCGATTCTGGGCAGGGGGAAGCTGTCCTTGGGGCATGCCTTGTTAAAGTCGGTGAAGTCCACGCACATCCTCCACTTCCCACTACCCTTCTTCACCATGACAACATTGACCAGCCAATCCGAGTACTGCATCTCTCGGACAAATCCGGCGTCTAGGAGTTTCTTAACCTCCTCGCGGACGGCCACTAACTTCTTAGTGGAGTAGTTCCTGCGCTTCTGTCTGACTGATTTGTGCCGAGGATCGATGCCTAGCTTGTGAACAATGATCTCAAAAAAGATCCCGGGCATGTCACTAGGCGACTATGCGAACACGTCCGAATTCTCTCGTAGTAAGCTAGTAAGTTGGTCCCTGATAGTCTCTGGGAGTGAACTCCCTATTTGGACATATTTTTCCTGATCCGCAGGATCTAGGGGGACTCGGACTATTGTTTCTCCCGGCTGAGCGTGCTGCGACGTGGCCTCGTCCCTGAGGTCGAAGTCTTCCATAGTTGTGGAAATCTTACTTGCGTGGTCTGCGCTAAGTAACACATTCGCCTTATTGACTGATCCCCGAGGACATCTCCTATCCCACACGAGGTGGAAAACTTCATCTTGAGATGCGGGATGGATGTTACTGCATTGAATGCGACCAAGCAAGGCAATCCGAGGATTGCATTATAGACCGAGGGCAGGTCCACAATCAGGAAGGTGAGGACATTGGACGCCGTCCTCGGGTGCGTTCCCAGGGTTACCTCCAACTGGATGATACCCTGGACGGACACTGGCTCGTTGTCCAGCCTGTAGAGTGGCCCTTTTGGCGCTTTCATCCGATTTTTCTTAAGTCCCAGTTTGAAGTAGGTATCAAGGTACAGCAAATTACGAGAGCTTTCATTATCAATAAATACTCGTTTCATCTGGAAGTCATTTGCTCCATCAGAAATGAGTGCAGTTACAACCAGGGAGTCGGAGTGAGGAGAAGTTACACGGCCCAAGTCCCTATTACTAAAGCAAATAACATCGTCTTCACCCTTAAGCCCCATCCTCGGCCTCTTTGCTGTAGCGTGCTCGTGCCCGTCTCCTCCGGCCGGTTGGCTTGATATCATATTCACGACCCCCGCAGCAACTCGATTCTTGGGGGGTTCAGCGTCACCGCCATCCTTGAGTCCAGGAGTTTGTCCAAGCCTCTGAAGGAAACGGTTGAGGTGTCCCTTCTTGATAAGCTCCTCGATTTCCTTATGCAGAGTCCTGCAATCTTCCATGCTGTGGCCCCTAGAGCGGTGGTAGTCACAGTATTTCGACTGGTCGCCCCCCTCCGGGTTCTTTAATGGCTTGGGCCACCTTAGGAACTTTTCTCCCCGAATCTGCATCAAGACGTTGGTGTGGGTGTCGTTTAGCGATATAAAGTGCACAGGCCGCGGCTCCCTCCAAGCACTCTGCTCGGCCTTGTGCTGTTTCTTCGCCGCCTGGGGACCTTGATAGTCCCCGACCTTCCTTTTGCCCTCTACCGCCTTCTGGTGAGGATGCTCGTCCCTCTCTGGCCTCTTGGCATCGTTGGCCTCTTCGACCGCGATATAAGCTCTGACCACAACCTCGGCCTCTATGAAGGTCTACGGGCCCTTATGGATGAGGTGCTTGAAGAAAGCACCTCCTTCGAGAGCCGAGAGGAAGGCGTTTAGCTTCACCTCGTCGGTCAGTCTCGGGATCTGCCTGGTCTCAGCCACAAATCGGGCCAAGAATCCCCTCAAACTCTCCCTGGCACCCTGCTTGATCCGGGTGAAGTGCCAAGGCTGCTTCTCCACCCTCCTGCTGGAGGTGAACTGAGACAGGAAGGCCGTCGCCAAGTCTCCAAAGTCACGGATGGAGTCCGCAGGCATCCCGTATAACCATATCCGCGCGTCCCCTTTTAGAGTCAAAGGGAAACACTGTCACATGGTGGTCTCGTCCAGGCCCTTGGAGGTTCGGTGCTCCTTGAAATGATTGAGGTGGTCCATGGGATCATCACTGCCGTCGTATACCTCCAAATTAGGCATTTTGAATTTTGGAGGGAGCGTCCTCGTCCTGATCTCCGTAGAAAACGGAGACTGGAGCGCGTTAGCCCCTCCTCCACTGCTCTCTCGGAGCACCAGATTCCATCCTCTTTCCAATCTATCCTCCACTCGAGGTGGGACAGCCGCCTTCTTTTCGTTGAGGTAATGCCTCAACTCGTAGGGCTCCTGAACTGTACGACGCTCAGGGGCCGTGCGGGCACCTCGTGGAGGAGCGTCTCGTGGAACCGCCTCTTGGTCGTTGTACTCGCGGCAGTTCCGTTGGGTCCCAGAGTGGCGCCTCTCGGGGCTCTCTTCTCGGACCCGAGGACCTGGATGACCCTCAACCCTCCGCGGGGCTCTGCTGTTGGAGGCCACCTGGGTCCTCGGGTTGTCACGTCGACTGGGCGGCCTTTCGCAGCGATTGCCTTCTCTGTTCCCGCCCTGTGACGCTTCAGCCTGGGAGGCCCTCTCGGGAGCCCCCCTAAACTGCTCAATCTTAGAGTAGAGCGTGTTGAAGGCCTGGGACATGCCGTCTATCCTGGCCGCCAAGGCCCTAACTGTAAGGTCAAGGTGATTCTCCGCCCCAGTGTAGGGGTCGGGGCCGCCGTTGTGTGATGCCACCTCTTTAGCGGGCGCACTCGCCTGTGCCCTCGTGTTTACCATTTTGGGGCTTGAAGTTGGAGTCGTTGTGTTGTTTGCGTACTTTTTGAAAAGATGTGAAAAGCAGACTTTTAGTCGCTTCCCACAGACGGCGCCAATGTTGCGTCCACGAGTTCCAGCCGTCCGTCTATCGAAGTATGAGCGGCCTGGTGTGCTTTACGGACGGACGGAAACGGGCAATGCAAAGTAAATAGAGCACGAGCAGTGAGATAGGAGTACGATAACACAAAGAGAACACGTAATTTATATGGAAAACCCCGTTGTACAAGAAGGGGTAAAAACCACAGTAACGGATGAATGTCCAATAAGTTTCACTATTACGGTGAACGAGTACAATGAGAACATGTGGAGTTATTCGTTTCCACAGAGAATTACAGTGTGAGAAGTCTAACTTCTTTCTTTCTTCACTCTTTCTCTTCACCTTTTCTTCTCTCTCGAGGGTTCTCTGCTAAGTGTGCTCAGATGGAATTTTCTGAATCCCTTTCTAGTAGCCTGAAAGGGGGTATTTATAAGGGATGTGGTGCCATTAGAGAGGAGACACGTGACACTGGCGCGTCAGAGCTGCCTGCCACCACCACTGTAGGTGCGGCTGTGACAGGGATACCTGTCACAGCCTGCAGATATGGTGTGCAGGGGCGCATGCCCTACAGGTACAGCGTGTCAAAAGTCGTTGATCACTCGTGGCAGCGCGTGCTGTGGAAGTCATTCGAGTTTGCATCCTCGGTCATTTTGGCTTTTTATCCTGAGGGCATGGGAACGTCGTGGCCGTCCTCGATCTCACATGGGCTAAAATGTCCTCTCGGACCGCCAAAGGTCATTCTTAATCGCCGGTTTAGTTCATGGGCGCTCGGAATCAACTTAGCCATTTGGGCCTGGTTGGGCTCGTGGGCCTCTTGGGGCAGCTTACCCTCGTGATCTTCTGGGCCTGTAATTGTAATTTTGGGCCTTGGGTTCCGAGACCCATCAACTAGTATAGTCTACATTCTGAGGTGATTCTAGTAATCTCAAAGACACATATTTGTGATGTGTTTTTTTTTTTTTTTTTTTGAACCTATGAGTAGTTTACTGTAATGGGATATCTAGTGGATTTGAGAGTCATCAGATAATTGAAAGAATATGTGAATTAACACCATAAAAATATAAACGCCAGTGTTAATAACATCTTTTTTAAAAAAAAATATGAGTGCATATACGCCTAAACAAAATTGAATGAAGAGATTGTGATGATGATTGACTTTAATTTGAAGCGTAACTAAGATATCTGAATGAACAAACACCTGAGGAAGGGGGGAGGGTAATCAGTATCCTACGGCATGCAAACGTGAGGGACTATTTATGGGCATAAATTTCTTAAATGAAGGTCAAGCTTTGCACTTACATGACTTCCGGCTGCACTTAGAGAGAGGAAGCGTGTGTGCTCGCGCGCACAGTCAATACTATCACTGTGTATTATAAAACAACAGAATGAAGAGGGAATTAGTGAAGAGGAGGAAATTTGATGTTCATTAGAGAAGTTTGAATCTAGATGTGTTTGAATTTTAAATAATCCCGGTCAATTTTAATAAACTTTATGGGAAAAAAAATCAATTTATTACTATTTTTTAAAATCTTACAAGAAGTTTGCCAGAAATAGGAAAACCCAGTATGCTCTTTGAATGTTGTTGCCTCCATTTTCTCGGATCAGAGGATATGATCAGCTTAGCTTTTTCCAAGTCCATGAACCCACCACAGTGGTTTCTACTTCTACTTCAAGATACCCCAAATTAGCTTGTTCTGTCCGTCACAGGGTCGAGAAAACTATGAACACCACAAGGCTAGAGCGGATCAAGATAACCACCACTTCCGCATCTTCTATAACACAACTGTACAGAATTTCGGACCACTGACAGCAAGGATTCTTTCTATTATTTATTCTTTTATTTTTTAACACTAATTGATTCCCCCGCCTTGACCGTACATGGATCGACTCGATGCCACACGTAGATGCAGATTATGATTATTTTTCTCAAACAGACTCCACAAAAACAGGTACACTCATTCACTAAAACTCTAGCCGAATTAACGTATTTTAGAATTGTTTTCCTTCATTTTTTCTCCCTGATTTGCTGCTTTGCATTAACATGTTAAAGTTTTTTTACATAAAAGGTCATGCATCTCAATATGAACAATAAAGAAAACAATGATTCTACTGGGATTTGACCAAAATACACAAAACCTAGTGCAGCCGCACCAATTCTAATCTCCCGTCAAATGTTAATCACCAAACTCGTGAATACAACAAATATACAATACACTGTTTTTAAAATAATTGAATAAATCTAATATAATAATAGTACCGATTATAAAAACTTTCTCTAAAATCCCGTCATTATAATCCAAGTAAAAAATGATTGAATATTAATCTTATAACATACCTTACAACCCACAAAAGAAAATACATTAAGAAACAGTAGTAACAAAATAGTAATATGTATTAGAATTCAACACTAAAATAATGTACCTGATATTAGTAAAAAACGGTACTCAAATTAGATCTCAACGGATGTTAAACATCTTCCGCTTTTTTTTTTCTCTTTTTATGATGCGCTCCTTACATGAAAATATTATTTTAAATACCCTAAAATTATATTAAGTATGGCTTTATATAAGAACAGCGTACGAGCGTTGATCAAGTGTGTATCAAGCATAACTTCCATGTCCGAATAGTGCACGAGTGCCCTTCAGGGGAGTATCAGGTACGATTTTTCTAGACAAATCACGCACGCACTTTCCCAAGTTGCACATCAACATCTCTCCTTTAGGCCCTCAGGCACCCATTATGTGTCACTCTACTAACCTTCAACCGATCATTGATCTACCCTCACATGAATATTGTGCAACCTTTTGACTTCTTTGTCACTCGGACAATCCTCAACCAACCCTCGATCAATCCTAACATGAATATTGTATGACTGTTACTTTAACATTTTTGCCTCAATATGCCACGCACGAACATTGCACGTCCTCTCAATAACATATTCGTTTATTGTAGTACCCACAGGATGGTAACCCAAAGCCCAACCATTCTCCTTCCTTTGCTACGAATACAAGTCCATCTATCTGGTATATGACTTTCAGTGATCTCACCAATCCTTTAGATAATCCAGCACTAACTTTTGCAAGTGGTTTTCTAACACCGGAGAATCATTTTATCTGGTCTCAAGCTACGGAAAAAAGTTCTCAAGGCTAAGAACAAAACCGGTTTCATCAATAGAGATTTGCTAGAACCCGCCAATCCTGATGGCCCTTTATTAAAAAGACATAATGACCTTGTAATTTGTTAGATTCAAAAATCATTTCCTGATAATGTAAGATCCACTTCGATTTTTGTGGAAGATGCTCGAGAGCATTAGACCAAATTCCAAGATAGATGCTCACACCAAAATGGTCCTAAAATTTTTCAATCAAAAAAGATTTGCTAGGTTTGATGCATTCCATCAGCATTTACTATAGAAAGCCCAAGAATCTTTGGCATGACCTTGCTCTCTAAGATTCCATGCCAAATTGTGAGTGTAGAAAACTTTGTTTTTTCTTGGTAGACAGCAAAAAATTTGATTGATATAGTTTTCAATTGGGCTGGATGACTCCAATGCAAATGCAAGAGATCAAACTATGCTTATTGATCATCTTCCACCCATGAATAATCGTATTCTCATCTATTCAACATTAAGATAAACAGCATCAAATTGCCAGCCATATTTCTGATTCTTTTGCCCTTTTTAGCAAAATCGATCAAAGTGCTAACAAGTTTGTCAAGAAGCCTGCTAGTACTGGTAAACCAAATAGACCTCATTGTCGGAAATGGTCTTTGAAAAATGTTTTAAGGCTTAAAATGCACAAGCTGTTGGGGTCGAACAACCCGGATCCACCCGATCCAGTCAAAGCAGCAGAAAACCCGAACCCTCCCGTCATCGTTAACCACCATGTAGAAGGAATAAGGAAACATAAGAGATACACAGCGATTTTTAACGTGAAAACCCCTTCACAAGCCGAAAGGGAAAAACCACGGGACACATAATTCACCAATAAGTTCACTATGTAAAATGGTTACACAAACTCAGAGATAGAGTACAATCACCACCCTAGCTACACAAGCCTCAGAGACGAAAACGAAGAACAGAGCCCGAGAATACAAAGTCCTCACGCTTTGAGTTTCACTCACTGCTCTCTCTTTCTTCCATTTTTTTCTCTCCTCACTGTGGTACATTCTACTCTCTCATTTTACAAGTGTTGGTGAAACAGCGGACGCCATTTCACCCCCGCACACAGCGGCCGGAGCACTGCGCCCCTGGTGGTGTCTCCGTCCCCAAGCCGGTGCAACCCGCACCCAGGGTGTCTAGACACACCCATATGCATGATGGCCCTGCTCTGTCCGAGCACTCTGGGGACTCACCCTCCTGGTGAGTTCTCACACATTCTGTCACTCCTCCTGGGTGCTTCACAATGCCTATTTTCACTGCATGCCCAGCATGCATATATATAAGCCCAGCTGGAGACCCTTTAATTAATAAGCAGGTGGCGTGTGGATAATCTTCGCCACACCCGCTGCGGCTGTCTTATGTCAGCAACCTGGCCCACCTACTCAGAATCGCTTATTCCAAAGAATGGCGCATGCTCTGACAAGTCTGCAACCTGGCACCTGCTCAGACGGCGCATGCACTGACATGTCTGCAACTGGCCATCTGCAGAAACGGCGCATGCACTGACAGGTCTGACACCTGTCCTCCAAAGGCCAACTGTCCGCTACGTGCAACAACGTCCTCGGTGGCCGATCACCGCACTCAAGTCCTCGGACCATCCTGTGCCCATGGCGACATAAGAGTCATCCTGGTGTTCTTTGGTCTCTCGGCGGTGGCAACGGCCTCGGACTTTCCAAGTCCTCGGTCCTCACCGTGCACGCCCCGTGTCCCCCTGACGATACTGCACTCATCCATGTCCGGGGGATTCCATACTAGTGTCACCAATCGTAAATTTCGGCCTTCCCTTTGGCCCTCAGGCGCTACGTCCACGCACTATGTCGGCGCACCACGGCTGTCCGGCGCCTGGCTGTCCGGGGGCCCTAGATGTCCTCGCGCCCTGGCTGTCCGGGGGCCCTGGATGTCCTCGCGCCCTAGATGTCCACGCGCCCTGGCTGTCCGCGCGCCCCGACTCAGTCTAATGACAAACCAGTTTGTTAGGTTACCCACAAGGGAGTAACCAACCCCAACACAAGCATCCGTGTGTACTCACTGCAATGCAAAAGAATCATACGGCTGTGAAGTGTTACAAGCTTCACAGGTAGCCACCTAAACAGAGATGGCATGAAGGTTTTATAGTCCCTAACCTTTTGGCAGACAACGTAGTTGATGAGAAGAGGATCGTCCAGAAGGGAAGGTGGCACTTACACAATCATACTAATGTTGGGATTCGATGAAAATACACATACAACCGGCGCAACAGAATAAATCTAAATCTCCTATCAAATATCAACTTACCAAACAATTAAGCACATGAAATACACGCAACTAAGCACATAAAATTACACAATAATATTTAATATGAAAAATCCTTCTAAATTAAGGAAAACCTATGAAATAAATTTCAAATAAATCCACTATAATAATAATGTTAGTTATATATAATAACCTATTCCAAAATTTCTTCATTATAATTCGAGTGAATAGCCCATTAAATACAACCCCCGACACATTTAGTAGCCCACTAGAAAAGATATATTAAGAAAAATGAGTAATTAAATAGTAATATATCCTAAAAAAATAATACTAGAATAACGCACTCAGCTTTGACGAAAAACAAAACTCAAATCGGATCTCACTCGGATGTGAAACCTCTCCTCTTCTCTATCTTCGTATAGCGCTCCTATGTTGGAAAATGATTTCAAATACTTTAAAATCATATTAGGCATAACTTTATAACAGTATTAGTGCACGAGTACCTTTCAAACGCAACCTCATTAGATAAATGGCACACAAGCGCACATCAAACATACCCATTGTCCCCTTTGCACACAAGTGACCATCATACATCTATCAGGCGCAAATACTACTTATTCGCTAGAAAAGCCTTTTACATGGCCGCATTTCGCTTGAATATCGTGCAAACCTCTAATGAATTCCATAACTCGAGCAACCCTCACACAACCATTGCACGACCCTTTTTGGACATCTCCACTCAAGCGTGTCACATGCAAAGATTACATAATCTTTTGATGACCCATCCATTAGGTATGAGACTCACAAAAAGGTGACCCAAAACCCAACTACTAACAATTGATAATGCTACTTCACCTTGCTGATTCTAATCCTGTTGCTTGTTCAGCAAATAATGCATAGAAAGTGATCAATCCAGCTGAAGGTTCTTCATGATGTTGTAAAATTGTTAAAATTTCAGCTTGCTTATCAGCACATAATTCTAATTCAAACAACATGAACTTCATTCCGTGGATTATTGATACAGGGGCAACACACCACATAATTTGCTGACCTCCTATACTGAAATTGCAGCTAGGGTGTCTTATATGGTTAAGCTGCTAGCTGAAAAAGAATCTCTTGCAACTCATGTTAGAACAGTTTGCATTTCAGATTCATTAATATTGAAAGATATGCTTTGCCTGCCATCATTTGTTATCGGTCAAAAAATTTACTAAACCGCTCGCCTTGCTGCTTTTCTGATTCTTGTCTTATTTAAAACCTTGCATCTTAGATAATGATTGGAATGGTTGAGGTAAAACATGAGTTGTACTGTCTCTCGAAGGATCCTATTTCACCTTTCATGCACTTAATGAGTCTCGCAAGATTTTCTACAAATACTCATCCGGTAGTTGCAACCATCACACAGTTTTTATTTCTTTCAGCTTTGGGATTATTGTTTAGGATTTACGTCCGACTCTAGATAAAATCTTATTGAGGATCCTCGTGTTGTTTGTAATTTGTCAAAACTGAATGGGCTCCCTTTTCTAGTTAGTGAGCATAAAATCTCATGCATTTTCAGATTGGTGCATTTTGAGGGATCATTTCCATTGATGCCTATGATGAATCAAGATACTTCTCAACTTTTATTGAATATTTTTCAAAAAGTACTTAAATTTATGTTCGTGCTAAATCAGAAGTTAGGGCTAGGATTGAATATTTTTTTAACATTATTGCAACTCAATTTAGTCCCAAAGTTTAAATCATTTGAGTGATAATAGGCCTGAATTTCAAATTACTAAATTATTCTCTTATGAAGGCATAATCCTTAGAAGGAGAGGTGTTTATACTCCTTAATAAATAATTGAAAGGAAACATAGACATTGGATTAATGTGGCTCAGGCTCTAAGATTGCAATCCAATGTTCCTATTAAATATTAGAGCTTTTATATATTTAGACAGAAGCATACTTGATCAAACAAAAGGACTCCCACTTCCCATAGCAGTCCCGTTGTTCCGATGTAGAGAAAAACAGATGATTAGCTTTCTAGCATAATAAGACATCATATAAATTCTTCTTTAGAGCAACATACAACCATCTAAAGATGTTTGGATGCCTTTGTTTTACTACAATACTTTTGTACGGCAGCAATTTTGACCCAAGAAGAAGAAGACGTACTATTCTTGGCTATCCTCTTGGGATCAAAGGATACAGTCGGATAGTTAGACTTGAACAATTATGTTGTATTCTTATCTTGAGAATGTGGTATTCTATGAGATTATCTTTTCCTTTGAGGCTAATTTAGAATGTGCAGGTTGTCATCCAGGTTGCCCTCAATGCTTAAATTTAGAAGCTCTGAGTTTCATCATCTGAGGATTATAATCGATATATATATTCACACCTTGAATCCATCACCTATACCTACACCAAAAACCTTGAGTCTAGATTTAGTTTTGAGATTTCAGAAGCTGTGGAGTCCGCAACACTAGATGAATTTGCAGCTGATATCAATTCTTCTCCTACACAAGCTTCCTCACCTCAGGTTCTTCCTCACAGATCTCAAAATATCAAGAGAGCACCTCTGGCGACTTGTACCCAGTCCACAACCATCCAAACTGACCACACGAAAGGCCATCAATCCCATTAAAATATCATTGATATCATAGCTTAAATGATAAATGCAACCATTAGGGTCAAAAATCATCTAAATACACTCAATTATGGGAAAAATGCAGTCTTAAAAACCAACATAAAATAAATTGTATCTAAATGTATCTCAAAATAACATCAAACACTGCAGCTAGTCTCTTTAGCAACGCTAACTTCACCGTTCTCTTTTCAGCTTTAAGGTTAGCCTATTGTTACCACCTGTGTTACCCTAGAAGAAGGAAATAGTAAGGGTAAACAAAATGCCGACCAAGTAACTTTGAATGAAGACAACAATGACAAAAATCAATCAATCTCAAAAACTCACTTGCCAATAAATGCTCTAAGTACAAAACAAGATACAATGTATATAATATAATAACAGTTCAAAAATCATAATAATTTAACAACAATTAATGATATCAATAAATAAGCAACAATGTCAAAGCTCCATAAATGATGTTGTTGAATAATATCTATAACATCAACTCAATGAACAATCTCGATATTCAGAAGAATATCAACTGGATTTTAACAAATTCCAATATATATCATGAGATTTCAAAACATTCCGGATACTAAGGTCCTTCCTTGAATTTTTTAAAAATCTAACTAAATATGAGGTCATAATGATACAAGGTAATAACAAATTTTTATAAATCTTATTCTACCACTATAAACCAAATATTAATGTATTTATATCCCGATCAGATGGGCATTTACCACGAGGTCTCCAACTATATGATATGTAATTATACCTATAGTCCTCTCAAATACTTTACCCATAACATGCCCATACTATCTTTCATGCCCCTTACCGTAATGTCACGGATACCAGACAACAAGATGGTCATAGAACTATAAACATTTCACCTAAAATTTAATCGACCTTGACCAGTAGAAATGAATTAGATATCTAAAAAATGTAGATTACTATAATGTCTCATAGATTTTCATCTCCCTGAATATCTTAGAATTTTTGTGTACTCTCCTTTACTTAATCATAGAATGCAAAGAAAGTGTAATCAGGCGAAATAAATAATAATCCCAACGAATCAAGGAAATAAGAAAATTGAGAAATCAACACAAGTACATAAATATCCCATGGGTCATCACTCATTAAGGTCCAAAAAACTTTCTATTAATCTAGAATTATAATTTTACCTCTCAAACCTATGATTTACACTATGATCTCGAATTTATCTCTTTTGCATTCGAACCTCAATCCCAATATTCAACAGTAGCCTAGCTACCATCCAACATCAAACCTAAAGCTCTATTAAAATAAATCAGATTATCAATCAGGTTGTTATTTCTACCACTAAGATCTTAGAGTAACTCATCTTATGGTTATTCCTTGTGAAAACTGATTTGGACCTCACTGATCAATGAAATTTCTCAAGCAACTGTCTAACAATTGAACACCGCCCCATACAGCATTCAAACATCTGATCAACAAACTATTTTTGTCACGTGTAAACAAGTGAGACCATACATATCACATGAACTCGTGTTTATAGTAATATTTAATAGGTCTACTACACATTATACTATTGAAAATATATATTATGTAAACAATCGAAATCCCCTAGATCCACATTACTAAGCCAATCACTCTCTGGCTTGCAAATACTGCCTCACACAGCAGTCGAACGTCAAACATAACCCCTTAACTTTAGATCCACATCACACTTAAAATACAAGTATGGTTTTAAATGGATCTATACTACTATTCAGTCTATCTAACACAAGCATAACATGGAAATATAATCAGCTGATCACCATGAAATTAAACATGCAACACATATATAGCATGAACAAGCCATAGCGTTTGAAAAATGTTTAAATGCTTAGGCTGTAAGGGACTAGCATTCGAGTATGGCCACACAAACAGCACTCAAATGCATGTCTTAACTTGAATAATTCATACGTAAAAAAACATTTTAACTGGCTAACAATATTATTTTACTATAGATCTATGATTCTAATTAATTTTATTAGAATAACAATATGAAACAATTTATGGAAGAGAAATCAAAAGATAGTCACAAGTTTACTTGCCTCGGATCTTACTTTCTTCTCGTACTCCCTTTTCAAACTTCATGATTCCTCTCTTCTTGTCTCTTCTTACTTAATGAAAGAGCAAGGAAAAAATTGAATAAATTCGAAGGCACCATTTGTTTTAATAATAAGAATAAGCATTTCTAAACTTACACGTTTTCTCTCCTTTATATTTGAATTTTGAATAACCAGCTGATATAATCTCTCCCCCAACCGCAAGGCTGTTTCTCCCGTAAATTAAATATGATGAGAGTTAGGGATTCAAAGTAAATTAGAGTTTCTAGGAAAGATTAGAGTTTTTGTTTAATTTTCCTCCTAATTTAATTCAATTATTGACTGTTGAACTTTCCTCTAATTCTGCTGATTCCAACCCCTCAGATAATCTAGGAAATATAGTTTCCAATTTAAGATGAAAGTGGCGGCTAAGACTAGCGAAGGGGAAACTAGGGTTTAGGAATTTCAAATTTCCTACTAACGTAATTGCTTATTTGAAAAATATTTTTATATTTTATAATATAAACGTACTTCAAAAATCCCCCACAGTCAAGCCACACAGGTAAGCTTCCATGAGAGAGTCTCCAGAATACTAGGTAAGGTATTTTAGCCTTTTATTTTAAATAGTTGCCAATTATATGATCCTAGATTAGTAGCATCCAAACTTCCCTCAATACCTCAATTAGCGAGCTCCCTCAAAACCCACAAGAAACTAGTTTTATTTATTTTTTTCTCTAAATAGAAACATAACTTAATTATCCTCAAATTATTAAAATACCCTTACAATAATACTAATTAGAGGTTGCAGGTGAATATCGATTGCATTTCTAAGACCTTTAAAACCCGATAAAATTATTGACAAAATAAAATAAGACTCATTCAAACACATCCAAGGAAAAAAATTATATGCAATGAGCAATACTGGCAAAATACTATATGAGGTACGTGAATTTGTAAATGATTGGAAGCCATTACCAGTGAGATCAATGATCATATTGCAAGGCTAAATCAAATAAGATTTTTGGAGTTCATCAAAGGATTTCCACACCATTGAATAAGAAAAGCTTTTCAGTCTTGGTTTCAATGAAAAATAGCTTAATGTCTTGCGTGGTATTCTTTTACTATTTTTCCCTTCCACAATCGCCTCATTGCAGTTTCAATGGCCAAATACCATTTTTCCTGCCATCTTGAAGCACCATATATTTTACAAAAATTAGAATATTCATCATTCTTCCAATACAAATCTACAATTATTCAAACTTATACATACAATTATTCAAACATATATCCTTCTATGAGAGAGTTTAAGATCTTTAATAATTTTCTTTGCTTTATAATATGATTTATCCAAAGTTTAACCTTTTAAAAGTAGTTCTTCCTTCAAAAATTATAAAAGTATGTTAAATGACTCATTACTCCACTAACCAATACTCTTATTATGCAATAATTTTATCATTATAAACCATCTTAATATTTTAAAATATCGATATAAATGCTACTCAAAATCTTGTATTAATCTAAAAATTTCTTTATAACACTATTTGGCTCTTCTATATTCTAGTTATGGCACGTAAAACTAATATTTAATCCACTTCTATATAGGTCATCAACCCAAGAATATAGGGTCTTTTAAAATATGTAGTACCTTGTCATTACCATTAAAGTATGCTTCCTTAATAACCTCTACTCAAATTGACATTGAGATTCTTAGTCTTTTCCTATAATGATATCAAAATGTATACTTCTGAATTATTCCATAAGTTATCAGATGACTTTCAACTAACTCAAGAGATTCCAATTATACATTTATGCACTTGACACATTCCATTTGTTTCTCCTAATTTCATACATGCAAAGCTTGTAAATTTTTTTAATGTCAAGTATACACTTTTTTTTAAGACAATCATTAAAATGATTCATCCAGTTTTTGTTAGTAGCTATATATAATTTCACACAATACAATCACTTAATTGCGAGAAGCCAACACCTAATATCAAAGTAAATATATAATCATCCAATCTAATATCACAACTAGTGGATCAAAGTGATAAAGGAAATGAGCAATGATAATATAGAATGCTGAATGATCAATAAGGTCAATTTTACATAGTGCTGCATCCATAAGTTAATTTATCAACTAATTTGTGAACACCTGCTTCCTCTGTGTGTGTGTGTAAATAGTTATTTTTATTTATTTATTTATTTATTTATTATTATTATTATTATTATTATCACTATTATTATATTTTATTATTACTATTATCATTATTATTATTATCACTATTTCCATCTTATTTATCATACTATTTTACAAACCAAATAATAGAATACTAATTTTTACCTTATTCTATTCCAATAACTAAATATGAAAATAATGATTTAAACTCTATTTTTATCTTATTATATTTCCTAAAAATAATTATTCTATTTCTATTTTATTCTATTCTAACAATTAAACATACTATTAGGATAATTAAAACAACGTTGTCTCACTGCCTTTGGATGCATTTTGTTGCAAATAAACTATTGAGACGTTGTCGTTTTGAGCAAAAATTGCCTCAAACCTGCCACCAGATTTACAAAATAAAATAAAATAGATATTATTTTAAGTATCAGCATATTGAGTCAAGCTTTTGGGGCAACTTTGGCTGCAAATAATTTGATGATATAAATGGTTGATAATAACGATATTAAACCAGTCACAATAAATTAAATTCCATCGTTATATATTCATAAATAATATTAATAGTGAGGGTATTATTTTATCCTTGTCAAATAATTTATTATAGTGAGAGTATTCAATTTTTCATTGTTAAAAATTTATTAGTGTTTTCAATAGCTATAATAACCCTGTTATTTTTTCAGTCAAAAGTCCCGTTCCTTTGTATTTTCAAAATAAAAACATATTTAAAAAATATTAAGATATTGGTGCAAATACTTGTGGAAATTTTGGTTCCAAAAATTTCAATAACAACTAGTTAATAGTAATGGTATTAAATCAATTGTTATAAATGAGATTTCATCATTATTTGTGTATGAATATTAACATCAATCGCGAGAGTAATATTTTACTATCATTAAAATAATTAACTATTGATAGACTCTTAATTTTTTATCATTAAAAATTTATAGATACCATCAATAGTGAATATATTATCGTTATTTTTCTATCATTTAAAATCATGTTTCTTAAGTTTTGCTAAAAGGATAAAAAACTAATAAATCAAATATAAAATTAATATATTTCAAAGGTGATATAATTGATTAATAGTATTGTTATTAAATTGATCACTATAAATCAAATTCCATTATTATATACATATACATATATATATATATATATATCAATAATGAGATAAAATATTTCTTTTGTTGAAATTTTAACAATAGCATGACTATTTAGTTTTACGTCATAAAAAATATAAAGATATTATAATTAGCAACGAAAGCTTATATCTTCGTAATTTTCGTCATTAAAAGTCATGTTTTATATAATGAAGATTAATAGTCTAATTGGGTTTCTAGCCTACTAAACCTAATATAGTAAGGTCCAGCTAGTTAAGTCCACAATTAAATTAGTACAACAAGATTCATTAATTAATTCGAGTCCAATTATTAAATTCTAATCCCAAATTAACGGAGGCTAAAACGATGATCCAAATATTTCCGGCCCACAAAGCCAAACTTAATTAATTTACTAAGTAACATAATTCTTAGATCTAATAATTCAAATAATTATCATAAAAAAAATTACACGGATCAAATAATTAAAAGAAAATTATTTAAAACGTTATAACACTTTAATATTTTGCGGAGTTTCACTATCTCCAAGTTAGATTTGATAAATTATCCAAGCACAAGATATTTGATAAATTTTTCTTTTCAAATTATTATTTATCTTATCAAAGGCTTTCCCTTCTCTCTTTTAGGTGTTTTTTTTTCCGACCTTTATTTCCTCCCATAATGAACTAATTTAGTATAACGAAGTCATTAAGAATCTCAAATGGTGTCAAGATATAGAAGTAAAATTGAAAACTTTAGAGACATGAGTATTGACAAATTTATCAATTGATAAACATACTATTTGACTATCAATATAATTCAAAGATGAAATATAACTATCATTTATTCTTATTGAGACACGTAAGGTATATTTAATTATTAAATGTTATATATATTAGTTAAGAAATAATTATTATGAAACCTATTTTTTCAATTGCTAAACTTATTACCGTTATATAGTTAATTTATATTACTATATTGAAAGCATAGTTTTTGCATCAATATTAAGTAAATAGGGTATTTTTTTATAGGGATATGAATGCAAAATTTATATGCATAAGCCTTTCAATAACAATAATAGAAGACCTTATTTAAGTGTGCAAGTTGCTTAAGAACTTGTAGGAATTGAAACAAGCATTGAATCAAAGTTTTCCACCCCCTTGACTAACTTTGGTTTTAAGCAATCAAAGGCAATATGTTCTCCTTGAAAACAACTGAGTCTCTTATTGCATTGTTTGTTCACGTGGACGATATAACGGTGGTTAGTGATGTCGTGAGCTCCATCACTATGCTGAAGGAATTCCTTCTTTCCCTATTTAGCATCAAGATGTTGGCTCAAAACTGCATTTCATTGGAATTGAGGTTGTGAGATCATTCGAAAGAATACTTGTGAATCAACCCAAATATGCAACATGAAATTCAAAAGGAAATCAAGATCTTTATCTATTGACCCAACTGTTTTATAAAGAGTAATTGATAAACTCATGTACTTGACTCTCACACTCTCAAATATCAGTTACACTGTACAGGTGCTTAGTTAGTTTATTGACAAATCATGAGATTTTCATCTTATTATCGCTCACATAGCATTTTCCTATATAAAGCAATTATCGGGATAAGTTATTACGTTTTCTACTTCATCTTTCTCAAGTCTATGGGTTTATTGTGCTTCAGATTTAGCACCACGTCTAGACAATAAACAATTGTCGATCACTTACTGGTTTTTGTGTTTTTCTAGGCTCATCTTTGATTTATTGGAGATTAAAGAAATTAACCTTTATTTCAAAACCTTTAGTTGATACCAATCATATAGCCATGACAACCATTCAATTGGTTTTAGCATATTCTTATTGAAATTGATATTCCTCGTCCACAAGCAGGTTTTTTTTTTTTTATATTGTGATAATCAAATAACTTTTTTATATTATTACTAATCATACCATTTAAAAACGAGTAAATTATATTAAAATAAATTTTTATACTAAAATAAGACTCATACATAAAATGTATATTTTCATTTCTTTACAACTAGCCAATATCTTTTAACAAAGATTCAATGATATTATTTAGCGGAAAAAATAGATATTATTTTAGGTTTTGTTAATTTATTATATAACGAGGCTTTTACTAAATAAAGCCGATTCTTATTACAGGGCTATGACTTTTGAGGGTACCTCCTGCATTTTCTTTAACTCATCTTTCCAACATGAGAATAGATTATATCTATTATCCATTTTATATAGGGTAACAAGTCAGAGTAGGATCAAAATAACCACCATCTTAGCATCTTTCATAACACAACTGCACAAAAAAGCATATTATTGATAATAAATATTCTTTTCGTTATTTATTCTTGCAGATTTTTATCACCTGTTGATCCCCTACCTTTAACTATATATATTGGATAGACGTCGTCTTGAAATACTGATTATTTTTCTTGTACACACACCATAAATAAGGTATACTCTTTCACTGAAACGCAAGTCGAACTGACAAATTTCTAAAGTTGTATTCCATCCTCATCTCTCTTCTCCTTTTTCTTTCTCTGGATATCCAGAATTAAAGTTTGATGGATATCTAATATAATGTGGTGCAAATGTGCTTGATTAGTACAATTTTATTCCACAAAAAAGTAAGTCTTTTGCTTTTATCGAGCAAAATATATGTATACTTTATTTCTAACAGAAAAATTTGCCTAAATAATATTCTTGTTTTTATTTTTAAACACTGTGAATTTTCAGAAGTTTATTGAAATGTTGAGATGATACATTTTAATATAATAGTACTGATAAGTGTGGTACCTATGAGGCCAAATAGGGAAGACCAAAACGATCACAAGCCTAAGTCCAACAATCCTTGAAATTAATGTCTAGGCATCATTTAGATCCGAGCAACTTATTATGTCTGCTCAGCCACAAATGTCAGTGCGGCCCTTTTTCAACTATTATGGCCAAGGATAACCCATCGGGTAGAGACAATTGCTTAACAACAACAATGGTTATAACCGTCATGAATAACGGCAACGGTTAACCGTCTTAACGGTCAACCATTCACGTCTATAAATACGGGTCCCCACCACTCAGAGAGAAGGGGCAATTGGGAAGAATAAAAAAGACCTTTTCAGGCAAATACATTTTAAGACACCTAGAGCGCAACTCTTTGAATTAAAACTAAATTTTATCATTTCCTGCCTATTTTCTCATATGCATTCAGGATACTGATTTGAGTATCGAAAGATATACCGTGGAGCGAGTCCCACAAATCCTTTGATCGTTCTTTGTGTTTATACAGGATTTGATTTAGAAGCTTACGGAGTTTGAGGACATCAGGTGATTGATAGACACAAACCTTTATCCGTACAATAATCAGATCCTCGAACGCAACATTGGCGCCGTCTGTGGGAAGACGTGACAAAAAGTTGGAATAAAAATAATTTTAATAAAATAAATAACCAATATGGTAAATTCCAAAGCACAAGTCGATGCATCTATCAGGGAGGCGGCTTCAAGTAATAACGGTCCGCCCAACATAGATCGAATAACCAATCATCCTAATTCTTGCGTGAGGGATCTTGGTAAAACTGTCTACACACTTTGCACGAGATTAGACAAGCGGTCAAAACGAGTACCTACTGTGGCCTCTCAAACTGCTACGTCTAAAAAGAAGAAAGATGGGGGAAGAAAATACCCCTCAAAGAAGGCTGATCAACAAGACGACCTCGAGATTAAAACAGCCTTAAATGAAAAAAGTCCCATCAAGACTTGAAGGTCATTTAAGTTTTCGAGTCCAAGAGGATAGTCCTAAAAGACAAAATCCTCGGTATTCTCGTGACGATAGGGAACTCACACCTTATGGAGAACCTTCTCGTAGCAAGCATCCCCCAAAGGCTATAAGCCATCTTCATTCACTATCCGCCCAAAAACCATTCGAGTTGATGAACCTCCTCAATGAAAAACGGATGGTGACACATCCTCGAGCGGTGCAAACATTCGGTCACTGGCGATCTCCATTCACAATGAAGATTCATACACGATCTTTGCCGCATAAATTCAAAATGCCTGCATTGGAGCCATATGATTGAAGTTTTGATCCTATAGATCACATAGATTATTTCTATACGCTCCTTAGCTTTCAGGTTTTGTTGAGACATTAATGTGTCTCTATTTTCCTCTGACTTTAAAAGGCGATGCCTAAGTATGGTTTTATTGCTTTCAGCCAAATTCCATTCAAACTTTTAAAAGTTTGGCTGACCATTTCTTATCCTAGTTTACCTCCAGTAGGAGAAAGGAGAAATAATCCTTGCATTTGGTCCAAATAAAACAAGGGCCAAATGAATGTATAAGAAAATTCTTAGCTAGATTCACAATCGAGGCCAAAAAATCTCTAAGCTCACCAAAGAAGTGAAGCTTAGTGCTTTTATATCTGCTTTTAGAACCCGGACTTTTTTTCGATTCATGGCCCATAAAAATTCTCAAACCTTTAGAGATGTAGAAGCCATTGCTCATGCCTATATAGTAGTGAAGGAGGCCAACAAAATAAAAAAGTTGAGAGACCAAACCCATCGAAAATCAATGAAGGGAAAAAGAAAAAATGAGTACAATACGGGTCCCCAAGGATCGAGGAAGCAGCAAAATTTTGAGTCAGTATCAAAAGGAATGTTCAGGCTACAAGATTTGACTCCTTTGAATGATTTCCGCACTAATATCCTGATACAAATTTGGGATGAGAAGTTTTTTAAATGACCAAGGCGTTAAAGAACCCAAACGGTGGTAATCAATCGAAATATTGTCATTACCATCAGTGTGGGGAACATAGTACCGAGGACAGAAAGCTGCAAAAAAAATTGAGGAACTTATCCAGAAAGGACATCTCAACCGATTTCTACAGAGACCCGAACAAATCTCCAGAGAAGCAGATGGAGATGGGACCGAACAACCAAGAGGCCGAGTGGCAGCTAGCGTTATTAGCATGATCTTAGCACAACCCGCTCAAGATAACCTTCCAAAAAGTTCAAGAAGGGCCGTCAACCATAAGAAACCGAGGATAGATAATAAGGACGATGTTATTTGTTTCAGTGATAAAGATTTATCTTATGTAACATCCTCTCATTCTGATCCCTTGGTTGTAATTGCACTCGTCTCGGATGGTAGTATAGACTACCAACTGAAACGAGTATTTATTGATAATGAAAATTCAAGAAATTTACTTTACTTGGATGCCTTTTTTAAATTAGGATTAAAAAGAAGTCAATTAAAAATGGCAGAAGGACCCTTGTATGGACTAGATAATGAGCCCGTGCCCGTACAAGGAGTTATCCAACTAAAAGTCACATTGGGTACATATCCAAGGATAGCGACCAAGATACTTTCCTTCTTGGTCGTAGATCTTCCATCAGTGTACAATGCTATCCTTGGATGATCTTGTTAAACCATATTTGGAGCAGTGACTTCAATTCCACATTTAAAAGTAAAATTTTCGACTCCATTTGGTGTTGGAGAGGTCCGAGGTGATCAAATGACTGGGAGGACTTGTTATTTATCTCAAGTCACTCAGACGCCATCAAGTCAACCAATTCCGGACCAAGATCTCCATGATGAGACCACGTTGTTACAGCCACAGTCTGGTAAATCAACGGATTAGATTCCATTCAACCCTAATGTTCCTGAGAAATGCATTCAAGTTTGGTCGTTCTTTATCCGAGCATTTCCGATTTTAACTTATTGATTTCCTTAGACAAAATTCCAACATCTTTGCTTGGAAGCCTAACGATATGCCAAGTATATCAATCGGAGTAATAGTTTATAAATTGGGCCTAAATCCCTGCCATAAACCTATTCAACAAAAACGAAAGAATTACTCGATCGAAAAATTGATTGCCATTTGAGAAGAAGTAAAAACTCCTAGATGTTGAATTTATTAAAGAGGTTCAGTATCTAGACTAGTTATCAAACGTGGTCATGGTGAAAAAAAGTAATGAAAAGTGGAGAATGTATGTCGATTTTACCAACGTTAATAAAGCATGTCCGAAGGATAGCTTTCCATTACCAATAATTGATTTGCTGGTAGACTCTATTTCTGGACACGAATTGATTAGTTTCATGGATGTATACTCGGGTTACAACCAAATTCGGATGGATCCAGAAGACGAGAAACACACATCTTTTATGATCGACCATGACACTTATTGTTACAAAGTTATGCCCTTCAGTTTGAAAAATACTGGTGTAACTTATCAACGCCTCGTCAATAAAATATTCGAGGCTTAGATTGGACGAAATATGAAAGTATATGTAGATGACATGCTCGCAAAGGGCAAACTTTTGAATGACCATATTTGTGATCTGGATGAAGCTTTCATTATTTTAAGGGGACACCAGATGAAACTTAATCCGACAAAGTGCACCTTTGGAGTAACCTCAAGAAAGTTTTTAGGCTTTATCATTTCACACTGAGGAATAGAGGCCAATCTAGAAATGATAAAGGCAATCTTGGATATGAATCCTCCTCGAACGGTATCTCCCACTTTTTGGCTAAATCAGTCGAAAAGTGTTTACCATTTTTCAAGATGTTGAAAAGTACAAAAGTCATGGGATTTCAATGGACTTCAAAATGTGAAGAAGCTTTCCAAAAACTCAAAGAATATCTCTCTCATCCGTCACTGTTGACTTCTCTAAAATAGGACGAGCAATTATTTCTATATCTGGCTGTGATCGAGACTACATTGAGCTCAATCGTGATTCAAGAAATGCCCGATAGACAAAAATTTATTTACTACATCAGTAAAATCTTAACCGATGCAGAAACTCGTTACACTCATGCTAAAAAAATAGTGTTGGCACTTGTATATTTCACCCGAAAACTTCAACCATATTTCCAGGCACACAAAATAATTATCTTGGCTGACCAACCATTAAAAGAAATATTGAAAAGGCCAGATGTGTTAGGAAGATTAGTCAAATGGGTAATTGAATTGGGGAGTTCGACATAGAATTTCGGCCGAGGTCGTCCTTGAAAGGTCAGGCTCTCGCGGATTTCATAGTTGAAACAACGACACCAATCTTGGAAGCCTCTAATATTACTAGGACTGACTGCCCCAAAAATATCCCGACTTGAACCTTACACGTAAATGGCTCTTCAATGCAAGTTGGTTTCGGAGCTGGAATGGTACTAAGAATACCTGATGGGTCAAAAATAAAATATTTAATGACCTTCGGATTTCCAGCGACGAATAATGTGGCCGAATATGAAGCACTGCTCGCCGGGTTAAAGTTAGCTAGAGAATGTTCAGCTATAAATCTGATGGTATACAATGACTCGGAACGAGTTGTTAATTAAGTCTGAGAAAATTTTGATACCATTAATCCATTGCTTTCCCAATATCTCTCCAAGGTTCAAAATTTAATTTTCACATTCAATCACGTGGAGATGATTCATATACCTTGGGATGAAAATGGAAGGCAGATAGATTAGCAAGAGGTGTTGCTATGGGAGATCCTAAGCAATAAGGTTGGGAACTACGTGAAATTTTGATAGTATCTAGCATTAATGAATCACAAGAGGAAGTCATGCAAATAACTATCTCTCATAATTGGATGACTCCCTATGTGAAATATCTATCCTACAACACATTATCGGAAAACCCAGATGAAGTCAAGCGTCTGAAGAAAACAGTGGGATGGTACACCATTATGGATGAAAATTATACCGACGAGGTTATTTCACTCCATATTTACTATGTCTTTCACCAGAAGAGGCCTAATACGCCGTTGGTGAAGTACACCTCGGGATCTGTGAATCCCATATTAGTGGAAAAAATCTTACTTTCAAACTCATGAGGCAAAGATACTATTAGCGTACTATGAAATATGACGCAATGGACTTCGTTCGTAAATGTGAGAACTGCCAAATGCATAGGAACCTTACCCATCAGCCACACACAGAACTCCAAGCTCTGTAGTCACCATGACCATTCGCACAGTGGGAAATTGATATCCTTAGACCACTCCCAATAGCCTCATAGTCGGAATCGATTACTTCACAAAGTGGGTTGAAACCATCCCACTAGCCAAAATAACCGACCAGAATGCAACCGAGTTTGTTCGACAAGGCATTGTTTGTAGATTTGGAAACCTGAAGTTATTGTGATTGACAAAGAAATCCAATTCACTAGCAAATGTTTCATAAAGTACTGTGCTAGTTTAAAAATAAATTTGGTTCACACTTCTGTTGCTTATCCACAATGCAATTGACAAGTGAAAGTTACCAACCAACAATACTGCACGATCTGAAAACAAAACTTGAGAATGCTGGGGGCTCCTGCGTAGTCAAACTTCCTTCCGTCCTCTAGTCGTATAGAACAACACCAAGAGAACCGACACGTGAGACTTCATATAATTTATGCTATGGGACCGAGGCTGTAATTCCAAAAGAAGTCGGGCTCCCTAACTTTTGGGTTGAATCTTTTAACCCGCGCCATAATTCACAAAGACTTTTCTTGAGAAAATCTCGACTTACTTTCAATATTTTGATATCTTTGTTTGGATTTTACTTCGGATTATTTATTCGAAGCATGGTTGCGGATGTTTTGGGGATTGTTGGTCACATTTGATATTTTTCGGATCAACAAAGGATTGCTAGGTATTAGAACAAAAAAGTGAAGGCATGACAGTTTAATGTGGGAGATCTGGTCTTACGGAGCATTGAAGCCACGGGCAAAAATGTCGATCGAAATAAACTCTTACCAAACTAGGAGGGTCCATTTTTAGTTTTGGCCATTCTTAAGAATAGAGCGTATAAATTATGGACCCATGATGAAAAATTAATGCCTAGAACATGGAATGCCTGTCATCTTAGAAAATACTTCCAATAAAATGTACCAGATAAGGCTTGCATCTCGTTGAGTGTGATTGTATTTGTAAAATTTTAATTTTTATTTATTGAATACTTGTTTTTCATTTGCATAGCTTAGGCAACCCCTAAGTCAAGTATATTTCATCCACCTGTTCCAAGGACCATTGGTCTAAGAAACTCAGTTATGTAACTGAGCGACTCATAAAAAGCCAATATTTAAAACTTGACCACATTGTCAAGCGGCCCAAATAAGACCAAGGATAAAAAACTTGGGAGGCTTCTCCAGAAGCATGCATGCGAATACCTTTAGGGTGGCATCATTTACTGAACATGGCTTAAGAAACATAGGTTACAAACACTAGTCATTCTTAAGAATAGAACTAAAATTATGGAAGTGTCGCTTTGAACATATAAAATTTCTAACCAAAGGCTTGCATCGCGTTGAATTGTAGAAAAAATCAAAATTTTGAAAGTACATTCCATTAATCAAAATGTTTTTACATTTAAAAAAAATATATATATATATGTTACAAAGATGAATGATGCCTAGAAGTTTCTGCAATTAGTGCCATGAGTCTTAAACTTAAGTGTCGTCTAACCAACAAGGTATAAAAAAATCTTTTTACATTTTAATATATATATATATATATATGAATAGTGATCCTAGACGTTTGTGGGTATAAAATCTCAGAATAGTGATTGGCGCTGACATTTTTTGGATGAAGGGCGGATACAAGAATGTTAGGCACTAGTATTTGAACAATGTTTCAGCAGAGCTTTATACCTTAACAATAGCTGCGTTGATACACTTTAACTATGTCCTCGGGACGAATTGAAGATCGGAGCTCACTTTCAACTTTGGAGGACCTCTCTAAGAAGACCATGTCTCTTCTTCAGATCGGCTAATTCATGCTCTAAGTTCAGAGATACGTCCTTTAGCAGTTAGAAATTTCTCTCTTTTCCACATACTCCTGAGCAAAACCCTTGGCAGCCTCAGCAAGATGACTAAGTGTATCCTAGAACTATAAAGGACAGAAAGTCAGTCATTATCTAAATAGAATGACTTGAATATTCAAAGAGGTTATAAAAAGTTATCTCGGTAACAGAAATCTTCCCATAAGATACATCCTCTATATGAACCTCAGGAGTCGTTTGAACCTCGACTCTTGGAGACCTTGGAGCAACCACCATAACCTCATCTTCCACTTCCTCTGACGCTACATGGACCTCTGCTTCTTCGACCTCTCCTATGATGATTCGACCATCGGTCTCAATATCATTATGGACCTCAGATTCTGGGAGCTCAGAAAGTTGTTCTCAGGCAATTTCAGGCTGAGGCTCCTCAGTAGGCAAGTTGACCTCGGGGAACTCAGGCACTGGCATTTTTGTAGCCTCCTCAGAACGAATCTCACTTATCCACAAAGTCTCATCGCTAAAGGTTGTTGCAATGTTAGAAAAGGACACTTCAGGCAGAGGTGGCATAACGGCCAGAATGCCATACGAAGCAAGTAGTCGGGCTGAAATAGTTGCTCTATCTCTCCAATTTGTCTGACGGCTTGTGAAACTGAAATTGGAGAAGAAATGGAAGTCTACTCTAACGTGGTTGTCAACTTCTTCTTCATTATTACATTTATAGTAATATCATCATTGGAACTAGATTCAATGGAGGCTTCCTTATTGCCAGGGGCTATCACTGATGGCTCTCTTATTTCTATGCCTTTAGAGGCCATCTTGTCCTCAGGCTTCTTTAGCTTGTTCTCGGACTTTTTTTGTTTGCCCGAAGGTCCCTTTATTTTTTGCTCCTTCACCTTCCTTTTACACCTACTTTTTATTAGACTCTTTGCCGCCTAGGCCTTGAATTCCTCGGCCTCCGGTTCCCGCTTGGCTAATGTGAGAGACTCAGGATAAAACCATCGATTCTTCCTATTCTCATTAAAGGTTGCGGCTTTCTCACGAATTAAATCTATAAGTCCTAGCACGGACTCCTTTTCGTGATAAAAAATGTCTGATTGCATGGCGGTAGAGACACGGCCCCATTCTGGACAAAGTTTCCACTTAGGAGGAACCGCCAAAAAGAAGAAGCGATCTTTCCATCGTTTTGTGGAATCTAAGTTCCCTCCACTGAACCCATATTCCGGCTAAGGAGAAACAATGATCCAATCCATGCCATAACTAAAGCGAAATAAAAGCTTCACCGTAGTAGCATTAAAAATCACTTCATGAATCCTCGCAAAAATAAACGAGAGAAATAAGATACATAACATCGTTTGGTTGAAGTCTGGCAATGGGCACGTGAAATTCTACCATGATTTTGTAGAATTCTAGAGCCAAAGGAAATCTAAGACCAACCTTGAGGTGAGTCTCATAGATGGCGATATACACAGAGGAGGAGGAGAACAGGCCCTTCCATTATTTCCTAGTAGGAGGTACGCTAAAGTACGAGGAATCTTGTATTTGGCCCTAAAATACTCTACATCTTCAAGGTAAGCACCGACCGAAAATCGGCAACTCCTAGAGCCATGGCTAAGAGCAAAGGAGAAGAATGAAAATCCCTGGGGAAAGAAAGAAATAAATTTGCAAAGAAAGTAAAGAAACCTAATGGACTTTGAAAGCAAATTTATAGGCTCAGTTAAGAACTCCAAAACGACGATGTTTACATTTGAAATTCCAAAAGATGCACCTAATTATTGCATCGTAACGTGTCAACTGTCCTGTTCACTCAACCTCCCGATGTAAGTAATGATGGTATATACGTTTCCAATGAATCGAAATGACGTGCATTAGATACAATTATGATAGCAGTCGGATAGTTATTCAAATTCGGACTCGAATATAAAGAAATTTTAACTTCATACCAGAAGATTAAAATATAAATTTACTAGTATGGGGGACTAGTGATAAGTATAGTACCTATGGGCTCAAATAGGGAAGCTCAAAATGATTGCAAGCCTAAGCCTAACATTCTTTGAAATTAATGTCCGAGTAGCATTTATATCCGAGTAGCTTATTATGTCTGTTCAGCCAACGAATGTCAGCACGACCCTTTTTCAACTATTACGGCCGAGGACAACCCATCGGGCAGAGACAGCTGTTTAACAACAACGGTTATAACCGCCATAAATAACAGCGACGGTTAACCGTCCTAATGGTCAACCACCCACTACCTATAAATACAGGTCCCACCATTTAGAGAGAATGGGCAATTGGGAAGAATAAAAAGACCTTTCCAGTGCAAATACATTCTAAGACGCCCATAACGCAACTCATTGGTTTAAAACTCAATTTTATCATTTTCTGCCTATTTTCTTATACACACTTAGGATACTGACTTTAGCGTCAGATGATATATAGAGGAGCAAGTCTCGCCAATCATTTGATCATTATTTGTGTTTGCACAAGATTTGAATTGAAAGCTTACGGAGTTTAAGGACATCAAGTGACTGACGGACACAAACCTTCATCCGTATAATAATTAGATTTTCGAACGCAACAAGTATATTTAATTTATTATAAATTAAATGTCACATAATTTAATTTATATATTTGTTAATAATTAAAGGCGCTATCACTTGATATGATTGGAACATTGCGCATAAGGAGGTCCCTCCACACGCAAAGACGGCATGTTCAGGAAGGGAAGGAAAGCCGAGTCCGGTAGGTGGAAGGAGCAGTCTCTCTCTTCAGCGTTGCCCCGCCCTCTCTGTTAAGGTCAAATGAAAGCTAAAGCTTTTGGTAGGGCCTGCCTTTTGTTAGAAAAATCAAATATCACAATTTTGATTTTTTTTCCTTTTCCATTTCAGAGGAGAATAAACACATATACCTTGTTCGTGGACAGCACTAAGCAATTGTAGCGGGAGAAACTTTCAGCCGGCAGAGAAAGAGAGAGAGAAGGAACTTGCGGACTACCTCAGAGAACGATTGGATCGGCGAGATCTCCGGGCTGTCCTGATTTTCGTCGTGTTTTTGGTAATTTTTTATAAGATTTCGGTTAACATTTTTATTTAGTGGGAGAGAAGGGGAAAAAAGGAAAAATTAACTCTATCTGATCAGCCTTCTACTACTCTGCTCAATCATTTATTTTGATCTCATAGTTTTTGATTCATCATATTCTTTTATTTATAGCCTTGTCTCCGTTACAAATTGTAGAATTTCCATAATCAGTGGTAAGGGCACCGCTTGCTTTTCCTTCTTTCTTTTCGAGGGCACCCCGGGGGAGGAACCAAAGCTGCCTCATAATAAGGGACTTCGATTTTTTTCTTTCTTTGTTATCTGAATATTGGCCCCCCCGAAAATAGAAAGAAAAGGAAGCGGTGCTTTTACCATTGATGAATCAAGAACTATGAGATCAAAATAAATGATTGAGCAGGTAAAAAAAAACCAAATGGTCGAACACATGAAGCGGAAAGTGCGAACTAAATGCAAACGAGTGGACGCATTAGGAATAAGTTTCACCTATTCGTAAGAAAATTCAGAGGGGAAAAACGGATTGTGTATTACTACGGAGCCGAGGTACTAAATAATCAGATTAAACGAGGGAGCAAGGGATGAAAAAGTCTGACGATCCCTTGTACGGTGTCCGACAGATGGTTTTCGGACTCCTTTATAATTTAGTAATGAAATATGTTGAAGGAGTTTCTGGGGCGGTGCGTCAAGTATGAAATTGGCCCAATAATGTTATTTATAGGAAAAAAAAACAATATAATACATAATCTACCCGGTCCGTGAAGAGATCTGGTTCTTTGCAGAGAAAGTATAATAGTTGTTCAAATTATGCTGTGAGTTTACGAAAGAATACAGAACATGCATTTTCTCTTCATATCCGTTGCTCAATTTTAACACATCCTTCGACTTCTCCATTTGGTCTTCATTGTTCGTGAAAATTCAAAAATCCTCTTCCCCAAAAAGCACCGCATGATCAGAAGTGGAATTATTATTCTTTTTATTTTTTCACATTGTTGCCCATGTTGATCAAGCTTTCACACACAGGGACATTGATCGGTCAATTTTACATATGACCTATCAAATGCAGCAACATTGCAGTCCAGGAGGAGCTGATTAATTAAGTCGTGCAGCTTATAGGTCACATATCAATTAGCAGCAACCACACCCAATCTACTCTAGTTGTCACATACCTGAAATCTTTTAATAATAGTAAAATAACATCTTGAAATAATGCCAATAATCTAGCACTCCTGGTCCCTACCTTGCGTCACTTTGTTACACCATGGAATAGAACACATTATGTATAACTGCTATGTCGCTTGCAGTCTAAGCACCTTAGAGATTAGCTTACCTATTACCTGTCAATTGATCCATCACATATGGAGCAGGAGGGTTTTTTTGAATAATTAATCAATTGATCTGTCTTTTGTGTGCATGTGCTAACAACTAGTTATAAACCTTTGCCCTCGAAAAATGAAAAGCAGACAAAAAACCATTTATCTCATTATTGGTTCTAGACCTTATGTCTGCATGACTAGTTCTAGATCGTGTACAATGAGAAAAGTGTTGTTCTTGAGGATGTTGTACAACTAATACAAAATCATGCTCTTCTGAATTGTAGTAGCTTAAGGACAGAAGCTGGTAAGTCCTTTGCATCAGAGACATAAACAGGCCTTTCCTGTTTCCCCTTCAGATCTAACATTTAATTATACATAATGAATGACCCTTTTAAAAGGAAGAAGCACCAAATTCTCTGATTAAAACTGTTGATTGCCTTTCCTCTTAAATTGCAGCTACTTATCCTGCTAGGTATTAACCGGTGTTATCTCATTATTGGTGAACTAAATCCATAATGCAGCATATATTAAGTTGTATAAAGTAGATCTGAGGAAGGGGAAAAAAATACAATACATTGCATATAGTGTATCAATTTGATTAAAAAATGTCATTACTTTTTTTCTTAACGATCACACTTTTTACTGTTTATAAGGTCTGGATTTTGTAAAAGATAAGCTGATGCATGGAAGGGGGAAAGTAGGAGAAGGAGAAGAAATTGGAAGAATAGGAAAAACAGGAGGAAGAGGAATAGAGAAAAGAAAAGTGGAGATTAACAAAGAGAAAGAGAATCACAATCACTTAATAGTCATTTAATTTATCAATCATGCCTTTAATATTAAAGTTAGGATCCTTATATAGAGAACCTTCATCCGATATTAATTAGAAAATAAATATAACTTCCTAACTAACGATATCTCAAAATTAAGAAATAATATAATACACTTTCTTAAGATAAAAATAAAATAAATTTTTTTAAATAATATAAAATCTTTTCTAATTAAATAATATTAAATTTCTTCTAATTTGGAATATCCATAATATCCGTATCAATTTTCCTTGGATGGTTGGAACTCGACCCCATTGAGAAAAAAATTTTCTATTGTCAATTTTTCAATCACAAGTTAAGTGACTTGTAATCTAGAGTAAGAGCAATTGTGATAGTTTGATCAACTATTGTTGCACCCAAAAGAAGCACTGACGTTTCTGCCCCTTGGGCATCCTTGAAGGTGACATATGTAGTCTTGGAGCGCTCACTCTCACCACATAATTCAACATATTTTATATCCCTAGAAAAGGAGAAAAATTTCTTGATGTCTCGGTGTGATGCACAGAGGGACAGATTGCAAACTTTCACAATTCTTATCGAAATGGAATTTGATATAAAAGGAGAAGATCAAGAGAGACAATACGATAACTATAGTGAGTGTTTAAATGAGAAGAAGAAGACGGCTTCTGAGATGGAATCGAGAAAGAGACAAAGAGAAAATGGGGACGACGAGATTGGAAGAGAGGGTTTCTTCAACACAATTAGGCCATTGACAAGCTAAAGGGTAGGTCTCTGATACCAAATTTGATACCGTGAATGGGAAAAATAAGGGAAAGGAAGGAGAAGAAATTGGAAGAATAGGAAAAATAGGAGGAAGAGGAATAGAGAAAAAAAAAGCGGAGATCAATAAAGAGAAAGAGAATCACAATCACTTAATAGTATTTAATTCTTCAATCATGCTTTAACATTAAAGTTAGATCATTATATAGAGAACCTTCATCCGATATTAATTAGAAAATAAATATAACTTCCTAACTAACGATATCTCAAAATTAAGAAATAATATAACACACTTTCTTAAGATAAAAATAAAATAATTTTTTTTAAATAATATAAAATCTTTTCTAATCAAAGAATATTAAATTTCTTCTAATTTGGAATATCCATAATATCCGTATCAATTCTCCTTGGATGGTTGGAACTCGACCCCATTGAGAAAAAAATTTTCTATTAAAAATTTTTCAATCACATGTTAATATGACTTGGAATCTAGAGTAAGAGTGTTGTGATAGTTTGATCGACTATTGTTGCACCCAAAGAAATGAATGATTGTTTACGCCCCTTGGTGCATCCTTGAAGGTGACATATGATAGTCTTGAGCGCTCACTCTCACCACATAATTCAACATATTTTATATCCCTAGAAAAGGAGAAAAATTTCTTGATGTCTCGGTGTGATGCACAGCGGAGAGATTGCAAACTTTCCGTTAATTCTTATTGAAATGGAATTTGATATAAAAGGAGAAGATCAAGAGAGACAATACGATAACTATAGTGAGTGTTTAAATGAGAAGGAGAAGACGGCTTCTGAGATGGAATCGAGAAAGAGACAAAGAGAAAATGGGGACGACGAGATTGGAAGAGAGGGTTTCTTCAACACAATTAGGCCATTGACAAGCTAAAGGGTAGGTCTCTGATACCAAATTTGATATCGTGAATGGGAAAAATAAGGGAAAGGAAGGAGAAGAAATTGGGAGAAGGGGAGGAAATAGGCGGAGGAGGAACAAGGGGAGAAAAGTAGAGAAATCAATAGATAGAAGAGAATCACAATCACTCATATTTTATTTAATTCTTTCATCATCTAAACAATAGAATTATAGTCATTATATAGAGTGATATGCCTCAAGATCCAGTTATTGTATGGATTAAAAAGCCACTTGATTTTCCGTGGTGAATCGAATTGAAGCGAGGTCCGATTTTCGTCGCTTTAAACCTGAATCTTGTATACCACAACTAATAAATAAGAGGTCAGAGGATGGTAGAAACTTGCTCCCTGGCATGTTTTCTGACGTTAAAGTAAGAAATCTTTCTCAGTTGAACAGAAAGACAGGAAAAGTGTAAATATGCATGGATACATGTAGCAGGGGATTGAGTGTTTGAGTGCGCTCGACGAAGGGGCTTAAAGAAATGAATGATTGAGTCATGAAGAGTGCATCCGGCTAGGGGGCGGCTTCAAGAGATAGAGGATTGAGCTCCGATGAGTGCGTCCAACTAGGGGGCAGCTTATAAAGATGAAGGATTAAGCTCTGATGAGTACGCTCAACCAGAGGGCGGCTCTGAGAAATGGAGGACTAAGTTCCGTTGAGTGTGCCCGACTAGTTTAGAGATGAAGGGCTGAGCTTCGGTGAGTCCGCTTGACCAAGGGACGGCTTTGAGATGGAGGACTAAGCTCCGATAAGTGCGCTCAAACTGGGGGTGGCTTTAAGAGATAGAAGATTGAGTTCCGATAAGTACGTCCGACAAAAGGGCGGCTTAGAGGTGCACGGTTGAGTTCCAATAAGTGCGCTCGGTTAAAAAGCGGCTTTGAAATGGAGTGCTAAGCTCTGGTAAGTGCGCCTAATTAGGGGACGACTTTGAGAGATGGAGGGATGAGCTCCGATAAGTGTGCCCGGCCAGGAGGCGGCTTTGAGATGGAGGACTAAGATCCGGTGAGTGCGCCTGGTTAGAGAACGGCTTTGAGAGATGGATGACTAAATTTTGGTGAGTACTCCCGATTGAGGGGCGGCTTAGAGATGGAGGGTTGAGCTCCGACGATTGCGCCCGATTAGGTGGTGACTTTTAGATGGAGGGTTGAGCTCCAATGAGTGCTCCCAGGTAGGGGGCAGCTTATATAGATGGATTGGGATGTATTTGGCATGCTAGGATTGGTTCCCTTTTCCCTTGGGAGCCCTCGTCAACTATAGAGGCACTGAGGCGCGGAAGGACTTGGCGGTGAGGGTCGAGAGGAAGAAAAAGAGATGCCGCTTGGTTTCCTCCGTTTCAGAATTTTCCTTCTCTCCTGGGAATTGAGAGCCCATATCGACCTCCCTCTTTCTATGGAGGAAGGGAGGTATTTGTAGAGAGAGTGCACTGGTTACCCTTTCTTGGGTCTCGCGGCTGGTGACAGTTGTCTGCGTGGATCAGCTAAGCTATCTCAGTCGGTGTGCGTGGGGCAAGTATGGTAATCATAGCCTTTCTTAAAAATGCTAGAGGCTTGTGCTTGCCATTCTCAAGGGATACGCTACGCAGATGGATATTTTGCAAATATTTGCTGGGCTGCGCTCATGAGCTTGTCTAACAGGCGACTCTAATGGCCCCTGTTTTGTTGGGCGGACCTGGTCGACCCACTTAGACTAATTGTCTTCTTGGCGGGACTTGGGGCCTTGGGCCACGAGGAGCTCCTCTTAGGCTGCTGCTGCTTCCCTTGCAAACTGGGTTTTGGGGCGGTCCATAGACTCATAAAAATAAAGTTAGGGCCTTTAGGTCTCTAATACCAAATTTGATGCATTGGGAAAAAAAAAAAAAAAGGTAAGGGAAGGGAAGGAGAAGAAATTGGGAGAATGGAACAAATAGGGAGGAGGAGGAGGGATAGAGATAAGAGCAGTAGAGAAATTAATAGAGAGAAAAGAATTACAATCACTCAAATTTTATTCAATTTTTTATTATCCAAACAATAAAGTTAGGGTCTTTATATAGAGAAATCATATTCTTAGAATAATTTAGAAATAAATAAAAATAAAATAAAATTTTATAATTTGAAAACAAATATAATTGCCCAACTAAATTTTCTAAAATAAAAATAAAATCTCATAATAAAATCTCATAATAAAATCTTTCAAATAAAATAAAATAAAATAAAATAAAATTTTTTTAATCAAATAAAATAAATTTCTTTTAATTTGGCATATTTTTCATGCCTTTATCAATTCTCCCGGGGTGATTGGGACTCGACCTAGTCAAGTAAAAATTTCTATTGCCAATTCCTTAACCACAAACTGAGTGGTTGTGTAGTCTTCCTCCGACATTTGGAAACACATATTACCAATTGGGATATAAAAAAAAAATGATGTAAACCTATTATATAATGTGGCCTTGAAGGATGATAGTTTTCTGTCCTCTACCTTTTTTTATTTTTTTGGCATAGCTTGTGTGCTTTTTTTTTTTTTTTTTTTAATCATGCGAACAATAATTTTTTTACACACACACACGCATACACTCTTTGACAACTTGATCTTATCTCTTCGGTTACGGTACTAGTGGTGACAAATATGGCAGTTGCAGCGCATGCAACGTTGCACTTCTCCTCTCTCTCTCTCTCTGCGTTCCCTCTTTCTCCTGTTCCATAAGATGACGCAAAGAATAACGAAAGCAAAGCTGAAGGCAAAGGCAAAGACGAAGACTCAATTTGTGTCTCCCCCTCTCATCATTATTATTTGTTGTTCTCTCTATCTCTCTCTCTTTGAAGAAAGAAAGATGTGGCAGTCAGGGTTTTGGGTTGGGCTATGGCTTAGGAGTTTGGGCTTATTTGATGGTGGTAGAGCTTGGTTGATGGTGGTGGTCATTTAGGGCCTTAGGTTGGATTGCATGGTGTGTTGGACGTTGATTTGGCTTGACGGTGATAGGAGATGTTGTGGTGGTGTGGAGGGGCTAAACTATTGTAGGAGTTGCTAATAGGGCCAAGGTCGTGGATCAAACGGAGTTGGCGATGAGGCTAATGGTGTTGGTTGTATGAGAAGATAGTATAGAAAAGTAGATGGTTAGTCTCTGATACCAAATTTGATACAGGGAAGGGGGAAAGTAGGGAAAGGGAATGTGAAGAAATTGGGAGAAGGGAAAGAAATAGGAGAAGGAATAGAGAGAAAAGAAGCAGAGATCAACAAATAAAAAGGAATCATAATCACTCAATTGTCATTCAATTCATCAATTATGCCTTCAACATTAAAGTTAGAATCCTTATATAGAAAACCTCTATCCGAGATTAATTAGGAAATAAATATAATTTTCTAACTAATAATATTTCAAAATTAGAAAATAATATTACTGATGGGTCCGACAATCCATGAACTAGCCTAAAATCCGGCTTGCAGAAGAGGAGTTCCTCGCAGCCCAAGGCCTAAGGTCCCAACAACAGTGCCGTTAGCCCAAGCAGGCCAGCCTGAAACCATTCAACAGGAAGTGGGCTATTAGGGTTGCGCGTAGCACCACACCCATAGTTCCCTCTGTTGCACAGCCGCCAACAGCCTAGGGAATATCCACAGAATATCTACCTGGTGCATCTTACCAATATGGCAAGCATGGCTCTGTAACATTTTCAAGAAAGGCTATGATTATCATACCAACCTTAGGCACAGCGGAAGGAGCAAACGTCAGCGGTAAAAGCCCTAGCAAGGTCACCCCGACTCTAGGTCTATAAATCCCACTTCTCTCAGCGAGAAGTAGGGGGAATCGATTCCAAAGAGCTGGATTGAGGGGTGAAGGAAAAGGAGGATGAAAAGTCCAAGAGGGGAGGAAGACACTCTAACTAGCAGATGGAGAGAGAATACAAGTCATAAAAGACTTGGAAGGCATGCCCACACTCTTCTTGATTCCTGAAGAACCTTATTCTCCTGCTCCAACCAGTGGTTGTGTAGTCCTCATGCCAGCTCCGAGCTCTCACACCACAAGGCCGGTAAAGATGACTCGTGAAGTACTGCGTAGAGAACCTCTCCATCTGCAGCCAAAGAGGAGACCAGCGAACGTTCCTCCCTTCATCATCAGCACCCTAGAGTTCTTTTTTCCTCCGATTAGCCACTCCTCAACGACTGCATTACCTCCCCACTCTGGTCAGCCGCTTTCTCGCAAGGGCATCCTCAGTAAGCCGCTCCCTTCTGAGCACAGTTCTCTCTCTCTAAGCCGCACCCTGGTCAGGCGCACTCATCGGAACTTAGTCCTCCACCTCTAAGTCGCCCCTCAGTTTGGCGCACTCACCGAAATTTAGTCATCCATCTAAAAGTCACCCCCTAATTGAGCGCACTCATCGAAACTCAGTCTTCTATCTCTAAGCCGCCCCTTAGTTGGGCGCACTCACCGGAGCCTAGTTCTCCATCTCAAAGTTGTTCCCTGACCGAGTGCACTCATTGGAGTTTAACCCTCCATCTCTAAACCGTCCCTCAGTCAGGCACACTCACCAAAGCTTAGTCCTTTATCTCTCAAATCTGCCCCTTAGCCGAACGTACTTATCGGAGCTTGGTCCTCCGTCTCAAAGCTGTCCCCTTGTTAAACGCCATCATCGGAACTTAGTCCTCCATCTCAAAGCCGCCTTCTAGCCAGGCACACTTACTGGAGTTTAGTCCTCCATTTCTCAAAGCTGCACCATGATCTGGCGCACTCATCGGAGCTTTGCCCTCAATTTCAGAGCCACCCCCTCACCGGGCGCATTCATCGGAGTTTAGCCATCCATCTCTCAAAACCACCATCTAATTGGGCGCACTCATCGGAGTTCAGTCCTCCATCTCTCAAACTGCTTAATGGCCGAGCGCATTCAAATACTCAATCTCCTGCAACATGCATCCATGCATAGTTACACTCCTCCTGTCTTGCTGTTTAACTGATAAAGATTTCTGACTTGAGTGTCGGAGGACATACCGGAGCGAGTTCCAACCATTCTCTGATCTCTTGTTTATTAGTTGTGGTGTATAGGATCCAAGTTCAAAGGGACGGAGACCGGACCTACTTTAGTTCGATCCGCCACGAAAGATCAAGTGGCTTCCTAATCCGTACGACAATCCGAATCCCGAGACAAATTAATAACACACTTTCCTAAGATAAAAATAAAATAACATCTCTCAAATAAAATCAAAATCAAATAAAAAAAATCTTTTCTAATCAAAGAAAATCAAATTTGTTCTAATTTGGAATATCAATGATGTCCGTTCCATAAGCATATCTAACCATTGGCATCATTCATCTCAACGTTTGAGGAAGGCGATTTGATATATGAAGTTGAAGAAGATTTAACATCAAAATAAGGAGAACCTCGATGATTTGATATATGAAGGAACTTGATGTTGAGTATGATAGAGTTTGATGACAGATTATGGGGCTTTCTGCTGGGATCAATTTTCTTTCTTTGATGAATTGAAGAAAAAGTTTGAGGATGGCAGAACTTCAAGAAAATGGTTTGACGAAGGTGAATATCATAGGGAGCTTGAATATGTGATGAGCTTCTATATTTTGCAAAATGGTGAGGCAATCGTTTGGTGTCATTTCCACTACATATTGCTGTTATGGAAAGGGAAGAAAAAAACCCTGATCTATTCATATAGTGGAAAACAGGGAACGGGAAGTTTTGTGCTGTGTTTAAACTTGTTTCTACAGAGAATGTTGAGAGGTTTGTCATTTGTTGCTAACTTCGCTTTTGACGGCTGACTCCCTCAAGAAATCTGACACTAATGAAGCCTGTTTTGGCCATATTGTTGGGGATTCTGTTGGTGTTTTTCTGCAGTTACTTGTTAGAGTGGCTCTGGGAAGGAAGTGAATTGTCTTATTTGTTAAGTTGGAGAGGAAGAAGGCTCTAAACCTGATGAATTCAATATGCACTTTCTTAAGATGAAATTTTGTAAGTTGTTAATCCTGCACTAACATCTTCTTTTCTTAGAACGATCTCTATACCACCAAGGTCAGAGACTTTGTGTCTATTAACTTGATAACTGGCTTGTATGAAGATCCAAGGTCTTGCACAGGAGACATTGAAGCTTTTGAGTGATAAAATTTCTCTCAAATAAAGTTACATATTCCCTTTTCATGGGAATGGATTATGGAGTTTGCTGGTGCCTAGAGGCACCGAGGTTACTAAGAGAATGGGTAATGAAAGAGTTGTGTTTAGCTGAAGTTAAATAGATTTTATGATAGAAAATTGAAACTTGTTGGTTGATTTCATGGAAGAGAAGGGTTTGGGAAGCAGCAGAGGAAATCGATTGCAGGTTGTTAGCATGCATCTTCTTATATTGTGATTACCCAAATCTTGGTTAGATGCTGTAGCGTGCAGGCTGTAAATAAATGAATCTAATGCCATTGTTTACTGTTCCTTGTGTCGATATTTTCAGTAGGATGGTGCCTATTGCCTAGGGTTGGCCTTAGTAAAGCATGTGAGATATCTGAAGGGGATAAGCTCTTTTTTTCTAGATAATTGTTGATGATATGTTTTTTCTGTGTGTAAAAGTAGTGAGATTTATCTATGAGAAGTAGGGATGGGATAATACTGATGATGTTTTATAAGTCAAGATCTGATAAATTAGTTCTTGCGCCCACGATGGTGTGCAGAGAAATTTTGATCGTAAGAATGTTGGTCTAGTGGTAAGGTCAATACAGTATAACAGAGGGTATAGAGGGTTCATGATTGTAAGTTTTTTTGTTTTTTTTTTTCTGTCTTTTTTTTTTTGCACGGGGGGGTGGGTGGATGTTGTCAAATGGCCTTGCAGTTCTAAATACTTGATTTAAGAGTATAGATTAGTGCTTCATTAATTAAGTAAAAGGAGCAGCCTAATGCATGAAGCTCTTATATCGTGGGGTATGGGGAGGTTAGGTGTATTCTTCCTCAATTAACATGATATTTATGATAAGGTTTATAATTTTATAAGGCCGTCAAAAGTTTTACTATATGCTTAGTAAAAGGGGATCTACTACTACACAGCATATGGTATAGTAGATATTTATACTGTACTTGTAAAGTATGAACTACTAAAAAAACTTGTATCAATTTTTCAGTAATTTATTATGGACTTTTTTTAAGAAACTTTGTAATCTCTTATTTGATCTAAGTGCAGGATAAATTACTGAAAATTGATATCAGAAATAGGAAAGCTTGTAAAACTCATTTTCTGTGGAATATATGAGTACTGAGCTAACAGATGGAAAACAACATGGTTGTAGGACGTTGAAAAGCAGCTCAGAATGCTATAATATTGTATAAAATGGCAAAAATGTAGGAAAAGGGAAACGTGAAGAAAGTATAAGGAAGCAAGGAAAGTGGCTAAGAAAGTTGTTGATGCTGTGGATACAGGGCTTCCTATGATCTTTCATATGTTATCCCCAATAGATGGTGAATAAGAGAATAAGATTGAATGCACAGATAAAGAATAGAAGTTGGATCTAAGAAATGTTAGATTTCTTGAATTGAAGAACAAATGGTGTTTTGTTTTCTGAGTGAAGAACTTAAGGCATTAGCGGTTGGTCCTTATTTTCATAATCTACATACTGAAAACCGACTGAAATACCCAAGCGTAGGAAAAAAGGTTTCTTTTTGATTGGACAAATAAAACATTTTCCTTTATGTAGATAATTACGGTAAAGCTGAAAATCGTAAATGTGATTTGAGGCAGACTGTCGGTGCAAAACGTCATGTACATGTGTGAAAAATGAAATGGAAAAAGCAATCGCAACAAGTGGTGTCTGTTGAGCTTGGAGATTATGGGGGTAATAACTTGCTGATCTAATGATAGGATAACAAAAATAACTGAAGAAAATGCTGATTGAATGGAGTAAAAATAATTTGGAATTGTTTTATGGGAATAAAATGATATTCAAAGTTTTTCTTGTTGCCTACATGCCTTTACAACTACAGTGTTTTTTGTACAGATCTTGGGATCTTTTGGAGATGACAGATGAAGCTACTAAGCATGACACAGAGTCTGGACTAGCTGTCAGACGAAGTGAATATGTGCGGCTGGTTAGATCTGATTCTGTTAAGATACCTGAATCTGATGTCTTACAGTCTCAGGAGGAAAGAGGATTAAAATCTTTAATCTGGTGGATCAAAGCATCATTATACTGCAGCATTGCTATAGTATTCCTACTTATATTTCTCAAATGGGGAGTACCATTTCTTTTTGAAAAGGTATGATTCTTCCATTGTGCACTTCTGTGTCCAGCATTTTGCTTTATTGCCAGTATCATGCAGAGAATAAGTCAAACATCATCCATTGTAATGTATTATTCCATAAACTCAAATAGTGTGCTTCATTCATTATCTTTCCCTAACTTCATAATAATGGCATGTTGAAGTTCATAAGTTCCTCCTGTTCAACTATCAATGACAGAGAAAGTACCAAAATATTGGTCGTCTTTTGGTGAGCATAGGTTTGGGCCTTGGAATTGTGCCATAAAACTAAGCGGGAAGCTCCTGGACCTTTTTTAATACATGATTCAAATCCATGCTTGGCAATTGCAGTTTGTGAGATTTGACAAGTACCAAATAGATCCAAGCCTTGTATGAGAAATGAAGGAAGAACACCTGTGTCTATAGTAAAAGTATATCAATCAAAAGAACATTTATGAGATAATCAAGAACATCAATAATTTGTATCATGATTCTTCCATGGTTCATGAGCTCTAGTGATATGCCCCTTGTATCTATATGGAAAAAAAATTGTAACCACAATTTTCTCTCATACACGCAGAAAGCGGGCACAGTATGTTAAGTAGTCACTTAGAGTTTCAATTTTCTTTTTGGTTATTAATTTTTTGGGGGAGGGGGGTTTGGGAGGGGTCTGGTTGGGACTGCCCACTTTGAAGAGGTTTTTTGGTGCTGTAAAAGACAATCATTTGCTTTGAGTTCTTCACATAAAAGCATGAATGATACTTGAGAGGAGATGACTAAAGCAAAGTGCCAGCGAATTGAAAATTCTGAAATGATGTCAAATACTTTTTAATGCATGGAACTGGCCTTTCTCCATTTTCTTATTTTTCCATAATAGGCATTTTTATCTGTTATCACCTACAAGTTGTAAGTTGAGAATAAGCTAGTTCTGTTAGAATTCTAATTCCCGTTTAACTAAGAACTTTTTGGAAAAATACCAGCGTTCAACCAGAAAGGCTGAAAATATTATTGGTAGGGATTCAGTGTCCAATATAATTTGTCTGCTTCTTCAATACTAGTTAATAAATTCTATCCACATTGACCATCTTCCAAATTTCTAATTAATCTACTGATAGAATGCTGCAAGGGCAACACTAGCTGTTGTCTCTGACATAGGAACAAATAATTCAATCAGTGACTTCCTTGTCTTTTCTGGGGGCATCATTACGAGGGCAAGCAGAACCACAAGAGGCAGGAATGAGTTGGTCCACCAGCTTTTCATGTGAAGGATATACCCTAGAAACACCATTCTCATTATGCCTTTGCACTATTTACTCCCTTCTGTTTCCTCTCAAGAGGCTGATCCTTCCTTCAGCTGCTAATATGGGCGCCAATGTTAACACAATGAAATCAATTGGATAGGAGGGACAAAAGAAGAATAACACTGATGGTTCTATCAAACTAGAGAACTAATTTTTTCCAGCATATGCCCCTTTTTTCTTCTGTTGAAATACCACTTTTCTATTTCCCACGATAATAGAGATGGGGATATGCTTTAAGCACTAAGATTAATCCGCTTGTTACTTTTCAATCGGTTCATTTAGCCTGTGTGTGGTAATTCACAAATGTTTATACTTATTGAATGGAGGATAACTAGTGACAATAGCTCAAAAATGGAGGCAATTTATATTTTCATGGTACGGATGGTAAATTGTTTCTGAAGAAAGGCCAACCTGTGCTGCTCCTGTGATTGGAATCTTCTTATCAAGCCTCTAATCTGGTTAATTTCCACCCTAACAGAAGGAACATGAACTGACATAAGAGGTAAACCAGAAATTCATTGAACAATAGCATTATTATTGAGGTGCTATAGTTGTCTTTGTGCTATAACACACAGAAACGTTGATAGCCTGTTAAAATACCCTAAGTTTGAAGATGTGGTATACAGATATAGATAAGACATTTGGAAATTCTATCTTTTGTAGGACTTGAATGCTTTGTTCACTGTGATTTTAGAGTTAATACTATTAGCTTGAGTGAGTGAGAGGCATTGTTCATGCGTTGTACTGTTTGTCACTCTTATCAGCAGGAAGTGTTGGCATAAATTTGACTTTAATAGTTCATTTTTCTGCAGGTTCTTCTTCCAATGATGCAATGGGAAGCGACTGCATTTGGGCGACCAGTTCTTGCTATTGTCCTTGTTGCTTCTCTGGCATTATTTCCTGTATTGTTAGTCCCTTCTGGCCCTTCCATGTGGCTTGCAGGGATGATTTTTGGCTATGGTCTTGGTTTTATTATAATCATGGTTGGAACCACTATTGGGATGATTCTTCCGTTTCTAATTGGATTGCTATTCCGTGATCGTATCCATGTAATATGCTAATGGCATAATTTTTTGTTGCTTCCTGTTCTCCCGTCCACAGGCTGCCCTCCCCCCCACCCCAAAAAAAGGAACACAGGAAAAAGAATGAAAGCCTTGATTTCTTATTTCTTTCTTCATTTGCAGCAATGGTTGAAAAAATGGCCCCAGAAAGCTGCAATGCTTAGGCTTGCTGGAGAAGGGAGCTGGTTTCACCAATTTCGAGTGGTTGCTCTCTTTAGGATTTCACCATTTCCCTATACAATTTTCAACTATGCAATAGTGGCGACAAATATGGGATTTTGGCCTTATTTATGTGGATCAGTTGCTGGAATGGTGCCTGAAGCTTTCATTTACATATACAGGTCAGTTCTGTGAATGGCTTCTGTTTTATCGGCTGCAACCTCAAACTTGCTGCATACGAATGGAAAGTTTTACAGGGTGAATTACATAGGTCTCCCTGAATTACTACTACATAGAAATGTTCAGCACTGATGTACAGATTCCCTACTGTGCAGAGGAAATCCTGGAGTGATGATAGGAACAATAGATTGAGAGTACATTTATGGGAATGAGCTTTTTTTTCATACTATCTCCACCTATCTTCTTCCCAACAGTCTCATTTGTTTTCAATGGCAACAATTATTATAGTAGGATATTGGCTAGGAAGATTTGAAACTGCTCACTAACTAAAGCTCACAACATATCAATAAACACCGATACAATATATGCATTATTTTCTTAGAACCAGTTGGCTTTAGGGCCTTTTGAATCATTATAGTAACACATGAAAACTGAAGGTAGGAAGCACAGACACTTCCTCCTGGGTAGCATATCAGCAACACGCTCCAGACATAATCGGACATGTTCAAAACTTTTTGCTTAATTTGGACATTGTTGCTATACTTTCAATCACAATAAAGACATGTTTTGGCTCTTTTATGATTTTAAAAACAAAAAGGGCCTCTAATAAACATAATGTTTTTCTTGATCAGCAAAAAGCAAATCATAATATAGTCTTTGTTTGGGAGATCTAGCTATTTG
Source organism: Nepenthes gracilis (assembly GCA_033239525.1). Lineage (NCBI taxonomy): Eukaryota > Viridiplantae > Streptophyta > Magnoliopsida > Caryophyllales > Nepenthaceae > Nepenthes > Nepenthes gracilis. Next base: position 26,872,620 of record BSYO01000006.1, on the reverse strand, counting down.
AACATATTACTGATGAAAAACAGAGAGAGCTTGCAATGGTCTAAATTCTTCGAACTAGAAGCAAGAGAGAATAGAACATATTTTTGGCAGCTTATTTTCCCTAACAAAGAAAAATAGAGGGAGGGATAGATATGATAGTCCATGAATATGCCATTTGCACAAGTATGGAGTTTTGACAGTTTATTTTGGGTAAAATGCTGTTATTTTGTCCATTATATTTCCATATTAATAAGAAACCATGATCTTTTGTTAATGTGTTTCTAATGTATTATATCCTACATTTTAGAAAAACTACATGTTGCCAGGCCCATGTCATGTTGTGTCGTGTCCCGGATTCTTAGAATAGAGGACTGCAATATAAACAAGGGCTCTGGGAATCCTGGTGCCTGTCCTGTGCATATCCTTTTGACCGGGTCAGTTGTAACATTTGGCAGAAATTGGGGGCGATATGTGAATCTTGTATATTCACTTGCTCGTATAATTTTACTGGAGAAGATTGAAGTAGATGCAAAAGTATAGTATTGAAGTCTATGGGTGCTACATTTTATGGAAAAGTATTGGTGTTAATTACATGGTGTGTTGGATCATTTATGTACATTTAGTTGAAGCAGACTTTTTTTCTTTCATTTTTGTATAGGTAAGATGAGAAGGGGGGAATTGGCGGGGATTCAACCTAGGGCATTGACCCCTAAGCAAATGAGCAGTCAGCAAGCTACGTGCTATGCCAAGTCAACTACCTAAGTCAACTGCCAAGCTACATGCTTTGTTGAGTCCTTAAATTCAAAGTTTTATTCTTGAGAAAACTAGTGATAAATGAAACATATGCTTAGGAAAACGTGTATGTGGTCCATCACATGAGAACAATGTTCTGATATATCTTACTTTTCTCTCCCCCTCCCCCTGGGGTGCAAACATGACTGGCTTAGGGACCTTGAGACTAGAGCTTCTCTCACGGTGGAGCATTATGGAGTGTTGTGCCTGGTACCCCTAACAATTGGTACTTCAACCATGACTTAAACATTTTTCTTTCTAGTATCTTCGAGTCATCTGTGGATTAATCTAAGATGTAATAATGATTCAAATCAGCAATTATCAGCAATTTTCAGGTGGTGGAAAAAAAAATGTCACTGACAATTTTATTGGGAAGCAAGCAGAAGATATGGATGCTGTTTTTAGGTTTGTGATGTTTCATAGATTGTCAAAAGAAGGGTGTTTTTTTTTTCTTTCTACTTGTCATGGGGATTTGCATAATCAAGGGCAAAATTTCAGTAATATAAGGGTAATGTTATATACATCTGAACCTCTTCGAAGCTCACCTATTTATTTTGAAAATGTACATAATGAAATATGTTTTTTTTTTTTTTTCTACATTTGATTAGAGTGAGTATATATTGAAGGTTTTCCTTCAGGTTTGTATATTTAATGTGCACATGCCTATTTTCCTTTCTCTGCAGTGGGCGCTTAATGAGAACATTTGCAGATGTCCAGTATGGGAATCATCACCTCACTTGGGTGGAGATTGTCTACAACGTAATCTCCTTCATTATTGCAGTGGCCTTTACCGTAGCTTTCACCATCTATGCAAGGAAGGCCTTGAATGAACTTGAAAGAGCTGAGGGTAAAAGGGAAGATGCATCTGCCTCGGACAAAGATTTCCGAATAGAGATGGAAAAGCTTCCACTTGAAAGACCCAGGCATCTTGGTGTATCATCTTTCCCATGAAAGGAGATAGATTATTAGTGCTGTAAATAATCATATGGTGAGAGGATCTTATTTTGACTGGCTGATCCATGTAGAATGAGGGTCAAGTTACAACGGAATACTGCACCATTTAACTAAGCTAAATTGTCAAAAGGTTCTGAAATCATGTTGAATTGTGCTCGTATTCCATTTTTTTTTATTTTTTATTTTTGTTTGGGGGGGGGGTTTTGTGATTGTCCGAGCAGATTATTGTTATTAAATGACAGATTTTTTTTTCCAGATCTTAAAAATACTAGACTTTACCTCAGGAATGTGTTGCATTCATCCATGTTAAAGAGTGATGTGTCCTCTCTGCTTCGAAAAGGTGCTTCTGAGTATGAAATTTTATTAGAAATGTGGAAATGATTTGAATTAAAAAAAAAAAAAAAGGGGGCAAAAGGGCTGAAGAGTAAATAGTGGAGACGTAACCCGACAGAAAACGTGAGCAAAACTTGTGCCCAATGCTCTCTAAACTAAATATCATTGCCGTCTTCTATCTTGATACCGAAAAGATTGACGTCTCTTAATGCTAAGTCTTTGATGCTACAGTGTGTTACGTTGGACTATGAGTTACTTTTGTGTAGATCAATACTAATTTGATATGCCGTTTTGTAGTTTGGATAAAGTCGCATGAGTATTATAGGGATATTATGGGCTTTTTAAATTAGAAAAGATTTGATTTTTTTTTTTATTAGGAAAGATTTTATGTAATTTTGATTTTATTTGAGAGATTTTATTTTATTAGTTTTTATTAAAAACATATATCGTATTATTTTCTAATTTTGAGATATTGTTAGTTACAAATTATGTTTATTTTCTAATTAACCTAGGATGAAAATTCTATGTAAGGATTCTAACTCTAATATTGAAGATATCATTGATGAGTTGAATGAAAAAAGAAAAGAAAAAAACAGATGAAAATTTGTATATTTAGTTTAATTTTAAATTATGTTTCAATCTCCGCTGATCTTGGATACGTTATTTTTGAAATTGAGAAAAATATTTTATCGGTTATATTTTTTTATCTTTCATCTTATACCTTACTGTTACTTGGCCTATTTATCATAAGTTATCTAATTCTTATATTTGTCAATTTTGTGTAACTCGAACTAATTACGTAGTTGTTTCACGCCTCGTATGAAGGCTCATTCTTAAAAGCACGGCAGCCGTGAATAAAAGAGGCCTTTAGTATTCTCACGATTATTCGATACCCCGGAAAGAAGCCATTGAATTAGCCCAAGAGGTTTAGATAAGTACCCGAGCGGCTCAAGAAGAATCTCCCATGGTTTCCAGCACCTCATGGGGACCTATCTCTCTCCCAAAACCGCGAGCTTGCAAGAGGACTCTACTATGCAAACGAGAACCGCCCGATCATGGCTAGGAGCGCCCGGTGGCTTTTATTTCGCTGGGCCAAGAAAGCCTCCCACCCACCGTTATGCAAAAGTTACTCAGTCAAAACGCTTAAATCATGTGGCGCAATATATCCGATTGTGGTATGTCTCGACAAAATCATAGATCGACGCCTATGCATGTCCCTTTCCACATCTCACAAACATTAAAGGAGGATAGTGGACCAACCTCTCAACAATCTACTGGACGACACGTGTCCACTCCCCCAACGGTCCGATTCCACTATAAATACACAAAGAAGACCTCCTTTCCAGAGGAGATCAATCCGAGAAACATGCAAGGGAGCTTTCCCGGATATGACTCTAAGTCCCAAAGCTTCCATCTAACGCTCTCCTTCTCCACGCCCGGCTCCCAGAGATGATTTTAGAAATTCCTATTTTATGCATAGCTTCCTTATTTAAACACAAAATAGAAATAGTAAAGTAATAACCCAAATTTTTGAGATATTGTAAAATCTCCAACCCATATAGTTTCTAATTAACTTAGGATAAAAGCCTAGTGGTTTTTCCTCCCCATTCAAGAGGAGGTTTTCCACTTAAAATATCCGATCTTGAATCTCATCTCGTGTCCAACAGATGAAAATCACATATGTTCAGGTTAACCACGAAATTATGTTTGGGCGTCGAGGTCAACGCCCCTCATCAGTTTTTAGCCTCCCCCGAGAGATCCGGTTTATCGTTATACCCTTTGCATCTCTCGGTCATGAGGTCATCCGGGTCGGGTGACCTCACCTCACCTCTCTCATTTGGTTTATTATAAATTATTTAATTCTTATATTTATCAAATTTGTGCAAATCAACTAGTTAGTAAAAGATACTTTCAGACATATTGTCCTGTAGTTTTTTTTTAATTCTTAAAATGATTTTTCATGTAAAAATTACATCTTATTTTATTATTGAAGATTATTATATACTTATTATGAAATGTTGATTATTCCTTTACGGTTTATATAAGTAGTCCGGGTCCCAACAAATGATATTAAAGATATGGTTTTTGTGTCATATATTAAAAACTATTTAAATTGATGAAGGTCTAGAACAAAATGATTTGTTTGAATGGTACAAATTATAATATTTGGAGAAGCAAGATAAAAGATTTACTATTTGTAAAAATAATGTATCTTCCAGTATTTGTTACGCAAAAATTAGAGTCAAAATCCGATGAGGAATGTGTTTTTGAATATGAACAAGTTTGTGATTTTATTCGACAAATCATAGATGACAACTTGTACAATCACATTTGAAATGAAACAAACATAAAGACGTGATAGAAGTTTGAGATGCTTTATATTTTAAAAATCGGTAATAAGAAATTGTATCACTTGATGAAGCTGATACAAATAAGGTACAATGAGGACATGTCTATTACTAATGATTTGAATGAGTTTTAAAGATGTGTAGATCAATTGAGTGATATGGGTATTAAATTCTATGATGAGTTGCTGGGCTTGTAACTATTAACTACCTTACCGAACTCTCGAGAGATGATACGAATCATTATTACCAATGCAACTTCAAATGGCATGGTGACTCTGAAAATATCAAAGGGAGCCGTGCTAAATGAGGAGATAAGACGTCGATCATAGGGGTCTTCTTCTTCACATTTCGAAATGCTAATCTCTGATTCACGAAGAAAGAATAAAGGTTGTGGCCCTAAATCTTATGAGAAGAGTCAAAACAAGTCTCAATCAATGTATCAAAATCTCAAATGCCACCATTGTGAGAAAAGAGACACATCAAGAAATATTATTACAAGTGAAAGCACGAGAATATAGATGGCAATAATAAAAAAGCCGATAAAGCCCGAAATGAGGAAAGAGCCTCAGTCGTTACTAAGGGTGACCTTTGGTTGGTATGTAACAAGGAAGTAGTGATCAATTTGGTGGATCACGAAACCAATTTGGTGGTGGATAGTGGTGTCTTACTCCACATCACGTCGCGTCACAAAGAAAATTTTTCACGTCTTATACTCTTAGTGTAAAATCCGATATTTTAACTCAGATCAAACCGATGTGTACGTGGATGAGGATGGTATGAATAGTATGTGTGTATGGGGGTGTGTGTGTGTATATATATATATTGAAATTGTTAATTAATTGAGGAGAAGGTTATCAGTAATTATTATTTTGATGGAATTATTGTGAAATTTATCGGGATAGTTAAATAAGATGAGAATCGTGGGTTAATTTAGAAATAATATTGATACCCCGAATGAGTTAGAAAGGATTTAATAAAATATTAGAGTATTCGATCGAATATTTAAACTATCCTTGGCACCATTGCTTTCCTTCCGATAATGACATTATTTGCATCATCTTTGAATTGTGTGAGTAGTTGAGTTACTGGTTTCCTACAGTCAATGTTAAGGATAGTGTATAAAAATATTAAGGTTTCTAATCAAATGGGAGGCTACGACACCTTAGCATGGTCTACACTTATTCGATACTAATTTCTGTATCATGGTGATGAAATATATTGTTTATTGTGGATGGATGCTTATAGCCATGTGACTATCGTAGGAGATGATATTAGGAATATCATTTAGCGATGAGTATCATGGATGGTATAGGCAAGTTATGAATACAGCATTTGGGAGAACTGTAGGAATAGTGAGGATATCATGGATAATCTTGTTGCGTTTACCCAACCGTTGGGGGCGTAAATATGCAGCCTTTGGTTTACGGTGGTAGAATAAGGTCCAAGGAGATTCATTGTGATATTTTGTCATTGTAATACCTCGAGTTTAAAATTCGGTAGAATTCACGAGTTGTATTCAATAGAATTCATGTGTCGAATTTTACGATATTTGGATTCAGTAGAATTCATGTTATTTGTTGCTATTTGATATTTAGATCGTTTACGCTGATATTCGAATAAGGAGATTCTTTTATTTCTTGTAAGATCGAATTTTGAGGGATCTTCGTCTTTTATTGGTGAAATCTTATGATATTTGCCACATCAGAGTTGGAGTGACTACTTTTCTTATATATTGGAATTGTGGATACGATGAAATGCACTTTCTTGGATATATTTATCTTTGGATATTGTATTATTATTCATGATTCTTGGCACATATTATGTATTGTATGTATGAATTTTTTACTATCCTTTTCTATTTGTTTTGGATTTGCTATCACTTGTTGAAAATTTTGCTCACTCTTGCTATTTTTTCTTTCTTCCAGAGTCGCAAGTGTAGATGATGATGACTCTAGAGTTGGATAATAGGTTATGACAAGAGAAATTGAGGCCTAGCAGGAGAGAGTGTTGATTTTATGCTCTAAAAATGTATTTTGATATTTTGCTTTATTTTGTTGGAATTTATGGGGCTATATATTTTTCTAGATTTATCGTTGGTGTAAGGATATTTAGATTATTATATTTATGTTTTTATCAGTAGTGGATGTGTTATATATTGATTTGACACTTAAATTTTTCTGTGTGACCAGATTTGGATATTAGTTATGGATTTTGGGTTCGGGTCGTCACACTTGGTGATTTTGGAGTATTGAAAATAGGTAATGAAGGCATATCTCAAATTGTTGGCTATAATAACATGTGTCTCATTGCTAACAATGGGACTAAGTTATTGTTGAGGGATGTATGACACATCTCGGATATTTAGCTAAATCTAATTTCAATGGGAAAGCTCAACAATGAATGATTTTGCAACACTTTCTGTAAAGGGGCGTGAAAGTTGACTAAATGATCTTTAATAGTAACCCCGAAAAAAAAAGTTTTCAATTTGTATGTATTGTAAGCCTCTATTTGAACTGGAGATATACATGTCATGAGAATTGTGAAGCCTTTTGGTTTGTGGTATCAGTAGTTGAGCCACATGAGCGAAAAGGGGCTAAACTGGCTTGCTAAGGACTTCCTTTGGGGTGTGAAGGAAGCAAAACTAAAAACTTGCGCTCATTGTATGGTAGGGAAGTAACAACGAGTTTCATTCCTTGGAGATTCATCCACAAAGAAAGCTGATCTTCTTGAGTTGGTCCACACCGATATATGTGGCTCTTTCAAAATAAAAACACTTAGAGGAGTACTGTACTTCATCACATTTATTGATGATTGTTCAAGAAAAGTATGGGTATATCTGCCGAAATTGAATGATCAAACCCTTAACTTCTTTGAATAATTTCATACCTTGATTAAGAGGTAAATATGAAAGAAGTTAAAGTGCATCCGAAGTGATAATGGTAGTGAATATATTAGAACATTTGACACGTATTGCTAGACACACAAAATTCGACACCAAAGGACTTCATCGAAAACACCACAATTGAATGGTGTTATCGAACGGATGAATGGGACATTGATAGAGATATTTTGATGTGTACTTTCAGAGGTGAAGCTCTTTAGTTCATTTTTAGGGAAAGCATTGAGTGTCGTGGTTTATGTTATCAACTTATCACCGAGCTATCCACTAAATGGAGAAGTACCAAAGGAGGTCTGGTTCTAAAAGGAGGTGTTCTACGACCACTTGTGTGTGTTCGGGTGTAAGGCGTTTCATCACATCCCTAAGGACCAGATGTCCAAGCTGGAGTTGAAAGACAAGATAATGCATCTTTCTCGACTATAGGGAAGATGATTTGAGATACTGGTTCTATGATCCAATAGAGAAAAAGCTTGTTTGATAAAGGGATGTAGTGTTCGTTAAGGATGAGACAATTGAAAATATCGGCAAAGAAGTAAAGGTCATTTACAACAACAATGGCTATCGGATTTGCGATATAAATTTTGAGTCCTTGATACCGATATCTATTCGTAATGAAGATGGTGATTAAGGTAATCCCGAATGGGAAGAAGACCATGGGACTCCTACTCTTGATGCTAAGGATGATATTGCTTCTCATGATGTTATTGAGCTTGCCGAGACCATTCCACTTCAACAATTCAGGAGAGGTCGAAGGCCCTCTATTCGTATATCAACTGATGAGTATGTCTTACTTATTGATGAATGGCAGCCAGAAAGCTTTGATGAGACTATGGAGGAAGAGCACAAAGTGGAGTGGATGAAAGCTGTATAAGATGAAATATAATCGTTGTAGGAAAATCACACATTTGAGTTGATAAAACTGCTGAAAGGCAAATGAGCGTTAACAAGTGGATTTTCTGTTTGAAGGTTGATGAGAACAGCCCACAATCGAAATTTAAGGATAGGCTAATTGTGAAAGGCATCAATTAGCGGAAAGGTGTTAATTTTAACCAGATTTTTACCTCGATTGTAAAGATATCTTCAATTCGAGTGGTGGTTGGATTGGCTGTGATTCTTGATTTGGAAGTGGAACAATTGAATATGAGGATGACATTTCTTTATGTTGACATTGATGAGGAAATCTATAAGGAGCAGCCGGAGGGATTCCGTATTGAGGGGAAGGAACATTTAGTGTGTCATCTGGAAAAAAATTCTATACAAGTTGAAGCAAACTCTGAGATAGTGATATAAGAAGTTCAAATTCGTTATGGTGGATCAAGATTATTAGAAACTACTTCGAACCATTGTGTCTCTGTTCATAATTTTTTGAAGACGATTTCATTATTCTCCTACTCTATATGGATAGTATGCTCATTGTTGGGCGACATTTCTCCTGGATTAACGAATGAAAGTAACAGCTCGGGAAATCCTTTGCCATGAAGAATTTAGAGCTGATGAAACAAATTTTGGGTATTAGAATATTTCTCGACCATAAGGTAAGGAAACTGTAAATGTTCTAATAGAGTTACATGGAGAAAGTGCTTTAACATTTCAACATGGAGAAGTCAACATTGGTGAGCACCCCATTGGCTAATTATTTTAAACTGAGCAACCAACAATACCCTTCGATAAATGATAAAAAGACAAGCATGAGAAGCATACCTTACTCTTTGACTGTGGACAAATTGATGTATGTTGTGGTGTATATGAGACCGAAGATTGCTCATATGTTAATACGGTCAACATTTTCTATCAAATCCCGATAAAGAGTATTGACGTCTAGTAAAATGGATATTGAGGTATCTCCGAGGAACTTTCAAGTTGTGTTTATGTTTCGAAATTGACAATCCACTTCTAGTTGGGTATACCAATACAGACATGGAGGACAATGTCGACTATTAGAAGTCCACCTTGGGATATTTAGTCATGTTCACGGGAGGAGCTATCTCTTGGCAATCAAAGTTGTAGAAGTGTATTACTTTCTTGATTATTGAGACAGAATTCATTGCTGTGATGAAGACAAGTAATGAAATGCTATAAATGAAGAAGTTCTTCCGGAAACTCAACTTCAAGTAGAAGCGATATGTGCTATTTTATGACATTCAAAGCACAATTTACCTTTGTAAAAACTCGTCATTTCATTCCAAATCGACGTATATTGATGTGAGGTATCATTAGGTGTGGAATATTATTGTCTCAGAGTTATTGACGCTTGATAAGGTTAGAACTAAGGAGAATGAATCGGATATGATAAATAAAGTGTTTCAGAGAGGAAAGCTTGAAACTTACCAAATCATTATCAAGATGATGATGATTGCCTTCACACGGTTGTGAGAGAGTTTATTTGGTTATGAGTTACTCCTATGTGGGTCCATACCCATTTGATATGCCGTTTGATAGTTTGGATGAGGTTAGACAAGTACAGTATGGTTATCATGGACTTTATAAATTAGAAAAAAATTAGATTTTCTTTAATTAGAAAAGATTTTATATGATTTTGATTTTATTTGGTAAAGTTTTATTAGAAAAATGTATCATATTATTTTCTGATTGTGAGATATCGTTAGTTAGAAAATTATATTTATTTCCTAATTAACTTAGGATAAAAGTTTTATATAAGGATCCTAACTCTAATGTTAGATATATCATTGATGAGCTGAATGAAAAAGAAGAGAAAGAAAGAGCAAAGGATGAAGAGTAAGATTTGTGTATTTGATTGAGTTTTGAATTGTACTTCAGTTTTCACCGATCTTGGGTATACTATTTTTGAAATTAATAAAAACGTCTTAGTGGTTATATTTTTTACTCTTTCATCTTGTACTCATTGTTATTCGATCTGTTTATTACAATGTATCTAGTTCTTATGTTTATAGGCTTTGTATCACTGAATTGATTGTATAGTGTTGATGTTTTTGAATGTATCGTTCCATAATTTTTTTCTCTTATTCTTAAAAGGATTTTTCACGTAAAAATTACGTATTGTTTCATTATTGATGATTGTTTTATACTTGTTGTGAATTGTTAATTGTTTCATTATAGTTCAAATAAGCGGTCTAGATTTTAACATATTGTAACTCCTCATTGGGTGTGCTGAACATTATCTTGCCACAGGATTAGTACTCTCACTCTATCTTGAGCATAACGTCATATTATGGTGGAGGCTCAAATTAATATTGATAGAAGTGTGTTTACCCTAGGCATGTGGGATGCGTTTAAAGGGGAACTTAAAAATTACTCTATCAGGAGAATGCCAAGAAGATAGTTGAGAAACTGTGTGGCCTAAAGGACACATGATCCACTAAGAACTATGTAGTAAGTAGAAGAACTTGATGTGGTAGATCCCTAGCATGCAAGAGAAGATCACCTTCTATCTAATTCATACATGGCTTCCAGAGTCGAACAAAATTAAGAGTTGAAGCATCTTAGTATACAAGACTGCTTTGGCCATAACATGTTGGAGTTCCCAACTGAGTTTCAGTATAACTTTGAGAAAGATAAAGCAAAAAAAAAAAAAAAAGTTCTAGCAAAGGTGAGAGAGAATAACGGGTCTACATCTAAAGACAAATTTAATGACAAAAAGAGTTATAGTATCATAGGAAATAAGATACTAAATATATAGGCCTCATAAGTACTTTTTTGGAAATATAGAATACAAAGAAAGATTATCCTCACAATAGTTAAACACGTTTATCTCCACCTATGTAAACAAGTCACAAGAGGAGGCACAGATGGGATCAATGCAACTCCTTAACTTCATCTCACGAAAGGTCAATGCAACTTGACTCATTTTAACAACCAAGGGCAACAAAGTATTTAATGGACATGGATAAAAGCTTGATGTTTGTAGAAGCCAGGGTGAATGGGCAGCTACCAAAGTGGTGGATACTGTCGATTCGCATAACTTCATCATCTCAAGTGAAATACAAGATTGGGATCGAAGCACCAATGAGCTAGGCTAGCTTAGGAACCTGGGTATGCACAAGACAATGCCTCCTATGGGAGGGATACTATTATTAGCCTAGGATGTGAGATGACATCGACGGTTATACGCAGACTTGTTTTGTATGCCAATAAAATAGAGTAGAAACAACTTTCCAACTTACTAGAATTCCTTCTGATTCCACCGCGATCATGAAAGTAGGAGTATGGATTTCATTATGGCATTATCTATACTGGTGGCATAAATCTATAATGGTGGCAAATCACTTCTCTAAGTAGGACACTTCATTCGTGTCCCGTGGGGTTGCACAAGAGAGAAAGTTATTTGCTCTTCAAGCACATTATAAAGTATTGGAACCTTCCTCGAGCATTATTAGTGATTACGGCCCCCATTTTATAAAAATATTTTAAAATTATCTTTTTAAGATCACGATGTTAAATCTATACTTTTCTGCAAATTTCAACCTGCTGAATAACAGTCAAATAGAGTGGGTGCCAATAATGGAATTGGGCCAAGTGGAGATGATTCTCCTACACCCTATGACAAAGTGAATCGACACAACAAAGCTTGTTTAGGATACCCATTCCCCCACAATAGTGGCAATAAGATGCATAAGATGCTAGCTAGTTGGCCTACAAATTTGCTAAAAGTATTAGATTTTGGTCACTCTCTTATTGGTTTCGATAACGGATAGTCATCGGATAATCGTATAAGATTTGTGCGATGATTGCAATGTTTGCACAAGCGAAGCACACGTGGTGAGTGCCCAAGGGTGACCAAGCACCGACTCCAAGGGTGTTTGAGCGTAGCCTATAGTATAAAACACGCCCAATGCATTTTAGGGTTGACAAAATATTTTGAAATCATTCTCATGCAAGGAGTGTCACATAGAGAAAGAGAAGAAAAGAATAGAGAAGATGAAGATGTTCGGCATCCAATTGAAATCTGATTTGAGTTTTGTTCTTTACCAAGGTCGGTTCCATTGTTCTAAAGATGATTTATAGAGCGTATTTTTATTTGGTTGCTCTTATTTCTCATGGTATTTCTTTTGTGGGTTGTTGAGTGTGTTGAGAGAGAGTTGTAATCACCTATTCTTCATTTGGAATTGTGGTGAAAGGATTTGGAATGGGTTCTTTATAACCAATTACTTTTATAGTGGATTTGTTTATAATTTATCTCGTAATTATTTCATTAGTTGAAAAGGGTTTTTCACGTTAAAAATATTATACATTATTGTATTCCTTATACTAACGAATTTGGTGATTGACATTTGATAGGGGGTTCATATTTTATTTCGCTACGTTGAGTTGTGTGTATCCAAATCGGATTCCAACGAGTGGTATCAGAGGTTATAAAACTTTAATTTGATGGCATCGACGTTGAGGAGCTTGCCTTTTTGTGTTAAGTAATTTAATGGAAGAAATAGTTTCATTTTTTTATAAGAAACGATGAAAAATATTTTGATTTGAAAATAAATAGTGAAAGCATTTCGGAGTAAAAAAGGTAAGTCAAAAAATATAACGGAGGAAGAGTGGTAGGATAAGAGGGATCTTACTAATTGTATGATCAAACTGTATCTCATAGATAACACTCTTCAAAAGATCGTGGTAAATCCAGATACTTGACAATTAGGTTGTATGTGAAGAAGAAATTTTATGGCATGCGCTTGTCAAAAAGGGAAAGTTTCGAGAAGCTTGGATGAGTTTATCTGGATTTTGACACAAATATCAGCTCTTGATGAGAAGATCAAAGAAAAAAATAAGGCGTTGGTGTTACTGGCTTCTTTGCTGACCTTATATGATCATATTGTCACCACGCTACTATTTAAAAAGACACGCTCAACCTGAATGAGGTTATCACTTCCTTACTTATGAACAAGTCAAGGCAAAGTGTTGAGGTTCCGAAGGAGTGGAAGTTCTTAGTATCCACTAGCAGTTGGGAATAAGGAAGATCAAGAGACCGATGCAACAAATCGGAGATGAGCAATGGTTAATTTAAGTTTCAAGATATAAAATACTTCCACTGTGATAAGAAGGGCCACATAAAATAGGATTACTCTAAGAGGAAGCTGGAGAATGAGGACAGAGGAAAGCGTCAAGAGAGGAGGGATCATGATAATAATTATCGGGCCTTTATCGCTTTCTATGAAGACCTCCTGGTTGTCCATACAGGGGAGCCACGGAGCCTTCCGAGCAAGGAGACAAATTGGATGATGGATAGCGATTCCTCACACCATGTGACATTGATAAAGTCCTTCTTCACCAATTATATACCTAAGGACTATGGGATATTAAAGATAGGTAATAATTGTTCGTCAAAGGTTGTTGGCATCGGGGATGTTAAATATTGGACAAGTAACTGGACGAAATTCATGTTGAAGGGCATGTGATATGCTCCAAATTTATGGTTGAATATGATTTCAATTGGAAAGTTTGATGAATAAGGCTTTTGTAAGGCTTTTGGAAAAGGCTATCGGAAACTCTCCAAAGGTACCTCCTTTGTGGTAGGGTGAAGCAAGTGATGAAACTAGTACTTAATAAAAATTTTGGTTGCCACGGATAACGCCAAGGTAGATAATAGGAATATTAGTCAATGTAGCAAGAAAAGGAGGCTAAGAAGGAGTGAAAGGGGGAGTGAATCTACCACCAAGGAGAAGCCAAAAGGAAATGAGAATATTCCGGGTTTGGTAGAGCGGAAGAATATATTATTCAAATTTATGGAGACCAATGCTGGGATCCCGTCGGAGGGGAAGTTGCCGAAGGGCAAGCACGATGGTCACCGGATAAAGGCAAAGGATCCCCCACAAGGTCGTGAGGAAAAGTTTGTTGGATTTTGGTTACTCTTTTATGAGTTTTAATAATAAACGGACAGTCATCGGAGGATCGTGTGATGTTCGTGCGATGATTGCGGTGTTCATGTGTGTGGCGAGTGTGCAGGGGTGACCGTGCATCGAGTCCAAAGGCGTCAGAGCGTGGTCTGCTGTAAAAAATGCGCCCAATGCATCTTAGGGTTAAAAAAAATTTCTGAAATTATTCTCATATGATGAGTGCTACACAGAGAGAGAGAAGAGAATAGGAGAGAAGAGGAATAAGTTTGACATCCGATTGAGATTCAATTTAAGTTTTGTTCTTCACCAAGGTCGATACATTGTCTTATAGACAATTTTTAGAAAATATTTTCGTTTGGTTACTTTTATTTCTCGTTGTATTTCTCTTGTGAGTTGTTGGATATATTGAGAGGGGATTGTAATCACCTATTCTTCACTAGGGATAGTAGTGAAAAGATTTCGGAATGAGTTCTTTGTAACCGGTACTTTTATAGTGGATTTATTCGAAATTTGTCCCATGTTTTTCCAATAGTTAAAAAGGATTTTCTATATAAAAAACGTTGTACATTATTGTATTTCTTATATTCACGAGTTTGGTGGTTGACGTGTGATAGGGGGTTCAGATTTTGTTTCGCTAGACTGGATTATATGTATCCAGGTCAGATCCCAACAAAAAGGTGGAATAAGCATATGGATACTGCAATAGCCCACTTGACCAAGGATTCCAGAAAATAAGAAATGGGTGGACTAACATCAAAGGCTTCTAGAAATCCAACTTGGTGACCTCCTCATGGTGAAGTTATTACCCAACAGTTCAAACCATTTATGCAAATGCACAAGGGGCGTGAAGAAGTTAAGGAAGATGTCTGATCATGTACAATTGCTACTAAAGCTCCACATCCTTCCAGTCTTCCATCTGAGTTTTCTGAAGTCCTGTCAGACAAGCATGGACAATCCTAGCAAATGCAAGTCTCATCGAGCCCAACAGCAATAGTGAAATCACGCGACAAGGAGGTTGAGAATATCATAGCTAATTGTATAGCGAGGTGAGAGGGGTTCCCTACTATGCCGAGTACGCGGTGCTATGGAAAGGGTTGTTTGACGGTACCTAACAAAAACTTCTACACTGCCTCATATTTATAAAGCACGGTGGAAGAACTCCTTTACATTGTAGAGCTTGTTGGGGGAACAACACGGGCGCTCTGACAGAATGTTCCCGAGCGCAATGACCGAGAGGACAAATCACTCGGTCAGAGGGACAGCACTCGGACGGATAGCCAACAAGGAAAGAGAAACACACCAAATTTAACGTGGAAACCCTTCTGGAATCGAAGGGAAAAACCACGGGAGCAGAGGTAACAGCAAATCCACTATGTGAAATAGGTTACAAACCTCAAAGAGGGAGTATCCGCTACACACCCAAGAAGTTAAAGAGAAAAACACTCCTGAGCAAACCGAGAAAAGCACTCTCTTTTCTCTTCACTCTATTTTTCTCTTTCTCCCTTCTCTCACCGGTGGTGCACTCCTCTTCTCCTTCACAATAGTCCTTTTGCTTTCATTTACACTCACTAGCTTTCACAAGCTCTCACACTCTCCTCACCTTCTCAATCTCACGCAGCCTATTTATAATACCAGGGGAGGGCCACGTGGCCAACCACCCGGCCACCCCACCGGTAGGGGGTGGCTACATCCCCTTTGGCATGACCGTGCCGCCTCCTGCGTTTGAAAGGGCTCGCCACCTTTGGAAGTTGAAGCCGTCCGAATGTCCAATCGGAGTGAGTCAATCTAACAAAAGAGAAAGTCAACGCCTGTTCTCCGTCGTCTCGTCCATGTCCACCTCTCGGACATGATACCTTTGAGTAGTCCTCGTCCAATTCATCCAACCGCCCCGGAAAGGCGTTTTCGGATTTCTCCAAACGTCCTCGTCCATGTCAACCTCTCGGACATGAACCTCTAAGGAGTCCTCGTGCATTTGTCTCCACTGGTCCGCGGACACAAACACTACAAGAGAGTGACCCCAACAGAGCTGCCTAGGCTAGTGTGAAATATTCTAGGAAACCTTAAAATGTGTAGAGATAAGTGAAAGTTCCAAATATGAAGAATTCTGGATACTATACTAGAATATTTTAGACGATGAAACTTATTAGAAGATCCTACAAAATGCTCAGGTACATCCATCAGGCCAACTTAGTGACTCCAAAGGAAACGGAAAGGTGTTGCCAAGTGCCACACGGTTGATCAAGTGAAAGCGTCATCAATGAGAACAAGCTCCCACTACCATACCCCAGCAGCACCTTCTTTGTCTTCAGGGGATACTACTGCAATGAATTCCCCAGTAAACAGCCAAAGGCGAGTACATTGAACAGAAAACTCTTCCAATCTTCTGAAATCTTCTTCTCCGAGCAGCTCCGTTCATCCCATAAACTGCCGAGGCAAGTCCACAGAATGAGTAATCAGCAGCCTCCACTAACAATCCGTTAACTTCTCCAGAAACATTTTAGAAAGAAACATTCTTCATCATGTGATAGCTGTTGAGCCATCCTCGATCCTTGGAAGAGTGATATACTACACATTTGCAAACGCGAAGCCTTCACAATTTATTTCTGGCAATCAATGCTTTATTTCATTATTTGATGAGGGTTAGTTAAGTTCATCACTGACACAGAACAACCAAGATCTAAGTGTTGGGGTTCAATATCCGGATGCACCCGACCTGGCACAACGAAACAAACTCAAACCTTCTGTTAATCGTTAGCTACCAAATTTGTGAGCACAAAAATAAACAATGCATAATAATTTTTAACGTAGAAAATTCTTTTCAACTAAGAAAAAATTATATGATAAATTGCGAACAATCCACTATAAATAGTGCCGGTTACAAGAACCCTTTGGAAATTCTTTCACTCAAAACTTGAGTGAAGAATAGTTAAATACAACTCCCTCTTAACACACTTGACAACTCACAAAAGAAATACAATGAGAAAAAGAGCAATCAAACTAAAATACAAATCCAGAAATCACCTCCCAAACCATGTATCCGACTTTAGCAAATAATGGAATTCAAATCGGATCTCAACCGGATTCCAAATATCTTTCTCTTCACTCTTCTTTTCTCTTCTCTCGTTGTATGGCGCCCATTGTGAAGAAATATTTCAGAAATCTTTAGAATAAACCCCAAAATTATGTTCGCATGATTTTATAAATCTTGGGCACGCTCGAGCTCTCGTCGAGCGCCATTCAATTGCCAAGCCTCTAGAATCAGCACTTGAATGCCAATCAGGCGCGGATTAGGCGAGCATATACTAAAATTTGCACCTGAGGTGCACATCAGGCATTGCTCAGGTGCCCACATTTTGGAATTTCTGCCTCTTCACCGCTCGAGCGAGTATCAACTGCCCGACTCGATTATTGCCTCTTGGCTACTTGCCGGGCCTACTTCGTATGGACGAGCACTTCAATTCTTACACGAATTTCACGCGATCTTTCGATGGCCACCCATTTATTGGAACACACATCAGGGGAATGATAAAAAAATCCAACACTATGAACACCAAAAATTCTAGCGATGCGAGTATATTTCTCTCGCAAGCAGTGAGATATTGTTGTCCTTCGTCAGAATTAGTATTTTTTGGTACAAATCACCATACTTCCGGGCCGTGCGTGCTCCAGTTTTTTTAGATAGAAATAGATTATTTTGTAAAGTCATTCATTAATCTCATTTTCCAATCTTATTAATTTGCTTATATGCTTTGTTAATGCTGGTCGTTTTGAATTTTGAGAACATCGATGAAATAATCGATCGGCTATGAGACATCATTTTAGATGTTTGATATTTCATATGATTATTTATTAAATTGATTTTAGAAAAAAAAAATCGGGTGAAAGTGTCACTTTTTTGGTACCAACGTATGAATGTATGAGTGTGGACATCCTATAAGTCTGTAAACGTGATAATCCCGGAGGGTGGTTCTGAAGTTGTCCAAACCATAACCTTTTAGTTAATGTGCTATGAGAAGTCATGTTATTAATGCATAAAGGCACCAAGGCAGGCCAGCATGAAAAAAGCAACATTAACTGTGGTTACGACCCCACTAAATAAAATGGGGTGGAGTTAGCTAATAAACAAATTTTGATTATGAAAATTTGAAACTTGGGAAGAAATTGGAGGCCGAAAAGCGGAAAAAAGTGCAATTTGTACGGTATGATTTTTATTATTTACTCTCTTATCATTTTATTTTCCCACTGTTTTTACAACCAAATAAAATGAACAATGAATGCTTTACTAGATGGTTCGACATGCAGACACGATGCAACCAAATCTTATGTATCTTCAGGTTAATTTGATGAAATCAAATCTTCAGTTGTTGTAAAACTTTAACCGGAAAACCATAAAGTATTCTGAAAATTTCTACTTGTCGCAATAAATTTCTACCTAAACTGTAAATTTTATACTGTAAATTTAGCTTATATAAAATCTTCTGAGACTTTGAAATTGCAGAAATATTTGGACTATGATCTTTTATATATCCAAATATGAATATATGGACTAAGATCTTTTACATTCAATCCTTAATTGTGAACTGCTTCCATTTTTTTAAAAAAAAAAAATTAGAAATCACAATCTGTATGAAAATTTGGTTTCATATGCAACCAAATTTGATGGGGCATTACGCAATCACAACCCATTTAATCATGGGTAAGAAATTTACATTGTTCCTATGAAAATAAAGAATGTTCAAAAAATAAAATCAACATAAACGAAATCACAATATCCTAGCATTTTTATGTGCATATATCCTGAAATGTTTGTCAGACAGAAATGTTCTACAGTCTTAGATGTGTGAATCGTATGCACATTTCTAGTACAAAGGCGAGCAGAGTAGGTGTATTGGAGACAGTAAAATGTTCCGCTTGATTCTGGGGGAGTTTGTGTATCCTTCAGAGCAGTAACTGGAGTTCGTTGCCTGTGAATAGTTGGATTCAGAAAACATCACATGTTCTCTCTGAATAAATTTGCAGTTTGTTAGCATTGTAGAATTTTAATATTGCACAAAAATATACACGAGACAGTTTGAAATTGGAAGTGTAGGCTAAAGTGTTACACGAAAATATATTTATGCCGTTGGCAATTGCATTAGTAACATTGGGTGCTGAAACTAGTGATTATTTTGATGTATGGACATGCCTTCCATATTCCCAGTAGCAAGTTCAGAAGCAGTATTTGGATTCACGGCAGTTTCCTATGACAAAGTCAAAAATTGAGATGTTGGTTTTAATACAAAGCATAATCTGGTGTTCTGAGACAATTTAGTCGGGCAAAACTGATTTCATTGCACAGAATCAGTTTACGCATCAACTGAGTGAAAAACAGAGCTGTTATTCGACAAAAGCAGATTCAGGATCAGTAGCAGATTCACTCAATAGCAGATTCACTTACTTGGGAAGCCAACCTTGTGTTCCAATTGTCCATTTTTTATGTTTTCTACGTTTAAAACAACCTTTTGGCCATCTTGTCGTCGTTGGTTCTCAGCAATGCTTCACACCCTTTATACTTTCATCAAGATTTGTGTCGGGAAAACATGACTTGACTTTTATTGAACCCAACATTTGAAAAATATTGGATCATCTGGACAATCTAAGGCCTTTGTCTTCATCTCTTCAACCCAACATTTGAAAAATATTGGATCATCTGGACAATCTAAGGCCTTGCCTTCATCTCTTCTCCCCCATAACAATCATTTGCAATGCATGGATGTCTACAAATAAACTTAGCTGAAACCTAGCTCGACATCCAATATTCTCACATGTGGAGCATCATTCCTTACTTTTCAATTTACTTTGTCATTATATAGTTTTCCAATATGGATATTATGTCATGCATGTTAAACACCTGCAAAGTTTGATGAAGATCCCTAAGGTTTTTGACATGGTGTTCTCACGTCATGCTCTTCAATTATGTGAAAATAAATATTCCTAAAGTTTTAAATAGTCAGCATCCGTACTCCACAATTGTATTTTTAGATCGAAAAAAATAAATCAAAATTTAGTAGTTGGGTCTATATGTAATTCTAAGACATCAATGAACTCTTGTCAGAAAAGTGTACACAAACTTAATAATTTTAGAAACTTGTTTTAACTTGAAAATTATTTGTGAATAAATTTTTAATGCTTGAATTACCATAGAACAATGATTAATAATTAAATTAGAAATTTTTTGCCTTAATTCATACTCTATGGTTAACTTTATATATATATATATATATTAGACATTAAATCCAAATACAGAAAAAAGCCTTGCATATTGTGATCACGTTTTATATGATTCATAACTTCATTGTTGAGACTTTTACTAAATTACATGTTTCTTAATTCCCTACTTAAAAGACAATTTTTATAAAACATGTCATCTATTTATGCTTTAGGCAGCAAATTCGTCTAACTATAAGTGCCTTTTTTGGCGAATGCTATTATAGACTATGTACTTTGAAATTGCTTTTCATCAATATGTCAATACATTCATTTATTGAACTTGGAAAGCAAGGTGTTACTGCCTTCTAAATGTTAAGTAGCATTTTACATAATATTCCATGTGTATAGTTCATACCAAGCTAGAGGCATTACTAACGCAAGTGCTTTGAACATAGTAGCATTTTGATATGAAAAGTTTGCTTTGGAAAGCTCATCCACTATTGTACTTCAAAAATATTTTAAATGACTATATGAAAGAGTTGGTTATTTTGTTATATAATAATACCGCTCTAACTATAACCATCATCCTATAATAGGTAAAACATATGAAAAATACCAAATAGTTACAAACCTTTGTCCCATGGGGTATGACTTCTAATCCTTGGTTGTAAACTTAGCATTACTCCAACTTTCAACTTCTACAATGACAAGTTCGAGTCTCAAATGATCTCAACTCCTCACCATGTGCCACACCAATTAGATGGTTGTGGGTTGTTGAAACCTCACTCTATGATATAAAGATGCGCCTTATTTTAGAAAACTTAAGTTGAAAATTATGATTTTTAAAAAATTATTTACATACATTTTTTTGATATTCTTAACAAGAACACAATTCATTTAGGTTAGACAATTACAATGTGTTTTCCACCATTGTCCATTTTAAGCCTATCTTTTGTTCGGTGGGCACATCATTTCTTTTAAATAATAAAATATCATAGAACTCCCATTTTTATTAATTTTAGATATTCCGACTAAATATTTATGTACTGTTAATCCGCTCTATGCCCCTATTACTCACAAAACTGTCAAATATCATCCATATTATTGGAAGACATGCCAAATGATAAGGTGTAATTATCTATAATATGAACTTGGAATTTGTGTAACCACACAATTATTTTAAACATTAACATGTAACGTACGCTTTCAACAAATAAGTATAAATAAATATTTTATGAGCAATATTATAGGACCCAAACTTACTACAACTTATAGAACAACAAAACAATAGAATAAATTGCATACCATATTTTGCCGTAGCAAATGCTGTTGAACTTCTCTCTATTGCCCTTAGATGAATGAATCACCATCACCCCTCACCATGGATGTCGTGTTACGTAAAAGATTGATTGGACGTGAACAATAGCATTTAATACGACTTATCTTCGACAAATTTTGAAAACTGCTATCAATTTTGATCTGTCGATGTCAACTTCTATAATTTGCACCGCACAATTTCCCAGTTGTGATAAAAATTGAGATGTTATTCAACAATCTTGTCTCACTGCGTAATTTTGTTTTTAAACAAAAACTAAAAGAGCTTGAAAAACCCAAATACGACAACCCTATCCAGCAGTCAGATTGCCGCGCCTGAACACAGCACGGGGGCATATGGGGCCAAAATTTAAAATAAGTACCGTGTCCCATTTGCTTACACTCATACTATAACTATAAAATTCTTGAAATTGAAAAAAAAAATAAAGTAGGCTTTCCAAATTATAAATGGATGAAAAATAGCATTTCTCAAACTAAATCGCGCCCGCCTAGGACATGGCCCATTGCCACCTCTACCATAACGGACTACTTTAATATTTATTTAAAATAACTTTTGAAATATATACAAATTAAATATCCTTAAATCCACTCCCCTCCCCCAAAGAAGGCTAGCTTAAAGTATTCTGTAAGTTCTCTTTTGTTATTGACAGAATTTCATTAAACACTTTGAAGTACTCTAAAATAAATTTGTCAGAAATTACGAGCTTTACATTTCCCTAAAAAAATTATTTTTCGTAATAGGGGGAAAAAAAAAAAGGCTTACAAGCACGTGCAACTTTGCCACTATACAAGGTGGCCCCAAACAAATGTCCCGACGCAGACGCAAACACGGCATCTACAACTTTGTTCGCACATTTCACTGTACATGACATCTTAATTAAATATAGATATACAATACAATTTCTGCCTTTAAAGTATAGTGGTCCGGTGATTCAAGCACAACGGAATTTTAATTTTTTTTTTTTCAATAAACAAAAATCCGCTCATTTCCTTATTAGCAAACTCAATACGGTTGGCAGTAAAAAGAGAGAGTCATCATAAATCAGAAATGGTTCGGTCAACCTTATATGATGGCGGCTCTACGGAGCCGGTGGGAAGTGACTCGTGAAAGACAGGTTCTTCCCTCAAACTCCGGTCTCACAGAAGCCTGTAAGAATGAACTTCTATTGTTCTTCCCAGAACAACACGGCTGAATTTCTAGCAATCGGAAAGGGCAATCAGCTGATCAACCACACTGGGATCTGCAAGAGTACTTGTGTCGCCAAGCTCATCTAACTGTCCCGAAGCAATTTTCCTTAAAATTCTTCTCATTATCTTCCCACTTCTTGTCTTTGGGAGGCCAGGTGCCCAATGAATTTTATCGGGTGCTGCAAATGCTCCAATCTGCAATTTTTGCCAGTTACATAGTATAATAGAATAAATAACGCTGTTCTTTTGTGCAAGAAACTATATGTAAGTTGACATAACTTCACGTTATGACCACTGCAGAAATAAACGAGTAGTATGGCAGACAGCATCAATTTATGCTGGTCTGGGCATAAAATGAGCTGACAGTATTTAGAGATATTGTAGTCAGCTAATCTTCCCACAATGTTCTTAAGCTTATCTAATTGTAATTAATCAATATCACACGTGATAAGAAGAAAAGGATGGCTCTGTGTATAAGGCTTTCACATCATGCAATTTTGAAAGGATTATATACATGCAACCCTACCACTGTGTCATAGAAATTTGAACTCCAATCTTGGTTAAGCTGTAGAGTCTACTGTGAACAACTTGACGTGGAAATTGTTTTCCCCTCAATGGTTACTTAGATTAGAAAGCTCATATGGAGCATCCAGATGTTTTTAAGATCAGAAGCAAGCAACACCTAGTGTACATACATATTGAAGAAGAGCTTGTATGAGCTTAGCAAGCATGCAGATAATAGTGCAAGAAACTTGATTCCTTTATGGTGGACCAATTGTCACCATTGATAAAAATATCGGCCGACATGTATTAGTATTAGAACACCACAATGTCAATATTTGTCTATACCGTGATAATATCACAATATGTTTCCGTATCAGCCGATACTATAACCCTACCAACTTACGATTTTTAGAATTTTTTTGCATCCCATACATCCAATACCGATCCGTATTGTCCAATATGACTGCGACTAATACCAACATTTTTATCAATGGTTGTGACTATTGTATGTATATAAAGGATTCACTAACATAAATTTTATCATTCTCTTGCTATATGTGGATGGCATGCCATTTGTAGGCCATGCTGCCGAGAAATTCAAATTTTGAAACAAGAGTTAAACAAGTCCTTGGCAATGAAGAAGCTTTTGGGATCAGAATAACTCATGACAAGAAGACAGAAAAATTTTAGTTATCCCAAGAGAGATATGTTTAATAGGTACTTAGATTTTCAATGAGTAACAACAAATTGTGAGTTCTCTACTTATAGGCCATTTCAAAATGAGGTCCAAGCATTATCCTACAAGCGATACAGGCAAAGATGAAATAGAGAAAGTTTCTTATGCATGTGTTGTGGACATGAATAAAAATATCGCTACTAGTATTTCTATTAGGTAAGATCGTATCAGCATCGGATATATCAGATGCTATTTTTTTTTTTTTCACAAAGATGAACAAAATGAATTGGTGTGAGTATTGGCCAATATATCACGACTATATAGCGGTATTTGGAAATATTGGCAATGGGCCCAATACCGATACATATGCATCAACTGATATATGCCACGGTATGACTAGGTCAGGTATCGCATATCGCATACGCAGTTGACATGGTGAGTCAGCTCATTCCAATCCCGGCAAAAAAAACATTGGATCGTTGCCAAATAGATCATCAAATATTTTAGGTACCTATATTATCTGTGTTTTGGTGATGATAAACCTATGTTAGATGGCTACAAATTTCTGATTTGACGGGAAATGCTATTCTAGAAAGTCCAGCTCAGGAGCTTGATGACCTCTTTAGGGAGGCCGTGTCATGGCAATTAGAGTTGCAGAATTGTTTAGCTTTATTCAATAATGAAACTGAGCACACTGCCATTATTGAGTCAAGAAAGGAGTTCATTCATGGTTAGTGCACCATTCAAGTAGAAATTTAGCATTTTATTATCAATCCAAGAACATTGACGTAACATATCATTAGATATGGAAAGCCTTAGAGATTAAATAATTTCAATTGGAAAAAATACAGACAGAAAACCGTGTTAAATAAGATGGCAAAACACTCGCCAAAAAATGAAGCTCATTGTGTGGAAGATGATGACAGGTATAGTACAGCTCCCCATATGATCGTAACAGGATTTGTTGGGTCACTCCAATGTAGCCGAAGTGCAAATCCACAGCATATGGAATATATACAAAAAATAAAGGGAAACCAAAAATTATATTTTGCAGGCTTCCAGAATAAGCAAGCACAGAGAAAAAAAAAGAACCGCAAAACCAATACCAAATCTAATTTTGTAAAAGCCGCCCCATTTTGCCTGTTTCTAGCTTCCCATTTGTGGTGTTGTTGATAGATTATTGCTAAAGTCCACCTTAAAGTGAAGAGAATGTGTAGCCTCTAGTATATTTAGAGAATTAACCATGTTGTAAACCCATTGATTGTGACATCAGTAGAGGTTTTAAGCAAACTTCGGTCAGTGTTTTTTCATTTAATATCAAAGGGTTCTTTGGTAGTGGTAGTTCATTTCATATTCAAGGATTTTCTACATAAAAATCAATGTTCTTGTGGCCTGCGATTATTGCTCTTCTGTAGGCTTGATATTTGCAATTTGTTGTATTGTGGTTGGTGGTTTGTTTGTTTGTCCATTGCAGTTTACACAAAAGAGAGAAAGATTCTCTCACTGTATATACCGATGCTTCCCGGCAGATTTTCATACCTAAATGGTGAAAAATCTCCTTGTCAATCAAGAACAGATATTAAGAGTTCTGAAATTCGATTTACTGTTCACCCTGTAAAAAAACAGATACAGCAACTGAATTTATAACGTCAATAGCTTGGAAAATAAGTTATCTAACTCGTGAGAGTAATTTTAGGATTAAATAATTCATAAATAAACGACAAAAATAAATAACTTGATTGCTAAAGACAACCACATAATTAAATGCGAGAATAATTTAAAAAATCTAATTGAGATAGTCCTCTAAATACTAAAATGATCAAAATCACAAAAATCTTGGATAAATGGATAAAAAGTCAAAATCCCATTTATTTTCTTTACTTGATAAATAAGTCATGTTAGAGTCAGCTAACCTAACAAGACATAAGTACCTCATTCCACATGTACTCAGCTTGTTTTAACATCTTGTCCTTACAATGAAAAAACAAAATATTGTTATACCATAAAAGAGGATTTTTGTTCAAATAGAATTAAGAATGCATTGTAAGTTCAAAAAATACAGATTAAAAATTTAATAGTATATCCTTGAGTACGAGCTGGAAATATCATATTTGCTTGAATATTAGGGTCCTATTTTATTATTTGACCAATTATTATAACAAATCTAAGGACATCTAACATGTCGTTTGTCCTATTAATTTTCTAATTAATTTTAGGTTAATAGTTGACTAGGTACCCAAGTATTTTTAGGATAGGTACATCCGACTAATAACAATATGAAACCGCATTTGAGACATTTTAGCACATGCTATTTGGCTAACTGCCTCACTATAAATTCCAGTAGGCAATAGAAATAAGTCAATTCATGGCATGACAGGCATGGTGTTTGTTTAACAAAGAAGATATCACACAAAGATAAGACCTGAGAAGTGAGAAATGCACCTGATTCCGTACTGTGAGTATAAGGTTTTTACGAAGTTCTTCACTGGGAGGCACACCCTCCACCAAAGTTACAAATGCATATATGCCCTGTCCTTTAACCTACAGGCAAACAAAAAGAAAGAAGGTTGAAATCAAATAGCAAGGAGGCATTAAATGCAGAAAAACCAAAGCAAGCTTACCAGTCCTGCCTCCCCTCCGCCCCACCCCTTATAGATGAACCAGTCTGTCCTACTTAATTTGATGCAAATTATAACATGATTTACCTCATGCTCAAAACCAACCACAGCAGCCTCAACACAATGGGGATGTGAAACTAGAGCAGACTCTACTTCAGCCGTACCAATACGGTGTCCACTACAGAAATTAGGGAATAGAAATCATTCAAACAACATGAGAGAGAGGTAGAGGGAAATGATGGTGCTTTGAGAACTTGAAGTTTGATGTCCTTTACACTACTTTAAGCATATCTTAATATACATACATACATACATATATGTATATATATTCATACAAAAGAATAAACAATCGCTAAGCAGCGAGGAGACAAAATATGAGATTGAGAAGTACCTAACATTGATAACATCGTCTACTCTTCCTGTGAGCCAGTAGTAACCATCTTTGTCTCTGGAACACAAATGTAATAAGCCAGCAAAATAAAAAACAAGGTCACAAGAAAGACTTGAAAACATGAAACGAGAAGAGGTTAAGTCGTAAAGAAATCCAAATCTAGGAATATATATCAAAAGAGCAACGAACATGTCCAAGGCTTCTATAAAAGGACAACATAACTCCAGCAATAACATACCTGCTGCATCCGTCTCCAGTAAAATAATAGCCAGCAAATGGCTTGAAATAGGTAGTCTCATATCTTTCATGATCACCATAAAGAGTACGGAATGCCCCTGGCCATGAGTGTTTGATGCACAAATAACCGCTGCACTCGCCTTCAATCTCAACACCCTTCTCGTCCACTATAACAGGCTGCACTTACAGTAGGAAACAGCAAAACAGCAAGACAGGGACAGAGAGGGAGAGAGAAAACATCAAAAAAAAAAAAAAAAAATCAGTAGTTCAGTACTATAAATTCTGAAATGAACTTATTAGGCAAAACCTGAACTCCAAAGAAAGGAAAAGTGGCAGATCCCGGCTTCTGTGGCCAGGCACCCGGTAGAGGGGTGATCTGCAAGGCAAAAAAATGAACCATAAATGAAAATTGGCAAAACACGTGATGTACCCATATAGGTATTATATTTTTAACTAAGCACAATGGAATGGAAATGAAACAAGACGGAGAAACTTAAATCTACCATAAAGCCACCCGTTTCAGTTTGCCACCATGTATCAGATATGGGGCACTTTGATTCCCCAACAACATTGAAAAACCACCTGTGATGGAAACTAGTGTCAGACTGACCTCAATTTTCAAACATTATCTACAGAAAGAGAAAATCTCAAGAATAGAACCTCCATGCACTTGGATTGATAGGCTCACCCACACTTCCTAGGATTCGCAAGGATTTGCGTGAATAGCGGGTGACAAACTGCACAATTCACAAGGTAAGGCCAATCAATTTTACACCATAATTTGTGTGATTGGGCTAGAATGTCTCCCTCTGTGTGCTCCAATGCAAAAACATCAGAATAACAAGAAAAAAATAGCAGTTCAGGCAAAATATCCTGAAATTATTTGCTCTAAGATTCCGCCAGTTTTTTTACTGGGGAGAGGGGGAGTAAACAGCCTTGAGCCTATCCACCTAATTCATATAACAATCAGAATTGTGTAAGGCTTTTGTCCCATTGGAAAAATACACTTGCCCCAGGCGGAAAATGGATTGTGAATTTGATCGCTGAGGATGATCAATTAATTTTCATCAACAAATATGAAGAGATGAAATACAACCCTACCTCATTACCATCACGCATGAGAGATCTGACTAAAGTAGGGGCAGTATAGAAAATTGATACTTTGTACTTATCAACAATGCTCCAACAGCGCCCAGAATCCGGATAATTTGGAGCCTACATGAGAGTAAAATAAGCATCCCATTACTTTCAAATGAAGAGAACATCCACACATGTCTCAGACAACTGAGCCCATAACTGGTGTGGCTGTTAATATTTTGAACATGCATGTTTTTACAAAACAAGTAACATTTTTCTAAGGACTACTACAGAACATTTTATAATCATGCCCCAGGTTCTTTAACATATATGGATTGGTAGTTTGATGAACAAACTTCACAAATTAAAGCGTCAACTACATTGCAAAGAGGCTATATTCAATTCATAGCGTTCAGCTATGCTATATGCAAGAGACTACCTGATGTAAGAAGGCACTAAAATCACAATGGACTAAATCATTGGCTAAGAGGGAGGAAGAAACGAGTCTCAATGCTACATATTCCTAATGTTTATTTGTGAAATTTTGCTCACAAGAGGTAGACAGATTTCCATTTAGTGAGAGACAAAAGTGCGAAGGGGTAGTATAAAAGAAGGTCAATTATGAACATGAAGTAAAGGGATAAAAGAAGGAAAAAGAAATGGGCAAAAACTAGTCTGCGGAGTGGATGGATAAGATGGATGGATACATAAAGCAATAACACTTCCAAGTGTAACTGGGGATTCAACATATGCACTAGTGAACTTCACAACAAATGACCATGGGATGCACACGAGTTCCTCATGAAAGGGTAAAAATATGCATATGCTCAAGTAAAGTTAAAGGTATCAAAGACTAAAATTTCCATTTCTAGCAACATTATCACATTTATCATAATATGATTTGTTTTTATCGGGTAAAATCAAGCTTTATTAGCAGGTACCAAAGCAGCAACTGCAAAACAAAATACATCCCTCACTGCCTAGAGCAATACCTCAGGACCTCAAGGCTGTCAGAAATAATTTCACCAGGAAAAGAAAAAGGGTACTTGACCCTAATCATGAACAACCTAAACCATCCCAGCTGACAATCTAGCAAATTGAAGGTCCCCTCACCAAATACTGAATCATTCCTCAATCCCAAATGAACCACAAAAAAGCAAGAGAGAGAGAGAGAGAGAGAGATTCTTTCAAACCTTTTCAGCAGAACTACTCCCACAAAAACTCTGATTTAACTGTCCCACCGTGAGCCCATTGATCCCTAGCAAACTCCAAGCAGCAGCTCAAGAAATGCCAGAAGTTGATCAACATACTCCATGCCAAGTTTGCACAAATTACGGCAGTTTTCAAGACTCAAACCAAATTTCTAAAGTTTATTATGAGTTAAATTGCATTTCCACGAAGCTTCCATGCAAGAAAAGGATACTCTTGATGGAGCAGTAGACTTGCAGAGAACCTTCCAAAGAATGCCTGTTTTCCTCAAAGCCTTAGAATTATATTTTCCTCAAAAGCTTTACAATAAAAAACGACCAACAGCCTTATTTTAACCGAGTGACCACTTTGCAGGTCATGCCTCTGAGTTTAAGTTAAACAACCAAAGTGTTGAGAAGCTGCAACAGTTACTGTAACAATCCCTTCATCATGCTTGCCCGAATCAGCAGAGAGCTCACGTTAAGGATTATTACTACCCCTGTCAAATATTTAGCCACAACAAATAGTGGCTGATATTTTAATAGATGTAGTTGAGGCATTACAGCCATATTAGTACAAGAGTTGCCAAGAGAAAGAGTGGATTCTAGGAATTCAGCTTGAACTCAAATGAAACTATGTGAATTATAGGAATTCAGCTTGAATTCCAAATGAAACTATCAGATCATCACCTGATTCAGAAGGAGAAATGGTGAGATTAAGCAAGAGAAGCACCTAGTTAGAGAAAAAAAGAATTTTATAGCCAAAAGACCAGACTGAGTGGATGAATATGGGTGACGAGGAAATTGAATTCTTCCATGCTAGTTGCAAATCTAGAAGAGTCCAAATGAATAAGCCTTATCTAATAAACTCAGATGACAGTAAAATCACTAATGATGAGGAGATTGCAGAAAAGGTACTGCAGTACTACCAAAAGCAGTGGGGACTGCTAGCAAACCAACTTTAAGCAAGTGATAAAGCAAGGTTCTGTCTTTACAGCTGAATAGAGGGCCAAATTGTGTGCTCCTGACACTGTTAATGAAATCAAGCAAACTTTCAGTGATATATCAGTGGAGAAGTCCCTGGGGCCCGATGTCTACACATCTGCCTTCTTTAAGTAAGCTTGGCCCATCAATAACAAAAGACAGAGAGGAGACTGAAGCAATGCTCAATTCCATTAAATATTGAAACCTCTTGGCAAGTTAAAGCAACAACCATCAATGTGATGCCAAAGAAAAGGAACCCAATCAGAATGAGTTTAGACCAACCCCTAGTCATGATCCTCCATACAAGGTCATCTGTAAAGTTCTCACTAAAAGGCTGCAGCTAGTTGGGGATGAACAAGCATTCATCCTCTCTCAGGGGAAAAAGAATAGGGAGTAATGTCTTACTTGCTTATGATTTGGTCAAACAGTATGAAAGGAAGGGAATCTTTTCTAGGCATAGGTAAAAATTTGACCGAAGAAAGATATAACTCCACAGAGTGGAATTTCTGTCTAGGCTTCACGCATAAGGATTTCTTTCTCAATTTTCTTAATATACAAAAAAATAGTGTAACAACAACGAAGAAATCAATCTTTGTTAGCAGTGGATTACATGGGTACTTCCCAGCAGAGAGGGTTGCTAGATAAGAGGAAACCATTTCCCTCATACTTTTTTTCGGTGCTTGGGATGGATTACCTATGAAGGGAACTAGCTACTCTAGCTAGAATACCAGTTATCAATTTCCAACCAAGGTAAGCTAAGCAAAACATTACTCACCTCATCACGACAGATGATGTGTTTATGTTCTCCAGAGGTGGTGAGGGGTCTTTGGCTCTCTTGATCAACTGCTTAGATCATTATTCTAAAGCATCTGGTTTAATGGCTAATACAAGAAAATCAAGTTTGTTCTGTGGAGGTGTTGCAGAGAAAGTTAAGAATCGAATGTTGAACAGGTTGGGCTTTTTTGGGGGAAGCCAGCAGTGAAGTACTTGGAAGTGACATAGACTGCTAACAGACTCAATGCTCACCAATGTCAGCCACTAGTTGAAAAGGTGGTTGCCAGGCTAAATATATGAACAGCTCAACCCCTCACTTATGCATGCAGATTATATTTGGTACAAACTGTAATAACTAGCTTGCTCGGTCAAGTATATTTGGTTTGCCCAATAAGCTGCTTGCAGAAATAGATGCCATCTGCAGAAAGTTGCTCTGGAATGACTCTGCATTGTCAGGAAAGATGAGTTTGTTTGCTAGAGCTAGGGATAAACTTGGCTATCCTGAGGCAGAGAGAGATCTGAGAATCAGAGGTAGTTGCTTTTGGAACTACTTGGACAACCTAAAA
The DNA here is from genome assembly GCA_033239525.1 of Nepenthes gracilis. Lineage (NCBI taxonomy): Eukaryota > Viridiplantae > Streptophyta > Magnoliopsida > Caryophyllales > Nepenthaceae > Nepenthes > Nepenthes gracilis. Next base: position 26,840,783 of record BSYO01000006.1, on the reverse strand, counting down.
CAAATATGAAGCCTACTGAATAACGCAGAGACCTTATGATCTAGAGGATACATGAAATTTATCTAAAGAAGCAGTCTATATGGCAATTGCAGCACCATCAACAAGACTCCAGGAATGGAAGAAAATGTTCGCAAGGGGCAGACTGCTTCAAAAATTGGGGAATAAGCCGAGTATGATGCGGCATTTGCCAAGAGGGTACTTGGAGGAAAGCTTGCATTAAAGCAGCGACACACTTCTAAAAGCAAAATCAAAGCTAGATAGGCAAGAATTGTCTGGTGTTAATCCTATGTCCGAAAACGCTCTTTCATTACTTGGGTTGCAGCTCACAAGAAGCTTATGGCTCAAGAAAAGCTAGCAGAGCAGAAAGTACTACAACAGGACATTTTTTTTTTTTTTTTTGCAATGCTGACGACCAAAGTCAACAATACTTGTTTCTTCCAATGCTCTTTCTTTTCTGTTTTGTGTTAAGAGGTACTGATTTTGCTGGGTTTTCAGACGTCAGTTGGATTGACAGACAGGAGTTGCAACAGACAAGCTAAGAGAGGAAGAGCTGATCAATTAAGGCCTTTCCACAAGCACAAATTTTACTTTTTATAGGTCCAAAAATTTTTTCACAAAATAATCCATCTTTTTCCAGTTTATTGGATCTGTAATGAAAAGTATAGGGTTTTGTCACCTCTTCAACTATCTCTCCACTAAATAGGATTTTAGTGGCCCAAGCACTTATTTGTTGGGGAGAAACTGATCTAATTCGGAGTTGTTGAAGTTTATACTGATTGATTATAGAAGAAAAATATGAATTCATTCTGATTAAGCTTCCATCCTATAAATCTGGAAGTTCTTCTTGGATACAAGGAAATAATTCAATTCCATAGCCAAATATCGCAGTTCTCAAATGAGCAATCAAAAAGATTTTGAAGCATCCTTGGGATTAGGTATTGCTCCTCCAATGATCGCAATACTAAGTATTTCCTAACGAGCTCTAATATGATCAGATTTATAAGTAAACATTTCTTGTAAAATATGAGCAACACCAAATCCTTCTAGAGCCCAAACCTCCATTATGCAGCTTTTGCAGCAAGCATAAGCTATGGACCAAAAGGAACTTCACAAATTTTCAAGTAAAGCACTCATCCAGCAGCTTCTAAAGACTATAAAGACAGTAGTACTTACTACGCTTTGCAAATGAACTATAAGTTCATCTGAAGATAAACTGGGTAAAGAGATTATAGAACATATTCGTGTTGTGTTGGCTGTTTTGGGATTCTTGAGGCATGTTATGAAATCAATTTGCAATTTTGCGTCAAATTACATAAAAAAAATTTGTTTGCTCTTTCTTTGTCTGTTTAAATTTCAGCGATTATAACATCCTTAAACATTTTCTTATTGCAATTTATTGCATTTCTCTCCTGCTTGTCAAGAGCTCACACTTTCAGATTCCATTGCATCGACTAACAGTTGTAGAGCTTCTGGTTGGGATTCCCTAGGAATAAAAACACACGCACAATAAGCAGTGGAAATGAACCTTCGAATTCCCGTCAAACATTGGCCACCAAACATTGTAAAAGTAAGAGAAACAAAATCATGCAATCAAATACATATAAATTATATAATAATATTTAATATAAAAAACCCTCCTCAATTATAAAAAAATCGCAGGACAAATTCTGAAAAAATCTACTATGATAATGTCATTTTACAAATACAACCTCCAACAATCCGAGTAAATAATGGTTTAATAGACCCCCCCCCAATACACCTTGCAACCTAAAAGAAAAGAATAAACCGAGAAAATGGGCAACCAACCGATGATATGTCTTATAATCAAAGTTAAAGAAACACATCTAAGCTTAATGAAAAATAGAACTTAAATTAGATTTCAACTAGATGTTGAAAATTTTTATCTTCTTTCTTTTCTCTCTCTCTTCGTGTGGCACCCTTGTGTTGAAATACTCTTTTTTTTAACCTAAAAATTATGCGGAATTTTAATAACTAGGGCTAGCATTTGAATGCAAATTCAAATGCCAAATTTTGAGTTTGAACATCATAGGCAAAAACTACCTTTACACTCCCATTGGAATTAGAGTATGTGGGCCCCTCAAGAGTGTCCAACACTATCACCCATGCATGAGCTTCCTTTCATCTATCTATCAGGCGCTAATCTCCCACACCACTCATATCCTTCACTCTAACGAATCATCACACAAAAACCGAGTAAACTTCCAAATGACCCATTCATTAGGTATAGGACTTATAAGGGAATGATCCAAAATCCAACAAACTTCCCTTTACGACTTTATGCGGGACCCCACCCCACTCAACACAAGCTTCGTCCCATTACTTGTTCGCAAGCAAATGTCCGTGATGCCAATTACCCTCGATGAACCATCATTTCCTATCTTTAATAACCCGTAATCCCCGAGGGCATAGGAGGTGAATAAGAACTCTTCGACGTTGCATGGAGTGTGGATACACTATCAACCTCCCAACTCATCTTATGGCTAGTGAAGCTCCAGGTCTTCCCCACGTCAACAATTAAGAGGTCTCCAAAGGTAACAATAATTGCCTAATCATTACCATCATAATTCCTTTTCTTTTACCGCTCACTACCACCAGCCTTCTCCTACTTCTGCTTGAGTTAATCTCGCTGTATGTGGCCCTTATTGCTACAATGAAAGTATTCAATGTCCTTAAGCTTGGACCGGCTATTGACCCTCTTCGACTTACCACCTCTTTTAGATAATCTCCCGCACCCACAACCGCTAGTGAACACCATGTCATTCGGCTCTCCCAAAACCTCATTACTTCCTTTCTGCATAGGCTCATTCATAAACAAAGAAGCGATAATCTTATCAAGGTTGACTGTTTTCTCCCCAAGTAGTAGCGCCATGACAATATGATTGTATGAATCGACAACGAAACCAAGCAACACTAACACCTTATCCTCCTCCTTGATCTTCTCATCAACGAGGACATTAATGGTAAAATCATATTGAACTCGTCCAAGAACTTATCAAAACTTCCCTCTTTCGACAACTAGAGGTTATAGAATTGCTTCTTTATATGCAATGTTGTCATCAAGGACTTAGACTTGTACCAACCTCCAAGCTTCATCCAAACTTTAACTGCACCTAACAAATCAATGACTTCTTGAAGAATGTTCTCTGTAAGATATAACTTGATTATTTAATTAGTAAGGTCCCTCGTGTCTTGCCACTCATTATCCTTCATTATCTCTAACTTATCCTCTTCCTTCCTTAGTGCTTGAACCGTTCATTCTAGGGTTGAAATATTCCTCAATTTTTCTTACTAAAGAATGAAATTGTTTTACCTATTAAATTGTTCAATATTGAATGGCAAGCCCTTCAATGTCGACGCCATCAAATTATAATTTTCACAAACTGAAAAAATCTACTCTCTAATACCACTCATTGGGATTTTTCAAGAACAAAAACACGCACCATAAGCCGAATGAATAATGAGTAAACATAACCTCCAACACACCATGTAACCGAATACATTTTTAAACCGCAAATGACAGGTTTAAACTTCGATTAGCACTATAATATACTAGGGTATATCGTAGTATATCTCTATCAATTTTCTACAATGGTCCATACATAACCAAATAGAAAACTCTACTCAAATGCAAACATATTCTTTAAATTTTCTTATATCAAAGAAAATATCCTTATCTTTTAACTTATATAGAATTTTCCTTTCTTATTTCTTCAAATATATGTCATGCATTAAAATAGGGATATGCAAAAATATAACAATATACTTTAGAAATGTGTAGAAACTTTTGATGGTTAATTTAAGTACATCCAGTTAAACATAAATCATGTAAAAACTAAAATTATAATTTAGAAATATGCAAAGACTACCTTATACAATTTTATAAACCTACGGAACATTTGTGCTTAAAAGTTCAAAAACTGAACATAACTTGCAATTTTTCTCAATATAAAATATGCATGCACAATTATATGATGATTAAGACATGTAAAGGTATACAATTAACAATTAAATGCATGCAAGAGTAGCAAATAGGATTTAAGAACATGTAAGAACCTTATTGTAGGAAATCAGCTTTCACACACAATATACATGAATTAAAAGTATGCATTTCATAAATTCATAAAATGGGAGTAGAATAACATGCATGTAAAGCATAAAATCTTTAACTAAGAAAATATCACATGTATAAGAATTTGGAACAATAAATCCACAAAAAGATCAGAAAAAAAATAGCAATAAGAGAAAAAAGGACTTGGATGCACTTGCCTTAATTTTACCCAAAGATCTCTTGATTTCTATTTAATTTCACCTTCTCCTTCATTTTTTCTCTTCTTCTCTTTCTTCTCCTCTTCTATTTCTCTCTCCTATTAAGAACCTGCTCAAAATGACCAAATATTGGCCAAAAAACCTATTTATAAAAAATTGGTGCACAGGTGCCCATTATATGTGGATCATGTGCGGAGGCAAAATTCCTACCGCATGAGCGTCCCTTAAGCATGCACCAGGTATGAATATTCTGTCCCAAACACGCTCGTGCGCCACTGAGCATACCTCTGGTGTGGACAATCTGATTAAAACGTGCTCATGCGTGGATCAAATGCCCATCAGACACTGAACCTGATTCCTCAGATTTTAATTGTTTTCAAATTTTCATTATACAATCATTTTTCAAATTGATCTAAAATTATTTTAATAACATTACAATTCATAAACAAAAATATGGGGCATCACAACCTCCATATGATCCGTTCATTGGGTACATGACTCATAATAGAGTGACTTAAAACCCAACATTTCTATCCACCCAAGGCAAATGGAGCGAATATATAAGCATAAATTGGGTAGTTTAACCTAGATAAACTTTAGAAGCAATAGTGAGAATAGCACTACCAAGGCAAAAGAAAAACAAAAACAACAAGAATATAGTAGAACAGAAAACCACACCAGTGAGATGTATGCTATATTCATCATTTTCCAGATGTAGCAAAATAAGAAACAGAAGCCTTTAGTGGATTTTTTAAGGTAGTTGCAACCCGATCAAGGTGGAGTCTTGCTGAAGATGATTTCAAGGCACAGAAATTATCCATCACGAATACAATAGCAAGACAAGAAAACTCTATATTAAAGGTGAAATAAGAAGAATGTCTCATTAAGATAACACCAAAAATCCTTTTAGAAGAGAAAAGTATCTTGTAAACAATCCCAAATTTTCAGGATAGAATCAGCCCTTTCTTAGTGTCTGTTTAGATCCCATAAAATTAGTTAGAAAAGATAAAAAAATAAAAAAAATGTTTTCCCGTGTTTGGATAACATGGAAAATTATGAAGAAAAGCGACATGAATGAAAACTTAAATATAATATCTATTTTTATAGATTTTGACTTTCCATTTAAAAACCAAAGTAGAGTTTGGAAAGAGAAAAGAAAAATTTATTGGGCAATCAACTAGCTATGTTCTACGAAGAGAAAAACCAAAGGAATATTATCACACAGTAAATTCAAAGACAAGCGAGGTCTCTCTCTCTCTCTCACACTCTCTCCCTCCCCACTTAAAATTTTAGTTTCAACCCTGTCATCCATTATCAACTGGCTATTTCCAAGATGACAATATAAGTTTTCTAGCTTGAATACATAGTTCTCTACAGACTGGTATTCCAGCAGTTGCAAATGAGACCTGAGGAAATAGTAAGGATTTGTCAGATTGTTCTTGTTTGAAGTTTGTAGCAAGTTGCCTGATAATTCCTAGGATTAGAGGAGGTAATTAACTCTTGATTTGAGGCAAATAGGCCTTAAAATTGGTCTAACTTGTTCCTTCTTTTCCCAATGCCATCAATCAATTAGATGAGTGAGGATGCTAGGCCTTAGGCTAAGGGCATCTCTCAGGAGGGATGATGATGGCTGCTGGGGTTAGCAGATTGTGGAGATTGGTTGCTGATGAGCACAGAAGCATGTGGTGGCTGGTGACTTCAACTGTGGGATGTGATTTTTTGTGAGCAGAAGCAATGCAACAACAAAATATGGCAGGTAAAGGAAAATATATTTTTTAAAAAAATAATTTTCTTTCTGATTTCTAAAAGGATATTACATTGAATCGAGTGGAATAACCAACCCTACTTAGTAGAACATAAGGTTCTATTGTTGCTGCCGTTGATGTTATTTCCTTTTCCATGTAATTTTCCACGAGTATCCAAACAAAGGAAATAAATTGATTTTTTTTTTTGTCTTTTCTTACCTTTCCTGTTTTTTTTCTTTTCATGTTCTTTTGCATTAAACTTTTCTAAAACCAAGCATAGCCTTAATATTCAAATCAAGATTATATATACATTGTTGAAATTTGTGGAGACAGAAATATGGAATGAGGCATAGGATAACGAAATACTAGCAGAGATCATGACCAATACAAATTTTATTTTGACATTGTTACTTGGAATAGAGTCCAGGAAGAGGGATTACTAGGTTTGTTGTGACAGTCAGGGACACGACACATCTCCTAAAGCACAAGCTCTTGTTAACACTCATAAGGGTGAAATGCAACTCCTATAAATCTCAATCTTATTTATTTCTACTTTCTTATTTGATTGCTGGGAACATATTTCTCACTACATGTTGACTTCTAGAGCAAGGTGAGAAAATCATGAGATTACTGGAAAGTAAAGGCAAATATATATATATATATATAAACAAATTCCACCCACCTCAGAACTCCTAGACCATTTTCTTTCTCTCAATGCACACTTATGTTAGTGAAAATTTCAAATACCAAGAAAGCTATGACTTGAAGTTGCAAGTCCCTAGCAGAAAAGAACCTATGTTGTGCAATCTTCTAGGTCCATGCATGAAGATCACTGTTAAAAAAGGGAAAAACACTAAACGAAAAGAACTGTATATCCTTGATTGAACTTGAAAGTCCGTGAATGAATCTCAGATGCAGGACAAGAGCCTCCACTTCATTGAACAAATTGCATTCTATGCAATAACATATCCAACACTTTTTTTCCAATGCCCAAATTACATACAATAAGAAATTATAAAGTTAGATGGTAAAAACATAAAAACAGCATTTTGAGAAAGTAAAAAGTGATGTAGGTCAAATTAAGAGTCATAGAGCTTCATTAGACAAGAAATACCACTAGGGAGACCAGCAATACTGCAGAAACGGTTTATTTTGTTATTTATAGCGAAGGATGCTTGAAGTAACAACTGTTTAATGATATATGAACGTCTAAATCATGTATCATCTTCTCCCAAATTAAAGTCACATGCTTGCAATCCAAATTTTCATATAGCACCAAGCCACAAATACAATTACCAAGATCAATGTGCCTTCGAGAAGTTAGAATTCTCGACATTAAGGTAATTGTATATACAAAAGCAATATGCAGATTTAAGTAGATGCCATCTTGAGTTCATTACCCCTTCAAAAATGACAACAGTTGCTCCATTCAGCAAAGGTCCGTAAGTGACATAACTGTGTCCAGTAATCCAACCACAGTCAGCAGTACACCTAAGAATATCAAGGAAGAACAAGTTGGCCATGCTCATATCAATCAACCATCAGCCTAATTCCCATATAAAAAATTCAAAAACAAGGACACATCAGCTTTCCAAGATCACCAGTATATGTCTGTTGACTTGTAGTCAAATGCATACTTAAATGTTGTGGCAGTGTATACCATATACCCCCCAGTTGTATGAAGGACACCCTGAGAAAAAAATCATGTCAGAATCTATAAAAAGGAAATGTTTGCAAGAGAATGCAGACCTTGATACCTTCGGTTTTCCAGTGCTACCACTAGTATAAAGCAGAAATAATGGATCTTCAGCATCAACCCACTCAACATGACAAGTAGTGGGATATTTTGGAACAACATCCTGATAGACAATTTTCATAAATCAGTTCCCAAGAAATGAATGACCAAAACCTCTATCACAATGGGAAGGATACCACTAATTGCCAATCCACTAGGCAATAAAAATTAAATATATGCCATTGGAATTGGCTTGCAACATATTGATACTACTTGTGGCAGACAAGATAAGGGACTAGAGCTTCTCTGGTCGTGGAGACAATGCATTCCACTCCCATGATATAAGCCAACAATGAAGAAAAAGGAAGGACAAAGGAAAACAGAATATCACACAACAAATTTGTGTAGTATGGAACAGTAGGATTCATGCCTAGAACTAACCTGCCACCATATATCTCTTCCCTCTTTCCAATTAGTGCTCTCCCTGTTCAAGACTGACTGATTTCCATAGGTCACACATACATCTGTTCTCCAGGAAAAATGTTTACTTTGGCATAAGGCTTCAATAATAGAGAATAATAATCCGACATTTTACAAAGCTTCTATATTCTAGTCAGTAACATTTAATTACAACTAAAACTCAGATGAGATACTAGTTAGGGGCACACAGACAGAGCCAGAAGGTGTCAGGGCACTATGCTATATTCCATATACAGTGCTGGAGGCAGGCTGTTCCATATTCTACATGCAAAGCGGAATCAAGTTAACTTACAGTACATCTACTACATTCGCCCACAATCCAAACACAGTTGGTAACTTCTAGTGTGGACAATGGATAGTGGCCCTCACAGCAAATCTATAATATGTTCAATTTTCTTGTAACTTCCCATATCCATTCATATATCACAGACCCACTCTCTCTGTCTCTCCCCCCACCCTCCCACCCAAACACACACACACACACACACACAAAATCCAAAGATGCTATAAAAGCAATTTCATGTCATGAAATACAAATTTTACCTAATAGCACACTAACTACTCTAATATTGTCAAACATCAAAAGTTAGAAAGGAAAAGAAACAGTATACTCTAGAATAGTAACAATTACAAAAATATGTTAAATAATCAAGGGCATGTTCAAGTTTATCTTCCAATTCTAACTTGCAGAAAATATCATTTTACTACACTTTCAAACATGTATTTCAAATTCTTTTCAAGTTCCATAATACCGTTAATGACTAGACACCATACCTTAATAAGGCTAGTTTAGTGACCTGTGAAGATAGACCAAAGGAAAGTTGACTGAGGCAGGAAACAAAAGAATGGAGATTCCTTTTTTTCATGGCTTTTGTTTTTGAAAATAAACCAATAATATTCTTATCTAGTAAATATCTCAAGGTTAAATATGGAACAAATTTTGGGCCTCAAGATTGTGAATCTGGTTCCATCCCTGGATACAGTACCTATATTAACAAAAACACTCCTAACCTAGCAAAGCAGTTCTACACATAACTCTTTCGAAATCAGAAATCAGATATTTAAAGGACAATCATGCTATCAGAAAATTTGAAATTACGATGCTCTTCCAACATTGATTTCCTAACACTCCATCCACTTAGCACACACCCTATCAATACTTATTTTTCAATGCAAACATCACCACTTACTTCGTCACTTACCTCCCTATATAAGCAAACATGTCCTTTTTTCATTAAAATCAATTCAGCAAAAATAAAAAAATAAAGAAAAATACTCCACATGCCCATTATTTTAACAGTGGATTTCAAGAGCTTCAATAGTATTTAAAATTAAAAAACGGATTTCACGAGCTTTGCAACATATCAAAACTCGGTCTATTTTTGTAGAAAGTTATGACTGATTTTAACAGTAAAATTAAACCTTTTCAACATATTGAACCTTTATACTTTGAATACAACTAAAATTACTCTCTTCCGCTCAACTCAACAGATCTCAACATGGACGAACTAGTACAGCTCTCCAGTCTTTTCAGTTTGGTTCTAATGGCACAATAAAACAGGCATTTATAAGACTAAATCCAATCCATAAACAATAAACATATGACTAGCCAAGCTTGGGATAGGTCATTCGGTATTGAGAATTTTAGAAGTATTTCCAATACCTTCAAATTCAAGTAACCTCAAATAACCAAAAGAAATATTAAATGACAGGACACTAATCAAACTTATTTTGTGCTAAATATTCAAACAATGGAAGATGGTCCAAGGCCTAAATGAACTGCTGGTCACATTATGTCAACTAGGCAAGAATCTGCCAAAACAGATTTAGAACAAGTTTAGGAAATATATATTTGATGGGGAATGGGAAAGTACATAGCTGAAAACACATGATCTTTGAGCAAGTTTAATGTTTCTGTACCTACAGGAACACCATTCTTGGCTGATTCAACCATAGCAGCATCTGCTATGTCCTTCAGGCATATAACCTTGGAACCTCTTTTAACAGCATTGCAAGTTAGGATGACTTTTGGTTTGCAATCCATAATTCTTTGGGCAAGGGAATCAGCAGAGAAACCAGCAAATACAACCTAAACAAACAGACCAGCTAGGAATTGTTTAAGATTTGGCATAATGGAGATGCAATCAAGAAAGAGAGAACAAAACTTTGGGCAATACCGAATGAACAGCACCAATGCGAGCACAGGCCAACATTGTTATTGGCAATTCCATAATCATGGGCAGATATATAACAACAGCATCACCCCTTCTAACACCAATATCTTTCAAGTAATTCGCAAGCTGTTAACAAGATAAATGTAAATAGTCACATCATCATAGTTCCAATAATCATGAAGGTTTAGACTTTTCTCCCTTATTCAACCAAATCAAATAACATGCCAGCAAATAGATAAACAGTAAAATTGACCTGGCAAACTTTCTCAAGAAGTTGGCTGTAAGTTAGACTGCAATCAGAACCTGGGTCATTTCCTTCCCAGTACAATGCAACATTGCTGCCATTACCTGCTTCCACATTTCTATCCAGGCAATTGTAGCAAATGTTGGTGATACCACCCTTGAACCACTGTCAGAAACAAAAATCCCATAGATGCAAAATTTAGTGCCATATTTAGTTGGAAAAATAGTCTTATGCTTTCCATTTTTCATTTTTCCACTCCTTTTTCACTTTTCAATTTCCACAGTTTTCTGGCATAATATAATTTATGATATCGTTGACAAGTTATTGCTACAAATGTGAACATTTCAACAAGTTATTGTAATAATATAATTTCTGATATTGATGACACATTATTTTTTAAAATTGATAATTCTTCAAATTGATCATATAATTATTTTGATTCTGCCACTAAATTAGAAATGCACAATGCCTTCTAAGTTATAGAAAATATTAAATTATGACGTAAATATTGGCCTTAAAACAGAAAATTGATAAAAGGGTCTTACTTTCTTGTCATATTAATTAATATAACTGCATTTCTTAATATGTAAACATATAATACATATCGATTTAACAACTTAAATGAAATTAATAGATAACTCAAACAGAAAAAAATAAATAATATAAATAAAATTGATTATGAAATTGAATCAAACTTTTGTTATTCACTGAAAATAAAATGAATTTTCCATATACATATATTTGTAAACTAATAAAATAATATTCTCACAATAGCAAATTAATATCATATTAGTGCATAACTTGAATTCAAAAGACTGAAAAAACTTTTTTTTTCTAGTAGGTAACAATTCTAAAAGAACATCTTTTTGAGGTTTTGAGAAATTTTCAAATTTCAATTGAAAATAAAAAAACTGATTTTTTTTTTTTTTTCCAGTTTTCTAAACAAAACATGTTTTCTAAATTTTCTATTTTCTAAAAAGCTCTCCCAAAAAAGTCCCAGTTTTCCAATGCTGAACAGACCGCAACTTTTCTTCTAAATTCCCAATGCAATGTGTGCGTTTAATATCCTCTTCGTAATGTACAAAATCAAATAAATCTGTGTAAAATTGATTGATTTTAAAATTAAGTTATATTTGGTTAGCAGAGAGAAAAACTATCAAAACCAAACTTGCAAAGAAATTATGAAAAACTGTGGATTAAAAAATTGATTCCACCACTTTCTGTCCAAAATTCAGGGAAGAGTATGGAAAGCTGTGAAAACCTCTAAATAAATTTTATGGGCCCGTAGATTAAAAAAATTGGATTCTCACGTTTTATATCATTCAAACAAAACAGAATACTATTTTTTTTGTTAATTTTCTATAGATTTTCTATCTACAGCTATATGCAGTTTTACCTCTCCAATCTCCACACAAGTGTATGGCTTTCCTTTAGTGCAGTGCTAATAAAGTGAACATAATTGATTTGCGTTCACATGCTATGGAATCTAAATGCAAACATCAATAGCTCCAATACAACCTCTTCGAAAATTTCACATGTAAATTCAAACTTGTGCGTGCTAAATAAAGGATTCCAAATTACTTCTTCATGCTATGTCTGTCAACATGTGGTTGCACGACAACATTCAAATTACAGAATATCCACCTATCAAAGAATCCCCAAGTAAACATGTCAAACAAGAAGTAGACAGCAATTGAAAGTAATAAACTCACCTCAATCTTACACTGCCTTTTCTAACATCCAGAATATCAAAATTACATCTTAGTAGTACGTCATTGTCAAAAATGTGGTCGCACGAGAACATTAAATTTACTGAATATGAAATATCAAACATTCCCTAGGTAAACATGTCAAACAAGAAGTAGACAGCAATTGAAAGTAATCAATTCACCTCAATCTTAACAGTGCCTTTTCTGGCATCCAGATTCTCAGAGTATACTGGCTCACCCCATTTCGCTTTCCAATGGAACCTCAAAGCGATATCAGACCAGAATCCAGCAGGATCCTCCACCGATCTTTTATACATCTCCAAATACTATTAAGACAACCAAACAAATCATCTAATTCCATCTTAAATCCACAATGATCTACAAATCGCCAGACAAAATCTACCAAAACAAAAAATGTAGAAGAACAAAATCATCAAGGATAAGAGGGATAAAAACCGGAGAAAGAAAAAACCTTAGCAGAAGAGGGAACAAGAGCCTGACGTGAGAACTCATCGCTAGGGAAAATGAGATCGTCCTCCTCAGAAGCAAGCGCCTCTCCGAGTATGACGGCATTCAAGTGAGATATGTTTCCAGCGCCAGATGGAGAGATGGTCAAAGAGTCCACATGCCTCAGATGGTTCGTCGTCGTCGGATGTCTTCTCTCGGACATCTTTCCTATATTATTCCTCCTATCGGCTACCAATTGATGCTGTTCAACTCGAGAAGAAGCAAGAATGGCCCTACCGCTGACTTCCGAAGCCGAGGCAGCAATCCTTAAACCATGAAGTGAATGTTTTCCGATGGGAGACGAACTTTGCAGACAATTTTGACAACTACAACCAGAGCCAGAAGTGGAAGAACTAAAGAGGAAAGAACTCATTCTGATCCTTTTTTCTTTTTTTTGTAAGTTTTGACTTGATCAATTGTTCTGAATTTTCACAAATTTTTCGCCTCAGTTAAGGCAGCCTCTCAACGTCATTAGGCCGGAGTGGGAGAGAATCTTAAAATTTAACGATTAAAATTTAAATATTATATAATAATATATAAATAATTATTTTTATTAAAAATATTTTTAATATTTAATTTAATATTCAATAAATATTAATATTTTAAAAAAATAAATTAAAAATATAATTATATGATGCGTCATTGGATCTGAACTTCGAACAAATTCGGGCTGGTTTGCTTGTTCTGGTTCCGACACCGTTCCCTGAGTTTGGATTCTGCACACCACTAAAAAGAATAGGAGGTCAGCGTGTCGGCGGAAAGTTGTCCCACCGAAAACACTCCAACGCTCAAGCTAGTAAATAACCTTCGAAATACAAGAAGATTTTAAAACTGAGAATTGAGAAAGAGAGAGAGAAAGAGTGTGCTTCTAGATAAAAGAGAGATAAAGCTGTCTTCTTGAATATAGATGGTGAGGAGGCAGTAAACGGTCGTGAGATGCGTGTTTGTATGCCTTAGGTTTTTGAGTAGTAGAAAATGGAGAAGCGTCGTTGTCGGCGTTGTATTAGCTTGCGTGAGTAGCCTAAGTAAGAGTTTGCGTAATAGAAAGCATAAGTGACTGAAAGCATGCATGGAATGAGAATTCCAGGGCCTACTTATGGTTGAGCGGGCGATCTTTCTCCTTTGGAAGGAGTGATCCCCTCCGTGATTCTTGGTTGGACTGCTTTTCAGAGTTGATACCGGTTACCAAAATGATTGAAATAGTTTCCTTCCATGACGGTCAGCGGCTTTCCAAATTACTTGCCTTCCTTCTGTGTTTTTTACCATTAGAGCGTCCCAATTGGCAGGAGATTGAAAAAATTTGGTGCCTTCCTTACGAGAAAGGCGCCGATTTTTTCAATATCCGTTTTGAAAACCAGTAGAGATCGTAAAAATTACTAGGAGAGCTGTTGCTGGCCGTCTGATTGATTGTGGGTTTAAGTGGGCCTGACCCATAAAAGCCTTTTTATTTTTACTGTTCTTTATAGTGATTAAGTCAACGATCTAATCGGCCGTCATATGCTGGCGTAAGCATCTTCTGCAGTCTAGACGGTCAATGATGGCGTTGATCGTCTTAGGCCTTTCAAGTTTTGGCCCCGGCGTCTTGTTGGTAGTTTTACGTTGACCGTCCTGGCATACCTTTTAGGCTCTCGTGTGTGTGGTATATTTTTGAGATACCCATCACTATATTTAATATTTTTTATTTTTAAAATTTTGATCATTAAATTTTAATCAATGATCTTATAAAAAAAAATAAAATATTAGGTCAGCAATTGACATTTTAATCGTCCCAACCTATATGCATTCCAATGGTGGGTCCTATATCGGTTCAAAAATAAAATATAAATTTAAGTCATAATAAATAAGTAGGTCAGTAAATATTTATAAAAAAAATAAAAAGAGAATGATAAAATAATATCTTTAATTAAACGTAATATAAAAGCCACCTACACATATAAAAATTGTGAAAATGCTCAACTTATACATAAAAATTACTTGTGAAATAGAATAAACGTAATATATATAAATTATTATTTTTATAATTGATTATTTATTTACAGTGATGTCTATCAAATACAAACCTCGGTTACTTTCTATTTCCAATTGCTAGCTTTGGGTGGTGTTCAGCGATGAACATTGATTGGTTGTAGGGGTTGGCCGTCCTACTCCGAGTATTAGAAGCTTATGATTATTCATGCCTGTAAACCTTTTAAGTTGGGCGGCTAATGACTGTGTGGGAGCATGGGTGACCTCCACATAAGTAGATAGACGGAGATTATCGTATGAAAATTTTGAATAATTTTCACATTATAAATGTTAGTATTGCTATGACAACAATACTTGCTCCTAAAGAGAAAAAGATATATGCTCCTTACATTTTTTATGATTGTATTATCCTTAAAAAGGAAATTACAAAGATGATTGAGCTCTCAAAAATAGTTACGGTGATTGAAACCATTTTTCAGTTTAGTGCTATTTTATTATTTGTAATCGTCGTTATGCAAGGCTTGAGTAAGATATTTAGATTACATAAAAATTTCTTATTTAATTTTATTTTGTAATTAAATAAGATTATATAAGACTGATACGTACCTAAAAAATACAATAAACTCAATAAATTATAAAGCGAGTTTTGGATAATAAAATTACAAATCTTTTATAACATAAACACAAATAAAAAAAAAATTATAGAATTAGATATTTTTACTAGATTACCTTCAATGCTTTAATCGGTACTACGCTTGATAAATTAGAATGTGTGTGGAAAAGAAGTGTTAACTCTATAGCTACAGCTATAGGTTGAGGAGGTGAGGTACAAACCCTTTTTAAGGGGAGATATTGCCATAGCAGTTTTCCTTTGTGCCCAAGGGGGGTTGCTTGAGGACGAAGACAAACTATGAAGGCCTATAGTGTGGCATTTGTGTCTAGAAATCAGCACTGAAGGATTGAGTTCGCTTCCCTCCCCACGACAAGCTTGCAAATGTTCTGTCTTCATTGCAAGTTCCTTTGCCTCATCCCCATCCCAATGTGGCGAGCTACTTAAATTATTTTGTGTCTGCTTTCAACAATAGGGGCCTACTTTAATAACCACCGCTATTAAGTATGTATCCTGAGCCTCTCAAAGTCTTTCTGTTCGCACTCCCTCAGTCTAAGGAGGTATTTTGTTCCAGGGGTTAATGTAACGTTCTGATATTTCAGCTAAAATTTATTGGGTTATCAACTCAATGTGATAATAAAAATAATATTAATAATAAATAATAATAATATGATAACAATAATGAAATATTAATAAATGATAATAAGATAATAATAATGATAAAATCTTAGTAATAATATTAATGACAAAATTTGTTAGCGCCCTCTCTCTCAGTCTCTCGAAGCTTCGTTCCTCCCTATCTTTCTCTCTTCCTCTTTCTTCTTCTCTCCTCCTTCCTACCGTTTATCTCCCCTAATTACGTCCATTTCGTTTCTCCCTCTTAATTCCTTTCCGTTCCTCTTTCGCGTCCGTTTGTCTTCCTCTTTCTTTCTTTTAAAAAAAGAAAAAAAAACTCAAACTTGTGGATACGAGAGAGAGAGAGTTAGGAACGTGTGTGCCATTGTTGCTGCTGTTGCCATTTCCGTTGCCGTTTCCGTTTCCGTCGCCACTATCATTGTCATCGCCAGAGAAAAAGTTACTGTTGACGTCGTCGCTATTTCCTGTTGCCGTTGTCGCTAACCGTCGCAAACCAGGGAAGTAAAACCTCGATTATTTGGCAAGCAATCTGTCTCCTCTCTTGCAATCAACTGCAATTCTTTCTTATTAATGTTAAAATTTGGTGTTTAGTTGCCTAAAATTTTTTGGTAACAGATTTTTCTTTTTTGGGTTGGAAGTGGAATAGGAAAACAGAGCTCCGTTCTCTGTTTTGGGTGTTCGACAGTTTCAACAAGTGGACAAAGTGAGGTTCGGTTTGGGACCCGGGTGTGTAAATGGGAAATTTTGGAGTCCTCGGGTTTGTATAGATATATATACGTATAAATATAGAAATGAGTGTAATCGTATGTATACATAAATATATGTGGGTATGCAGAAAAAATACGTATAAATGTGTGTTGGCAGTGTGTTTATAATTATTTATACAAATATCACGGGTATATACTGTTACGAGCCAAATATGCCGTTTCCCGTTTCCCCATTTTCCCGTTCCCCGTTTCCCGTCCCCGTTTATATATAATTACTTGTGTTGAATGAAAAGGCAGGAAAATCAGTTTCGTCTCTTCTCTCTCGCTCTATCTCTCTCCCGATTCTCTCTCTTGTCTGTTTTCTCTCTCTCTCTCTCTCTCGTCTGTGGCCCTCTTCCTCGATCCCTCACCCTAATCCTCCTGTTCAGCACACCGCTGCCTCCGCTGATCTCCCCTTCCGTTGGATTTCCTGTCATCGACGCCGGCGCCACCATGGAGATCGTATCATTTGGTGCTTTCATTGAGAAAAGGCGGAGGCGAACGAGCCAGACGAGCTTTATTGCGAGCGAAGAGGCTATGGCCGAATGGGCGATCTTATTGAAGGATCTCCGGGTTAGCGCCGACCGATTGGGCACCCAACTGTCCACCATGGCTTCAGCAGCAGCACAACTATGCTCGCCACGCACCGACACCACCCAGTCACTCCACCGACTCGAGCGCAATGCTAAACAGTCAGTGATCTCTTCACCTTCGGTAATTTCTTCCACTTCTCCTCCAACTTCATCACCGTATTCGTTGTCCACCTTCGCCAATTCCTCTGCAATTTCAAACTTACCATCGGTTGAGGTTCTCACAACTGACGTTCTTCGAACCTCCATCGCTGAGCCCTTGCCACCTCTGACTCGAATCGAGAAACCCCATCCACATGCGTCTCCTGATTTTCGATTCGAAAAGCTACCTGCCAAATTCTTCACTCAGAATGGTCCAAATGATGAAGCACTTTGGGCTTCCCAGAACGTGTCCGACGGTTTCCTTCGGACGGCTACAGACCAGAGCAAGACCTCTGTACTCGCTCCTGACCCGACATTGCATGGGTTGAACAATTGGACCCCGCTTGCCTTGGTTATAGAACAAACCAGAAACGCAGTGTCCCACAACAAAGGAAAACCTCCACTGCTGTCTACTGATGATTTGGATCAGCCGGATGCTAAGCCGGAGCACCAGAAAATTGAGGCCCCTGTACTGTTTCGAGGACCAGTGGCAATCGGATCTGCCATCTCATTAGTACCAAAGGTGCACGCCAAGGTACTTGTTCGTACTTTGATCTTAAACTCATTGAGTATGATTCGTGGCCGTTTTTCAATTAAACTTGAAAAGTCTGGTACTGCGCCATTCTTGGTTGAACACGAGAGGCCGGGATACAAAAGCTTGTCCCTCTCAAGACAGAGCACCCTCTGGCCCTTAGAAATGCACTCTGTTCCTCCACTGCAAAACACCCTCGGTTGGTGGTGTATTTATGCTACCATCAGCTCCTCTTCATTAGAAGATCATAAGGGTTGCAAGGCTAGTCCTGGAACTGAGGACGCTGGGGTGGATGTGTCCTGGAGGTATGGCCTGGGTACAAACTTAATAGAAGAGAACTCAATCCCTCCCTTACGGGACAAAATTGAATTGGACATTTTTCTTAAACAGCCAATGCAAGAAGTGATGGCTCCCATTAAATGTTTTAACCCAATCCGAGTCTTCATTACAATTGACTGGCGAGTTCCCATTGCTTCATCATCACTGAAGGACCCACCTCGTCGCAAAATGCCCTATCTGGACGACAGAGAAAGTGTCCAGGCTGAATCGGCAAACGGTGTAGCTTCCCTCCAAACATCCTTCGTCGCCATGTGGCAGATAGCCTGGGCTGCTGGGCATTGTTTGCTGTATAGTTGGGCCTGCCAAGGTGCTCCAGGTGTGGTTATAATTCCTGTTGTTAGGTGCTTCTGCATATATGGAGTCCTGTTGTTTTGGATTTCTGTGTTTTTGCTGATCATATCAGCTCAAAATTGGTGGTGCTTACATGAGGAATATCTATTTTTGTATATCATGGTTTTAAGCCTAAAGACCAAGAGCAGAAGAGATTTTCCAAATTTTGGAGGCATTAGTTGTGAGCCTTGTGCGTATACCAAAACCACTCTCGAGAGAGGTCCGCTGAAATTAACCACCGCATATGGTTTTGGTGGGTCTTCCATGACTTCAATTGATAGAGCTGGTGGAGATGACCGCTTTAAAGTTTCCAGGCTGGAGGGCTTTGTTTCTAACAGGGAGCAGTCTTATGAAGATCCTATTGAGGAGTTACTCTATGCAGTTTTTGTGGTTGCAAGTGAGAATGCAACTGTTGCCGAATCTGCTGCTACTTTACAGGCCGATCTCTCCCAACTGCAGACAGCTGCATCATTTGCATGTCAACTGGGAGGGGCTGTGAAATTGATTGATCCAGCCTCTGTTCTACAGGATTCAAATGTCCATGGATCTCAAGCTAGTGGGAGCTCTGCAAACATGTCTACTGATGGAAACAGTGTTCAACAAGATTATTCAGGGATGGAAGACAACAAGCCAGCTTTCAACACTGCTCGTGTTGCATTTATAGTCGATGCTAACATAACTTCATATCTCATGATGGGTTCTGTTTCACCAGGCTTCAAATCCCATGCTGTAACTCTATACGAAGCTGGGCAGCTGGATCATACCTGCATTGGTGATCTTTGCAAGGATTTGAGCACATTAGAGGGAGCTAAATTTGAAGGAGAACTGCAGGAATTTGCAAATCATGCATCTAGCCTCCGCTGTGTCCTGGAGTGTCTTTTATCAGGAGGAGTTTCTGCTAGCGTCAGAGAAGTGGAAGGTTGTGATGGGATGGACTTGTCATCTGTACATAGTATAGTGACCAATTCCACATCTGTTGACACCACTTTGACTGATAAACCAGAATATACAGATTCCTATTATGCTGCAGATAGTGATAATGCTTTTCTGACTGGTAAGAAGGAGGTAGCTTGCAGGGCAAACCTTTGTGCATATCAGTTCTGGCAACGTTTATTCAAGGATAAGCTTCATCTTGAACACTTGAAATGCCTTTTAGATGTTAATGGGGCGAAAGCATCTCAAACCGTGCTCCCCAAAACCGAAGAAGAATGTTTTTTTTTCACAATCTCATTCAGCCTTCTCTGCATCAAATCTCTGAAATATATGATGACAATTTGAGCTCACTACATCAATATCGGCCTAAATTTCTTGCCACCTCTGCTGGTCTACCATTATACTATGATCCTTATGAATTTAGACACACTTGTCTTCTACAATGTCAGCCTAGTGAAGAAGCCCTTGATGTTGCTGAGGCTGACAAACATGATGAAATAAGAAAATGCCTGGGCATGCCATTTGTGTCTTCTGGTGATTTTCAAACTAGACGTGTAGCTGAAAAGTTTGTTGATGTTGTTAAAGAGATTCGAGTTGAGCACATGCAAGAGTCAATTAATAGCAGGAATGGATATGTTTATGAGGAAGGTTCAGGTGTGAATGAGGAAGCATTGTTGTGTAAATTCTTTCTCAAAAGTCTGTGTACGAGGAGCACAAATTGCTTATTTTCACATTCACTGCAAGCCAAACGGCCTGCTTGCAAGTTCTTTACTTCTTTGCAGGGTTGTCGAAAGGGAGATTCTTGTTTGTTCTCTCATGATGTGAGCCCATCGGGTTTGTTATCCAGTGGGTCGGGTTTATGCACTGCAGAAGACGACAATGTTGATGCTTCAGCATTAGTTAAATTCTTTAATGGAACTGTAGATGACAGAAGTATTTTAATATTGGATGATACTTGATCTACTTTTTCAGCAAATTTTTCTCGATATTGTGATCCATCGAAGATTATATGTACAACTAGTCTGCCGGAAACCTCGGTCTTTGATCCATCATTGTCGGGTGTGAAAATCATTTGGGGCCTCCAGTACCCATGCCAATCATATATCTTCAAAGGAGATGGAGACCCTCTTCCATGGAATGAAGTCAAATGTGTGTTGTGGTTTCCGAGTTTTGGTAGTTATGGTGACGATTTAGAAGGGCAAAAGCGACTCCTGCAGATTTTCTTTGAGTATTTGGCTATCCGGATATTGGCCGACACCTTGTGCGAGGTGCATGTTGTCGTCACAATGAATAATATTAGGTTCGCGCTTCTTCAGGTGGAGAAGTTGGGCAGAGACAGCTTCTTTTTCCTCAAGGAATCATTCCCAATGATTTGGATGTACTGCAGACAGCAACAATGTTACACAAAAAAAAAAAAATGCGGCCAGTTGAACACTCTGTCAACATCTTGCGGGGTAACGAGTGGAGCTACGACAATTGTAGACGACAATGGGACCCGGGGAAATATTGAGTTGCGCGGGATTCCAATACGTTAGAATTTTATCTTCGTGACTAACCTTGAGGACAATGTTCTTTTGATGGACGGGGCAATGTTACGAGCCAAATATGCCGTTTCCCGTTTCCCCATTTTCCCGTTCCCCGTTTCCCGTCCCCGTTTATATATAATTACTTGTGTTGAATGAAAAGGCGGGAAAATCAGTTTCGTCTCTTCTCTCTCGCTCTATCTCTCTCCCGATTCTCTCTCTTGTCTGTTTCTCTCTCTCTCTCTCTCGTCTGTGGCCCTCTTCCTCGATCCCTCACCCTAATCCTCCTGTTCGGCACGCCGCTGCCTCCGCTGATCTCCCCTTCCGTTGGATTTCCTGTCATCGACGCCGGCGCCACCATGGAGATCGTATCATATACGGATATAAATGTGATGTGCGTGAGTGTATTTATACGGATGATGCATACATGTGTGTGCGCGCCCCCGTCTGGCAGTAAGAATATAGTATATATGGGTGCCTGTTGATAATGCATATAATCTATAATTATAGGTGTATATACATACAGGTAAGGGTGTATATGGGTAGAAGATGTGTGTGTGTGCGTGTGTTTGGCAGAGTTATATGTGTGTATTCATATATTATAAATTACAAGAATGAGGTTGATGTGTCATTGGTATTCGGATTGTCGTACCGATTAGGTAGTCACTTGATCTTTCGTTGCGAGTCAAATTAGAGCGGGTTTAGTCTTTGTCTCTATTAATATAGAATCCGCGCACCAGAAATTTCAAATAAGAGATCAGAGTATTAGCGAGACTTATTACCTAATTTATCCTCCGACGTTCAAATCAGAAGTCTTTCCAATAAAATAGAAAAATGTAAAGAGGATGCGAGAAAATGTAAAGATGTATTTATGTGGGGATGTGAGAGGAGGACTGGACTCCCGTTGTGCACCGATGGGGTGCGGTTTGGAGAGATGGAAAATTGGGCTCCGAAGGGTTGCATGTGACCGGTAGCTCACTAAGGTTGCACTCAGACAGTGTCTCACTAGGGACGCACTTGGTAAGTGGCTTACTAGGGGGAAAGAGAGAGAGAGTTGTATTAGGGGGAAAGGGCTTAGTTCTCTCATTGTGCTCCAAAACGTTAGGGAGTCTTGCCCCGATCCGAAAGAGCTTTAGGAGATTCGAAAAGGGCTCTCCCAAAGATACAAAAAAAGGCCCTCCTTCACTTTGTGACGGCGATGAGTATTTATAATACTTCGTGGTGAAGGCCCTTAGCGCTAAGGTTCATGATAGGTGTAGTTTCCAGGTTTGCTAACTGCTAAGACAAGGACGGGGGCCATCCTTGTCAAATGTTGCCTTGTGGTGGTGATGTGGCCGTGAGTAGTCCCCCAGCACATTTGTCAGACTTGGTAATGGTTGTGGGCGGCGCTTGCATATGCATGCTCTGACCGCTAGATGCATTTGCTCTGATCATATTATCAACTTTCTGATTGGTTTGTTCGTCTGCGTTGCGGGTTGGGCCGCTAGCGTTTGTCCTCTTGGCCCCTTGCTCCTTGGGTCTCATCTTGGTTGTTGTAGTTGTGGCTGGGCTAGATTGGTCTCCTTCTAGGGGCGTCGCTTGTTGCTTGCTGGGCCCATTGTCCATCCCTACAAGTTGGCGGTTGGGCCTGGGATTGGATCGACTTATAACATTATTGGACCCATTATTAGCCCCCCATGCCGGGTGATTGGGCTTCGCCAGTTCCTGGTATGTACAGTGATAGGACATTTCTGTGCGGACCAGCTTACATGCTCCATTCCAGGATGCTTTCCTTTTAAGGCTTTCCTCATTGGTGTCTCTCACTACTTTTTATGCAGGGTGTCATCTGCGTTGAGCCTTACTTGGAAAGATTCTAAGGCAGCCCTGAGGCTTGGCGCTGATCCCTTACTGATGATGCTATGGACGAGATCCTTTACATTAATGGCCTTTTCGACCTTTACTCTGGCTATAAATAGAGGGACCCTCTGCACTCCACTCTATGAAGCATCCTCTAATTTGTCAAGTGATGTGAGTGATCATCCAAGGAGAGGGTCCTGGGCCGCTAGGGTGGAGGATCGGTGGAAGTCTTTCGGAGCCAAAAGCTACACTCAAAACTTGTCTGGAGTCCATGTCACCGTCGTTCGAGATTGGTGGAAATCTTAGCAGGCTCGAAGCTGCAGTTGGAGCTTGCCATTATGTCCCTCCTAAGGCTATTCCCTTGCCGTGATGGGGGTGGCTTGGTCGTCGGGCCACTGCCATGCTCCTCCATGCTGGCGTCTGACGGCAAAGCCTCTAGAGGACCTTTGAGGTGGGAGCAGTCCGTTTTCGCCATCTCGGTTTTGGGGGGAGTGCTTGGTCCTTGGCTCCTTCCGTCGGAGGGTCACTTGTGGAGCTTGTTGGAGGGGGTGTTTCCGGAGTTCTGTCAGGATTAGACTGTCAACACCGCTATGGGTCGGACTTTACCCTTGGGGCTACAGTTGACCTCAGTGGAGAATCTTCTAGTGGGAGGCCTTCTACGCGAGGGATGTGGCATTTTGTCCCTCCCCTCACTTGGGAATGGCTTCCCATTCTTCTCCTACGGTGCTCGGCCCCTGGTCTGGGTGCTTCGATTGGTATGTAGAGGACGGCTGTTGGGCGTCTCAGTTGCGACTGTTTTGCTCGAGTTTGTCCTCCCAAAATCGATTTTCAGGCCGGTGCTGTCGGGTGATTGTTTCACATGCTTCATTCTTCTTTTTACGCTATGTATATCCCTTGATGTAAACTTTGTACTTTGTAAAGGAAGTTAATGAATGGAACTTTGGAATATTGTTCTTTCTTTTGTCTTTTGTCTTCTGACTTTATTGTATGATTTTTGCATAGTTGAAATGCTTGCGTGTAGTTGTGATCTACCGGTCGTCCGCCGACTTGGTGGTATAGTTCTATGGGGATCGAATGCGTAGTGGTCCACCTTGACGCTTGGTCAGGGGCGGCTGGTCGGATCGGCCTCAAAGCTACCAAGTTGGATATCGTCGATCGATTGCTTCTAGGAAATGGCGCGCCCAGGGGCGCTCCACTTGCCTGGAGGATGGAGTTGCTTGCATCCTTTGGGCTAGTGTTGCCTTTGGGGCGAGGGAGTGCCGGGTTGGCATTGTTGTTGCCGGGTTGCTTTAGAGTTAGTAGTGGGTCGGCTTCGTCCACCGAAGGCTACCCGAGAGCGAGACGGGATCTCAAGAGCTCTCAGAGGCTTTGGATCGGATTGTGTCGCTGGAGGACGTGCTTCGAGAGTGCTGGCGGCACCTTGCTGACATGTCGAACATGGGTCTGTGACTGGAGGGAGACTAAGGGATCTCATATTGGTCTTTCGGATTCCTGGAATGTTGCGGCCTCCCCCGCTGTGCGTGACCCTGACGTTCTTACATGCCATGAATGGTGGGAATATTTTCATCTTCCATCCTTTGCAGTTTGGATCTCTGTTGTCATGACGAGAGAGGCCTCGAATGCCTCGGTCTCGAGTCGGCCTTCGGCCTCTCGACCTATCGCCTAGCTGGAGGGAGCTGGCAGACCCAAGTTCAAGGCCGTGCGGGTCGAGTGCCATCATCATGTGTTGATCTTGTGGCGACGCTTTGGAAAATTGTTGCTTGTTGACTGCCCCGACCTCGATCGTGTCTAGGTTGGCTGCTGCCAGTTGGTGAGTTGAAAGTGACGCGCCTGGGAGCTGTTGATAGCGTCATGTAATCGTTGCATCAATCAAAGCACCTGAGCATATTGACTGTGGAGGCGATGCGATATTTGTCATAATGGCGTATTGACTGTGGAGGTTGTGCGGCGTCTGCCATAATGGTGCATGCAAGAGGATGCAATGTAGTGCACTGGGGTGAGGGCACGTGTCGTTGCCATTATGGCGACGCGACCTTTCAGCTCCGTGAGGGTTGGCTATATAAACACCGTTCCAATTCCTTTCTTCACTGTCCTTTCTACTCTGTGCGTGCCTTCGTTTTTTTCTCTGTGAGTATTTTCTGGGCTTCACTTTACCTTTTTTCTTGGCGCTTTCATAGATGGCTTACCATAATATTGCCGGTGTTCCCATTCTTATTGCTTCCTCGTCGGAGGTGCCGCCTCCTTCCACTTCTGTGTCTTCGACAGAGGGGCGTAGCGACGATAAACGAATGTCGGAGCAGATGGGAGCCGCCATCTCAGAGAGTACCGATGTTGGTGGCCAATCTTACTTTTGCTTTTGTATCGTGATTACGACATGTTGTAACTTCTCGAATATAGTTAGATATTATATTACCGTTGTAACATTTATATTTTTGATATTCGAGATATTTATTGCTTATTACATGTTTTTTAATTATTTTCACTTGTTGAATATTTAATTCACTATTACTTTTTATTGGTTCCAAATTGAGTTGATTATATAGCACAAGCCGACGGATCCTACTTTTTCTATATATTATTGACAGACTATATATATCTTGGAGGCTAGCTGTTATCTTTCAGTGAAAGTCAGACTATATATATTATTGACAGAAGTTGAGTGGTTTCTTTCGGGTTGCGACCCATTATCTTGGGATGCTTTTATTTTGGAATATATGTATGATATTTTAATAATTTGATAGTGGTTTAATTGAGTAATATCATAATAATGTTGAATGATAAATGATTTTTAAATTTTAATGTTTTCAGCTTGAGTGGTCTGAGATATGTTTGATGTGTAGGGCTTGGGTCGTCATACGTGGTACTGGGGAGACTCCCTTGCTCAAGAGTTTCAAACGTCCCCTTTCTCTGCCTTTGCCCTACCCCGCCAAAGACTTGCCCCGGGCTCTGTTGGAACTCGGCAAGGTGCCCTTCCTTGATTAACCTCTCAATTTCCTTTTGCAGCATTCGGTAGTCTTCGGTGTTGTGACCAGTGAACCGATAATAGCTATAATACTTCGATGGGTCTCCCACCTTTGCGTTCTTGGCGGGTTTCCGTCACTTCAAAAACTTATCGTTTTGGATCCTTATGAGGATGTCGGTCCGAGAGTCATTCAGAGGGTTTCGTCTTTGGAGTCTGGCCCCCCTACGAGCTCTTGGTGTCTTCCTCGATAGCCGGTTGGGATACCGAGCTCTGACGTGGTTCCCCTTCCTCTTCTCTTGACTTGCGGTGAAATAAGACACAAAATTGTCATTGAGCTCTTGGAACATTCTGATGGAGTCCGGCCGAAAGTGATAGAACCAAACTAGGGTGTCTCCTTGGTGCGTCATGGGGAAGCTCAGGCACATGACAGCTTCATTTAGGCCCCAGGAAGTCTAGCGGTCTCGAAAACGGTTTAAGTGGTCAATCGGGTCGAAACTCTCACTATATGGAACCACGGGCGATATTCGGGGCTCGCTGGTAAGCTCCTGAGTCCAAATCTCCATCGTGAACGGCAAGCTTCCCAAGTTTGTGGGTCTTCGTCGACATCTCCCTAGAACTCGTACGATCGTGTCTCCTCTGCTTCCTCTTTCGTCTAAGGGGGAGGACGCAACCCCCAAGACGTTGAGGGGGTTTTCGCCTTTGGACGGTTCGGAGAGGGATGTGGATCCATGTGACTACTGGCCCGCAGCCGTTAGGCGTTGCAGGTGTCTTCTCCGCGGTTTGGGGGTCGTTAGTCTTCACAGGAGTGGCGTGGATCTTGCCTTGGTCTCTGGTTTGGTGCTTTGGAAGCCGGATCAAACCTCCTTCGGAAGTGGGCCGCTCTACTCAAATCCACCTCCATGTCGAGGTGAGCGAGTTAATG
The DNA here is from genome assembly GCA_033239525.1 of Nepenthes gracilis. Taxonomy (NCBI): domain Eukaryota; kingdom Viridiplantae; phylum Streptophyta; class Magnoliopsida; order Caryophyllales; family Nepenthaceae; genus Nepenthes; species Nepenthes gracilis. The sequence continues at coordinate 26,813,837 of BSYO01000006.1, read as the reverse complement.
AGGTAGGATTTTGTGGGCCATGCTTTCCTCCGATTCCTTCCTTCGAATGCAAACATTGCATGGGAGTAGAAGGAGCCCACGGCTGTAGGCACGTCGAGGACTGGCTGCATGCCTCCCCGGCTATCCTTGGCGTCGTTGCCAAGGGAGGTGTCATTTCTAGCTGAAGTGTGCGTTGGAGTATTGGTGTTAGCCATGCTCGTTTAGTTGGTGAGTAGTGGTTAGGCTTTTAGTCATCTTTCCACAGACGGCGCCAATGACGTGTCCTTAGTATCCGGATTATTGTACGGATTAGAGAGCCACTCGATCTTCAATTGCGGATCGAATTGGAGCAGGTCCGGTTTCCGTCTCTGTTAACCTGTAACTTGTGCACCACAAATTACAAATAAAAGGTCATAGGATTGGTGGGATTCATTTGCTGGTTTATCTTTCGACGCTCAAACTAGAAATTTTTTCAATGAAATAGAAAAATGTGAAGAGGATGTGAGAGAATGTGGAGTTATATTTATGCAGGGAATGTGAGAGGAGGATAGGACTTCCATTGAGTGCCCTACGAGGGGCAGCTTAGAGAGATGGAAGATTGGGCTCTGAAAGGTTGCACGTGACCGGTGGCTCACTAGGGGTGCATTTGATAAGTGGCTTATTAGGGGTACATTTGATAAGTGGCTCAGTATGGGGGAAGAGAGAGGGAGCTGTATTAGGGGGAGAGGGCTTAGTTCTCTCCTTATGCTCCAAGAGGTTAGGGGGTCTCACCCCGGTTTGAAGGAGTTTCAGAAGGTTCAAAAAAAGGCCCCCCTTTGCTTTGTGACAGCGAGAAGAATTTATAATGCTTCGTGGTGAAGGCCCTTGGCGCCAAGGCTCATGACGGGTGTAATCTTCGAGTTTGTTGGCTGTTGGGATAAGGACAGGGGCCGTCCTTGTCAGATGTTACCTTGTGGTGGTGATGTGGCTGCGAGTGGTCCCCCAACGCATTCATTAGACTGTGGTCGCATTTGCAAGCGGCACCTACATGCGCGTGCTCTAACGGATGTGCATACTCTGATTGTGTTGTCGACTACTTGGCCGGGAGGCTTTCTAATTGGTCTATCCGTTCGCGTCGTGGGTTGGACCGCTAGCGTTTGTCCTCTTGGCCAATCGCTCCTTGGCCCTCATCTTTGTTGTTGTAGTGCTGGCTGAGCTGGATCGGTTTCCTTCCAAGGGCGTCGTTTGTTGCTCACTGGTCCCATAGTCCATCCCTGGGCATTGATGGTAGGCCTGGAATTGGATCGACCCATGATATTACTGGACCTATTAGAGGTTAAATGTATTATATTATTTCATTGGGATCCTATGGGATAAAAATTGAGATGAGTTTGATTATCATAGGTTTTGTTTAGATGTGACAAGTTAAATTTTGGCCTTAGTAATAGATTGTGTATATCAGAATAGACCGGAGGATTAGATAAGGCCCAACTAGTTAATTATTTTGGGTTCTAGATAAATTCCGATAATCTATTCTTTGTGTTCCTTAGTTTGCTTGTGGGATTTTTTCTGGTTATCTATGGTTAAGGTAAATGAGATTATATGAAATATCATGGTGTTAAGGAATATGAAACTTGTGGTATCGTGGTGTAGTATGTAATTGTTCGATATTGATTTTTATTTCTTGGAGGATTGAGGTCATTTAGAATGATGCTTATAGTCTTGCGGAATGTTATCGTGAGATATTAATGGATATATTTCAAATGGGGTGTTGGATTTGACATGTAGTGGAGATGCAGTATTCTGTATCTGTTTGAACATGGATCCCAGTCGGACCATGAGAATACGTGTATTACATATTTTGGGTTTAGCTGATGGGGTAACAAGAATGTTGTTTGTATATATTATGATCGATACTTGTACACTACAAGTAGCAAAAATATCATGAGAATATAGAATTGATTGCTTGTCAAATTTGTGTGCACTAATACCTCGTGGATTTATCCAATCATTGGAGGCAGGCCCATAGTTGTTGATTCTTAGTGACGTATAAGATTTAAAGAGATTATTATAATATTTTATATTATTAGAACCTCTATTGAGATATGTTAAATAGAACTTATACCATTGTTGGCATTCGAATTTAGTGGAATTCTGATTACATTCCATATTTTTTATTATCGTGATTTTTGGGTTGTGGAGACCACATGCTATTGAGTATCAGATAATTATTGATTTATTTCAAGTGTTAATTTATTTATATTGATATTATTATTAAAGATACTGTGTTGTATTTAGTTATTATTGATTTATTTACTTATTGAGTATTTGGTTTCATGCATTTACTAAAAAGATTCCAAGTAGAGACGATATCGGAATTAAGAGTTTGTGATGAGAAGTTTTAGAGGCTGTCTTATTAATTATAGTTTTATTTTAGACATGTTATTAGGATTGCTTTTTCTAGAGTTATTTTATGGACATTTGTTATTATCTCATTTTGAGAAAATTTATTATGGATATTTATTTACGATTTATTCATGAGTATTTATGATTTGAGTTTTTCTGTGTGATTGGTTTGGACGGGATTGGACAATTTGGATCTGAGTCGCCACAGTTAAAATCTTGACTCTTTGAAGAGATGGAATCCTGACTATTTTTTATGTGGGTCCGTTAGGGTGGAACATCCCCTTCCATTGGTTAGAGATGAACTCCAACTTTACTGGTACAGGTCACGGCAACTGATCTAAATTATAATATAGACCAAGCTGGATATCATATAGAGGCATTCTAGGGAGCACCACAAGATGGATGCATTTGTTGACCAAGTTTGTTTTGAGAACCTTGGAGAGAGTGTGGATTCTGTTGAGGTGCCCTTCATCCGTTGGAGGAGGGCAGGTGCACCTTCTTGAGACCGAGGGTCCATAGAGGCCACCAACAGATCAGGGGGCATGGGCCTCCTTACTTGAGTCATGCCAAAGATGGAGAAGCCCTTGTCGTGCCATCTAGGCCCGTTGAGGTGGTATTAGTGGAGGAGAGGCTGGTGATAGAGGTGCCCACGCGGCAGAGTAGGGGTTAAAGTTCAAACAGATAAGATACAATACTACCTTTCGGGATATGATGGCACGAGAATGTGTGATATGGGAAGCCTTGCTGAGGGAGATGGGTTGAGTGGTTTCTAAAAGACTTGTTTTGTGCCAAGTCGGTCCTACTTAAGAACAGGGTTCAGCCATGAAGATTGCATGAGTCCCAGGCTTCAGGTATGGTGAATGCGATTGTAAGACAACTACTTTTTGAAAGGAAGCATAATGATATTTCATCTGAATTTTTTTTTAGCGTGAATCCAGTATTTTAGAAATCAGCCCATTGATGGTAAAATGCTCTTGCTTTGTACTCGAGCCCGAAGCCTTATTGTGGGATTTGAAACAATTATGATAGTGATATAATGAAAAATCCTTAGCAATAATGGCATGCATATTTTCTTCCAGGATTACTTGCCTTTTGATTTGCGCATTCTGTATTATTTTCATTATGTTGAAAAGGGATGCCTTGTTAACCAATTAGGCTATCAGTCTAGATTGCGGATTCTAACTGGCCTTGATGCAATATGGCATCCTACATATAATATTGTCGGTTTGGCTTGAGGGGTCCGATCACCAGATCTTGACTTCCTTAGGGGCTGGCCTTATATGTCCGGTCAATCTACTAATCCTATTTTTAGGGTCGTGCCCATATTGTGGAACCCAACTTGCCTCGATTAGATATGCTAGCATGTATATGCAACTATCGGTTTGTCTGAAGGGTTTAGTCATCAGGTTTTTACCTGCTTAGGGGCGCCTTTCTAGGGCCGTCCCTTGACCTTTGTCGGGTTATGTTGCTTGTCCTAATTTTGGGGTCGTGATCCATTTCCCATTCGAATCTTTTATCATTTTTTTCCAGGTCCCAATTCAAATGATCGTATTAGAAGTTCATAATATTGTAATGGTTAGAATAGTAATTTAAAGAAATAATAGCACATATAGTTAGATATTATGTTTCATTTTAATATATTTTATAAAAAAAATTAGTAAGTTCAATACAAGTCTAACATAAATAGGTGAATGCTGAGACTGTAGAGGCCGAACACTAGCGGAGATAATCATTATTAATTTAAATAGTATAGTTCCGGTCAATTTATATTTATACATATGTCACAAAAACTTTATCTTTGATTTATATGTTGCAAAAATTAAGTTTTTATTTTTATTTTTATAACCAATCAAGAGGAATATCGTGGTACTGGAAATAAAAAAAAAAAAAATTGAAATTGATTGCAACGAAATGTTAGGATTCTATTTTATTGAGAACTAGCTATTTCTGTTTATGTTTTTCCTGTCACTTTGGGTCAGAAATCAAAGAGTTGCTTGAATCAATTTTATTGGAAAAGGGTGCTAATGAAGAATCAAGAGGCATTTCTAGATATATTATTCAAATGAATCAACAAAATATGCCTAACTTGGTTAAAATTGAGAAAATCACTTATTTTACATCAATGTTAAAATGATTGGTATCGGTAAGATCAGAAGTGCTATCTCTCATGCCTCCTAATCTGATGAGGAATGACCACCTGAGGAAGCGGCTGGCCTAGGGCCGAGGGAGCAGGCAAAGAGAGGAATAAGCAGAGTTATTTGTATTAAAAATTAAAGATATTTTATTGGTAATTAGCCTCAGATTAGTGTATCAAATAACATGACAAAAGCAGCCCATAATTATCAGTGAAGAGGAAGGCTTGCAAATGGATCAAAAATGTTAAAGAAAAGCTTTCACAATAACCAATAGCCAATATTAGATGACATTAGTAAAAATTTCTTTATTTACTCGAAAGCTAATAAGACCACATCTTTCTTCAAGGAAGTGTCCCTATGATATCTTAAATTTAAGGTGATGCAAATTTATTTTTTTAATTAATGAAATCACACATTTTTTTCTATCCAAAAAAGCTTTGGAAAGGAGAGTGAATAATATGAATTATTCTGCCTAACAGACTACATGGAAAAGTTTTATAATTTATTGGGAGCAGTATGTTTTGTTCGGTATGACTAATTAGTAAAAGCTATGTAATTTTTTGGGATGCGTAACAACGATTGTTGAGTTGACAAATAATTTATCAAGTATTAGCATATTATAATCGGACCATGAAGTTTCCAAATTTAAAACATTGTTTTCTAGTTTCCAATTCGGGCGAATTCATTTTTAAGAATGAAGTCAGTATATATATAGCTCCCCGAATTGATTGCACTTGTTGGCATCAGGTGGCAAATAAGTTGGGGGAAAAGGTTATGCTTTGCGGAAGGGCTGGCTAGAGCCTTGACAACATTGTTGGCCAAAAATGGGACGGCCTACCAACACAGACTTAAAGGAATTGAAAAGAAGAGAATGAAAGTAAGAATATTGATAATCGATATTTATGTGGAAAACTTTTATGAATCAAGGGAAAAATCACGAGACTTTCAGTTCGTAAAGTTACACTATGTATGAGATAGAGATTACAAAACAGGAGGCGAAAATACACACACACAGTTGGGCCTTCTTCCTCTCATCTGTTTTTCTTTCCAACTCTCACACACTCATACTTACACTCGGCTCTCTCTGTTTACAACAACTTTTCTCTATCTATGTTTCACACCCAGCCTGCTTACACACACACACACACACATATATATATATACAAGAATATACAAAGGACTTGACAGCAATTGGACCACCACGTCATCGTTCATGGTTGGTGCACGGTTCCTAAAAAGTATGTATCAGATTAGTAATAATGGCGCATGCCTGCGATCGCGAAAAATAGTTATTGTCTTGAGTTTCTAAGTTACAAATAGCAGGTCAGCCTACTCCTTTCGAGTGTGAGGTGTTACATGTTGCTTTAATGAGATGGTGTTCTGTGTTGCTTTAATGAGACGGTCGACCTTGTTGACCGTCTTCCCATTTAGACCGGTCAACGTCCCGTTGACCATCCTCTTAGTTGTTCTAAGAGTCCAAAAATGTAAGTATAAGGAACACAAGAATATATAGTGATTTTTAACGTGGAAAATCATTTTCAACCCAAAGAAAAATTGTGGGACAAATTCTAAAAAAAATTCACTATGTAAAATCGGTTACAAAAATCCCGAGATAGAATACCAGCCACCTACCTAGACAGAATAAGAAAAACAATCTCCAGAGTAAGAAAACTCTCATTTTCTTTTTTTTCTCTATTTTTCTTTCTCTTTATTCTCACTGGTGGTGCTATCTATGCAATTTGATTTTACAAGTGTGGTGGCAAATGGCGAATAACGAGAGCTCTCTTCCGCACGCTACTCCGTTCCATGTTCCACACTTTGCTTCTAAAAGTGCACTAAATGCGCTTTATATTGATGCCGGCTCAAATCCCTTTGCTCACTTTGGCGATCTTACGATTATTTATCATACTAACTTTATCATTTTCTACGTCTTTACCGTTCGTGCTTTCTGAGACGGCACATACTCTGTGGGTCAACATATTTTGTACGGATGGCGCATACTCTCTGGTCACATACCTACTTCTACAAAAGTCTACCAACTTTAAAAAGTTAATTGTTTTACAAAGTCAACTATCGATTTTGAGAAACCGTCCTTAGACATCACCTAGTGTTCTCGGCCGTCACTAGTGTCTTTGGCTATTAGCTAATGTCATCGGCCGTCACTAGTGTCTTGACCCATCGATTAACGCCCTCGGTCGGCCTCTCTGCTGGCCTCACCCCTTAGCCACATAAGTCCCAGGCGCTTTGTGATTTCCTCTTGACCGACCGACCTCTTATTGACCGGTTGGCCATCCTCCGGCCAACCTTCTTGTTGTCCGCCCGGTCAACCTCCACTACTCAAGGATCATTGTAGTAACCTCCAAATTTTACACAAACTCTTGTTAGTTCTTCCGATAACACGCCCGTTTGTTGAACTACCCATAAGGGAATGATCAAACCCAATAAAATAATCTATAAAATTTCATGATGGAACACTATCTCGTCGGTCATATGAAGGATTTTGAGATAATTTAAGGAGTATATAGATTTCTTCTCATATATTTCTATGCAAATTATGGAATTGAGATTTTTGTGAGGTTTTCTATGTGTTAGAAATATGTGGTACCATGTTATAACATGAATTTATCTTAAAATTTTGTTGTCTCATACCTGTAATAATTAGTCAGTTCTAATGAATTACGATATATATTTTATGACAACACGAAAATATAAACTATATAAAAGTTTGATATATTTAAAGGATACTGAGATGAAAATCTTACTTATGTAATATAACCAATATTAATACTAAACTTAGTGCAGAAAAATAAATCAATATAAAAAATGGCGACAAAATAAGCCTCAAGAATCAATTAGCTTTTGAAAGAATTCCATGTGTTTCTCAAACCAATCAAAATAAATCTACTAATAGAAGTCGATTTATAGATTAATTGTATATACCTATTATTTGTTTGTTGATAACTTTTTGACAAGTGACCGCTATCAAAGAACTCATGAAATCATTCCCTAGCAATGAAATCGGACATATGATGTCCTTATAAATTTTACTTCACTGTCTCAAAAATATCGACATTGTTGAAACTCTAGCATCCAAGCTAAAAATAAATTGCGGTTTGAAATAAGTATTTATTGATAGTAGAAAAAATATAGAAATGAGAAAACTTTAGCAATTTAATTTTAAATACAAAATGAGATTTTTTTTCTTTTTGTTCACACTTCGCTTGCTCTTTTTTTTTTTTTTTTTTTCATATCTGTGGATATAAACTAAGGCTTAAAATGTACAATACTGCAAAATTGCGCTTTGGTTCAAATGCATTCATGCAAAGAGCCAATATTAAACTGGTATGTGAACCTTTCATGTGTTTCTTATGCATGAAGCCATTATAAAACATGTATGTACGCTCTTCAAGTGTCCCTTATGCTTGTAGTTGTTGTAAACTATGTATATGTGTCTTTTATATACCAATTATTTGTGGAACAACTATAAAACGTGTATGCATTTTCATACGTTCATCATGCGTAGATTATTCCGAACCGTGTACATGTACCCTTCATGTATCCCTCATACGTAGAGTCACTATTTCAATGTATATGTGAGTTTTATACATCCATTTCTTTTCATTTTGCAAGAACTTATCCTGAGTCATATTTGAGTACAATTAATATAAAAAAGATTTAAATACAACTCATTTAGAATTAAAAATTACCACAAAATTAGCCAATATAATGGATTTATTAATTTTTTTCTTTGTCAATTTCATGACAAAACAATCATAGAGCTCAAATAAAATAAACTCTAACTACTATCGGATTAGAGTTTGTAACATTAGTAATATTACTTGCAAAGAGACATTTAACAACTAAAATGATGCCGATGATATGTAACATTCATCACCCAATATACCTACAAAACAAACACTATTAGAAATATATCCAATAATGTATCAAACAAATATTAGTGTAACGATAGTGAAGCATAATGTCATACGCCATTGCGAGGATAAAACAACGTAACGATTAGTATTAGAGTCGAAAGCATGAATGATGGCCTCCACCATCAAAATTGAGTATAACACTCTCCCTCAACAAATATCGCTACAACCCCTTAATACATAAAACAATAAATATTAGTATCACTAATCAAATCTCATAATTGTTTCCCTCACAATTAGACGCTCCCCTCTTTTTGACACATATTGTCAATGGGCGGTCACCTAAAAATTAGAGTCATCATAAGCTATACAAAATCACGGGGCCGTTGAAGTGTGGGAGTGTTTCGATATACGAAATTGGGGTCTATGTGATTTTCCATCGTCACGAAAAGTCGCTTTTATTATTATTGCTCATTGTTGTTAATGTTGTGCGTGATTATTAGTTCTGTTTATCACCAGAGAGTTAAATATCCCTTACGTGTATCGGATATTTAATTTATTTTTTTTGCTTCCGCTATACTTGTAACGGGGTCGAAACACGTTAGCACGAAACGTGCTTTTTCAACTCTGATTTTACAAGTGTGGTGGCAAATGACGAATAACGAGAGCTCTCTTCCGCACGCTACTCCGTTCCATGTTCCACCGCACCTGCTTCTAAAGTGCCTAGTACGCTTTATATTGACGCCAGCTCCAAATCCTATTTGCTCACCTGGCTGATCTTACAGATTATTTATCATACTAACTTTATCATTTTCTACGTCTTTACCAGTTCTCGTGCTTTCACAGACGGCACATACTCTGTAGGACAACATATTTTGTACAGAAGACGCATACTCTACAAGTCAGCTACCTACTCTACAAAGTCTACCAACTTTAAAAAGTTAATTGTTTTACAAAGTCAACTATCAGTTTTTCAGAGAAACTGTCCTTAGACATCACCTAGTGTTCTCGGCCGTCACTAGTGTCTTTGGCTATTAGCTAATGTCATCGGCCGTCACTAGTGTCTTCAGCCATCAGTTAACGCCCTCGGTCGGCCTCTCTGCCTAGCCTCACCCCAACTTAGCCACATAGGTCTGGCTACTTTGACTGATTTCCTCTTCAGCCGACCGACCTCTTATTGACCGGTTGGCCATCCTCCGGCCAACCTTCTTGTTGTCCAGCCAGTCAACCTCCACTACCTGGCAGATCAGCCCAATAGCAACACTCCAAATTTTACACAAACTCTTGTGCGTTCTTCCGATAACACGCCCATTTGTTGAACTACCCATAAGGGAATGATCAAACCCAATAAAATAATCTATAAAATTTCATGATGGAACACTATCTACGTTGGTCATATGAAGGATTTTGAGATAATTTAAGGAGTATATAGATTTCTTCTCATATATTTCTATGCAAATTATGGAATTGAGATTTTTTGTGAGGTTTTCCTATGTGTTAGAAATATGTGGTACCATGTTATAACATGAATTTATCTTAAAAATTTGTTGTCTCATACCTGAAATAATTAGTCAGTTCTAATGAATTACGATATATATTTTATGACAACACGAAAATATAAACTATATAAAAGTTTGATATATTTAAAGGATACTAAGATGAAAATCTTACTTATGTAATATAACCAATATTAATACTAAACTTAGTGCAGAAAAATAAATCAATATAAAAAATGGCAACAAAATAAGCCTCAAGAATCAATTAGCTTTTGAAAGAATTCCATGTGTTTCTCAAACCAATCAAAATAAATCTACTAATAGAAGTCGATTTATAGATTAATTGTATATGCCTATTATTTGTTTGTTGATAACTTTTGACAAGTGACCGCTATCAAAGAACTCATCGAAATCATTCCCTAGCAATGAAATCGGACATATGATGTCCTTATAAATTTTACTTCACTGTCTCAAAAATATCCGACATTGTTGAAACTCTAGCATCCAAGCTAAAAAACATAGCAATTTGAAATAAGTATTTATTGATAGTAGAAAAAGATATAGAAATGAGAAAACTTTAGCAATTTAATTTTAAATACAAAATGAGATTTTTTTTTCTTTTTGTTCACACTTCGCTTTCTTTTTTTTTTTTTTTTTTCATATCTACGGATATAAACTAAGGCTTAAAATGTACAATATGGCAAAATTGCGCTTTGGTTCAAATGCATTCATGCAAAGAGCCAATATTAAACTGGAATGTGAACCTTTCATGTGTTTCTTATGCATGAAGCCATTATAAAACATGTATGTACGCTCTTCAAGTGTCCCTTATGCTTGTAGTTGTTGTAAACTATGTATATGTGTCTTTTATATACCAATTATTTGTGGAACAACTATAAAACGTGTATGTGCATTTTTCATACGTTCATCATGCGTAGAGTTATTCTGAACCGTGTACATGTACCATTCATGTATCCCTCATACGTAGAGTCACTATTTCGAATGTATATGTGAGTTTTTTATACATCCATTTCTTTTCATTTTGCAAGAACTTATCCTGAGTCATATTTGAGTACAATTAATATGTAAAAAAAGATTTAAATACAACTCATTTAGAATTAAAAATTACCACAAAATTAGCCAATATAATGGATTTATTAATTTTTTTTCTTTGTCAATTTCATGACAAAACAATCATAGAGCTCAAATAAAAAATAAACTCTAACTACTATCGGATTAGAGTTTGTAACATTAGTAATATTACTTGCAAAGAGACATTTAACAACTAAAAATGATGCCGATGATATGTAACATTCATCACCCAATATACCTACAAAACAAACACTATTAGAAATATATCCAATAATGTATCAAACAAATATTAGTGTAACGATAGTGAAGCATAATACGCCATTGCAGGATAAAACAACGTAACGATTAGTATTAGAGTCGAAAGCATGAATGATGGCCTCCACCATCAAAATTGAGTATAACACTCTCCCTCAACAAATATCGCTACAACCCCTTAATACATAAAACAATAAATATTAGTATCACTAATCAAATCTCATAATTGTTTCCCTCACAATTAGACGCTCCCCTCTTTTGACACATATTGTCAATGGGCGGTCACCTAAAAATTAGAGTCATCATAAGACTATACAAAATCACAGGGCAGCACTTGCCTAAAGTGTCTGTCGCTCCAATCAACCCTATGCTGAAGGCGGGCTATCTGAAATTGCAGATTGGTCTAAGATGTAGAAGCCTGGTCCATCTGATGCTACATGTTGATCAACTCACCTAAAACGCAAGTCAGGAGGTGGTCTTTCGCTCCATCTGAGATGCATGCATCCCAATAGGTCCATCAGATGAGTTAGGCTGCATGCTGAAGGGACTTCCAGATGAATCACCGATAGGAGGCAGACAGTTCCTAGAAAGAGAGATGTGGGAAGATGTGTGTCAACATCTAGCTCAATATGTGCACCGCGATGGGTGGCTAACTTTAGTCGCCTGTGAGAGGCTGTGGAAGATGAAAGTTGGAGCTTCAGGGAGCATATGTCTCAGTGCCAAACTCAAATCACCGATTTTGAGTTTATTGATCGATCGATGACCCCTTCTTTCTCCTGTAGAAGGAGAGGGAATATATAGGCTCTAGGGAGTGGAGTTTTGGGCGCGAGAATTCTTTTTGTAGAGATTCGCCAGCCGTTGACTTGTTAGTGTCGGTCGGCGGTGTCAGTTGTTACCTTATGGAGGTGAGGAGACCATCGTGCATGGATGGCTACGTTTAGTCGTCCTTTTGCAAGGAGATTGGCTGGTCAACTATAGGGAACAACGTAAACCGTGGCTTGCAGGGTTGATACCTTTCTCATTGACTCTCCTTGCTGCCTTGAATCTGCCGTCTACAGCAGCATTAATGAGTTGCAGGGAGCGCTGATTGGTTGGGGGCATTGGGCTGCCACGCAGGCTACTTGGAGTCCTGGGCCAATAAAAGATTATTGATATATATTTGCAGACTTAGTCTTTTATTTGCAGTACCAACCCAAAGCAAATAAAACTTAAACTTTCGAACGAAATCATTACCAAACTAATTTATATATTAGTTGATAAACGTGTGTATTTATAGTTATTTACTTAGTCTACTAATGATCTTATAATTGAGCTTGTTCGGGATTTTCATAAGCAATTTAACGTACATGTTCATGAGCCCAAATGACTAAGTCTGGGTCATATTTAGTTTGTTTCCTTTTATAATTTTTTCTTTGGTTATAAGATATATATTATTCGATGCTTTATGCTTTTTGTGATAGATTTCAAAATTAAATTTCGTGCCTATGTTTTTATCATCAAATAGTCTCGAATGACCTTTATCAATTCAAATTTCTAAGCTACATTTTATACATAATTTTGTTTATTTGCAGCATTTGTTATCCACAAAAGTAAAAATGTAAGCAAATAAATATTTCTTCGTACCCAGATGAGCAAACAAAACGGAAGAACAAGCGAAAAACGATAAAGCCCAGCCGGAGTGATGGACAAGTAAACCTGGTGAAGAACTGAAGACTTGGAGTAATAAGGGTTCTGGAGAAGGCGGCCGTTGAAATCAACCGATAGAAAGGGTTGAGGTCTTGCTTGGTTATGGGGGCAAGCAGCGACCCGAACCCAGAGGTTTCCGATGAGCAGCAGAGACGCTCAGAGATATACACCTACGAAGCGCCGTGGCACATCTACGCCATGAACTGGAGCGTCCGCCGCGACAAAAAGTACCGCCTCGCCATCGCCAGCCTGCTCGAGCAGTACCAGAACCGCATAGAGGTCGTCCAGCTCGACGACTCCACCGGCGATATCCGCTCGGAGCCCAACCTCTCGTTCGACCACCCTTACCCTCCCACCAAGGCCATCTTCATCCCCGACAAGGAATGCCAGAGGCCAGACCTCCTGGCCACCTCGTCCGACTTCCTCCGCGTCTGGCGCATTTCCGACGACAGCCACGGCGTCGAGCTCAAGTCCCTCCTCAACGGAAACTGCAACAGCGAGTACTGCGGCCCTCTCACCTCGTTTGATTGGAACGAGGCCGAGCCCAAGCGCATCGCCACGTCCTCTATCGACACCACCTGCACGATCTGGGATATTGAGAGGGAGGCTGTCGACACGCAGCTTATTGCTCACGATAAGGAGGTTTACGACATCGCTTGGGGAGGTGTCGGAGTTTTCGCCTCCGTCTCCGCCGACGGATCTGTTAGGGTTTTCGATCTCCGAGATAAGGAGCATTCTACCATTATCTATGAGAGCTCCGAGCCCGATACGCCTCTGGTGCGGCTGGGCTGGAATAAGCAGGATCCTAGGTGAAAACAAAGTATTTTTATTTTCCACAAAGATTGTGAAATTATCGTGCCAAGTATCTGTAATTTGTGTGAATTTTGCTATGATATTTTGCTGGAATGCAGAACTAAATATTTACATTGAACATGTCTCAATTCAGTGAGATATTGAAGTATGCGATCATTGTATTTATTGGCTGAAACCATGGTTTTTTTTTTTTTTGTTTCATTTTTCAGGTTGCGATAATATTTTGAATTTTCGATTTGATCGTTAGGTATATGGCAACAATCATCACGGATAGAGCCAAGGCGGTGGTGCTAGACATCCGTTTCCCAACCCTACCGGTGGTGGAGTTGCAGAGGCACCAGGCCAGCGTGAATGCTATTGCCTGGGCGCCGCATAGTTCTTGCCACATTTGCACTGCCGGCGACGATATGCAGGCTCTTATTTGGGATTTGTCATCCATTGGTCAGCCCATTGAGGGTGGGTTGGATCCCATCCTTGCTTACACTGCCGGAGCAGAGATTGAGCAGCTGCAGTGGTCCTCCTCCCAACCTGATTGGGTTGCAATTGCTTTCTCGAACAAGCTACAGATATTGCGGGTGTGACCCTCCCCCGTATATATGGTATTTATTTATATCATGCCTGGCAGGTATTCAGCAGTGTTCTTTGTACAATGTCTTTGTGGATTGCCTAATCCAGGTGTATTGTTAGCATGTGTTTGATTGAATTGTGAAATGGAAATTGTGGCATGCCTCTTTGAAGAAGGAAGGGAAAGAACCATGTTTTGCTGCTGAACTCTTTGCTTTACTTCGGCCAGATTTCTGTAGTTGCAATGGTGGCAAATGTTGCTACTTGTATGTGCACCGTGCTCTGTTGTGTTGCTTTATTCGTATTGTTTTTACCGGTGAAGTTTGGGTCATAAGAGATTATATGAGTTTCCCAAATATAGGCCATTGGTTACTGGAGTATTTGGATCTGTGATTTCATAGCTGATAAGCTGCCTCACTTGTAAGTGCAGATCACCGCCATGCACTTACAATTGGAAAGTGCACAGGGGGGGGGGGCTGTGCACAGGGCAACACAGACAGGTCCTAGCCCAAGGCTACTCAACTTTTGATTAGGGAAAGGAAAATGTATAAAATTGGTAATTAGGAGAGTGTAGCTGTAATGATTTCCGAAATAAAAATATATACTTGAGTTAAATGTCGGTGCAAGAAGCATCAGGGTCTTGCGTTTTAATTCCAGTTTACCGTATTTGAGAAGGTGTGAAAGTTTCATGTTGTGATTTTATTGCCTTCTAAGTCGAGGTCCTGGTTTGGAGATTTAGGTTCTTTTGGTTAAATTGTGGAATTGAACAATGTGGAGTGGTATTGGAGGCTAAAATTTTGCCCCGTCCAGTACAAAATTACGATGCTATGTGATGTAATCCATGGTATTTCTTCCTCTAACATTGCCCAGTCAAAATGGTTTTCCCAATATGCTACCAAATCCCTGTTGCCGTTAGATTTCCTTGTGTTACACACGAAGTGGATATTCCTCTATCTCATCCCATAACTGCCTTATCTCCCATTTCAGCATCACATTTGCACCCACCCAAGACCTTCAAATGGATTTGGCAGCTCCTTGGTGCAAAGCGAATATAAGTTATACCTCACTTGTCTCCATTGGTTGGTGCTATATTCTATTTGCTTGAGAGCTGGGCTCATATAATTTTTGTTTTTATTTTTACACTTTTGGCCACTCCGTCTCTGGATTTAGAGTCGTGATGCAACATATTGAGGCGTATGAACCTTTTCTCTCTCTTTTTTCCTCGTTGTTCTTGATGTTCGCTATCTCTATACATTGGATTCAGGCTGTGCTTAAACCAGATTTTTTCCCATTATGCAGATTGAGTGCCATTTTTTTCTAATTCACTGCAGCCCCCTTTGTTGTGTTGTGCAATGTTCCGCATTCAAATAATAATGACTTAATATTCTGAGGTATCTGCAATCCTTTGGGATGCCAGTTTTATGTTTTGCAAGCTTGCCTAGTAACGATGGAGTTGCCATGACGTCAACAAACTCAGTAAAACTATTTCAATTGTGCTCCTCTCTCTGTGGCAAGCTAGCTAACACATCTCCTGCATCATGTGCCTTGCCGCGTAACACACCTAGCATTTTATTGGATTAGTAGACAAACAGCCTAGCTTACGGAAACGCTTGGTGCACACAAATGTTGCTTGAAGGCAAAATAAATAGAACAGAAAAATAAATAAATAAAATAGTAAATAAACCATTTAATCTCAGTACCTGTGGTTTACGTGTACCATTAAAAGGTAAAAATAGGACAGAAATCTCCCTGCATGGCTGTGCAACATATGCAATGGGGCGGAAAAAAAAAAACAATTTACAAAGATATGGAAGCGTCATGGCAAGATCAAGAATATTGGCTTGCCTAGAACAACCAGTGTCTCCGCCTCGGTTTCTGCTGAATAGGAGCATCTGCAGCATAGACAGCAAAACTCTCAGATGATCACTATTTTCTGTTTTATGGACAATTTCTTAAAGCTTAAATTAGTATCAGTTACAAGGGAGGAAACCTCGGATTTCGTACAGTGAATTGTAATGCACCTCTGACCAGAAGCTTAACCAAAGCTCTGCATGATGAGAAAGAGAGAAAGATCAGATGCTGTACCATGGAGGTGAGGTGCGTATTCACACAATCGTACAGAAGGGTCATGTTCCACATATGGCAGATCATGACAATCCGGTCAAAAGATGCCTCAAAACAACTCCTATGCCGTTACTCGGAAAAATTCCCACAAGTGTGCGTTACAATTAAAAAAAAAATTGTAGTATGCAGTAAAAAAAACTGAGTAATACAGGGTATTATTTCCTTGATAAAGTAATTACAACTAAAAGAATTGACATCCTCGGGACCTCAGGAATTCAAGAAAACAATGGGACCAAAGCTTAACTGATAGCTCTTCAATTTACTTATTCAGAAACTGAAAATCGGCTGCAGAATGGGCGCAGCCCTCTCCTAAATCCTTTCTAGGATATGATCAGGGACTCCTGAAATGATACTACATCACTTTACTGCTAAATCACCCAGTAAGTAAATATCATGAAAATCACCCAACGCCCTTCAGCTCGATTCATACTTCATTGACTTGCTTTATTTTACAGGATTATTTTCACTTTTTTTTTCTTTTTTTAACTTTTGCATGTCTAACTAGTAAAATATGTTCTGACTTTATAGAGTCAACGGACATGAATTTCACAGCAAAAAGGATTTTGGCACCATGAGGATCCTACAATTTACACCTCAATAATATTTGTTATCCCATATCAAGCCTCTAAATATAATTGTTAATGCATGAAGACAGAAGTCAAAATTGGACCCATATTTTGCTCTAAGCAAAAGCTTGTTGGTTTCACATCGAGAAGAATGCATTGCCACATGGCCTTGATCAATTAAGAGGACTGTTAAGCTTAGCATAGGAAAAGAAAATGTTGGGTTAGCAATGATGGCTAAAAGATGATGAGAGGACATCAACATAGTCGAGAAAAAGCAATCTTATCCCAACTTCATTTCAATTCAAACATTGAATAAAATCCTAAATGTATGAAGCGTAATGATTAGAATAAAACATGAAAACACCCAGAGCAATTGGACTTGTACATGATAATTTTCAAGCACCTGTTGTGATTTGACATGACAGCAAGTTTGCTCAATATGAAAAAACCATCTCTCCAATGTAGATGTATGGATGTGTAAACCTTTTTCAAACCTGAGAATATGAGAATCTTATGCATTGGGATGCTTTCTTATTGTGATTTCCCGTATCAATATGGACAAGGGAAGTGACATGAGGGCTACACTGAAGAGTATTACTAAAGACATAGCATTGAGGTGATCTTTCTACATCTCATGAGATGATGTTAATAAGTGCAATCCAAGGCAGGAGAAATAAAAATAGTATGATTGCATGCTTCACTATTTGTGCTTTGGATGCCATATTACTTGATAGGGAATACTGAATACCTATGTAACCATATACTATGATGACTTGCAAATTTCTATAAATTTTTTAAGCTTCATTGTAGAGTTTGTAAACACAGCTTACTCCAACTGAGCGATTCTCATTGTACAGAATGGCAATGGAGGTTGGATGTCATTCCCTTTCATTTCTGGATAACATTGACAAAAAGGAATTCGAGGGCTTGTGATAGTTTGGCATCTGCTGTGACTAAGTTTAAAGAGAAGTGACGACAAATTCTTTACTTTGGTAGTCTGAATGTCTTTAAGAGAATCCAACATCAACAAACTTAAAATGTTAACATGAAGGGGTCCAAAACTGCATTTATAAGCCAGTCAAATAGTGATATAGCACTACAATATAAAGAACATTCTATCAGAAAGATATTAAAGAACAAGATGAATGATAGTGATTATATAACTAACAGAAGTGTATGATAGTAATTGCATCATTTTACCTCGTTTTGGTTCCTGGTACAGCGGCATAATTTCTATAAAACATGTATCCCTAAATGAAGTCAGAAGACAAATCTTGGCAGCAAACTGCACATTCAAAAGCAGCTGTCATATATGTAATCTGATGGTAAGATAGTTAAGACCCTAATGACCAAAAAACAAGATAACTGAAGCCAATAAATGGCATCAAGGAATTTTCTGTCACCGAGAAGGAAAAAGTGGTGTCAAAATATATTCAAATCCATTTGTAAAACAGGCACTTGCATGTTTAGTGGATTCAGTCATTCTTTAGCACCTTTGCAGTCATGTTTAGTAGATTCATTCATTCTTTAGCACCTTCGCGGTTATTCATGTCACTCATGCTTCCTTCCACTCAAGGATGTGCCTTTCCTCATTACATCTTGCTCCGATTACATATGCTCCCAAGTTTTATTCTTTGGTACAACCATCAAGGGCACATTAATAAGTTAGCAGAATGTTTTTCATGGCTCTGAAAAATTGCATGTAACAGAAGCCTTGCTTTCTAATTACATTGTAAACATCTTCAGGCAACATGATGCTAGGGAAAGAATATTGCCTATTTTTTATTTCAAAAGTTTTATATAACTTCTTGAGGACTATCTTATTTGTCATCATCCCTGTGAGTCTTAAACAGGCATTTTTGAGCAGGCATTTTGTGTCCTATCTTTTATGTCCGCATGCCTCTGAAGACTTCAAAAGTCTCTTTCGTGTCCATGGGAAATAAGCACTGCCATGTATTGTGGTTGTTCATAGGATTTTCCATTGTCATCTTGCAGTCACAAGACTTGAATTGACCAGCCAGGAATATATGCACAAATATAGAATCAAAAACCTCTGAAGCATGGCTAGACATAAGAACTCCCATTTCCTTGAGCCAAGGTCCTCATCTAGGCACTAGTCTAATAAGAGAATGGAAGTTGGATACAAGAATAGTTAACTAATATAATAACTGTTGGAATACTGATGAATAGTTACAAACATATCAACAAGTCATTTTACAGAATTGCTGATCCACATAATGTTAAAGCTGACAGATTATCCTGTTGCATTTCCACTATAGACATAACTTGCCAATCTCAATGTCTCACAGCTATTCGATCGGCAATAGTCCTACATCCTTTTCCAAAAATCTATTCCAATTTGGCAAGGTCATCCATATGTCATAACTCATAACTTATCTCAGTATGTTACTGTAGGTTACGTTCCTAATCTTTGCCACTCTATTCCAACATTACCTTTTTCCTTGGATAGTTGGAACAACCTGAGTTCTCCTTGGTGCATCAACCTACCACGCCAAGCAACATTGCCATCTAATGCTTAATTGTGAGACCTCTATACTTTGTGCATGCAAGCTAATAAGCATCGTGTCTACATTTTTAAATTGAGAATAATGCAGCTAAATGCCACTAGTAGTAGAAAATGGCAACATTAACAGGAGGTAAGATTTTTCACGGGAAAGAAAAAAGTGCATAATATGATGTTTGCAGTCTTTAAAGTGTTTCATACAACTGAATTTAGGAGGTTTAGGTTGAACCAAAACCGAGGGGAAAGAAAAAACAATCAATCAATGTGCTTTGCTCTTCAAGTGGTATTTGGTTGCTGCAATGATTACCCAAGACAATGGCCATTAGCCAGAAGATAGCTCAACTCAAACTAGTCACTGATGGCCAGAGAGAGAGAGACATCATATATGGGACATATTTCAAATCTTATAATAGAAATCGCTCTCCTCCGATATATGGCAACCTATCCTTGTCCTTCTGATGTGTATACTCACTGTTTATTATACATTTTTGAACATTTTGCTGTCTGTGATTTGATTATGAAACATGAAACTAAACCACAGAACAATGTTGACAGAGTTTACGATTTCCTGAATGACAGTGACAACAGAAGAGAGGACCCTGAGTAATACTTCTATTAATGTATAAAAGATACATGGACAGAAAGTAACCAACCTTATCTGCTGCTGCCTGTAAGGTAATATGATCTCCCCATTCACCAGACCTGTGTCATGCATGATATTAGAGGCTGGAAGGTCAAGTTGTTTTTCTCCACCATAATGTGACAAAGATGATCAACTACAAGACATGCATCCATTGAGGATGAAAAATACCAAAACAATGCCCTAGAACAAAATAACATACTTTGCCATTTTCTTGTAGTAATGTTTGTACTTCATTGGGACATAGCCTTCATATAAGGAGCGATTATCTTTGAGCTGTTCAAGAGAAGTTTAAAAAGATGAACAAACTTGTATCAACTGCAAGTTGTGAATCTAATCCAGTGAAGAGATCGCTATTGAATCCTGAAATTTTTGGTTCCTTCATTCTCTTGTTCCCTCCTCCCTCCTTTCTTATTTTTTGGGAAGAGAGCATAGAGGTGAAAAACAATACTTGCTAATTGCAAGAATCTCAAGACAAGTAATGCTTCTAATCAATATTTATTACTAGTACTCTATTTAAGTATTTTCTTGGTAACATAGTATTCTTTTTATGACAACCAAATAACTTACACCTCAATCTTTCAGCATACATAAGGTATCATGGGCTGCATTCTTGTGGCAACTGAATGGTAGTTTCAAATGATCTACTGTCCAGTCAGAGAGAGAGAAAGAGAAAGACAAAGCAAGAAAAAGAAGATGATATTCCATTCAATTGCATGGATTATTTTCTTAAGAAGATCATTAGCCTTGAAATTTGGGTAGTACAGAACCAATTACATGATTTCTCTACTTGTTGCATGTACCTGTTTCACAACTTCTTTACGCACATGCTTGTGATGCTCTGGTGATTTATACATCTGGTCTGAGAGAGCACGAAACTGCAGGTTAACAGACAGAACTTAGTAAATGTCTTATACCTGTACCACAGTGTAAGTCCAAGTTCAACTTCAGCGTACCTGACAATTTCCATCACCAGAAACCTTAACTTCATACAGACCATAAACATGTAACCTGAAAGGCAGCAATAATTCCATATTGCCTGAGATAAAAAATGGTATTAACTATGAATAACCTCCTAGTCATTATTTTCTAGTATACAGAAACCATTTCATTACTACTGGCTTCCAAATTAAAACACAGATGTGAAGAGAGCAAATAATGCCAGAGAACAGGAATGCAGTTGTTGCAGACTCCAACCAAGACCTAGGGATGAGAATGGACAAATTTCCATCGAAACAACAACAGGAGGAAAGCTGTAAGACATCAGGGTGTCTATATGGGTCTTCTTTTTTCCACTTGGCATAATCCATAACAATAAATTCTTGAAGATAAAGGTTAATGGAGACTCCAACCCACCCTGCAGTAACCCATTATTCGTCGTATCCTTTTAAATTTGAGTTGCAAAGGGACATTGCATGACCAAGTATGAGACAAACCTCTGGAGAAGTCGTTGATGGTCTAAATTGGCATCGCTTACGTTTGGGATGTGGGAATTTATCCTTGGGATCAGCTGCAAAGTTTCAAAAAGTCATAAAATAAATTTTTTTCAGTAGGAGAATTTATTCCATAAAGTTTCAAGACATTAAGGGTGTGTTACCCAATTACAAACAAATGTTTCCTCACAAAAAGGAAATGAAGCTGAATCCAAACTCCAAAATAACCAAACCTAATGTACAATCAACTTCCTCACAAAGGAAAACCAAAATACCAACCCACAAAATCTATACCAAACAATGTAAATTTTAGATATAATTTCTTGCACCAATAGAAGCCCTTTGATATACAAACATGACTAAGATACAGCATCAAACAACAACAAATGCACTATCACGAGAACTATAAGATGCTTCCTAAACTGTCACAAGACAATGGATATTATAAGAAAACTGCATATATTATCACTTGAAGTATATGTGTAATCAAAAAGTGTTGAGTATAGGTTTTTGCAGAAAGAATTACTTTACACTATGATGATAAATGACAAGGTTTGCAAAACCTTACACAAGAACTAACTTTTGCTTCCCACATAACTTAAGAAGAGAGTATTTACAAAGCATTGAATGTGTAAAGACTGACATTGTATCCTCCAAAAGAACTCAAACTTTTCTCTTCCTTCTATTTTGGGTTCTCAGGCACAGGTTTGCCTCTTTATTTTGTCCTACCGTGGACAGCTAACAGCTACAGCTTTGCCAAACCAGCCATTCTCTTCCTTCCATTAGCTCCAAAACATCATGCATATTTTATAACTGGTAGATATGCATCTACATCATATTAAATAAACCGCAAGAATGGAAAAGAAGTTTCCTTAATTAGCCAGTCTAGTGCAAAGAAAACTTCAACCATCTAAGAGAAGGTTCATCACCCTAAAAACAATGTTATTAATGTCACAACACATTTATTGCTGCCACACAATCTTCTTAAAGGTGCATGAATTCACTCAACAACAAGTGCATAATATTGCTAGCGGTATATTGCGATTATGAACAACAAGACCAACAAGACCGTGACCATGTTGATTTTTTTATTCATGATTGTAATTTAAGCTAATATTTAATATATTGTGTTATTGGTCGATATTTTTCTTAGATCTCCATTTGCCCCCCAAAAAAATTGTGTTCCCTGAATTTTATACCGATAAATATCACCTGATAAGACTAATATCAATATGATTGTGAATGGTATCGACATTTTCATCAATAATATGGATGACTAAAGATTATCAAATTTTAGTTATAAGTCACTTTGATGTGCTCACGAGGAAAAAGAAATTCATTTGCTAAGTCTAATACCAATACATATCACTTTATATGGCCGATACAAATACAGCTATGACCGATACATATTGATACCAACATTTTCATGCATGCTGGGACCATAATGAAGCTGCTCTTTTACAGTTGCAGGAGCTGTTAGTTCTCCCGCAGGTGGCTGTGTCAATTCCTCATCACAGGTTGGGGTGAGGTAGGTTTTAAAACAAGAAAGACATTTTCGTCATTATTCTTCTATCAGTGAGAAAGGAGACTGCTGTTTTCCTTGAGGAAATTGTCTGCTAACCAGATGCTTTAACCAAGTCTCCATTTATCCAGTTGTACACTAGTGATTTGGGACTAAACTCAATACTGGACAGAACAAAACCTTGTCTGCTAAGCTTTTCCTCTCCCTCTTATCTTTTTGTAGTTCTCTACAGCTGAAAATACTAGAATGCCTTCATTGTCTGTTGTATTTTTATAGCATCTCAACGTTGGAGAATGGAGTAATTTGCACAGAAGACAATGAATTTATTTTACTTTCTACCTTATGGAAAGCATGTGATATGATTCACAATGACATACGAGATAGTCTCAACTAACGTCAGGTGCATGTAGTAAATATGAAGGCAGAGTAAGTGAAAGGAAAAACTGATATTGAACTACAGACGAAAAAAAAAAACACCTATTACCCTAAGCAAAAACTGTTACCCTATAAACATTTGCAATCATCTCGGATGGTTTTTCTATTTTTCTTGGATAGTTTGGATAGATAACTGATTGGGGGATCAACATCTTCACTAGCCACTTAAAGGGCCATACAGTTTTTAGGACTTCAAACACAGCCTGCTATGCATATGGCATATACAGACTTCAATCAAAATGGTACAAGCCATTTCATTGTTGTTAGCAATAACCGGCATAGGCATGTTTCTTACACTTTTGCAAATGGCTTCCCAGTCCCACACTTGAAAGAGAAAAAAGTATGGCAGCAGCCTCACCAATTCTTATCATCTCTTCCATATTTAAATTCAGAGATGTAAACATTCTCTCATGAAAATGCTTTTTTGTTCAACTTTATAATACCTGACACACAGCAGTGATTAATAGATTTTAATGGATGAAAAAAACCAGACTAGTGTCATTCTACATAAAATAGCTGAACTGACCAATCCTCACTAAGCATGAATAAGATAAAGTGATATATGTTGTTAAACTATTTAATTGAATAAGGATCTGAGAGAAACTGCCCAGGTGTCCTACCAGCTCAGAAATGAAACATAATGATC
Organism: Nepenthes gracilis; assembly: GCA_033239525.1. Taxonomy (NCBI): domain Eukaryota; kingdom Viridiplantae; phylum Streptophyta; class Magnoliopsida; order Caryophyllales; family Nepenthaceae; genus Nepenthes; species Nepenthes gracilis. The sequence continues at coordinate 26,789,670 of BSYO01000006.1, read as the reverse complement.
GGACTCTGGAACTCCAAATAAGCAAATAGGAAACCTAAATTGTTAAGAAAGTATCATCTTACAGGAACAGGTGCGAGGTTGGAGAGGCGGCGAGCAACTGCACCATCTAACTTAGCATATTCTTCCGACAACGCAATAGCAATCATTCTATCATCCTGAACATCCAGCTGACTGCTTAAAGAAGTTGAGCTAGAACATTCACCTGAGCTCTGGGTTTCAATACTCATCATGGCAAGAACTGAAAGCTTCTTCAAATGCTAAATTCTACAAAATGAGGAAAAAAGACGACCTGCAATTATTAAAAGCCTAACTGAGTACTATAATTTAATATACATGAACTTGCTATGGTAATCTACCCACTTTGGATACAGTAATTAAGGATCTGATGTGAGACAGAAAGATTTAATTGATAGAACATATGGTGACAATTATCTCCAAGAACAATTATGGGGAGCACTATGATGTAATTTATTTTCACAAATGTGTCAATTGGAAAATTTAGGCTCAAAACTTAATATGGTTTAATGGCCATGAACAAAATTACACTTGGAACTTCCTAAGCTGAGATAGAACCCATCCAAGCAACTTAAAAGTAACACCAAGGAAAACATATGTAATCAGGCCTTGACTACAGCAATATCTGACATCACGGCTTTGGAGAATGCAATTTGTTAAGTATCAATTTCACCCATCCCCACCTTCTTGATCCCACCCCAACCCAATCGCCCAGCCCAAAAAACAAAAGAAAAGAAAAAGTTCCTAGATTACTAATAAACAATATATGGACATTAACTAACCAAAATGTTAACATTTATACGATTGACCCTTTTAGCAACAAGAGAAAGAATGGTAAGACAGAAATGTCCAAAACTACCAATGTGCTAGCTCATCCAATATGTTGTTGGATGGCCAAACACCATCCAAGTTGTTGTGATAGTCCCAACACATGGCGGATCTAATTAGATTAGATGAGACAGAACCTCATCAACGCTGTGAAGAATTTTTGGAATGGTATGTCCCTTTCCTTCCAATCACATTTTTATACATTGAAGTAAGGAATCATCAAAGTTCAACACCATTATGAAACCGAGGTTATATTCAAAGCTGACCTGTTAGTGACAAGCAGGTCAGGAAGGTATCCTAACGTTAGGTGCCTTTTATTGTTCACAGCTTCTGAAGAACTTTAAAAAGACAATCAAATGTCATTTAGGAGTCTTGGGATCTAAAGCTCCATCCAAAGTCTGTTTTTCCGCTAGCACAGTGACTTGTGGGAAATAAAAAAATAATACTAATCAGAGAATAAATATGACCTCATGAAGAGCTATAAGAATAGCTTGATCTCCTCGGTCACATTGTTTTCTTCTAGCCTATGCCAAATATTCTTTTTTTATCTTGGGAATCTAGTGGATGCTTATGCTGAAGGATGACTTGCAGTAATGGATTAAAAGTTTTGGAAGACAATTGGAAATGAGTTTGGGAAATGGCCCCATCGACTCTATTGTGGACTTTGAATGAAATAAAAAGGGATGGGTATTTTTCATGAAAAAAAGATGACAATTCAGAAACTCATATTGCTCCTTCCAGGCCATTTACAAGTGGAGACTAGCTTTTAGAGACAGAAAATCTTCTTTCTTTGGCTTTTGAAAAAAGATAAAAAGCATACCCTTGAAAAGTAGATGCAGCATCCAAATATAACTAGATCTGGGTGGGGTCAAAACTCACAAGCAATGACTCCATCGATGATCTTAAAAGGAGTTATTTGTCACTGGTCATAAAAAAAATCAAAGAATGATTCTTGTTCTCAGATAATAGGACTAATGGAGAAAATTTACACGTTGATATTTCAGTGAATACTATCTAATGGACTGTGGAAGGAAATCAATCAGTGTTTGACAGAAAACAAGAAAATTTTAAATTTTCACAAGTAACCTTCAGCTTTGTGTGCCCAGTTTTATTCACAATATTCCCAAAACAGCTGCTCCGTTCGTCGCTTAGATTTTCGTTCCAATGTGATACCATCGATTCAACTAGTAAGCCTTACTTCTACTCATAAGAACATAAGAAGGGTGGCTTGGACTCCCATATTTTAAGATTTTGAAAGGATCAAATGTATTAAATCTAAACCTTGCATCGCATATACGATTTTTCCATGGTTTAATCCTACTATCCGAATCGGGGTCATAATGTAGAAACCCTACTGTTTCTCACCCTTGCATGAATATGTAGAACGGAATTAGACGAAGAAAACAAATTCACTCCAGGATTAAAATAATCCAATCCTCTGTCTTTCATAGTAAAGCAAATACAACTACAAACAAGATAGGGAAGATATTAGGATATGTTGAATTGAAATTAGAGGAAGCTACATTTAATTACAAATGCGGATGCAATTTATGTGAAAAATGGATTAATACGAATCCAAGAAAAGGGAAGGGAGTTGCAACTGAAATTTACCGGAGGGATTTACTTCTTCCTCTTGTCGTTCTATGAACTTGAAGAGAGACGACAGGATGGAGGCGAAGAGCGGATCGAATGTCGATCGAATCTCCTCAGCTACAGGAAACAGCGTTGCGGTGGTTGGTTGATTGAAATTTGGATGACGAGATTTCTTTCTGTTTCGGTTTGTAAGCAACCGAAGCGCGTCGGGAAACAAGAAAGAGTCCTTCGGCCGCGTAGGCAAGTAGGTAACCAAACCATTTAAAAATCTTCCAACCCAAACTTACACCAAACAACTATTGATACGTGCAGATTCTTATAATTGATATTAAATTTGATTATAGTTTGATTTTGACCTGAATTTGGCTGTTTCAGAGGGCACAGGAGCTTTAATTAATCCCATAAAAATCAAATCATAGGCATATAAAAATATCTTTTTTATTTTGACATTAATGATAAAAATAACTTTAAAATATTTTTTATGCATTTCTTTCTCTCGCCGTCGGCCCATTCCCATCCCGAAGTGTAGACGTTAACGTTTTTCACTCTCGTGCATAATTATTTGATATTTAGGTATACCCTTTTTAACTTAGCAGATTTTTCTTTTTAACTTTACGAGACAGATCTGCTGTTATTATGAATATTTCACAAAATATAAATTTTACAATAAATGTCGAGATTAATCATTTACAAACATGTTAGGAAAATAATGCAGATTTATTTTCTTTTTCAATTTCCCTTTGCTTTTTTTTTTTTCCTCTGTCTCCCTTTTTCTCAAGTCTATGTCTTCGTCCATGCATTTTATCCAATATGAGGCTTCAAAATGAGATCTTCGTACATGATTTTATTGAGAATTCAATAAAAATATGCACAATTAGCTTAGTAGAATAAACCTAAATTTTTCGTCACACTTTAACCATCAAACACGTAAATCCATAACATAATATTGTACAACTATTTTCAACATGAAAGATTATTCCAAACCAAGAGAAAAATTATAGAATAAACTATCTTCATCTTCTCATTTTTCCTTCTTTTCTTTCTTCAACAGTGTTTTTTTGTATTAAAATCACTTTCAAAACCATTGTATTACCCATGCCACTCACACGACTTTCCACTCTTGGGCTTCTCACTTGTGATACACTTCTGTGCCAACTCTAAAGTTGCAAGAAAAGTGACTTTATAGTAGTCTTATTGTACATGAATTTCTCACGTATTTGAAACATCTAACAAGCTAATAACTTTTTAAAAAGTACTGTGCTCGAGACATAACTTAATTATGTAATTAGTAAAATATCTTATATCTTGTCACTCCTCATTCTTCGTCCTCTTTTGTTTGTCCTCAAACCTCTATAGTATTTTTATCGTTTTTTCTTGGGTCAAAATATTTTTCACATTTTCTTACTAAAAAATAAAACTATTTTGTCAATTAAATTATTTAGTGTGAAATGGTAAGTTTTTCAATGTTGACGTCATCAAATAATAGTTTCCATAGCCTGAAAAAACTTACATTTTTGATACTATTTATTGGAATATTGACCAAAACATCATAGCTAGTGTAGCAGACAAACTTGAGTCTTGTGTTACAAGTTAACCACCAAATACTTGACCATAAGAAACACAATATTAAATAATAATTTTTAATGTAAAAATTTTTTCCAAAATAATAAAAAATTATATGACAAATCTTGAATAAATCCACTATAAAAATAGTGTCATTATAAATAACCTCATTTGAGAGCTCTTCACTACAATTCAAGTGAAATGATGTGTTATGGATCCAAACTTGAACAAATTTGGGTCACGTAGTCTACAGGATTCCAGCTTTCATTCACTGAGTTTTGGGTCCTGTATTCCATAATTTCAAACAAGAGGTCAGGTGACGGCAAGATTTGATCCTACCAAAAATATTTCGACGCTCAAATCAGTAATTAGCATTTTAGAATTAGAAGGTAGATACAAAAGATGTGAAAATGGATGCAGAAGAGTGTTTATAAATGAGAAAGCGCACTCGTGGGAAGAGTGGCTTTGTTGTTACTCGTGAGAAGTAGTTTCTCCAAGTACCGAGTTCGCTAGGAACTAGTAGCAGAGAGAGAGAGAGATGAGAGCGCTAGGATGCTCAAGGGAGCTAGAGAGCTTATGAGAGCTTGAGCTCACTTGAAGGCTTTTGTGAGTGTTTTTAGAGCTTTTCCGAGAGGGTAATTGAGAGTCCCTCCTTTTGAAGGGAGCTCCTATGCCCTTTTATAGCCAAGGCCATGGGTTGCTTTCCTTATGTAGAGGGCTTGATGCGCACTCTATTAGAAAATCGTTACCCTTCTGGTGCAGGCGTGATCATTGTCTCTGGATGTAATGGTTCAAGAGGATGATCTCCTTCTTTTTGTGTTTTGTAACCGTTAGGATTTTTAGTAGATAGTGCGCAGATTCTAGCACATTTCTCCCGAAGTGCGTATTGATTTTGGGGGTGACCGTTACAGTGAAGCTTGCCTTCTTAGAGATGTAAAAAATTAGGGCAAATGACCGTTGTGGCTCTGACACGGACACGTGGATCAATTGATGTCTTGGCTATATGCGTCCTGAGCCTCTGCCGGTCCACAGGCTGCCTTCTGGTCAATAAAGCATTGACCGTTCTAGATTTTAATGGGTCGTTATATTCTTGGGCCTTTACTAGCTCACTTGTCTTTCGTCCGATCAATGACATCATTAACGGTCTAAGTAGAAATGAGCCGTTGAGGATTTAGGCCATTTCCTACTTTGTGGGCCAGCCTGTTATTGGTGTCCCAATCACTAGTCCCCCATACTGGTGGCCTGGGTCTCCGGATTCCAGCATGTTTACGATTGAACGCTTCTAGCTGGGCAACTTGTCTTAGACAGCTTGGCAAAGAAACTTGCAATGGCTCTCGGACTGCTGAGCACATTGCTTAAGATTGTTGACCGTAATGCCAGAATCTAGAGAACAAAGCCAGAGGAAACGCTAACCGGATTCGTTGACCGCTCTGGTAATAACTCGGGGAACTGGATGGAGGGAGAGCTGACTAGATTCGTTGATCATCCCGGTAAGAATCTGAAAAACTTGGCAGGAATAGAAGCGTTAACTGGATTCATTGACCGTCCTGGCCAGAATCCAGAGAACTGAGTGGGAAGAGTAGCGTTGATCAGATTCATTGACCATTTTTGTCAGGATCTAGAGAACTTGTGGGAATTGAAACGACACGCCGTCATGACGTTGGACTATGAGACGAAAAGTTGGTTATGTGTTAACACGCAGTAAATTTACAATTATGATAATTAATTATGCAAGAGATTTGATTTGACTGTGCCCATTCCGAAAGTGACACGTGTCCGCCATAATGGGTGTATTTTTTCAAGGTGTTGCCTTATCAACGACTATGTACCTTTGTAAAACCAGTTCGTTTGTTCAAAATTTTCACGCTAAAAATTTTCTAAGTCTTTACTACTCTTCTTACTCTTGTTTCCATGGCTCCTTTTGTTATTGAGATTACTTCTGTGATTATCCCCGGCGAGGTGAGAGAGCTGTGTGTGGAGTTCAACATCTCATATGAGTTGTCTCCATGATACCCAGTAAGCATGACAAGGCCTATTTCCCTCCTAGGGGTTGCATCACTGTGTACGAGGTCATCTAAGGAGTAGGCTTCACAACCCCATCCTAGAGGAGTCGTTGGACATCTTTACAGTGCTCAGAGTTCTTATCACACGGCTCCATTCCAATGCCATGCGTTACCTTTGCTCGCTATGCATCTTCCTACATCACCATTCAAATGCTGACGAAAGAAGTGGTTAGAGTGATATTTCGATTCACCCAAAGTGGTAACTAGATCTCTTTGTCCCCCAGAGACCTTGCCATCAGTGAGGCCATCTACGATTCGTTGAAGAATGAAAATGACCACTACTTTTTTGTGCGCATTGGTGACTCATGACCCTTGTCCCGAAATTGGGGCAATGTTCCTTGTGCTTTCACCAAGACGCCCAAGAAGGCTAAGGTAGCTGTGTGGAGCCACTGTTGGAGCTGGTGATGGAATACCCTAACGAGTTTAGGAGGGATCACTTGGGTTCTAAGGAGGAAGCCAAGAAAGCTCATTGGGGACCTCCTTCTCCAGTTCAGAAGATCAGACACCACCGTCGATGCCTCACAGCACAAGAGAAAAGCCACAGCTATTGCCATTGATGTGGCTGGTGCGATTTCCACAGGTGACGCTCCTAGAAGTTCAAGGCAAAAGAAGGCAACAATAGAGCCTTCTTCGTCATCCTCCACAGAGCCGGACTACCTAGCAGCCGAACGACTTGTTGGAGCCAGAGAGCACTTCGGGAGTAGAGGCGGCTGTGGAGGAGCACGAGGCCATGCTGTGCGCCACCGCAAGTGGCGTTGTCATTGTGCTACTGTAGGCGATGGGCATGGCGGCGCAAGCCACGTCAATGGAGAAGCTGTCTGTAGCCGCCGGGATGGAGTCGGTTGATGAGCTTCTAGCTGAGCTGGAGGAGCCAGCCTTGGAGCCGTCTTCTACACATGGTGAGCCAACCGCCAGAGAGCTTTTTGAAGCAGTTAACATCAGTGTAGAGTTGGCGGAGGAGATTACTACTGAGGCTCTAGCGGAGCGTGAGGAGGAGGCCGCTGCGCCAAGTCTTCTACCATCAGGCCCAAGGTCGCGGAGCAGACTAGTAATGAAGTAGCGAAAAGTCTGGCTGGTAACTTTTAGAAACTTTCCTTCTCTTCTTCCTCTGCTATTGTGGTTTAACTCCTTTAATTTCTGGTAGGAGACAAAGGTTATGGGCGTAATGAGTAAGGGACTGCGTCAATGGGATCTGGTGATCCAGGATCACGAGGAAGAGATTACCTGATTTGAGGAGGTGGTAGACCTACTGAGGGCTCAACACCAAGAGGAGAAGGCCGCTCTCTAGTCTGAGTTGTTTGAGCTGAAAGAAAAAATTGCGAGACTGGAAGAGGCGGCTGCCGAGGCTGTGAGGCATACTGACGAGCTTCTCGAAAAGATAGCTTCGTTAGATAATGAGCTATCCACTTGCATATGCCCTCATGAGGTTTCTCAGGAGATATGGGTACGGTTATGGGAAGGTATCAACATTAATCGCCACATTGTTAAGCTGGTGGATCCCAATTTTTCTATCGGTGTCCTTGATCCAGTGAACTGTACTGCTAGATGACATGAGAGCCTTGTGGACAAGTTGAGACAGGTCTCGCCTAAGGAATTTCCTTGAGGAGGCTAGTCCGTCCGACCCTCCGCAGTGTCTTGTTTGTATACATTGCTTTTCTTTCCTCTTCTCGCTTTTACTCCCCCTTTTTTTTTGCTCTTTGTACAAGTGAATGAAAACCAGCTTCCTTTCTCTTTTGTATACATTATCTCCCAATGTGATTTGTGAGGTCGTGTCTCATGTTCAACGACTAAGCTTTCGAAGCTATTGTCGCCAAGGCTCCAATCTGGTGCCTTCTTGCGCTGTACTTGTCCTTCAGAGGATGTCGTCGCATCTCACGCATTTAATGGAAAGCTCGATCCAGTAAAGTGGACGTCGTCGCAAGTCCCGTGGAGCCGCACTGAGGGCCAACTGGGTTTTCAGGCCGCGGCAGCCGAGCACCGGGTCTAGGCCTTTCATTGTGTGGTATCTGCGTTAGGTGCGTGGCCCCCACTCAAGGCGTCATCACTACCGTGTACTAGGTCCTAGCCCTCGACCATCGTAAACTGAAGGTGCTCTCTTCTTCATGAGAAAGTCGCCGTACGCCTGCAATTCTTGCCCCATAAGATTTTTGGTGTCGCAAGTTGGGAAGTTTTAAAAGCCCCCAAGTCTTTAGTTTTGATCGCCTGGGTCATTTGGTGTGGGACCATGGTTCTTTGGGCCACACAGGCCCTACAGCACGGAGCTGTGATTTGGTGGTGAAAGCTTTGGGTCGTTCGGTGCAAAGCCAAATCAATGGGCCGCTTAGGGCCCTTTTGACATGGAGTCAAAGTCCGGATGTGGCCGCTTTCGGGCCGGTCGATGCATGGTCGAGGTTCGGACAAGACCGCTAGTAGGCCACTTGGCGCGAGGCCAAGGTTTTGGGCCGCTTCGAGCCACTTGACAATTGGTCGAGGTTTTGAGGTGGCCGCTCACGGGCCGCTTGGCACGATGCCATGGCCTCATTTTACGAACGGAGATTGTCCGCCCGACTTAGGGGCAGTCTAGGTTGTATTATTTTTGGAATACCATACATGCTAACACTTCACACGAATGGAGATGCAGGTTAACAAGAATAATTAATTTTATTTAAGCCAAAACTTGATACATGTGCGCTGTGTCCCCCATGTCACGACCCAGGAACACAACGTACGCAGGTCAAAAATAAAATCAATAATAATATTTCCATCAACCATAACAGCCCAACCCGAGTGTAACAATCATACACATGCAGGACCCAATATAAATAAAACTCGCACAAGATCTCATCGGGTAAAAATCCGGACAAACATAATATACGACTTGCTAACCATGATCGCAAGGGAGGTATCCAAATTTACAACAACTCATCCACATAATGCAATAACTCCAATATTCTACATACAATAATCAAGGCCACCATCCGGTCATAAATAATAATCATAACATATCCTCGAGACCAGAAATATACCAAATATAACATCTCTACTCTTTAGGAATATCCGAGCCCGATCACGTCCGAGCTCCCGCAAGCGTATCCATGCCACTAGTCTTTAGGGATAAAACATGAAAACGTGAGCCTAGAGCTTTATCAAGAATCGTATAAAATGGTACACATAAATCGGAAAGCGGGGATATCGCATAGAAATCACGTAAAACAAAACACCATGTCATTCCTGAAAATCGAGGAGATGTCTCGTCTTAAATCGTATCGTAATAACTCGTCCATCCGGACAAAATCATATAAACCACGATCCGGGAAAATCTCATAGAGATATTATATCATATGATCCGAGGTCACATACGCTTCCCACCCATCCACGTGGGGACACATACCGTCGTCTGGGATCTAAAACTCATAATCAACCAAGAGAAAACCGCCTCGCTAAAACATAAATCAAAACACGTTCCGAAGTTTATCACATCAAGACATACGAGACATTCCTATCGCCCCATCCATGGGCCAAACCACGTATCTCAAATCACAAGACACCCAAATACGTGCAAAAATACAAAGCATACATGAAATCGGAGAACCAAAGATCAATGATACCAACTTCGAGGAAGGGTTACCCTCGTCCTTGTTGGCTATATCGCTACGAATTAGGCCGTGGCTCAAGGCCATCCATGTACTGTCTCCCAGGAACTTGCTTACTATGTTTTACCACCGTTGTTGCAACTCAAGTTTTAGTTATATATTAGGACGTTCGAATATATTAGTTTTCCGTCAATTTCTTACGTCTCAATTAAATACACAATGGGCGGTGTCAACTTATCTTCCTTACGGCGGAAGTAGCCTCAATCTTCCTTACGAGGTAGCTAATCATATACGTCCCTCGGGGACAGACTTTCTCGGGAGAGTTTGTGAATAGTACTGGGATCACAAATCGACCCATAGGGTCTCGGATCACCAGCCCGTTCCCACCCCGCGCATGGTTAGTGCAAGGCCCGTTCATGGTCCCACAATATACGGATACACAAACATACATATATATCGTTTGGGTGTCTAAAATCCTCCAAATCATAAATACGTAGCAAAACCACCGCACAACCGATAAAATATACATGCATGTATACAATTGATAAATCTCTATTTAAAAATACATGCATGCTAGTAAAATTTTTCACAAGGTCAAAATGTATCGAAATTAAATCGGACGAGAATAGGGCTAAAAGATACGGAACATTATACTCTGCTCTTCGGATGTCTCAAGCACTCGAATCGCATTCTCTCTCCTCCCCCGTGCCCCTCTCTCCTCCGCGCACCCCTTCTTCTTCCACCACGCACGGCTCCAGCCCGCCGCTACCGTAGCTCGCCGCCTTGAACGGCCGCCGCCCTTCCCTTGGTGACTTTAACCTTTCCATTGGCACGATTTCTCCCGGTCACGCCAACACACGCCGACGCCTCTCCTCTGCCGCCGATCCACCACCACACAGCCTCACGTGGCCGCCATCGACCTCCTCGACACCACCCAGCCAAGACCGACGCCGTTACGCCACCGCCTCTCCTCACAACTTCGCCGCCGATCTCCACGCACCCACACCGCCACCACAATCGCCTCGGCCACGCCACCAACGCCGCGCGTATGACCACCATCGCGCCGATTTCTGTTCTCCCTCTCTCTTCTCTCTCCCGACACCTTCTCCCCTTCTTTTCTTTTGTTTTTCTTTTCTTTTTACTATTATATTATTATTATTATCATTATTACTATTATATATATATATAACTTTCCTTTATTATTAAATCGGTGACACTCCGGCCCCACTTCCGATCATTCCCGAAAATTTTTTAATATTATAATTTATTTTCACCACGTCCGAAATACCCAAAAATTACAATTAATATTAAAATAATCCAAATGAGATCCGAATATCACACCCCATGTCCTCCAACTTGGTCTTTAGCCCGTGCAGCAGCGTGCGGTTGGTGACTTTAACCTTTCCATTGGCCTTAGGGTACGCCACGGACGTATAGACTAGCCTGATGTGCAAATCTGTGCGGTACTTTGTGAACCGTTTGCCGGTGAATCGGGTTCTATTGTCGGTCACTATGATCTCGGGAATCCTAAAGCAAGATTTTATGTGTTTTGGAGGAATTCCGTTGCATTCTACTCAGTGATTTGAGCCAGGGGGATTGTTTCTACCCACTTGGTGAAATAGTCAATGTCGACAATTAGGAACTTCCTTTACCCGGAGGCCAAACGTAGCGGTCTGAGGATGTCGAGCCCCCATTACGCAAATAGCCATGGAGTCTGAAATCTGCGCAACTTTGTGCGCGGTAGGTGCATCATGGAACCATGGACTTAGGAGCTCTTGCATTTCCTTACAAATTCCATGGCATCTCGTTTCAGGGTTGGCCAATAGAGACCTTGTCGCATGACTTTGAACGCAAGATTCTTTCCCCCAATGTGTGAGCCGCATATGCCGAGGTGTACTTCACTTAGAGCTTACTCGGCCTCCTCGGGGGTAAGGCATTTCAAGAAGGGAGTAGAATATCCTCGCCTGTATGGCCTCCCGTCAAGGAGCGTGTACCAGCCTGCCGTCTTCTTGATCCATTTGGCCTTATCGGCGTTGTCGGATAGAGTTTCGTCGGTCATATGCTTTTTATACAGAGTCATCCAGTTGTCTCCCTCATCGACCCACAACACTTCTTTGTCTAAGGGTCGATACTGGGCGTGGCCAGAGTCTCCATCGGTTCCCTGGCATACTTCGGGGGATCCCACAGTTGTCAGACCTAGGGACATGTTTGATCAGGAAGTGGTCGAACCCCTAAATCAGGGTCTTTGCCTTCGCCAGATATTTCACGAGCTGAGGGTTTGATGTTTCGAAGGTTCCTTGGATTTGATTGACCATGAGCTCGGAGTCATTGTGTACTACCAATGATTTTGTGGAACATTCCTTAGCTAGGCGAAGTCCTTTGAGAAAGGCCTCGTACTCTGCCACGTTATTGGTACTTGGGAAGGTCAGCGCGACAGAGTACGTAATCTCCGCGCCATTCGGAGTCTTTAGCACTACTCCGACTCCGCTACCTACTTGAGTGGACGATCCATCCATACTTAGGGTCCACACCGGGACGCCGAGGTCTCCCATGCTTCCCGAGTTGCTAGGGTCATCTAGAGTTGGGGTCGCCGTCTCGACAATGAAGTCCGCTAGGACCTGACCTTTGAGGGCTAACCGAGGTCAGAACTCCACGTCAAACTCTCCCAACTCCACAACCTATTTGACCAGTCGTCTGAAAGTCTCTGGTTTCTACAGGATTGACTTCAGAGGTTGATATGTTAGTACGATGATTCAGTGTGCCTGGAAGTAGGGTCGCAGCTTCCACGTTGAATAGATGAGCGTCAATGCAATCCTTTTGGCATGCGGATAGCGGGCCTTTACATCTGTCAGTACCCAACTTACGTAGTATACTGGTCGTTGCTCTCCCTCATGCTCTCTGACCAGCACAGAGTTGAGGGCCGTTCCTAACGTAGCCAAGTAGAGGTACAGGTCCTCACTCATGTACAGCGAGCTGAGGAGAGGTGGGTTGGTGAGGTAGGTTTTCATTCTTTAAAGGCTTTGTCACATTCCTCAGTCCACCTGGAATCCTGACAATTTTGTGCCCCTAAGTGCCTTGAAAAAGAGTAAGTACTTTTCTACGAACCTGGCAAGGAGTCGCGAGAGGGCCGCCACCACCAGCCGCCCTGTGAGCTTCTTTACTTCCTTCACCATCCGTGGAGGGTTCATGTCAAGGATGGCCTTAATCTTTTTCGGGTTGGCTTCGATGCCGTGTTAGGATACAATGAAGCCTGGGAACTTCCGGGAGGTTACCCTGAACGCGCATTTGGCAGGGTTGAGTTTCATCCTGTGCGCCCGGAGGATCTGGAATGCCTCATTTAGGTCGCGGATGTGGTTGCCAACAACCCTGCTTTTCACAAGTATGTCGTCAACGTACACTTCCACGTTTTTCCCCATCTGAGCCTCGAACATCCTATTCACCAAGTGTTGATAGGTTGACCCGACATTCTTGAGGTCGAAGGGTATCACCTTATAGCAGTATGTCCCCTAGTCGGTCATGAAGGAGGTATACTCCTCGTCCTCATGGTGAATTTGGATCTGGTTGTAATCAGAGCAGGCGTCCATGAAGCTCACGAACTCGTGCCCGGATGTAGAGTCCACAAGCTGATCGATCCTGTGTTGGTTAAAATATGCGATCAATTGTAAGAAAATAGGACAAGTAGCAGCGTTTGAGAGGGTGAGATGACCTTGTGTTGGTTTATATTAGCAACATATGAATATTGACTAAATACAAGATAAAGCAACTAACTAAAATGGGAAACGAAAACAGAAGAAGCAAAATGCAGCAACAATAAAACGGGCTTCAATTTCTGATGTCAGAGGAAAGAGTGGGGGGTATCCGATCTGCCACTCATTTGTGTCATCATTGAGATGTGGTATCTATTCTTAATCTGATGTGTGCTAGTATCTAAGTAGCTGATTCAAATGCATAACAAGATAAAAGAACGGTTGCCGGAGATGTAATAGTATTAGTGACACATGTGACAGTAGCTTTTATAAATAACCAAGGTAAAGGTCACTTTTACTGATATGAGTTTAAGATGCTAATGCGGCCTTCAATGTCATGTTATAAAGAACATTCTTTTGTTTCGACTGCTAATAAAATAATCTATAAACTAATGTTTCCCATAGGATATTGTCCCATGATAAATAGTTATGATATAGAAATTATAAGAAGACATTTTGATATTGTTGTGTTTAGATTTCTCATGCCAATCGTCTGAAAGATTTTATTCCTAGGGCATATAGTCCAATCCTAGGTCAATAATATATAATTGGTATACATATGTATATAATATAATAATTACAATTTTATGCTATATATATATATATAATAGTATTTGTATGTATGAACAAATCTGGGTTGTATACTAAGCCAAGTTCGTGAGAAATAGGGTTAATAATGAGAGAGTGACCCCCATGTCGACTCTGCATTCACAAGGAGAGTTGTGTATTAAGAAATAACATGTGAGATACATATCTTAGCTTAGGTCAAAATTTTATTGAGAAAATCTTGTAGATGTGTGAAGATGCACGGCTCCAAGGTTATCACATCAAGAGGCTGCGGTCACACAGGGATAGAGATGATATTTTCTTCCACCGGTAAACAAAAATTTAAATTATAATATCTTATTTTGTCAAAACTGCTATCGCCCGCTTTAAAGACGGAAATGCAGTTAAATAATTTTTATAAAACATCAAAAGTATAAATGGAAGCAGAGTTCCATCTAAATATTTGAGATTTACCCGCCTTATAAGTACGCTGATTCCATAATTTTTCAGGGTAAACTCACATGCCACACTAATTCTCATATTCTCACTTGCTCATTTGTTTGTTTTTTTCCCCCCCCACCCTCCAATTTTTATGTTGTCAGCTTTATATTCTTGATTTTGAATACAATCAGTCTGCCAACTATATGTATTACAAATTTTGTGATATTGTCGAAATAACATCTATTATTTGGCCGGCATCATCATAAATTTATTTACAATTAAAAAAAAAGAAGAAGAAGACTTCCACCAATTCCTATTTCACCATATGCAGGATTCACTAATGCACAGAAGCGAAATTAAAATTAACCTTAAGGTTCGGCTAAAAATCTAAAACCCAACTCAAAAATTTAACATATGGATCTATTATTGTCAGCCGTGCCGCTTTGATCGTGGCTTAGTTATTTTGCTTACATCGGGAGGGGTAGCAGCTTCCACGTTACACATACAACAAACAATGCTTTCTTTTGACCCCCTACTCATTTATTATGACATGTTTGAACTTTGACTGAAACTCAACTCACGCCTCTTTGAATTATGCTCCAAGGATAACAACTCAATTTTTTAATCAAGCTATAGCAAGTTGAGTTTGAGTTGTTTAATAACCCTAATTATATGTCCAGCAATCGATTTGATGCTAACGACTATTCACAGACATCAAATGGTGGAACCTAATACATTTCTACCAAAAACGAAAAAGAAAACTTTAAAAAGAAAAATATGTCTAATATATAAATACGGAGAACATAAAAAAATAATTTCCACAACTAAATAGGCCATCAGTGCCTTTGCCATTTTGACAACTCAATGGATCAAAAAATCCAACTGACAGGAAATGTATATCAGCATTACCAAACATTTGGGAAAAAATTTTTTTAAAAAAATGGGGAAACCCACACGTAAAAAAAAAAATAAAATAAAATAAAAATTGCACAAAGGCCACACGAGGATAGCAAGCCACCAATCATCAACTCCCTACAAATGTAGAAACCAAACTTCATCTCCCAATGAATTGCCAATGCTTAATGTCTTGCAGTCTATATGATTAGGATAATTAGAAGGATGATAACTGCCACCGCAAATACTGCCAGCAACCACCAACACTGCCATGTAACACAACCAGATATTACTATGTCATCATCTAAGCATTAGTATTAGAAGGAACTAATTTATTTAAGTAAGCAAGTCAGATATCCTTATGGAATTGTTATACCTCAACCTCTGTCATAGACACTCTTCAAGAAATTGTTAGACCTTTGTGGAATTGTGTGTTTGCCACGCCTGTTATGCATATCCTGACCTATATGCATGACATGAGTGACTATGGTTGCGTTTGTTTGGCAGGAATAGGGATCAAGGAAGGGGAATGAACTGATACTTTTCTGATCCTCCCAAACAAGTGCAATCTCTATTTACATTTCTTTCTCTTACATTTTCAACCTTTCATCAGTAACTCCAGTTATCTTTATTGACCACTAGTTTACTACACACTATGTGAGATTTTAAAAGTGAACGACATAGGGAAGATTTTCCAGTAATATTGTTGACTCAACTTTTTAAGAGACCACGCCTCCCTAGGCAGTATTCTTATGGACAGATATATGAACCACATGTTCTTGGACTGTTTCATGAATACGCAAAATCCCTAGATTGTTCAATACCAATTCCGTTCAATATTCAGAGTTCTTGCATTTTCAGCACTTGGACATCCACTAAGCCAGTCCCACAAATTCATAACATTATTCCCTTTCTCCCGTTAACCCCTCCATTTGCTTCACTTAGTAGTATAATGGTTGCACACATCAGAAGTTATTTGCATTTTGTTTCATCAAAACTCATTCTAATTTAGTTTTGTTATTATTATTATAATTATAAGCAATGCAAGCAGGTGCAATTGACCTATATTACCCACCGAGATTTGGATGATAGCCCCCTCCTGCCAATGACCTCAACATTAATAGTATACTCAGCAAATGATATCTTTCACAAGAGCACATAATATCACCGAAATAGGAACTCTAAGTATCTAATTGATTTTCCCAACTATCATTTACCATGTTTCAATTCTATCATTGGTACAGGTCAATCAGCTTGAAAAAGCTAGGCCAGATCTTCTGATAGAAGAAGCGACCATCCCCAAGTTGAAGGCAATGCAAACCTCAATTGAAAGAATGTTAGTATTAGAGCTTATGAAACTTCATGGCTCCTACACTCACCCACGAAGTACCAGATCTTTCACTTTTAGAAGCTTTGGATAACTGTTGTCTAGCTTGGGTTGTTGCAGCAGCCGAAGCCTCAATATTGGAATGAATGTCGTCTGTAATAATTGCAATATGAACTGAAGATAAGCTAACCAGGTGGTAAAATCACCATTAGTTATGCTAAAGTGAACATGAATCTTCTTGTAGGATTTGGGACCTTACCAATCACTACCCCCTGCTCATGTACAAGAACAGCAAGGTCCTTGAAGATTTCATTCACTTGTCCAATTTGATCTTGTATCTCCTTGATGCCCTGCTCTCTTTCCTCGATTATCGCCTCATTAAACGAGATTTCATTTCCTAAAAGTATTATCTCTTGCCTGCATAGAAATGATTTAAAAATACTCTCTTCTTAAAGTTTTCAACACCATTCATCACATAGTAATAACATGAACAATTTACAGTTAAGACTCGTGAGACTTGTTTGTCTAGCTTATCATATATTTATTGGACATAAATATAAAAAAAATAAAATAAGACACTTGTAAACAAGTAGAGTACGGATTGGTAAGCACCTTCTGATGCAATGAAAGGGTGGTTAGTTATTTTAAGAAGGAAAGCAAGACAAGAAATGAAAGAGAGAAGGAAAGCCAGAAGGCTTAGGACCTAGTAACATAGTGAAGAGTTCACTACATCATTCACTCGTGAAAGTTCTTGGCAGGGTAGAAATGTCATGGGCACGTGATCAGCAGTCAAACTCAGCAATTTCCCAAAATCTGTGTAAATATTGTCCAGTGTCCACAGATATACCTTGAAGTGCAAAGTCGAAGTAACTATGGTTCAAATAAACATAGAAATTGCAGAATTGAAAGAGATAGGTTTATTGTCGGTGAATTTATCCCTTTACAAAGAGATCCGATCTGGTGAAGGGGAGAAATGTAAGATTCATTTGCTTCCTTTCATTTCTTCCGTTATACAATCCAACCAAGAGAAGGAGCATATATTTCATTTTTTCCCCTCCCTTCTCTTCTTTCCAAGTCACCATATCCAAGCAAAACTTCAAATGGTCAGCTTAAACTCAAGCTTATCGGAGAGCATTTGCTAGAACAATACTGAACTAAAATGGCCATCAAAGACTATTAGTAAGCAATGATGATTAAAACTTTAAGCAATGTAACTCCAGGAACAGGATCTTGTGCTTTTTTTTTTTTTTTTTTTGGTCTTTTGAAAGGGATATGAAGACCCTTTATTCACCAGATATCAGTGTCTGGCTTTGGTGTGTTTCAACATCAGAGCAGTTTTCCAAAAGAAGAGGTTTTGGGATGAGGGTGGTGATGGAATATAATATTATTAACACAGCCAAACCAGATGATATTAAGGTATACTTCCATTGCATGTAACAAGGAGAAAGAAGCCCTTATGAATTACATCCTTATAACTCATATTAGAAGACCAATTTAAAGGGTAGATCTCGTGAGGGCTACACTTCATTTCACTGCTACCAACACTGATTCATAAGATGGAAAGAAATATGGCATGGAAAATGAATTACAGAAGGAACTCACTCCACATTTTCAATTTTTTACCTCTTTTGATCTAAAATGAAAGGTTGGCTCTCTGGATCCTGTTTTGCTTCTTCACCAGCTGTTGAGCTATGGAAAGAAACAAAGAATGCCAATGACAAGTTAAAGCATCACTAAGATAAAACTCAAGAGATAGGTAACAATCATAATTGAAGAATTACGTTGCTGGCACAGAAGCTGGAGATACAGAAGGCATGTAAGTGGATTCACGCTCAGAGGCAAGCTGCTGAACTTTTTGGAATTCTTGTAGAGTTGTTTGGAAATCTCTAGCAAGCTTAGCATCTTCAATCTTCTTACTTTGCTGGAAACATTTTCAGAGGATTAGCTTTCCAATCATTATTGTGCATTATTATTCACAATGCAAGAGATCCCCTAATCCAGAGAAGAAGGAGAAAAACTAATAGTAGGAATAGCAATGTAATATTAAACCAAGAGAATCCAACATTGAGGTTTGCGTAATAGTAGGAATAGCAAAGTAATATATTAAACCAAGAGAATCCAACATTGAGGTTTGCATAGGGAGTTGCTAACCCTTGTGAAGCGGGAAAATTAACATTCCTGAGCAACAAAATCCAATAAATGAAAGGCTCAAAATCACAGGATAGAGAAATTGTTCAAGGTAGCCATTTCTTGCGCCTCAGAGGATTGAAAATCCCCTTTGCACTCTTGGGATCGTGAAAAGGAGAGATGCAAAAATATCCAGATTTTCTTTTCCAGGAGGGAAGGGATTGTTAAGTACCATCTCACAAAGGGGTGATTGATCCATCTCATAAATAAAAAATTATTGAATGCATAAAATAGATTGACAATAAGGAATGACGATGAGGAGCTATATTCTTACACTATCTTCCACTATATAGGAACAGTGTGTTTTTCCCACAAAAGCCCTTGTTTTTCTCAAAATAACACAAGCACCATGTGAGGGAGTAGTATAATTTATAGCATGAGTAACAAAGTGGATGCATCACTATTCATACAAGAAATAAAGGATTTCTATGATTTATTAACAGTTAATTTTAGCAGGGCCAATGCTATGTGAATAGACAAGTTGTCATACTAGTCCCAATATGCGCTTACTAGACATTTTGTTGTAAGGATTTGCGGAGGGCAAATCAAACATTCTTTCATCAAACGGCGTTGAATTGACATCACACTGCCGCCTACATCCCAGCAACTATCTTTCAAGTAAAAATTTCTATAAAGTTGTTGAGATCGCATCCAAGCATTACATCAGTTATCCCCTTTTCAAAATTAGGTAGAAGAACAAGAAATATTTCATGAAAAAGTAAAATCTGAGATCAAGTCAATAATTGTGTGTAGGATTTGATCCAGCTACACACCAAAAAAAAAAAAAAAAAGACAAGAAAAAAATGAGAGAGAGAGAGAGAGAGAGAGAGAAATTCTACCGAGACGTTGGCGCTGTGGTCAGATGCACTGAGCGCTTTGAGCTTGGCAGAGGTATCCTTCACCATCTGCAGTATACGCTGCCTTGTGTTATGTCTGCAAAAGTCCAACATCATTTTGAATATGGTCTGTTTAACATGAAAATCCAATTGACTATGATCACCAAATTTCTCTATAATTCAGGACTCATCAAGTACTAAAACTCTACAGAATGAGAGGATCAAAGAAGAAAGAAAAGAAAGAGAAAGGAAGGAGACAGCTTTTGGCGGTGTTCTGGAGTGTCCTTAGAGGTGCCAACAGCATCGACGAGTCTGCGAAAAGCCGCGACGGCGGTGTTGATCTGAAAAATACCGGCGGCGACGGCCTGCGATGGACTCTGAGACGCAATCCTCCCGACGGAGGAGGAAGCAGGCCTTCCGCCATTTTGGAGATCTTGGAAGCTCATCTCTCTTCGGGATCAAGGCTCGAACACGAGCCCACAACCCTTCCAGATTCTAACTCACTCAGCTACGAGCCACTGCCACAGACAGCGAGAGAGAGAGGGTCTATGGCAGTGGTGGAGTTTTATATCAATTGGAAACAACGGAAAGCAAATCAGCAGAGTTGGGATCCTCATTCATACCACCATTTTTATTTTCATTTTTTTTTTACTTTAGAACAGTCAGAATTTAATTTATTTACTAAATCAATTAATTTGATCATTTAACCATAACAGGCAAAATAAAAGTTAATTTTCTTGTTAGTTTTTATTTTATTATTATTTGTATTGTATGTAATATATTTAATCATCACAAATTAGATTATATAATAGTTTTTACCTAAATTTAATACATCTTTAAATCCAAATTATTGAACGAATTAAGAGTTGTTTTATCTTGCCCGACAAGTTGAATTGAAGTGGGTCTAATTTTTATTATTTCGAACCTAGATTTTACACACCACAACTAACAAATAAGATATTAAAACATTTGTAGAACTCGCTCTCTAATATATCCTTCAACCCTCAAATTATAAATTTTTCTTAGCTGAGTAGAAAGATAAGATGATGAGTAGATAATATATAGATACATATTTTGGAAAATTGAGTATTAAACGAAGGGTTAGATTTCGGTAAATACGCTCAATTGGGGAGTCGTTTAGAGAATTGGGCTCCGACAAATGCACTCGATTGAGGGCGGCGTAGAGATGAAAGACTAAGTTCCAACAAGTGCGTTTGGTTAGGGACTAACTTTAAGATAAAAGACGAAGTTGTGACAATGCGCTCAATTGGGGAGAATTTTGAGATAGAAAACTGAGCTTCAATGGTGCGCTCCGCTAGGGAGCGGCTTAAGATGGATGATTGAACTCCAATAAGTGCGTTCGGTTGGAGAGCCATTTGGAGACAGGTATGTTTAATAGGTAATGACTTAGAAATATGTGCGTTTGACGAAGAACAGTTTAGAGAGAGAGGTGTGTTTGACGGGAATGCCTTATAAAGAGAGGTGTACTTGGCAAAGAGTAACTTGGTGGCGTCTCATCTCATTTGAGAGTCTAAGGATTTGGAGAGCGACTTGAAGTCTAACATTAGGGATACTTTTCTGACCCAAATGTCCTCTTCCTCTGCAGAGATTAAGGGATATTTATAATGTTAGAGCCAGTGTAACATTCATTGGGCCTCACGATTGATGCTACGTAGGTTTGTTGAACTGTTTCAACGATTATGGGTGCTTGCAGATAGTAACTATTGCTTGAGAATATTTACTACGCTACTATTACATTTCTGGGGCAATCCACGGTAATAGGGCAATACTTTGAGAATATTTATTGAGTTGTGACCGTTAAGCGGGTGTTATTAGGCCGCACTGTATGGACCTTCCATGAGGAATTTTTTCAGAGTTGTTGCTTTCTCCAGCATATTAGATTCTAGGTTAGCCTAATAAATTATGGGATCCAACAAAATCCATTTTAATTATCTGTAAGTTTTGTAATTTACTTGATTCTATGGATGATTTAAGTTGATAAGGGCATCGTTCATTTATAATTTATTATCATCCCCTAATTAAAATTGTCAATCAATCATCAGATAAGGCCAGGCCTAGGATTAATATTAAAACATTACATTCTTCGATTTTATAGGCTAAGAGTAATAGCTGTGCCAAAAGATTCACAAAGTTTACCAGTTAATATATTTTATATTATAATACGTTTTTTATATGAATGCAGTGTAGGTTTATCCTGTAAATTATTTTCATTTGAATCATTACTGTATGTTAAAATACAGTTATAAGAAATAAAAAAAAAATCAAGAATTACATTTTAAACCGAAGTGGTCCAATACACTGCAATTTTAACCTCTTAAATTTAAATATAATATTATATTTTAGCCAGAGGAAAAAAAAAAAAAAACACCTTTATTCATAAACAACGATAAGGGTTGCTCCTTTATGGATAGGGCGTGACCCCGTTGTCTCCTGGACTAGTTCCAAACTCCACACGGAAACATCCCCACATCATTTAAGGAGATTAGAAGCGGCCTTGACTCCTTCCATATGGCACGTGCCTCTCTTGTATACACGAAAAGGTATTTAAAATATACATTGTGTATATGTATATGTATATGTATATGTGTGTACTATAAATAAACATATAATTCATCAATATATATATATATATATATCAACAACATTTGACTGAAATGGGATGTGTTGCATCCAAAATATATTTTCATAGCTTTAATTTGGTAATTCTTTGATAAATAAAGATCTAGATTACATTCTAAAAAATACATCAGTATAAAAGAAAAAAATTAGTAGGACGTTTTTAATTTATCCTAACCATCAATTTCAATTTGATAAATTAGCAAATAAGTAAGTTAGCATTAGAAGATGGAGTTTAGGAAAAAAAATCCTTTTAATTCATGGATATAATCAAAAGTAATGCTACTTACCTGACAAGGTGTGATATGGTTGAGGGGACAGAAGTGTTTGAGAGGCCTAATCAAATGTGTGCTTCGAACATATAATGGAATGTTTAGTTGCCTTGCCATGTAGGGAATTTCAATAATATTTAGAGCCTATTGAAGTTGAAGGGAACTTTTTGTTCTGGATCACGATAAAGTTTTAACCCCTTAATAAACATACGGAAGTAGTAAAATGATAAATATTCAATATACGTAAAGAATATTTGAATTTAAATGATATAAGTAATAACAAGCATAAAAAGATTATTTTTTGATGATGAAGAAAAAACTCAATAACCGTGATTATCGAGAAAAATATTCTGGGCTTCAACGGCCATGGAGGATATTTATTATGAAAACCAACTTATATATCGGGTGGTACAAATACGCTAATCTAACCGACTTACTCCCATCTCGTAATTCCTATTAAAGAACTCCTTTGATTTACTTGCGACAATGGAATCGGATGCCTTCCGATGTTCACGTTAATCTTTCTGTACGAACCATTTGAATTGTTGTACACCACTGGAGCTCAATATTCACGCCATCGACGTCACCACGAATGTTAACAGGTGGGAAGATACATAAATGATAAAGATTAAGGGGGTGAGAAAACTTTATTGAGGAAACACAAATGTAGAAGCCAAGTTTTTTCAAGTGAAGAAATAAAAAGCACAAAGGAGAGGGTTTTCTTTGCTAAAACAGTTGACCAAAAGATTCTCCAGAGAATTAGGATAAAAAAACATAATACCAATATATATATAGAGGCTCAAAAGCACGATTAAAATTATAACCATTGGAATATGCACGTCCTAGCACTCAAGCGCCGCTTGGGCACAACCGTGGTTTTCCTGGCACACACCACGACGCTCGACCGCACCTGTTCTAGAAATTGCGCTCGAGTGCAGGTCGAGCAATTTTTGGGCATGGGGTTACTAAATACGACACTCGAGCGTTGATCAAGCGTGTTTTCAGCTTGACCTCTCGGGATAGGCTCTCATTCAAATTTCAAGCATGCATTGAGCTCTGGTTACTCTATATGTAGTGCTCGAATGCGAGTCGAGCAATGGGCAGCTGTGGAAATGTACCAACGATGATCCTCGAACAGAAATCTGATGAAGAGCTTCCAAACACATAAAAATGTACCAACAAATGACCAAACGAACAACTCGACACAGTTACGGAATATGCCAATACAAAATAGGATTAACAAAAATTAGTCAACACTAATGGTACATTTGGTTGTTGAAATAGAATAAGGTGGGAATAGAATAATTATTCTAGGGAATAGAATGGGGTGAGAATAGAGTTAAAATTGTTATTTTTATATTTTATTATTAGAATAAAATAATATTGGAATTAGTATTTCATTATTTGATTTGTAGAATAATATGAGAAATAAGGTGGGAATAATAATAATAATAATAATAATAATAATAATAATAATAATAATAATAATAATATGTGAGAATTGTTATTTTCACAAATGTGAGAATAATAATTATCAGAGAATACTTATTTTCGATTAAATTTGTAACCAAACGGAGGAATATTTATTCTCAGAAAATAAAAATTTTACTTTCTCATTATTCTCTTTAACCAAACATGCCATTAATAGAATAATGGATGACCTACTAATAGTAATGAAAAATTCCCAACATCTTTTATGATAGTGTCATTTACGAGTTATCATGAAAGAACTAACTCAAAGATAAAATTCATATAAAATCTAGTGATTAGATAGAAATAAATGATCATACTTCATCCATAATGATATTATTGGAATCATATAGGGTTATTTTTTCAAAACCGATTAATTGACAAAGAGTGTCAAGATCGAATAATTGATATTGGGCTAGCTATCCTTGTGGATTCCTATTTTCGCTTGCCTTATGCCTTAGATTAGATCTAGATCATGCTTTTGTTTGGGCTTTGTCCAGTTAGAATTTTTTTTAAGTTTTGTACAGAATATGCAGATTATCAGATACTGACTTTGAATATATTAGGATTATGTCTATATTTGACATGGTATAAATAGTTTGTCTGCTGAGAGGCAACAATCAAGCATAGGCACTGGCTTACTGCATTGACTACAATTGGCTGGCATCGACGAATCAACGGACCATATACGTCTAATGGTGGTTTTTCTTTTATTTTATATATTTTTTGGCATATTTTGTTTTGTTTCGTTTCAGATTTCATTATTTATGTGCAATTACATGGTTTTTAGTTTACTTAGTTATTATATGGTCTTCTTTTTTTCTTTTAATAAATAACTTTTTAATTTATTGGTTAGGCCAAACACTAGATGTAAGACCTCAATAAGTAGCCATCGTTTATTCTTTTTTAATGTGTTTTTACTTTGCATCGATCTGAGATAGTGACCCTTCTACCATGCATTGTATTTTCATCGATTGATTCTTGTTATCTATTCAATGTTGAATTTGAATACTTTGTCAAAATAATTTAAAAATTATACTCTTTTTTCCACACTACAAAACCTATGACTTTTATCAATAGAAAAATAATGAGGATACAAATTTTCGTCACTAATAATAGTCATTATAAATTTTTAACGATAAAAATTGAATGGTTTAGATATTGTTTAAATTTAACCGACTTTAATATTTTACCCATATTATTGATATCATTGGTGCATATATAATGGCAATATTTGAATTACAATGATCAGTTTAATACCATTGTTATAAATCAATTATATTACCTTTAAAATATATTATTTCTTTGTCATACAATATTAATTTCACGTCTAATTAATTAGTTTTCTATTATTTTTACAACACTAAGAAACATAAATCTAACCACGGAAGAATAATAAGGATATTATCTCTATTTATAGTACCCATAAATTTTTAATGATGAAAAGTTGAGTGTTGCCTCTATTATAAATTATTTAATGATGGTAAAATATCACCCTTATTATTGATATTATTAATATACATACAATGATGAATTTTAATTTAATCCATAATTGATTTAATCCGACACTACTATTATTGGTGATGTGTTTTGATACCAATAAAATCTAATTAGATGGTTCCTTGAGCACTTTTAAAAAAAATTTGGCCCATAATAACTATAAAAGGAGGCTCAAAGGTTATTTCTATTTGAAACTCCCATAAAATTAATTTAATTTTTAACTCGTTCCTATTTCGATAAAAAAGAGTTGGAGATAATCTACTAATCATTTAATGTTTTTATATTGTAAAGATTTAGATTTAAACATCTCATCTCAATATTTGGATCTCAAATGCCATTAAAATTGATAATATTGATTTATTATTATTTTTCAAAATTTAGTGAAAATTCCTCCACAAAAACTTTAGATAGTTTTTGATACTTGAGTTAATATGAATTTTATATTTATATTTTTACTAACAAAAAAATTTGAAGTTTATACAAGCCCAGGAAGAAAAAAAATAAGAAATTCTAACGGCGCCGTTTGAATTACAAAGGAACCCTAAAATGATGGTGGCCCGACTTTTACGCCATTGTTTCGAAACGTCCTCAACCAGCAACCTCCAGCAGCACTTTAATTTAATTTTTAATCGTCTCCTGCTATAGTCCCTTTTGCTCTCTTACAAAATCGTCATCTTGACCTTGCCATCGTATATATATTAAATGGCATTTTTAAAACTTAGAATCTCTAGAAAAAAAAAGGAAAATTCTTTGGCTGACTCATTCAATCTAGGGTTGGTTTGAAAACTAACGAAACAACTCTTGAATCGAGTCTTTGCTTGGATTACACAATCATTCCACATCTTCATGTAATCGGTAATTTGTTTTATAGCCGTCCCATTTCTTATTTTTACAGTACTGTTCATTCTTGAATCTTCTCAAATTTTCTATTTTGGACATTTCACAGCACATTTAATCTTCAAATTAGTTGATTATGAAGAAATTTTTTCATAGAATTTAATACATATATATATTTTTAAAATTATTACAACCAAAATTACTCCACAAAAACTAGAGCCAATACGGTGATACTTGAGTTAATATGAATTTTATATTTATATTTTTACTGACAAAAAAAAATTGAAGTTTATACAGCTAAGATGCACGTTTGCTTGGAAAAAGCGCCTAGATTGGTCAAGTGTCCATTATCCATATGTCCGTTATCAAGCCACAATGGTCATCTACTCTAATTTTTTGTATATCTAAAGAAGGCAAGATTCACTATAACGGTCACCTCTAAAATCAAAGCACATCCCGGAAAGAATGTGCCAGAATTTATGCACGGTTTGTTAAAAACCCTAATGGTTGTAAAACGCAAAAGGAAAGAGATCAGCCTTTTTGACTATTATAGTTAGATTAGTATTCACACCTACGTAAAAAAAGGAACGACCCCCAATATAGCATGGGAATCAAGCCCCTCTGCATAAGAAAGGCATCCTGTGGCCATGACTATAAAAGGTCATGGAAGCTAACACTTTTAAGGATGCCTTCTCTTGCCCACAAAAACTCTCAAGTAATCACAAAGCTCTCAGATACACGAGTATCCCAACGCTCTCTCTTTCTCTGCTATTAGTTCCCAACGAACTTAGTACTTTAAGAATTTGCTCCTCACGAGCCATAACTACCTACTGACTTGAGCATCGGAGTGTTTTCAGTGAGGCCAATTTTCACTATCACCTAACATCTTATTTGAAATTATGGTATGTAGGATCTAAAACCCAGCGAACGGAGACCGAAATCCGATGAACTATTTAACCCAAATCTGTTTAAATTTGAATTCACAACGTATCATATATATTACAGAAATATGTTTAGCAATATTTTTGTTAGATGTTTAGTTTTACAGAACTATCCTCACTATTTGACATTGGATGTTAAATTAGATGTTATATTAGTTATGTGGATTTGTTCGTGTCATCTTTAGGTGCCATCACTAAATCAAGGAAGAGTTAATTGTATTGCATTATGAAGTAATAATATAGTTTTATATGCAACAAGTGCCCACAAATTAATTGATGCGTTAACTCATGTATGCAACAATACGTGAAAATGATGTCATCGTACCGGAAGGACTCAAATCTATCATATTGAACCTCACTGTAAAGTTTTAAAACCCTCAAATTTCGTTTTAAAACCACAGAAGGCAGCGGACTAAAACCTCCGTAGGAAATTTTCTGACTCTAGGGTTAGTCACGCAACCTTAATATATAATCTTAGTTTCAGATTAAGTTAATTGCTCGGTTCAATTTGGAGGATTCATTTGCTAGGTTTTGTCGTCTTCCTAATGGCTGGCTTAATCTTACTTGAGAGATAATTTAATACGAATTCCTCCCACCATACAGCCTAATTTAATCAAAATTATGCAAATAATCATTCGATTGTGTTGGTCCAAATGAAAATTAAGATGGCTATATAATTTAATTTATCAGTACGTTTTGGGATATTACAATTATCAATACCCCTGCCAACTTGATCTCCAAGGTTGCCCCCGCACCGATCGTGGCCGTTGGTGTAAAACACTGCCCCCACCACCACTACAATGGTCATATTCAAATCTCAATACGCCTAACTCCGTATGATGTGTGTATTCCTGTCTGAAAATTTATTATTGATAATAAACAATTAAAACCTTACTCTAGTCTTCTAAAATTTTTAAAATTTATTTTTTAAAGAAAAAGCGGTTTACATTGCAGGATTTATTTTTTTGAGATGTTTTTCGATACCTCTTAGTTATTTTTAAAATATATTTAAATAATATAATATTTTATTTATTTATATATTTTTACATAAATCCATTTATATATTAGTATATTTGACTTGTTGATACAGCAATAATATATTATGATGTAATATTTAGTTTCTAATTTGGAAATTATTTATTTTTATCTTCCTAATCTTAACTTAAGATTTTTTTAAATTATTTTAATGATAATAAATATATGTATATTATATTATAATCATAGATATATTCATAATAAGTCAAACATATTTAATTATGGATATAATTAATTTGTGTCAAAATAAAACATATTGTCAAAAGTTATTATATTCGGGCAAGAGTTTTCTATATTTTAAACAATACATGGATCGATTGAGAAATATCAAAATGGCACATAATTTTATTTGTTTCACGCCCCTTGTAAGTATTTTCGTGCTTGCTGTTAATTGTCTAAGTTTTAGAAAATTTTCAAAAAGTTATCTTTCTAGGTGGATTTATTAACACATATGAATCTTGATCAATTAATCATATATTAAGGTAAATATTTCTAAATAATCTAATTTTCTTTAATACTGTTGGGCCCCAATATAAAAGCCCATAAAAGCACGGCCCAGAAGAAATGACCAAATGAAAGGCCAAGAGATACTCCCACAAGTCAAGGAAATTGGACGGCCTGATAGGCCCAAAACAGAGGCCCATGGCCCAAAGACCAAAACCACGGCAGAAGCCCAAGAGGTCCCGTCCGCTAATAAGGAAGCTCGAGAACAACGCTAGCAACACCCAGACACGAAAAGGACCGAGAACTCTGGAAGCCCTGCTGAATCTCAGAATCGCCTGAGATGTCAAGAAGAGGCTCCCAGACTTTCCCAGAAGATCCTCCAAGGGCAGCCTCCTCTTACGAGTCCGCGAACTCGCAAGGAGCTCCACTCAAGGACGAGGATTACCCTATGCTCGGTCAATGATGCCAGCTAAGCAATCTCGCCGATTCCCAAGGAAATCTGCAACCACTGCCAGTCTCCATCTAAACAGAGTACGCCTAGTCAAATCAAGACTGACGCTTAGACCCTACTTGACTAACACACATAGGCCTGCCAGCGGCACTAGCCGCATGCCTTACTGCGCACGTCAGCAGCATTAATGAGGCCAGTGGGACACTGCACGGCTTCTGGGCCATCCGATGGCTGCCACGCGTCTCCTCCCTAACGGCTTGCTTTTTCCTATAAATACCCAGCAAATTCCCTCTTTAAAGGGACCTGATTCTCTTTCCTCAAAATTGGCTCCAGAAAGAAGGCAAGAGGCCTACTTCCTTTTGGCCCTAAACTTCTCTCTTCCCTGCGAAATAGAATAGAAGAGTGGTAAAGCCTTCTGACGAGCGATCCCCCCTAAAAAAAGAAATACAAATCAACAGACAAGGAAGGGATCAACCCCAACACTTGTATTTTGTAAAGACTTCAACCCAAATAGTGAAATACTTTCAAGGCCCAGAGCCTCGTTGTTTTTCTTCCCCATTCATGAGGAGGTTTTTCACGTAAAAGATCCGGTCTCAATCTTCCTCTCGTGTCCAGCACCTCACACACTTGTGTTGCCTGAAAACCACGGAATCGACTGGACCCCGGGGATCCAGAACGCAATAAATACAGACACATATATTTTCTACTTATGTATAATTTGGCACCATAAAATTTCTATATAAAATTTATTTCATTGTGCGAATGCATATTAGCATAGCAAAGTTGAGAGTTACGCATAGTATTATTTAATTAATATATATTTTTATATTAATTTGAAAATATAATAATAATTTACAGAAACTAGAAATTATAAGGTTTTTATGAATATATTGTATAGAAATTTTTAATTTATATATTGGAGATAATTGTTCCTTACTGTCGGATAAGCTGTAACTGGTAGGTGATACAAGTTCAAACTGACATCGATATAGTATTTTACACACATGTTACCACGGAAAGATAATTCAAATTATGTCAAATTTTAAATACAATTAGATTTTATAGACCTTTTACAATTTTATGGTTTAAATGTTTTAAATTTGACGAGTATTTAATATAAATTTTAAAAAATGAAGATCAGGTTTTGTCACAACAGTGTTTAAATTTTATATTCCAGACGACAATTTATTCGACAGTTAAATTTTTAGCATGCAATTAGACACGACAATTATGCGTAATTTTTTTTAAAAAAAACTTAAGAACAACTACTTTTAAAATTTTTAAATTGGTATTCAAATGCAGATGGGACCATTTGTCCCGTGTGTTTATTGCTCTCTTTCACTAAATAAACTCTATATATCATACTTAAAAAGACATTTCTTTTATTTATAAAATCAAAGTAAATATTGAAAAATTTTAATTTATTCTTGAGCATAAAATTTTTATATTTTTACTAAAGGAAACTTGTCTTTCATTTGTTTGTACTTTTTTTTTTTTTTTTTTTTTGCAATAGCATTTTTATCATTATATTTTTACAAAAATAAAAGAGTAAATATATCACTTTTGAAAAATATCTGTCAGGTTAAAGTGTTAATTGATATTATAAGGTTTGAACTTTGTTTAAACAAAAAAAATCTTTTTAGTAAATTTAAACTCTCAAATTTGGTTTGAATACTAAATATGAATATTATTGAACCAATTTAAATACAGTGTCAAATTAATTTTTTTTCTTCTAATTCTTATTTATTTACCCATTTTATTTAATTTTAAATATTTAATATCTGAACAAAATAAATTATTGAAATTAACAATAACTTAATTTATTCTCCTCTTAGACTGGCTACCGGGACAACACTTATGGTACTTTTGGCTGCTAGAATGGAATAATATGGGAACAGAATAGTTATTATAGGGAATAGAATAGAATGAGAATAGAGTTAGAATTATTATTTTTATATTTGGTTGTTGGAATAGAATAAGGTGAAAATTAGTATTTTATTATTTAGTTTGTTGAATTGTATGAGAAATAAGGTGAAAATAGTAATAATAATAATAATAATATAAAATAATAATAATAATAATAATAATAATAATAATAATTTATGGGAATTGTTATTCCCACCTGTGTAAAAATTGCTATTTTTACATGTTTGAAAATAATAATTTTTAAAAAATATTTATTTTTAATTAAATTTGTAATTAAATGGAGAAATTTCTATTCTTAGGGAATAGAAATTCTATTCTCACCTTATTCCCTCCAACCAAATATGAGATTAAGGTGCAGTTATTTCTTAGTATAGTATAGTTAGGATATTTTGTAAATACTTTTAAATATATATAGTAATAATAATATTCAATATATATATATATATATTATTTTTAGCATAATATGTAAATTTTACACTTTCCGAAATATCATAGCTTGTGGTTACATGACGTCCGTAGAAGTCATCCACTGCAGTTGTATTCATCTCCGTCTCCACCTCGGGTTCTGTGATGATTACGTTTCGGCACAAAGGGTCTCTGGCCTGCTCCTACATTTAATAATGTTCTTCATGCTGTCTTCCACGTTCTGTAATCCCAAATCTCAGTGTTAAACTTAGACATCATGGAATTCTCCGTTCCATGGCCGTTACTTATCATACCCTTCCCTTGACATCGACGCCGTTGTGAAACCATCTTCACCGCATTATGCTAGCCAGACATCTAGCGGAAGAAGACATCAGTTCTTCCTATCGCCTCGTTTGGCATTTTTTCCACCCAAATTCACGTATTTTGCTCCCGATGAGATCAAATGGGCTCTTATATTGGTCATTAATAATACGTTTGGTTACTGAAATAGAATAATGTAGGAATAAAATAGTTATTTCAAGGAATAGAAAAGGATGAGAATAGAGTTGGAATTGTTATTCTTATATTTAGTTGTTGGAATAGAATAACGTAAGAATTAATATTTTATTATTTGATTTGTAGAATAGTATGAGGAATAAAGTGGGAATAATAATAATAATAATAATAATACCTTATAAATAATAATAATAAATATAATAATAATATGTAATAATAATAATAATACCTTATAAATAATAATAATAATAATAAATATAATAATAATAATATGTAATAATACCTAAAATAATAATAATAATATAATAATAATATGTAATAATAATATCTAATAATAATAATAAACAAATAAATAATAATACCTAATAATTAATAATAATAACAACAACAACAACAATAATAATAATAATAATAAAATAAAATAATAATAATAATAATAATAATATGTAATAATAATAATAATACCTAATAAAAAATAATAAATATAATAATAATAATAATAATATAAAATAATAATAATAATATGTAATAATAATAATAATACCTAATAAATAATAATAATAATAATAATAATAATAATGTGGGAATAACAATTCCCAGGGAATAACAATTTTCACCTTATAACTAACCAAATAGAGAAATTTTAATTCCCGTGAAAATTAAAATTTTTTTTTTCCTCAATTTCTACAACCAAACATGACCTATGAAGTAGGATTTCTACTTATAACCATTGAAAAAGATGGCTTTATAGGCCCAATTATATATATATAAAAGAGGACTCTTTGTTTTGCTTGTTTAAGAAGTCGGCAACTTGCTTTGATCATTGAATCAGATATTTCCGTGCTTAATCATCAAAAAAAAAAATTTGTCCTAACATTTAAAAAATATTTGTCTATTGAAAAAGATGATCCCTTACCTATTTAATGTCGTCATATTTAGTCAGCCTTTAATTATTCTACCTATATAGTGGTGTTAATCCATTGCTTATACTTGTCATCTCTTCATTGATATTTCACAATATTCGGTCATTCTTATGTCCTACAATTGACTACTTGTCAAAATTAATTTCATCTCCATTACTTGATATCTCACTTATGAATTCATGATTTAGTTTTAAATTCAAGCTGATGTCTACTCAACTAAATTAAATTTGAAAGAGAGAATATTAATATATTAATAAATTATTATGTAATTATTTACTTTAATATTATGTACAGTACAGTTAGCATAATCCTTATTGTATACATTCATTATAACCCTCGCTGTATACATTATTTTTGATACTAACAATAATTAAAGGATGCCCCCCAGCACCATTGTTATCTTATATCTTAAACTTGCAAATGAGTGTAGCTGTTGAGTAGGTCCCCCCACCCCCTACGCCCGCGAGGAACAGTTGACATATTCTCTATTGCTGGACGTGCATGCCATAATCATGTATCATAATGAGAATATATTTCCCGTTGAAAATTTTCTATTTCTTTAGATTCCTTCTTGTTGGCACAAGGAATGAACCGCACCTTATGTGATGACCTGAGCCGGAGTTTTGAGACCCAGCCCGGACCATCCCTAAAAAATTATCTCAAATTATCCAAATTCATCAATTATTTAATATAAATTTTAAAATTCATCACTATATATATACTCAAAATCATCAAATTAATAAAAATTATCATACCATAAATAATTCTCATAAATATATCAATTACTATAACATCCATAATCATAAATTACTCAAAATAACAGAGATATATTTTATTATCGCTTATATGTCACTAACTCCAGAATCGTCTTTATCTGGTGTTCAACAATAGTCCCATAAATCTCGACTAGTACTTACAATACTTCTTCAATCTGGAGTCAAGAAAATATAGAAGTGAGTCGAATGTCCAATAAATAAATATAATCAATAATATAGGAATAAAAATAACTATCTTGGATAATAATGACAAATGCACAAAATCAATAATAATATGTGATATGCCAACCACTATCCTAGATTCAATAACATATATCCGTGACCCAAAAGCCATTTGAACAACCGGATATCAAGAATGCAATATGGATTCCACCAAATCCGATCATCAATTCAATACAAGATCACAACTGTACAATATAACAATAATCTTTACTATATGAGATAATAATAATCTACATGGATCTTGTTCTACCATAATGAACCAAAAGCTACGTATCTACATCCCAATGATGGGGTAAATGCCACGAGATCACTCGATATCCATGGTATCCCCATTACTTATACAATCCTCCTAAAGGTTGTACCCATAAAATACCTATACCATCTCTCATACCCCTAGCCAATAATATTTCTAATATCATCATCTACGATAATAATCAGGTTATAAGTATTCATTCTCAATATCAACAATATCAACCTCTGAAATGGAATAGGTATTGAAAAAGTACAGACTACTCAAAAATCTCACGAATTCTCATTCATCCGGATATTGTAAGGTCTTCATATACTTTCATTTACTTATCCATATAATACCAATGAAATATACGTATCGGATCAAATTCAATGTGAAAAATTATTTATCACATGAGCAAGAGTAAGTCCAAAAAAAGTTTGAGTATTCGATTGAATACCATAATATTTTATTAAATCATTTCTAACTCACCCAATGTCCCAAATTTTATCTCTAAAGTTATAAAATGCCTCTTATTTTGCCGCTACCAAACAATGTCACAATTATTCACATTATTTAACTATTCCAGTAAGTTTTATAATAACTAAACTAAAATAATATATTATTATATTTTCATCTCTACACTAATTTAAATATATATACATATGCTTTTATACACGTGGCAACTCACGTCATATGTATCAAAGCATATATAATTCTATACATCCATATAAATATCACATCCTTACACACATATATATCTACATACATACATACATATATATATATATATATATATATACATAATCTCATACACGGACACATTATATACTTATATATGAACTCTTGTATATACATATCACATACTTATATTTACGTATGTTATTACACGCTGAAATAATAATTGTTTAATAACTACATTCCTACAAGCTTTTACATGTACATATAGTCTCACAAATGCACTGTCAATACACACCTCACACTTACACTGCCACTTCAGTAGCACACATGCTGCACACACACTGCACACATGCTTTCCGACAAGTATAAATACATTCATAAATATACACTCATACATACTGCCAATATACACACTCCCCTTTATATTGCCACTACACAGCAGCACACATTTATACACACACACCCACACAGAGACAACACACACTATAGCACATGCTGCACAAACGTATGCATACACAGAGAGAGTCAGAATACACACACTAGCACCTGTTTATATATATATATATACACACACACAGCACATGCATCAACATATTTACATGTAGATACGTACCAATATACATCTTTTACATACAAATACTTTGTAAATCCATCATTAGACAACCACCACCTCCCCTCAAGCTGCATATCATGAAAACATCAAGTCGGGTAACACCAATACGACAGTTTCACCTGTCATCTATCCATACATATATACATATACACACATCTATGTAATATAGACACGTACATACATAGGCCCGCCATCCACTTCGAATTGATTCCTCGCCATTTCAAATTCTACCATGATGAAATCGGTGTCCAAATAGAGCATAATTGTTCTGTTTCACCGATTATTTATGTTATGAACTCGAATCAAATAGGTCAATTTAAATAATTAATTATAATTTTTAAAATCTAAAATTTTAAATAATTTTAAATAAATAATACTAAGTTTCGAAATTCGAGTGTGACAAACCAAATAAATAAGCTTTGACAAATTAAAATTCACACAAGACCTTATTGGACAACCATCCGAACTAAAAATAAACACGACATGCTCTATAATATTCGTAAGTGATGTAACAATTTCAACTAAAATCATAAATTAGATATAATATAATAATAAGCTTTGACAAATTAAAATTCACACAAGACCTTATTGGACAACCATCCGAACTAAAAATAAACACGACATGCTCTATAATATTCGTAAGTGATGTAACAATTTCAACTAAAATCATAAATTAGATATAATATAATATTCAGTTGTTTCCAAAATGTATTTGTTGGCCTATACCCAGCCAATTTCATCATCCAATCACATAAATACCAATTTAAACCATAATAAAATTAAAATTCATCAAATCAGATGAATGGCTGATAGATCAGGACCGTACTCCACAATGCATCTGAATCTTCTACTCTAAAGGGATAAAATAGAAAAAGTGAGCCTAATACTCAATAAATATCATATTTTAAACAAAATGAGTCCAATAAATTAGAGAAAATATCAAATGAATAAAAAGTTGTTTAAATGACATGATAAATCCAAATTATCGATATGACAAATCTAATAAAAATCTAATATTCAGAATTCAAAATTCAATGGTAATCTCGTATACAAATCAAAATATCCAAATCCGAAATAATTATTCAAATCATAAAACAATCTTCGTCGGAACGTGCATATATATATTCTGTTTTGTTTTTATATATATATATATAAACAAAACAGACGTGATTCAGATCAATTCAAACAGGTAAATAGCTAATTTCAAAGTTTAATTTGAGTCCAAATTCAAGTCTGAATCTAAATTTAAAACCCGATCAGCTTGTGATTTGGGGTAGAATCCGATAGTCGAATGATCTAATAGTATGCGTAGAAATCGAAGCAACGTTACAACAGATAGTTCAAAGGTTCGGATTAAAATATATAGTCGAAATCACTTGTATGAGACATATCAAAACCCAACTGAGGGCAAAATTAACAAATTTCAAATCCAAATCTAAAATCTAAATCCAAATTAAAATCTAATACAAATAAATGTCTAGATATAAATTATACATCAAATTTAAATTTGATTATTTAAAGATTAGCTTGAGGAAGAATTACACATAATTTTGATAACCTTAGGCAAAATCAAAGATAATTTAGGCCAGTATATATAACCACTCATGTACTCTGTACCAATGGATAAGGTTGCTCAATATTATTTATCACCCGTAATTTTGGTACAATTCTTAAATATGTCAGATATATTAGGATGTCTGAATATATTTTGAGATCAAGTCAAATTATCCAAATAGGAATGGTCATTATTCTAAATCTTTCCTGCTAGCGAAAATAGATTTTCAAGTAATAAAATATCTCCCCGTCGGAAGTTAGCCAGAATATCAAATATTTCAAATCCAAATAAAGTGACTACGACCCAACAGGTACATGTGATTGTACGGTCTAAACAAAATTTCATACTCATTTTCATATAAATATACTGATATAAAAATATACAGTGTTCAATAAATGATTCAGATTTTTAGAAAAATATTAAACCCTCCAAAATCATAAAACCTAATCTAACAACCCCCAAAACATTCAAGGAACTACACATGTATATCAAGAATAAATAAATCAAATGTATAAAAAAATATACATGTTATTAAAAATTCTAAAAAGTATTCAAAACATATTAAAAATTAAATCAGATCAAAAAGAAAATTTACAGATACTTACATTGACCACATATTTTATAGATACGAAGAAAGGATATCCCGTAACACCCTAATTAGGTGTTTCTCTCTCTACCAGCGCACACTGCCCGCAACTTTGTCCTTTCTCTCTCATTTGCGCAACTTCCCTCGTGTTGCTGCCGCCATTCAACAGCACCGGCCGACCTGCCACCACCGGCCTTTCCGGCATCATCCCGTTGGTGTCGATGCCGTTGTACTGCCGCTGGACCCGTTTTCTCTCCCTCTTCCTCACGGCCCTTGCCACACGCGCCGTTGCTAACCCACCAGCACACGGCCTCTTTCGAGCACTGCCATCGTCTACGACTCAGCCCTTCTCCACCGACTTCGCTGCACGACGCCGTCGCCGTTGCTATCGACAACCACTGACAGTCTCCTCGATGGCCTCTTGTGAATTACCACCACTAGCTAAACTTTCTAGCTACCAACAACTACCAGAATCTTGCCATCCTCACCGCACGTCGCCGGCCGCCTCTTCCTTCGTCTCCGTTTCTTCTCCTTCTCTCTCTTCTCTACGCCAAAACCCTCCCCTTTTTTTCTCTCTCCGATCTCAATCCTTATATGCGTTTTTCTTTTCTTTATTTTTTCGTTATTAATATATATATATATATATATTATATTTTATATTTTTATTTTCTTTTATTCTAAAATCCAAATCGATATTTAGGCGATAGTACGGGCGCACCTCGAGTGCCAACCAAACTAATCCAAATATCATTCAAAATTTTTTAATATTTAATTAATTTTTTACTATATCTAATTTATCAAAAATCATAATTAATATTAAATAATCCAAACGGATTCTAAAATATTACAACTTGATTCCAACTAATATGTCAAAATCATAACTTTCATATTCAAATAAGTCAACAATGAATTCTTTGTAGACCAAAAGAACTAATTATCCTAGCCCAATTCATCATGAAATCCAAAAATACCAGGTTATTCATCTTTAGATTAGTAGCTCTATTTTCGACTTTTCTCCATTTGCAACCCAATTTCTGTATATATTTCACAATCAAGGCATTTAAGTAAGAAAAATAACATCGAAAAAAAGAAATGAAGGATTTACTTGTATAATTGGGAGGTCACGAATCAACTTGCTTGACTTGCGACAATATTATAGCAACGGCAAGGATTTGTGACATGGCAAGGATTAGTGACAGCGGTGGCTTTGAATATTCCTGACGACATTCCCTCTGGCACTAATTAACAACGGTGGCAATAGTAGCAGACTTTATAGCAGCTTCTCCTTTTGACTTATGCGTGGCTTCCGTCTTCTATTTATGCGCTGCTCATTCCCTAACAGCATCGTCTCTTTAAGTAACAAAGGATCGGTTTAAGGTTTTGCTGGGTTTTCATTTGGAGCGCCGATTTCCTTTCCCCTTGTTGACAATTTGACATGATGCCTTCCTCTCTCTCTTCTCATCTCCTCCCCTTTCCTTGTTCCTTCTTTCATTCCTTTCCTTATTTCTTTTCTTTTCTTTACCAACTAATTAATTTTTTTATTTTTATTTTTTCTTTCTTGCCTATTATTATTATTATTATTATATCATATTATATATTATATAAACTATAGTTATTATTTATTTATTTGTTTATACATACACATACTGAAATATTAAAGTCCGTCTAATTTAAACATATACAAGTTCACACAATAACCTAATACAATAATTAAACTAAACCCAAACTAATAGTATAAATATGTAATCCCAATTCGATGATCCAAATATTCTAAACTCATATTTACTGTAAAATTTTATACCTAAATTATCACTAAAAATAGTTAAATAATTATCACAACTAATTAAATAATTTATTCTTATAAAATAATAAAATAAAAAATAATTAGAATGTTACACCTTACACTAGTGATGGGAATGACTATCCATTGGCCAACCCAAAAGCTCAATCTGTTGGAGGAAAAGAGGTCCGGGAGACAAAAGCCCAGCAAAAAGCCACATATGCTCAAGATTTGAAAGACAATGTAATTGGCCTAAGTTAGTCAACTCAGGACCACCCAAAAGGAAATGGGCAACTAGGGCTTCATGGTGTCTTACATTAGCCGTCGACCCCTAAGCTCAATAGCCGACAATCTTCAAAACTCAACGCATGTGGGTAAGCCATACTTACACAACTCAGTTGATATGGCCAGAATATTATTTCATGATTGCGCATTGCCCCCAAGATGACAATTATAACTTAGCAAATCTTCTTAAATGGAAATTTCCATACGACACCTTCCATGATCACTCTGCAAACGGAAAAAATATTCCCAAACAGTGGCAATTACAAGAACCCGTTCTCGTGATCGTCGGGTAGTTTAACGGATTCATGCGGGCAATTGTCGTTAGCCATGAAACTCAAGAAAGGCTAAAACAACCCCCACTCTATAAATACCCCATTTTCGCCATGAGAGAAGGGACTGAAAACTCAAGCCCTCTGAAAGAACAATCAAGTAGTCAACTCTCGAATATAGAGTATACACTCTCATCTCAGACGTTCATACACACTAAGATCCCGCAAAGCCACTCCGCCAAAAAGTGTACCCGTCTCTAAGCCGCCCTTCCTAAAGAGCGTACATCTCTCAAAATCGTTCCCCGTTGAGCGCATCCTCCAGAGCTTAGCCTTCCTCAATACACTCGACCCTCTATTTACACTTGCATATATGCAATTTACATTTTTTCATCTATTTCTTTAACACAAAATGATTTCTAATTTAAGCATTAGAAAATATATTGGGGAGCAAGTTCTGCTATCATCTAATCTCTTATTCATTTGTTGTGGTGTGTTGGATCTAGATTTTCAATGACGAAGACTGAATCTATTTTAGTTGAACCCGCTGGGTGGGATCAAGTAATCCTATAATTTATACAGTAATTTGAATCGAGAAACGCATCAACTCGTATATTTATCTAATATCAAAAAATAAAATTGTG
The DNA here is from genome assembly GCA_033239525.1 of Nepenthes gracilis. Classification (NCBI taxonomy): domain Eukaryota; kingdom Viridiplantae; phylum Streptophyta; class Magnoliopsida; order Caryophyllales; family Nepenthaceae; genus Nepenthes; species Nepenthes gracilis. The sequence continues at coordinate 26,749,065 of BSYO01000006.1, read as the reverse complement.
AAATATAGCTGTTGATATTATATGTTTTATTCATGTTTGAATGACGACGGTACATGTTTTGCCCTCTAAAAATCTAAAAATCATATTAATATTCCCATTTACAGACCAATGTACAGAATTTTTTCATGTCACCATTTTTTTTTTTTGGGTATATTGTACCCTCTCCTCTAATTTTTCATTTAAAAAGAAAGCCTAATGCCTCCTAATTTCTCACGAAGAGCGAGGGTCAGAAATTGTTCAAGGATGACCGGAATTTTAAACACGGACTATTTCGGTGAGGTTTCCCCCACTGTTCCCTTGAATGTCAAGGCCGGAAGGCAGCAAATTGGTCGAATGTGTGCTTGGACATAGGACTGTCGACATCTGTGATGGCAACGGCTATGGCAAGGGTTTGTATCCCATTACAGTCGCCATGGCTAAGGACGATGGGCTAGAGGCCGGTCGGGAGAGATGGAAGTGAGGTTTCACGATTGAGAGTGGATGATGGAAGGAGCCCAAATTTTGGTTTCAGGGGTTTTCAGTCGAGAGTGGACACAACGACGTGCACGTCGACAGTTTTTTTTTTAACTTGACGTGAAATATTTCTACAGAGAGGATCGTAACAATAGGAGTACAAATACTAACAATTATATATTATAATCTGGCTGTAATGATGACAATGGCTATATAATAATTCATGAATATTACTAGTAATGCAAAACAGGTGTAAGCCTTCTTGAGGAGCCACTTGCTAATTCGTGTTCCAGACTCGTTTGAATGTGGGCAATACAATTTTACTAATCCTTCTAACATAAGTCATCTTACATGAAATACGACCTGTGATATTGTGTTATGAATGGATCTATATGGATATGCATACACTTTATAATGAAAAAATATTCAATCATTTGTGCCTTAAAAATTTTTATATGTTTGGAATGACTTCTTTTCTCTTGAGCATCCATGAATTTGATCATTTAAATTTATAATTTGAATTGATTAAGCTAAAATTCCTTATGATAAATATTGTGATATTAAAGAGATTTACAAAATATTCAAATTCTATTCATAATAATCTCCCAAAAATATACTATTTTATTTTAATTAAGGGGTGTCTAAAATGTCTTATATATGGCTTACTTTATTTTCATAACTTAAATATTTCTCTTTATTAGAAATCATCATTCTTGAGACAAAACAAAACCAATCTGTGTAGATTTGCTATCAAATTATAAATTATTCTGTTATAATCTGTATAATTACAATCGTGCATTGCCAACTGGCTTCCTCTCCAATGAAAAACTTTTAGAATGTGCTTCTATTGTCTAAAAATCATTTCTGAACATACTTCTTGCTTAGTTGGCCTTCCTCTATTTCAATTTAACAATAGTTTTGATCAGCCAATATTTCTCACATTCTATAAAAAAATTTAACTAGCTCCTTTTTTCAATAAAAATCTTGCTAATAAGGCCTCCATTCTCAAAAAGATCAAAAAGTTTCTTTATTATTTGTTTGGTTACTTATCCAAAAGATTAAAATTAGAACAATCATTTTATAGGATCTATTTAATACTAAACACAGAGACGTATAAAAGATCAATATTGGTGTCATAAGTTATTAATGAAAGACCAAAGCTATTAGACTTGTGTTGGGGTCTTCATTTATCAAAAGATACGCTAGCATTAAGAGTGTTGCTCCTGACCAACTGAAACAAAGAAGTTTGTGAAAGATCATTTTACCGTGTTGAATTAAAAAAAAAAAAGAAAAAAAAAAAAGAGTAAAGCTTGTTAGGGTTTCATATAACCCTGGAAAATAAACTTCTTTCATAGCAAATTTAAGCCTCAAGACTCTTGAGGCGACTTCGGAGAAACCATCTTAATTGGCCTTTCGTTTTCGTTGCATAATTAAAGTTCTGCTCATTTTGTCAACTTTGATTGTTTTTATTTTCCACGATGCTTATCTGCTTATGTGGAAAACAACTAATTTGTTCTCCATGTAAATATTCTTAATTGACACTCGATAAGTCATCATATTGCCGTGCACTTTACAAATTCAATTGCCCATGTCGGACGGCTACTCAGGCGTCTCAGTAAAAATGGTTTGTCTAGGGGAGGGAAAAATATCAATAATATATTTTTTAATTTTTTTAAATCTATTCTGATTTTTTTTATATATAATTTTTTTAAATCTATTCTGATTTTTTTAAAAAAAAAAAAAAATTCCCAAATTTTATTCTAACTGTCAATGCGTGTAAAAATTAAGTTGAGAACTGTAGGACATGAAATTAATGAAGAACCCAGAATTAGAACAGGAGGACACAGAGGAGAGGAAGAGAAAAAGGTTTCGACTTCATTCCTACTATTTTGGGCATACACACATCTGTTCCAATTGGTTGGTTCCGTTATAACTACCATTGGAAGATATTAGTAGCACAGAGGACTATCATCATGAATTTACCAACCAAATGATCCTTTAATAAGCTATGACAAATCCAGTAACTAATACCTCATGATGTATCAAATACACCCATAGAATAAAATTTGACAAAGTTATTAGGAATATTGCACGATTGGCAAATTTCCATGACCAGATTTGCGATCCTTTGACCCCAGGTCCTTGCCCATTTTCAGTACACTCGCAAGCTCTCGGCTTCTGCATGGAAATTGCTGAGCCTTGCAAGAGGTGACGTCTTCATGCCACCGCAATCAGCTTGCTTAGTGTCCAGCAGGATGCTAATGATACTGCACGTAGGCACTTGGTGACCGACTTTCTTGCTGATTTCACAACTATCCGGTGGATTGGAAGTGCCTTTCAGGGAGATGAGGAGTGGAAGAATCTGATTGTTGCATGATTTGTTATGCCTTGAGCTGTTGTGTACGTACTTGAGCATCAACACGGCCACAGCTGCATATATATACCTTTTATTTCTCATGGGAAAGAGACGCTGTGAGGAAGAACCGGGGAGTTGGTGGACTTCAGCTGGTTAACCTGCGCTATTTTGACGTTGGACTTGCATGAGGGTTGTGGCTCGAACTGGGAATTCCTATTTTTTCTCATAATGTTGGCCTTTTGGGAATTTTCACTTGTTATTAATGAGATTCAAAATCTAGAAAATCTTTGTGATATAAGGGTTTAGTAAGATCTATACTTGCTATTATTTCGAGTCACGAATTCTTGTATAGAGTTTATTGTTAAATTTTATATTACAATTATGGCTACAATATTTTTAATGTTACATATTCGAGATATTTATTATTTATTATACGTTATTGATTATTATCACTTATTAGATATTTGACTCATTATTATATTTTATTGGCTCTAGATTATAGTTGTGTAACACTAGCAAAGGATCATAAATTTGCTACGGGGCTTTCAGGTAGACAAGACACTGAAATCTAGTTGTTATTTGTTCATTTGATGATAGTCAAGTGATATTTTGATAAAGGATTGGTAGATTCTTTCCGACAGTGACCCGTAATTGTTAGTAGTTTTTATTTTCATAAACATTTGCTTGATGTATGATTAAAATGATGACTTTATATTAGAAAATGTTAAATATTTAATGATTTTATATTTTGAGTTTATTATATGAGCGATCCAAGTTAGGTCTAATGATAAGAGTTTGGGTAGTCTAATAGCAGGCAATCTTTTGAATTCTCGTGAGGTATCATTATGTATCATTTGGAATAATTTCTGTAGTTTAATGACAGTAAAGAGGCAGATCCATACAATATAGTATGTCATCTTCGAAACAAAAGGAAAAATATTTATTTCCATTAAGTAATTATATCAATTAAAATAATGAATTACACTTATATTATATGCCATTACACTGTTAACAACTATATATACATCATTATTAAAGGACATTGTATGGTGTAAAGTTGCTATACGGGTGGAGCGCTACATTGTACTATTTGATGCAACTGTGTTGATGTATTACCTAAGTCCTACAAAATTTGAACTCTTCTAGACTGTGAGAATTTCACCAGCCAAGAAACAATTCTCGCTGGACAGTGAGAATTTGAATATGTTCACACTAGAATTTAAATTTGTTTGTGAAACGCAGATATCAAATATGATTTATATCGTCTGGATGTAATTTGATAATGTGAATTTTTGAGGAAAAGTTTTGGTACAGTTGAGAAAATTAAGTATAGAGTGCATTGGAAAAACGTTTTCATAGGCAAAGACTCGTGTGTGAGCGTGTTTGAAATAGTATCTTTATGTCCGATACACGTGTCATAGAAGCTTCTACTTGTTTATTTTAGTATCGCGGCGCTTCGTACACGCTGGTTGGGTACATATGCACCTGCCACATTTAGCCTTTTCGCCCAGTGGGTGCATGATTAGTACTCATGCATTAGTTTACTTTAAATAGACTTTGATCGAATTTTAGCTGATTTTACACAAAATTTTGGGAGAAGAGAAAGAGACATAAGTGAAGAAGAGAAATGAAGGAGGAAAAAGTGAATTTGAAGTGATTTCTCAAGTTAATTTTTGGTAAATTCAAGTCAAAATAAATACATTTAAACTCATTTATTTAATTATTGCTGAATTTTTTAAAACTTCATTTTCATTTCTAATTCAAATGTTCACGCATGGGACAACTCTCTACTTTTAAGTTTGTATTGCATGGATGTTAAATTTACTTTCATTTCATGAGATCTTAAAAGTTTGCATATTAAATCAAACCTGCTGATACAAAATTCTGTAATTCCTGAGAAAATGGTCATCTAAGTATCTTTTCTATAAGAATTTAATAAAAGCTCCACTTTGAATTTTGTTAAGATTATTTGTTTTTATTTTTTAAAAATTTATTTATTTTTGCGGAGTCCTTCATTTTGTTTAAATAAGAATCATTACAGATAATTGATAAAATATATTAAGATATTTCTTATCATATTAATTTGTAAACATATATCATTAACTAATATCCACAAGTTTAAAAAATAGTGTTTGGTTCCATTTATAAGAAATAATATATAGTTAATTCACTCATATATTTTAAATAGCATATGACTCAAACCATAGGGAAGCATTTGCAACCTGACTTTAAGCATTTGATCCTAGTCAGTTAAATTATTACTGGACATTGGTTTTTACTTTTATTCTCATTTTTTAGTATTTTCTTATAGATTTGTCATGATCCTTCTCATTTTAGTCGTCATTTATATCCACATATAATTTATATCATATATATACTTTCTTAAATATTAGACTTACTCTATATTAGCGAAATCGGATTTCACTTATAGGGTTTGGACTTTGAAAGAATATTTTTGGAGGATTGATTTAAGAATGATGATGTTGTATTTTGAATGTTTTGACATTAAATACGGTTTAGTAACAATTTTTTTAAAGCTTTGTATCTTAGTGGCCGGTGTGCTTATTACTTTAAATTATTATGTATCCAAAATTTGGATATTAGTTCGACTATATTTTTCTTATATGATGAAATTAACTTGTATGAGCAGGATTAATAGTTTTGGGTCAATCACCGAGGAGTTGGTCATCATTTTTCTGGTCTTTGCTTATAAATATCCTAGTGATTTATCCAACTTTGGGTGTAGGATTGCGTTTTGGAGACCTGACACTATTGGCAACAGATTTTGTATCTGTTCAAACACTAGAAGATCAAAATAATCACAAGTAGTGAGCAAACAAAGTAGTCTCAAAAACATCGTTTCAAAAGTTTGAAAGCAATCTTGATCATAATAATTTCACAAATTTGAAATAGAACTGGGAGCCGACAGTTGGTTTGAAACATAGTTTAAAATCTCGAAAACATATCAGTGTGTCCTACAAACAGCAGTTTCAAATCACAAAAAAAAAACAAAAAGAAAAACAAACAGTAGTGTCAACTCTGGGGAAAAACAAGGCAAATAATAGGTTTTGAAGTCTAGGGTCTTGGGTACCTTAACCTTATCCGGAAAAAAGCACCTCTTCAAATTGTATATAAAATAGAAGTAGCTATCTTTCTTCATGTGGGAGATCAAATCTAAAAAGCATCGCCCATCCATCTTCATTCTAAAGGCTAAAATTTTTCAATTGTAACTACTAAGGTTTATAATCAACAGTTTTTGACCAATTCCTTTTCGTCGCCTTTGCAGCCATTTTATCCAATGATGCTTAGAAATTGAAATGTTCGGCTCGCTAGAGTTCTTCAGGTGGTTTGGGTTTTCAGCCGGTTCCCATTCACCTGCTCTCCGCATTGTCTATTAGTGGGTCAGGCAATGAAGTTAGAGGGTGCCCGCCTCCTCTTTAGAAGTGTCTGTGACAACCTAGTGGTTGTTTGGTCTCCACTTTGGCATTCATGGCCACATGTTTTTTCTTTACAGCTAAAGAATGAAAAATCTTTCTCCTGCTACATAAATTCAATTTTTATTTCATCTAGTAAAAGCCATTTTATATATCAGAACATGAGTTAGACACATAGCACACGGAACAAACATACTTCTTATATTTAATTTTCTCCAAACAACTTTGGGTCATCATGTAGTATTTCATCCTACACGATATTTCGCATCTTTAACAGTTTTATCGACAATTTTCCCTAGGGTATTATCACGTCAACTATCCCAATCTTATCCCTTCTTTGAAATTGAGGTCACAAGGTCCACAATTTTATTAGTCTCCGCCATCCTTTTTCCAACCTAAAGTAAATCCAAGTCAGATATAATTTTACATAAAATTATCTATTAATCTTCACAGCCAAGTATACAAATTGTCCGCTTTCTTTTGCATTTCGAGGGTACAAGTGGTTTCACTAGAACACCTGCGTTTCAAGGTCATCTAAGCATGATATAATATTCGAAAACAACCATCCGTCCACGGAGATCAAAAATTAAAAAATTAAAAAAGCATGTACACAAAGTATTCCGACAATTTAAAATTTTTGACAACCACGTTCGACATTTTTTGTTGTTGGATCAAAAGAACTCTAATCTCTTTCATCGGTTGCATGTAATAAGATATATCATTAATAGGATCCTTATGTAAAATAATACCACCAACATGATACCTCAAGGAACTCTTTCTAAACCATTTTAAACATAATTGGAATATAAACTTTTGAAATTTGAATCATAAAAGGATAATAAGTCATATCTATATTTGAAATCTTTTACCTGCATACGAAATCGACCATTAATTTTTTTATGCATCTTCTTATCAAACATACTTTCAAAAAATGAAAGAAATTCCTCATATTTAAATCATATATGATATGCAACTTTAAATCACTATTTAGGCTATCTAAAAGTTAAGTACTCTATATGTTTAAAGTGAAGAGATTTTTTATATAGCACAAAGTCTACCTATGATTGATATATATATATATATAATAAGCATGCGTGAGAGCCTTCATTAATGGACACCATTGCTGCCTATGCAGCTTCAAAGTTATTCTCAATATTAAATTAATGCATACATCTAATGAATTCATAAAGCAATTCAAAATGGGAAGCCAAGTGAGAGCCTTCATTAATGGACACCATTGCTGCCCATGCAGCTTCAAAGTCACTCTCAATATTAAATTAATGCATACATCTAATGAATTCATAAAGCAATTCAAAATGGGAAGCCAAGTGCTCAATAGCATTATATATATATATATATCCATAAGCATGCGTGAGAGCCTTCTTTAATGGACTCCATAGCTGCCTATGCTGCTTCAAAGTCATTCTCGATATTAAATTAATGCGTACATCTAATGAATTCATGAAGCAAATCAAGATGGGAGGCCAAGTGCTCAATAGCATTTTGCAAAATATTTCACTTGCACAGCCATAAAAATTATAAAGTAGTACCAACTAAATTGCTTTGGCGATTGTAGCATCTTAATCAATAAAAATAGTAACAGGTGGCCACTTACTGTGGGATCTCAAAAATGTATCAAATAACTATATGAAAGATTTTTCTGTTTTGTCATACAACACATCTTTAAATATGACCATTTACCTGTAATAGCTAAACCCATTAAAAACACCAAAAGATTTCAAACTTTTATTTGTTCTATATATGGTTTTGAAAGTGATAATATTTTCAAAGGCTACATAATCAATAATCATTTCTACATCAATCCAAAAGATGCTAGTTATCAAATCATCTACATCAAGTTGTATATCATTAAAAAATTATCTATTTTGTAAGTTTTTGTTATGAAAGTATGCTAGTAAGGCACCTACCTCACCAAACTGCTTATGTTGCTGCCCCCTAACTTGAAAAGAGGATTTTTGATCTTCTATCATATAGCTAATGTTTTTTCGACCACCGATCTCCATAACCATTGTCACGACCTAAGAATACAATATACACAGATTCAAAATAAAATTTATAATAATATATTCAATTAATCATAAAAACCAAACATGAGCGTGACAATCCGAACACATACAGGACCCAACATAACAAAATTCGCACAATACCTCATCGGATATAAATTCAGACAATAAAATACAAAACCTGCTATCCAAACATCGCAATGGAGGTATCCAAATATAATACAAACTCATAAATATAAAAAAATAACTCTAATATATCTCATACAAGAATCAGGGCCCTCATTTGGCCATAAACAATAATTATAATATACCACCGACATCAGAAACATACTCAACATAAACATCTCCACTCACAGGTAGAGATATGCCATGATAGATCACGTCCGAACTCCTATAAGTGTATCCATGCTACTAGTTTGATGGGATAAAACATGAAAATATGAATTGAGAGCTCAGTAAGTATTATAATCGTATGAAATAGTACACATAAATTAGAGGAAGAGATATAACATAACAACTACGTAAAATAAAACACAATATCCGTGAAATCCTTGAAAAATCAAGGAGATGTCTCGTACTAAATCATCGTTCGTATCAAACAGTCCCTTCGAGATATAATCATAACAAATAATAATCCGATAAAATCTCATAGACGATATCATATTATATGATCTAAGGTCACATCACATAAACGCAACTGTCACTACATCCGTGTGGGACACACACTATCTTTCGGATTCAAATCTCATATCTCATATGTTGAAATCAAAAAAAATATCAGAACTAAAACATATAAATATAAAATATGTTCCGGGGCTTAACACATTAATACGTACGAAACATTCCTATCACCTATCTGCAAGCTAAACCACATATCTCAAATTATACTCCACACAATATATGTAGAAATATAAAGTATGCACGAAATCAGAGAACCAAATATTAATAATACCAATTTGAGGAAGAGTTACCCTCGTCCGGTAACCACGGTTATATCGATTGCGATTTAAGCCGGCAGCACAAGGTTCGGCTACGGTTTAGGCCAGCAGCTCAAGGCCATCCATGTACTTTGTCTCTTATAAATTAGAACTTATTCATTATATTTTACCACATACGATTTTGGATGCAATTTCAAGTTTAATTATATATATTAGGAATCGTATATTATTCCGTCAATTTCTTACAATGGTTCTCATTTAAATACAGAGTGAGGTAGGTCAACTATAACAAAGTTCATCTTTTTGACGGCGGAAGGAAGATCACATATCACATACGTCCCAATAGGGATTAAACCTCCCCGTTAGGAGCGGTACCAATTCTCATACCTCGAATTATATATAACGACCCATCGGGTCTCAGATCACCATGGTCTCGTAGTGACCCTGCCCCTGGCAGCATTCATGTGGATCGATGCACGGCTTGATTCATAGTTTTACATCATACGGATACACAAATATACATATATACTGTCCGAGTGTCTAAAAATCCTCCAAATTACAAATACCAGTATAAAACTACCGAACGGCCGATAAAACACACATGCATATACAGATTAAACAGATAAAATGTATAAAAATAACATGCATGTTAGTAAAATCTCTGAATAATAACTAAAAATTATTAGACACGAAATTAAACCAATGATAGGGTTAAAAGATATTTGTCTTGACCTCATACTCTACAAATTTAAAGAAATGATGTTCTGAGACACCCAAATTAGGCCTTTTTCTCTTGCCACATGCGCGCCCCTTTCTCTCTCATCTGCGCTGCCCTCTACCCCGCGCGCCGCAGCTGCACCGCCTCGGCCACAAACCCTGATGCCTTTCCCACGAGCTGCTGCCGCTTCCGCCTCCCACCACGGCCGCCAACCTCCCCCGATGAGCTCTCTCTCTCCTCGCCACGTGCTTCAGCAGCCGCTCCAACCCCTCTCTACCACCCTGCTTCTCCTCCGCACACGCCGCTTACCCGCGCTGCAGCCGCCTCTTCCTTCCTCTCCTCCTCCTTCCCCTCCTCTGCGCACTAAAACCCTCCTCTTTCTCTCCCTCTTTTCTTTCCCCCGCTGCTTTTCTCTCTCCCTAATCCCATTTTCCTCTCTCTTTTTCTTTATATATATATATATATATATATATATATTCTATTTTTACTTTTCTTTTATTCTCAAATTCAAATCGATATTTAGATGATAGTATGGGCGCATTTCGAATCCCAGCCCAATTGATTCAAATATCATCCAAAATTTTTATAATATTTAATAAATTTTTTTTATATCCAAATTATCTAAAATCATAATTAATATTAAAATAATTTAAATGGAATCTGATATATTATAACCATCATCTCACATGTGTCACAAGGCCTCAACCAAGCATCTTGGATCATCTCAATAGCATGACCCTGGTCATTAGACGTCTTCCTTTAGAACCTTAGCATGTGTTTTATTTAAGAGGTTCTAGTTCGTGCTTATACTCCCCCATAATTTTTTTTAAAAAAAATAGTGATGCTCTCATTTATTAACACACCCTTATCAACACACGTTTCATTATAGAGGGATAATCACATCCTGTTTTTCGTTGTGATTGTTTTGTATCCCCCCTTTTATCTTGTTGAGGTTTGCCTCCCTTATTGAGAAAAAATATCTAAAATATCTCCACATCATTGTTCTTAGATTTTCTCACAAATCCTTTTCTCATAGGAAGATCTATTTTCTGACCATACTATTTATAAAAGTTCCATACATCATTCATATTTTGAAATATTATGTTAACTAAAAGTGTATAATTATCCATTAGATCTGAATGAGTAATTAATTTTTCTATATTTATAAATAATTGCTTATCACATTGAAATAAATAAGAATTCTTATCATTGCACATATAATCAATATCGAATACACTAAAATATAGTATCAGTTATGTTGGGCTCGACTGAAGCCAATTGAAAAGTCTAGCCCGAGAAAAGAAGAAGAGATAAGGAATGAATGGGCTCAATTAAGAAAAAATCCCAATATTTGTCTAATGATGCATGGGTCAGATTACCAATAAACTAAAGAGAATAGTTAAATACAAACCATCATAATATATCGCTTAACCAATACTTTTTTCTACCAACAATAGTCTATCAAATATTCAGAATCAATATAGTTAACTACGGTTCACATGCTAAGACAAGAAAAAGGTTAACAATTAATCCTCACTCAAGTCAGTAAAAAAAATGCTTGATTTAAGAACCACTCCTAAGAAATCGACTCTCATGAACCATACTTGAAAATTTTCGTTTGAATAGCACTATAAATAGTAAACCCCTTTTCAAGCAAAAGGGGGAGGGAGTGAGAGAGAGATGAGATAAAAAATGGATAAAAATCAAACTATTCCACCTAACTCTTAATGATTTATTATCATTTTAATTCTTACACTCACTTTGTAGTCCTCCAATTTTTAAAAAAATCAAAATTATTAAGTTAGAGATATTAATTCAAATATTAGAAGATATTTTAGACAGTGAATCACATTTCTTTACCAGTTCTTATTTATGGCTAAAATATGCATGATCGATTGAAAATTTTAAAAGTTCAAATTGAATTTCTCTAGACTAAATCTACGCATCAAATATAACTATTATAGCTTACAGATAACATTAAAAACAAAATAGAATCATTTTACATTTCCAAGTGACAATGATACTATGAAAACTCAATTATTTTGAATATAATGGTGAAACTGTGATACTATGAATAAAACAAAAATACCATATTTCAAACTATACATCTAATAAAATCAATACCGTACACCATTTTGTTAGATTTTAATCACTTACTTATAGGTATCTTAACAAATAGATGGCCATCCAAGCGACAAAAAATATTAAATGGTTGCACGATATGCGCGACCAGTGCTCAAGGCGTAGATTTCAGAAGCCGTGCACTCGAGGCGCGTTTGAAGCGTCGTTTCTAGTGGCATCCACACCCAAGGCACACTTAACGGGCACTCAAGCGCGGGTTGCTGTATAAAATTGCACTTGACAAGATCTTAAGGTATTTTAAAATTATTTCTCATATAATGAGTGCCGCATAGAGAGAGAGAAGAGAAGAAAAAAGAAGAAAGAAGATGAAGAGGGTCGACATTCAGTTAAAATTTGAATTAAGTTTCATTTTTCACTAAGGTCGGGTATATTGTTCTAGAGTGGATTTATAGAATGTGTTTTTATTTGGTTACTCCTATTTATTGTTATACTTTTTTTTATAGGTTGTTAGATGTGTTAAAGAATTTATAATCAACCATTCTTCACTCGAAATTGTAGGGAATAGATTTCGGAGGGGATTATTTGTAACCGACACTATTATTATTATAAAGAATTTATTTGAAATTTGTCCCGTAATTTTTTTCTTGGTTAAAAATGATATTTCACGTTAAAAACGTTATACATTATTACATTTTTTATATTTAAGACTTTAGTGGTTGACGTTTGACAAGGATTCGAGTTTTTATTTTATTGCATCAGATTGTGTGTATTCAAGTCAAACCCCAAGACATTTTACACCGCAACAAGATGATAAAATCTGTATCATTTCACCGAACACGTTTTGACATGATGAGAATAATCTAACAAAAATATAGGCAGCATATACCATTTCAACACTGCGCGTTTTGTTATATTGCGAAAATTGCGAATAAATCTAGGCAAATAACATTTCGAATCTAATTTTAAGAAACAATGACAATGACCTGAGAATAATCTAAGCAAAATTTTTCGAATGTTACGTGTGAAAACACAAAATAGGCAAATTTACATGAATTTTTTTTTAACGAAAATAGGCTACCTCAATGATTCGTTACTGCGAGAGACAGACGCAACGAGAGAGTTCGACAAGAGCCGGAAGAGGATTATCTTCCACAGCAGAGGGAGAGCAAGGCCGACGGTGCAGAGAGGAGAGGAATTGACGGATTCAGTGGCCCCTCTCTTCTTCTGTTTACAAGCGCAGGTGGACGATTATGGACAAGCCAAAATTTGTAATTAGAGGTCCTCTTGAACCAGCGCTTTTAATATGTATATCTTAAAATTAATTCACCAGATAAATATTCCGACGGACATCATACCCTTTTTAGCCGACAACCTCTTGGAGTAAGAGTCGAGCAAGGCAATAGGCGGAGTGAAATTCGGACTCCAGAAGAATTTAGTGGCTCACATTTTGCAAGATATACTTACAAATCTAATCACAAATTTGACCGCTGGGATCCCAAAGTACTCGTAACTATTTGGCATCGTAGAAATAACAAATGATCTAGAGTAACAAAGGAAAAGGAGGGGTGTGCGAGTAAAAATTTACCCTTTTTCAAATACGCAAATTTATCAGTTTTTTAGGTAAAAAGAATTAAATTTGTTTATGGAAGGTGAGCGCCATATTAAAATTTACAAATGCATTAAACTGCTCAAATTTTTGTTTTGTAAAAAATTATTTAATTCCGCATTAAGAAATTGGGCAGCAAATGTTGAATTAATCAACTGAAACATAAGATGCAGAACCCAATAAATAAGCAAACTACACACTCAGTTAAATCTATACACAAAGGTAGAAACAGCAGCTTCACTCTGAAAATCTCAGATTTGGAGAGGCTCACTCAGCACCAAGATCACCAGTGATAACAAGTAACTAGACATAATATATCATGCCAACTTCAATGAGGCTAATATGGGGTATGTTCAGTGCCACAGCAGGGCCCCTGCAGTTCTTCCTGAGGAACGAATACCCAATGTCAATCGCAAGCTTTTTCAAGAATGTTGAAGATCGTCTGGCCTTCACGTACGAATGCCCCATTATATAAGCAACCCCGGCATCCTTTGCTTCAACTAAGTCTTGAAGCTCTTCCCTAACCGCCGGGTCCATTGCAGGGTTCGGTGGAAGCTGAAACCTCACCCGCCGCCGCCTGACCTGCATGTTCTCATCATCATAAGCCGATCGCAAACTATGAAGGGTTGCAGACCTGCTACTCTGGATGGCCTCACTCACTTCAGAATTGTCTTCCTCTGTCACTACTAAGCTCGAGGTAGACTCAATGCTTCTGGAGCTAATTACGGCCATCCTACCGTCGAAAGATGACAAGCTCTCAGAGCCCGAAAATTGGGGTCCCACAGCTTCCATCAGCATAAATTCAGCAATGCTTTTGATGAGCAGACTTTCAAAGTCCCCATCATCACGAGGGATGTCCTTGTACCCGTACCTGACTATACACCGGTACATACGATAAGGCCTTGGACAGACTCGGCCAATAAGAAAGCGCTCTTCGGGAGAAACATACGGGACCGGGACAGATTTCACGCACACGAAAACCAAGACCTTGTGAAATGCAGGGAGATTAGTGACGAAGTGGGAGAAGATTGCTGGGACCCCGGTTGCCAGTTCCGAGTAGATCAAGCCTATACCAGGCACACGCACAATTCCAAGACTAGGACCCAGGCCCAGTATCCATTTCAGTGAAACCTTGTTGTGCAGGTCAAAGTTGTACTTCTTGCGAGTTCCATAGTGCCAGACAAACATGACGAGCATGAAGACAAGTGACAGCATGATGGGTACCCATCCTGCATGAGGAACTTTCACGAGTGCTGCCGACAAGTACACACCCTCGATGAAGCCAAACACCAGAAGGAATGGGGCGGCAAAAATACCACGCTGCCAAACAAAGATGAGCACGAGAGCCATGAGACATGTTGTGATGAACATAACTGTCATGCAAGCCAGCCCTGACAACCAGAGAAACCACAAGGTAATCATAGTTCCGTGGAAGCAATCACAACAAGAGGAAGAGACGGTAAAATAGAAACTAAGCCTCTCCTTAAAGCTCACAATAGATAATCACGATGCCATGAAATCAATCACAGGCACAGCCAAAGGAGAAGAACATCCGCTTCACTGTGCTAAAGGGCCGAGCATATAGTTTAGTAGCTCTACTAAATGGTATAAAGACAGGGTGGGGGGAGGTGAGGCAGCAAACTGAAATTTGCTTCTGTTACATGCAGTTTCAAAAATCTGCATGGGCAAGTAACACTTTAAAACAAGAACAGCTGCTTGCTCAAAAGTGTGGACATTATCACTCGTTATGACCAATCATCCGCTAAATTACCTCTGCAGAACAGGAAGAATAATCCGGGTGCCAAGAGTGGTCTATGATGCACATGGTCATGGTGAATTACCAAACAATCAGAGGGGTAGGGAATAAGGTATCTCACCATATGCATTACCGATCAATGTTGTGTCACGGAAGCCAATGGTTATTGCAAGAGTAAGGATCATGAGAATCCAGTTCATTTCTGGAATGTAAATCTGCCCATAAATATGTTTTGATGTGTGAACGACTTTCACTCGGGGGAAACATCCAAGGGCATGGCATTGTTTTACAATGGAAAATGTTGCAGTGATAATAGCTTGACTTCCGACAATTGCAGCTAGTGTGGCAACAATAAAGACAGGCCAATAGACAAGATCTGCAAAAAAATACAGGTTAGAACAATGTTATCCCATACCATGCCGTTTAATGCCCAGAGGAAATTTAAGCTCCAGACAGAAGAACTAACCAGGAATTGAATCGTAGAAAGTGTTAGGGATCTTTGAGATGTTCTTAGACAAAAATGCAGCCTGGCCCATGTATTGTACCACGAGACAAGGGTACACAACACATCCAAATGCAAGCTGTAGAAGTAAGAACAACCGTGGCATTTCTCCTCTAAGAACAGAAATTAGTTCTACCCATATAGGCCAAAGGATACAGGATGACAAACAAAGTTCAATCATTTGAGACACCAAGTACAAAAGTTATAGTAGAACGGGAAGATGACAAAAAAAAAAAGGCCTTTCTTAAAGAAAATATCAGTCCATTTCCAACTTTTAAACATAAACAACAATAAAAACCTGAACAATCAGTTGACTCATACTCTAAGTGGAGAGGAATATCAGTCAAGAGAAGGCTAGGTTCCCTATACATCAATCCATGCAAATCCGAACCCTTTCTTAGTTTCAGAACACCTAATAACTCAAATTATATTATTTGTTTCCTTCTGCATATAGCCCAATCCAAGAAATAACATACCCGGATGGAGAAAGCAGTAAAATGACCAATATCAGCGAACATTGCTTCTGTACCTGCAAAGGCCAGTGAAACAGCCGCATCAGCAGATTTCATTGCGGAATCAGGCAAGAAAATGAATTCTGTTTGCTCTTTTATTGTGGGGACGGGGGGAGGACAGGTGTTGCAACCTTGCACGGGCATCATCAATAATTCCCAGCCCAATGACAGGAAGAGCACATTGCATTGGAGTCCTGAGAACCCCAAACTGAAAATCATAAAAGAAAAAGCCACCATATAGGTAAATGATATGTAAATGAAGTTCCTTCCAACATGGCATGCAAGTGTAAAAAGCAGGATCTGAAGTCAGTCACTATCCAAGTCTTACTATGTTGACCCCAAACTCTTAATACTTTGGCATGTGATCTCATAAGTTTTGTCGACATACCACAAATACATACACATGCTCTAGTATGCAACTGATTTTTCCATAACCCCACGACAACAGTTAGCAAGAGAGGCTGCCTGCATCAGTCTCCTTCCTAACATGTTCAATGTTTTAACATCTCCACCCATGTCACCCGTGACTAGTTGAACTTCTATGGAAGATGAATTTTGCAAAACTGTGTATGGCATAATTGTAGATGCATACAAGGCAGTCATTTATGCATCCTACAAATTCCATATGTGCTAGCAAAAGAAGATTGGTAAAAGCATTTGATTTGCATCTCAAAGCATATTCTGTGGTCTTTTTTGGAAAACCAAATTTCAAGAAAAGAAAAGGAGAAATGATACCCAAATTTCAAATACCTGTTATGCTGAGAAGTATACCACCAAGAGATATCCATCCCTCCTTTCCAGTCTCCTTGAAAAACTTGACAATATAATACGGAGAAAGTGCGTGCACAACTTTAGGATTCCAACTGATTATGTTGTATAGACCAATGGCAAATATTGAGAACAACCATATACAAACAATTGGTGCAAAGATGACTGCCACCTTGTGTGTACCACAGTATTGAAGAGCAAATAGGCCAACCAATATGACACATGCAAGCAATAAGAGCTCACCTATAAAAAATACACATCACAACTCATAAGGACACAAACATTTTCTGCAAAAACATAAGGAAAAGAGCCTAATTCAATTGCAGGTTTGATGCAGAAGATCAAGAAACTAGAAATATATATTATACATGAAAATTAAGAAACCAAGTGATGCAGAAAGGAGGTAAGTGAGATTGTAACAGCTGACCATCAGTTAGTTTCTTTTCAGCAACTTGAAGCCCTGATACTGATGATAGAACTGCGCACAAGCAGAAAAGGGAAACATCTTCAGTGAACAATATTAGTTGAATTTCTGCATACTGAAGTAACTAATTCATTTTTCTCCCACTCTCTCCCACTCTCCTATTTTCCCCTTCTTATTTTTCCCCTAACCAGTAGAATATTTGCACATGACTATTTATAAGAACATGGAACATAATGTGACATGCAACTAGGAGGCCAAAACTTTCAGCAAATGCACAAAACAGAAACAACAGAAACCATGTAATGTAAATAAGCCATCCATTTCAGCTTTTGATTTCCAAGTAAAATAACGCAGTTATTTCAAAACAGACAACACAATCATCTCCATGTATGTGCTCCAAACTGTGAAATTTGTCTCACAGTAGTTCAAAACTTCTTAAGGTGCACCTAACAACAAAACAAATAGAGGAATTCTACGCTTACCGCTATCATCATCTAGTCCATAAATAAAATACAATTTTATAAATTGAAATGAGCAAAAGCATAAACTGCAACAGTTGCAAAGCCAGTTCTTTTCAAATTTTTCAATAGCAGTAACAAACTTCATCATTAAGTACCTGAAATTGCAGGAGTCAACACACCATCGCCAATGACCATGCTAGCCCCAAACAACACGAAAACTAAAAGGGTAGTCCTCAGCCTCTTGTGCTTATCAAGAAATCTTTTTAATGGAGAAGAGGCTGGAATTTGCACTGAGGGACCATATTTATATGTAGAAAGCTCCTCATCCGCTGCTTGTTGATTTGGAAGTAAACTAAATCTTGCATGCCTGCAGAGGAGAGAGTAAAGAGCAAATGTTCCACCTAACACAAATAAAAATATAGTCAGATCCAAAACAGTGAGCCAGGTTTTTTAAAGGCACCAACATATAAATGAAGCATAATTGCAGTTTACCTTCACCATTATCATCGGCACTCAATACGATGATCACATACTTAACCAAGGGAATTAATGTTAGGGTCCAAAAAATCAAGGAAAATACGCCAAGCACTGCTTCCTCGTTTTGATGATCCTTCAGCTTCCCTTTGAATGTGCTACTATAGACATAGAGAGGTGAAGTGCTCAAATCTCCATAAACAACACCAAAACTTTGGTATGCTAATAGTAGGTTCTGGGGCAGATTCACCCATGAAAGCTGCAAGACCATGACCACCAACTCAGGATATGGTTAAAAGGAGTCATATGGTAAAGACTTGTTTTACTGGACAAATACACTTCGGTCAGCAGAAAGTTGTCATGATGAGGATGCAAGCATAAACATGCTCGTACAATCACAAGGACGTGTGCATGTGCACTTCACAAACCAAACCGTTTAAGCACAAGGCCATGGTTCTTTTCTCAAAGGTAAGTGAGAAGGTGGGAATAAGAGACAAGGCTTCTGTAATATCCCGGATTCCTAATTGGATTATTTTTTATATTAAATTGTGATTTGGGTTAATTGGATGTGTTTTGAAGAAATTATATTGTGGGAATTTTTCGAAGGTTTCCAATTCGGCGTTCCGCACTCGAGACGCGCTAGAGGTGCACAGAAGGCACATTTTCCAAAATGGATTGGTTTTGAGGTGCGCTCGAGGCTTGCCCTAGGCAAGCTAGAGGCGTGTTTTTGAGAGACGGCCGAACTCGAGCAGTGCTCGAGTGGCACTCAAGTGCAAGCCAGGTTATAAAAAGGCACGCAGGTTTGGGCTTCGGCAGTTGCATGGGTGCAGGGAGAAAGAGGAGAAAGATAGAGCACGGGGAGAAGGGAGAGGAGGCATCGTTCCTGTAGATCAAAGCATCATTCCATTAAATCTACTTGGTATAAGGTCGAGGTAAGTATCTGTAAGTCATATCTTTTGTCTAATTTCATGTCTGAAGATATTTGTTTACGTTTTAGAGATTTCAATTATATGCATGTTGTTTAATACACCTTATCTATTTATTACGTGCATGTATGTATGATTTATTGGTTGACTTGGAGGTTTTATTAGGTTTTATGATTTTGGAGGATTTTCTGACATCCAAAAGTTGTTGTGGAGGAGCTTGGCAGAGAAGTACCGATTTTGGATTATGCCGGTCCGAAATCTCACAAAGTAGAAAGAGATTTTGGCCAGCAGAGAGGTAGGCAGTGGAGCAAAGGTGATGAAAGACAAGAATGAGAGTATATTTGTGTGGGACTGTGATGGTCCGAGACCCGGTGGGTCGATATGTGTGTGGGACCATGACGGTCCAAGATCCTAGTAGGTAGATATGTGTATAGGGATAGAAGAATCCGAGACCCTGGTGGGTTGAGATATGTGAGACCATGATGGTCCGAGGCTCTAGTGGGTCGATATGTGGCAGCTGAGAGTTGTAGGTTTAAAATATAGTCGGGCTAACGAAGCCAATGATATGTGGTGGCCGAAAGCTGCATGCCTAAAATATAGTCAGACTAATGGAGCCAATGATATGTGATGACCTAAAACTGCATGCCTAAAAAGTAGCCCAACTAATGGAGCAGATAATATGTAGTGGTTGAGAGCTACATGCCCAAAATGCAGTTAGGATCTAACAATATGAGATGGCTAATAATTGCAAGCCTAAATTGTAACAAATAGTGATAAAAAGGTAGCCAAGAGCTGCAGGCCAAAATTATAGCTTATAATGATGAAAAGATAGCCGAGAGTTGTAGGTCAAAACTGTAGTCGATAATGATAAAAAATGGCCAAGAGCTACAGGCCAAAATTATAGCCAATAATGATGAAAAGATGGCTAAAAGTTGTAAGCCAAAACTGTAACTAATAATGATATATGATGACCGAGAGCTGCAGGGCGAAACTATAATAGATAATGATATGTGATGGCCTAGAACTGTCGGCCAAAAACGTAGCCATTATGATGTGCAGATTGGATTTTGATTTATATCTGCTGTGGGTATGCGGTGTTTTCGGTATATGTGGACGATGCTTGCTAAGGTTTTGGCTCACATTTTTTATTTTCTCCCCTTTAGAGTAGAAGGCTTGGATCTCAACAGGAGCTAGACAGGATCTGAAGAGGCGTCACACGATCTAGTAAGTTTGGCACCTGTTATGCGTCTAATCGCGTCGGTTGTGTTTCTCTGTTATTTGGATTTGGTCTATTATGGGTTTTATTTTGGACATTGGAATTGGCCAAGAATAGGCCTTTGAACTATGTGTTGAGGACTATTAGATTTAATATATATATGTAGATGAATTGTTTTGTTTGAATACATCTCTTATGATATTTTGAAGCAAATCATATTTATATTGTCCGGACGATTGTCCGATAAGATCATGTGCTGGTATTGATTTTGTTGGATTCTTTATTTTGATTTGTCACATCCGTATTTTGAGATTTTCGGTTTGTTACTGAAATTATTTGGGATTTTTAATCTCATGAGTAATAATTAATTAGACCTGCTTAGCTCCGGGTCATGGTAGCTTCTATTGGTAAGAAGAAACAATAAGCTGTACCGTGATAAGAACATCTTTTGACAATTGTCATTATATTTTATCAGCAAACGTGTACAATGACTAAGGGAAAACTAAACATGGTCCGTCAAAAAGTCCCATTAGTAATATATTCACAACCTGGGAAAAAGGAGTTCTGTAGGCTATGCTACTGAGCAATTATTTTTTTAAGAAAACAAGAAATACATCATGAGGCAACGGATAAGACCTAAAAACACTTGACCTTTTGGCTAATGGTAATTTAGGGATATATCGAGTGCTCAAAGAAAAGAAAGAAATTTTCTCAATCAGAACTAGCCAAGTAACCACTGAATTACTTAAGCAAGAATACGGGCATTGCTGTACTCAGGTGGTGATTCCGCACGAGAAAGTATATGAACTCAAGCCATGAAAGACCAAACCACAGAATGATGTGACGGCTAATATTAGAGGCGGAATTTTGATGACAGCCTACTCCAATAAAAGTCAAAGTCACCGCATCTCACTGCCACAATGAAGTGTTCTGCATAAAGAGAACATCCCCCATACCATAAATTATTTAACAAAACACTAAAATCAGTTTATTCCCCGCTTATCAGACATTCTTCCACCAGGGGTGATTCTTCCTTCCAACCCATTGTATTCACTAAAGCAACCGAGATTTAATCATCCCATGGAAAACATCAGTTCGGAAACCCAACAACATCTAGCACTCAGAAAATACAAGAGATAGATAAAATTTCCCAGAAAAGTTTATTCATGTCCAAGAAACATTGATTTGTCTGTAACTTCCGGTGGAAAAAAAATACCCAATCGATATAAGTCTAATTCAATGCAGAAGGCAACTGAAAATAACAGACGGGGCTAAGATTGGGGAGATAATAATGATTAGGAAATAGTCTTAGATAGAAGAAAACAATCTGAATAAAATTTAACACGGGCAAATCGGTGCTTTATTACTAGGGCAACAAATTGAAATGAAAAAATCAAGCTTGTAGGAGCTGATTCATTCTTAGCATATGATAGGAAGACAAGAACATAGCATCTTTGTCTATGTTCCTTCAATTTTCGTAGCAGCCAAACAGAATATTTAATTGAATTTAAGGGTATGAAAAAGAAGCGGAATTCAAACCCGAGAAGATTTTCGAGGTGTAGAGATTCCAGACTCCGGCTCCATTGGTTCCCCTAGGCAACCTGGCTCGCGCGCGCTCTCTCTCTCTCTCTCTCTCCCTATACATACATATATATCAGAAAGTCGCAACTGCGGTGCAACGATTATTTATCAATAGATTATTAATAATAGTGTAGTAATAATGGAGGAAAACTACTAGTAATATCATCAAAGCTAATGACTGGCAATTCATTGGCCTGTCTTCTACCTCGCACACGGTTTATACGCGAGGAAGTCGAACACGAGAACAACGTGGCTTCTGTGACGGAAAGGTATTAAAGAAAAACTTGTCCCAATTTTTTCTTATGCTTTATTATAAATCTTGGCTAATAATAAAATATAGATTAGGATAACATTTTTTTTTATATAATTGTATTTAGGCTTACGTGGTAGTACGTCTATAATAATTTAAAAACAAAGACATAAAATAAAGATCCAAGTTAATTCTCTCTCTTCTATAATTCACTTCCTGTATATTCTATGAATATTGCTTGGCTATTAAATTCTTTGTAATCAGTTTTGTAATTCTGGTTGTATTATAATATAAAATATAATAAATATAATAAAAAATTAAAATAATATGAGAATAAAACTCGATTATACAGTTGATAAGATGTTAAGTTAAAAAATATAAAGAAAACTAAAACTAAAAATACTTTTGAGATTTTTTAGCAGCTTTAATTTAATAATATCAGACATGCAATAATAATTTCTTAAAGGTTTTTACACACTTTTATCGAAAACTATTCGTTTTGGAATTCATAAAGATTTTAAAAAAAAAAAAAATTGTAAAACTGACAGTAAAACCTAGATAAAGATGTAAATTATTAGCCTTTGCGCATCCCCATGGTAGATAGAGTCCCCATCTCAATAACGTATTCTTCTTAAGGATTTCCTCTATACCCCGTTAGGATACGATGAAACTTAAAAATTTTTCGAATGTTCTCCAAAATGCTTATTTAGTGGGCTTTACCTTCCTATTCTATTCACATAGTATCATGGATGTATCAAATAGGCTAACCAGATAATTTGTTTGTTGTATTCGTTGAATTTAGTGTCATTCATGTATACTTTAAATTTTCGTTTGATTCACATAGCTCCCATGCTTTTTAGGTTGAAGGATGTATCCTTATAATAGAAAATATATTGGTCAATCATAGTAATAGCGTGTTTTTTGTTTGTCAAACCATGTTGATCTAGATATAGTCAAAGCAAGTATCTATGACACTTATCAACTGGTGCCCCAAAGTTGATTAACTAATTGATCTATTTAGAAAAGTCATTATTACATCCTAAATTAATAACATAAAATTAATCAAAACTAGGTTCTAGAAATTTATTCCACAATGCTACATGACAATTCCATTTCCATTTGAACTCTCAAGCTATAATATATTAATATTTGTCTAAGGATTCCACCATATTACATTTGATTTCTTTACTACTTACCTAGCATAACAACATATATCAAATCATTCAATGCTAAAAATTTACTATACATGACAACTTAAGCACTAAAAATATGTATAGCCCCTTGGTCACAAAGTATTAACTTGTATGTGCCAATATAAACTTTATATACTTAAATTATTTTCAACAATAATAATGAAAAATATAATCAAAGCCATCCTTACAAAAGGTCATTGCAAAATGGCTATTGTATAAAGATTTTTAAGTGATCCAAATTTACTAATATAAATGTAGCGATAATTTAAAGTGAGCTAAAAATTTAACAAATAAATAAGAAAATAAATAAACAATATTATGTAATTAAGAACATACAAAAGGAATAACGAATTGAAGACTAAAAATAAACTCACAGTTAGGATGAATATTAAAGGACAGTTTACATACTTTTTTATAAATATAGACCTTATTTACTATTTAAAACATAAAGAGGATTTATACATATTTTTTCTATAGATTGGACATCACCAACTATTATAACCCTCGAAAGGCCTCCATATGACATTAGTTTTTATTAACATATTTTGACATGTTAATATATAATTTCAATCAAGTTTTTAAGATGGTTTATTTTTTAAAATGAAAGAAAATTTAACAAGATAGATGTATTTTTTAGAATTCAAAAATAAGAGAGCTTGACTCAACATAGTTTAGAAATTTCTCAAAAATTTAAGAATTAAAGGCCGTGCATGTAAGACAAACTTCATGAAGGGCATAAACAACACATGCACGAAGAAAAATGACATAAATATCTTATTTTAGACAAGTATGAAAAAAAATTTAAAAATTTAGTGAAATGATAAAAAATTAAGCTTGAAATTAAATACCTTCAAACGAAGGAGTGGAAAACCATTTTTGGATCTATCCAATCAGAAGGGTCCAAAATCCTACAGATCTAAGAGTGAGAGGATGAAGTACCACTTAATCCAATCATAAACTTTCATTAAATCCATTTTGAAAGAATATATTGGCAGCCTTTTGTTAAGGTGATACTTGTTCAATAGATTTAATACTATTGTCTTGGATTTTAGAGAGAACTTTGTATATGACATTGCAACAAGTAATTGGCCAAAAATCATACATCTTGCTTGGAAAAGCTTCCATGGAAATGTGGTAGAATAGAGTAGCATTGATCTGTCTAATAAGGCAATCATGACTTCGAAAATTTGGTAATACCATTCGAAATAAAAGAACCCATCATATCCAATGAAGCTTGAAAGAACGCCACAGAAAATCCATTTGAACCCGAAAATTTGGAGTCCCCAAAGGCAAAAACAATCGCCTGGATCGCCTCAATAGACTACAAAGCTGTTCACTGGAACAGATTTGGGAATAAAGGATTGAGTTTCCCAACAACCTCTAGAAATAGTTCGAGACCTCATCCTGAGTTTCCCAAAGTGAGCAAGTAATGGGGCTATTAGATCTGGTGAGGATCTTGAAAAAGCACGTTTTGTGCTAACGTGAACAATCAAGTTTCGACCCCGAAAAATATAGCGGAAGCAAAAATAAATAAATATCCAATACACGTAAAGGATATTTAAATCTAGATACTAACGAGATAACAAGTATGCACGATACAAATAATTATAAGCAATAAAGATAAAGACGCGATTTTTGGTGACGAAGTGAAAACTCGATACCCACGGTATAGAGAAAAACACTCCGGGCTTCAACGGCCAGGGAAGCAATACATTATGAAAATCAACCTACATACCGGGTGATAACGACGCGCTAACCTAGCCGACTTACTCCCGTCACGTGATCCCTAACAATGAACTCCTTGGATTTGCCCGCGGCAACGGAACTGGACACCTTCCAGTCTTCACGTCAATCTTCCCTGTCGTGCCACTTGAAGTGCCAACCACGATCGGATCTCCTTCTTCACGAACCAATGTCTCCCACGAAGGTAGAAGGATGTAAGAGTTTAAATAGAAAAGAGAAACGAAGAGAAAAACTGTTAGAACATGAGGCACAACGTTGTAGAGCGTAGTAGGTTCGGTTTTCTCAAATGGAGCAAGATGAAAAGGAAGAAGAATACTCTTCTCTCAAGTAGAATGGCTCCAACACTCTCAAAAGAGGCTCTGGCGTGCTTAGGGTTTCAAAAAACATAAGGCATATATTTATAGTGGGTGCAAAAAACGCGTTCAAAATTTTTACCCGTTGCTGGCGCGCTCGAGCGTGAGAAACCCTGCGGGCGCTCGAGCTGCCAGAAGGCGTGCAGCGAGCGGGCACCCTACTGGATTTTCGGCTCGAGCGGATCTCGAGCACCTGGCAAGCCGAGGACCTTCTGGATTTTAGGCTCGAGCGAGTGGTGAGCGGGAAGGCTTTGGACGGGCTCGAGCGACTGGAGGGAGGACAGAAAGGACTTTAAACCGACAACCCACAACCTGACATTGATACAATAATACATATGATCACGGAATATGTCAATTAGACAAATGTCTCTAACAATCTCCCCCTTTGGCAATTCCGTGACAAAACTCATAAAATAAAGAAATACAAGGGAATCACGGGTTCAGACACCACCGAGATAAAACCCGTGTACATGAAAACCTACGCCTAGTGATACATAAGAGATACAAAAAAATGTAAATAGTTATACGAAAGCTACTGAGGCGACGTGATAAAAACTTGTGTTGACTGCCTGTGTTACTTCAGTTTCCTGGTCAGGAAGAAGAAGAGGCAACCAGTGTTATGAAATGCTAGCATTACCAGAGGAAGCTTTGTAATCACCTTAAGTTGAGAGCCCTGAGCAATTAATAAGAATTTTATCAAGTTATTTTGTAAACCCAAGGCGAGGCATCCTTTTTGTTTTGTACGTTAAAAAAAAAACTAAAGTCCAGGAGGCTATATCTTCAAGGGCAGGATGCAAATCCTGAATGTAAGAGAGGACTGGGTCACCCCCATGGATTTCGGAGCTCAATTGAAATAGTAAAGTCGCCCAGAACTGCTCAATAATGAGAGAAATTATGAGCCCCCCATATGCCAAGCTGTCGCCAAAGGCTCCTTCCACCAATCTTCGAGGTAGCCCCATAGATAAAGGAGATGAAGCAAGAGCGAGGGGACTCCATATCAGTAACTCTGCAATGGATGACTTATCAACTTACCGAGGACGGAGAGATCGGCAAAACTGGGTTACCAACCGATCCAGATATAACTCTGCGAGGAGTTGTTGCAGTTATCTCCCAATTCCAACCACTCATAATTTTTTGATGATTTAGTTTTGGCGTTGGGTACCTTGACCCGAGTTTCCACGACGCCACACAAATAAAGCTGGAAAGTAAGAATGAAGTCTCGATTGTCTCCTATTATCCAAGCCCATTGAGGCCTCCAACATTCTAATAGGCGTTGCAAATCATTTAATCACCACTGAAGGCGTTTAGGTTCTTTTTGTTGGCGTCAGAGTGGGCAGCTAGACTATAAACTCACGGTCACGTCCTTACTTAGAAAAGGGAGATAAGCGGTCGGACAGAAAAGACACCGTATCACACACAGCAAAATAAAATGAAAGAAGGAAAAATGAACATCAAATATTTTATATAAAAAACCATTCTAAAATAAGAAAAAAATCACGAGATACTAAATTCACAATATAATCACAAGTAGAAGGTTTGGTTACACAAACCACAAGTGGCAAAAAACTGAAAAACAGAGCACAATTAACAACACACTTTATGTTTTTCTTCTACTACTCTCTTTTTTTCCACTCTTCATCTTCTCTATCTCATACTAGCATTTGCACACATCTTTTTCTCTCTCCTCTATATGCTAAATACAAGGAATATATATATATATATATATATACATATAGATGAAAAAATACCACCAACCACCCTGGCTTCATGGTGGTTGGTGCACAACTCTCGAGGCCTGCAACAGCAGGCACATACCATATCTTGCAGGCGGCGCATGTATACGCTTCAAGTAGATGTGCTGATTTTTCAGAAATGTCCTCCAACTATCCAATATGGTATGTAATGTCTGGATATTTTTATCGAGGAATCTGAAATTTAATTGGGTGGATTTATTTTTTTAACGTATACTAGTAAAAATATTTATGAAATAATAATATAAATGTTTTACATAATAATAATAATATTATTATTATTATATATATGTGTGTGTATGTTTTACGCATAATAATAATAATAATAATAAAATTCCTGCCACCTCACCTCCTTCTCGACCCTTCTTTTACGTATAATAATAATAATAATAATAAAATTCCTGCCACCTCACCTCCTTCTCGACCCTTCTTCTCTGCTGCCTTCTGTCCCCACCTTCTCTTCCTCTCATCTCTCTCGATTCCCTACTCTCTCTCTCTCTAGCAACGGCCTCCAGCGTGGCCGTTTCATTTGAATCTCCACCAAAACCCTAACCAATTTGCCTCAGTGTACCAGCCCTATTCCGTTTGTCCCTTCACCATCCTCATCTCCATGGGCCTATTTAAGCACGGCTCCATTTGGATTGCGGGAGGAAGAAGGAAGAACCGAGCAGAGAGTGAGAGAAGTGAGAGGGGTTCTGCTGCTGAGACTTTTGTAAGTCTCCACCAAGGCCTTCCTTTGATTGTTGTTTCCATTGCCGTGACCGTTGCTATCGTTGCCGTCGTCGACAGTGCTGCTGTTGTTGTCGTCGACCTTGCCGCTGTTGCTGTCGTCGACCCTGCTGCCGTGCCATTATCAACGTTGTCGTTGTGGCCGTGTTGATTTCGTTGCCAAAGCTGAAAATTAGCTCTGAGTTGAAGTTGAGCCGAAGCCGAAGCCGAAGCCAAAGCCAAGCCGCTATCAACCCGAGCCGTGTGCAAAAATCAAACAATCAGGCAAGTGAATTCCGTTTATTGTCATTTCTATTCAATTTGCAAGTGACCCATCCACTGTTCATTTCTCTCGAAATTTTGCAAGTGAATCCTCCTTGTGTCAATTTTCCTTCTTGCTCCGCAAATCAGTGTTCCTCTTCTTCTCTTACAATTTTCTTGTTGCTGTGAAATTGGGTGAATGTTGTTAAGAAGACAGAAATCGAACAAAGAATAGAGCACCGTGTTCTGTTTTGGGCCAAGGTTTTGTGATGAAAGGATGTGGTAATTTGGGGATTAAATGTGTTGGGGAGTATGTATACGGTTTATTTGTGTAGCCGTATGTGTGTATTTGAGTGTGTGTATGTGTGTGTGTATATGGTTGGGTGTACATATATAAGTGTAACCGTGTTGATGGGTGTGGGGATTTGTAGCGGTGTGTGTATGTATATACGTATCTGTGGACCGTATGTGTATAACCATGTGTGAGTGTGGGTGTTCCGTGCGGGTTGGTGTTGGTGTGTGTGTATGCAGGTGCTGGCTGTGTGTGTGGATGGCGTGTAAGAGCGGGTGTACGAGGCTATGCACAGTGGGTGTGTGGCTGTGGAAGTGCAAGAGTACACTGTGCGTGGTATGTGGGTGTTAGATTGCAGTGTGTGTGGTTGGTAGAGTTGCTACCGTGTGTGAGTGAGTGAGTGTGTCTGTGTGGATGTGAGCCAGAAATAGTGAAAAATGTATCAGCATGAGTCTGAGTGACCATGCGTGTATAAATATATTTATGTGTGCATGTTGGTGCTAAGGCATTCATGTGTATGGACATATATGTATGCTTCAAATTATGGATGTAAGCACTCATGGATGTCATTTATGATGTGTATCTCTTGTATTAGAAATGTATGTTCTATATGTGTAAGTGGGTATATGTGTATATTCTAAATTTTAAGGATGATTATAGAATGAAATTAATGGTGCTGAATATTGTGATAGAAATCTTGAGAAATTATTTGGAAGAAAATCTAATAAAAATAGAGATTGTTAGTCTTAGATGTAGACGTTGTAACACAACAGAATAGAAGAATAGTTTAATAGTTGCATTAAGTAAAATATAATATCTCGGTTAGAGTTTATCTATTTTTCATGCTGTGAGAAATTTCTTCGTGTTAGATTTGATGGCATGAGTACAGTCCCTCAGCACCGAACGACGTTCTATTATTGATGTTACAAAACTTTCTTTACGTTATACTCGGTGTGTGAGTATTTGAATTCGTTGGCTTCCTATGGTCAAGATTGAAGAGAGTGTATGAAAATATTAAAGTATCTGGTCAAATGAGAGGCTATGGTATTTAAATATGGTCTACGCTTATTTGATACTGATTTTCATGTCTTGATGGTATTGAGGTATATTGTCTAGTTTGGCGGAATACTTATGGCCATGTGAACATCATAGATCATAATATCAAGGATATCATGGCGGGAGATGCCGGGTTTGACTTGTGAGATATCTTCCATACCTGGTAAGGTCGGAAGATGAGCATACTCGAGAGACGTCTGTGCTTTGTTTGGCAAAGTCTCTGTGGACCATGGATTTTCGTCGGAGGTCAAACTTGCGAGCATCGGTAGCCTGTGTAAGTACCCAGCTGTCAGGAGATATACACAGCCTTTGACTCACAGTGGCAGAATAAGATCTATAAGTTTTCTTGTGATTTTCTATTATTGTGAGTACCCCATTAGTTGTGTTGATAGTATTCTTATGTGGATTCTGAGATATTTGGATTCGGTGGAATCCATGTTGATTGTTATAGTGATTATGCTGGTCGTTCTAGCTGACATATGAATAAGGAAAATCCCCAATCATCGTTAATGTCGGATTCTAGGGGATTACCATTGATTATTGGCATTCTGTTATTTTTTGGATGTGCGGGTCAAGTGGGACCTACCTTATCTATAGTCATATTTACGACGTGTTATAATTTATCTCAGATATAGTAGGTTGTTAGAGTATGTTAAGACATTTGTAGTGTGATATCCGAGATCGTTATTATTAATAGCGTTTTTTATTATGATCACTTGTTGGATTTTTGCTCACCATTGTGTTTTCTTAGTTCCAAATTGAGTAGACAGCGTCTAACTTAGAGGAGACACATCTGTGTTGCAAGAAGAAGTTTCGATAGAGAAGAAGGTTCTAGTAGCCAGTCGAGGAGTTTAAGTTGGCATGGAGATTTATGTATTTTCTTTTGTTGAGTTTATTTCTTCTTTAGTATGTCTTTGTGGATGACAGATGAATTATCATGATGCAGTTAAATCAAAAGAATGAAATAGTCTGGAATGTGAAACTGTTATAGTTTGTTTTAAAATTTTAGTCCGCGTGTGTAGCTTGAGCCATGTGTTTGAGTATTTAGGCTTGGGTCGCCACATGGTAGGTTAACTGTACACCTATTGTCGAGGACAGTCTTACACGATATCTATTTCCAACCGGTCAATGCCCGTTGACCATCTTTTACTTTTGGCCGGTCAACGCCCATATTGACTGAAATTTCTTACACCAAAGACACTTCACATGGTCCACGGACATTCAGTGCATGAGTCTGCAGGCCTGAGCATCACAAAGTCCACGTGCATTCTTGAAGCCCTCGGATCATTATGATTTTCACATGGGAGTAACCTCTCGACACTTTTTCACCCCTGTTATATATTTGGAAATCCAAGGGCCCTTACTACCTGAACGAACCTCAAGGTCCTTACCAGACTACCAGCAATACCTGAAACAGCCACAGCCGCCATCCCTAATTTGTCCACGTGTAGAGCTACCTTCAACTCAGAAGGCTTAGAAGGTAGGCAGGGTGGAAACGGTGCAGTCTTAACAGTTCTTTGAAGGCCATCTTCTTCCTCAAGAGCCGAGAAGGAATTTCCAGCGGAAAAAAAGATACGTCCAGGCATGTGAACAATCCAACAGAGGAGCGAGGGAGGTAGGCTCCGACCTCACGGCCTGTTGGCATGTAAATTTTCCTGATCTTAAGATCATTGCTGATCAAACTCTGACCAAAGTACTTACGTACATACTGAAGGCTTTTCCACTGGTATTCATTTCTGATTTGAGTCACAATATCAGCCCCCGTAAGCCAGCCGACCACAACGGAGGCAGACTCGCCGGAAGCTGGTATTCATTTCTCGACTTGTTCAAGTCTTTCAGTTTGTTTGTCCATCCGCACGCAGAGACGTGTTCCCCCTTTTAAAAATAAGATAAAATTATAATTTTACCTCCTCCCACAAAATCTATAAATACTCACCCCACCCTCGTCAACTCTCTTCTCTCCGTACTTAACATTTCTAAGTGATAATATTTTGTTACCTGTTGTTCTTTATCCGTTATTTTATATAATTAGTAATTTTTTCATAATTTATTTGTTGTATTCATGGGTCATTATTTTTCACATTTCAGCAATGTGGGGCTTTGGAATAACTATCCCAAAATTCATATATCAATTATACCATATACTAATAATAATTTTAAAATATTAGAGTTACAATCTATTCTCAATATTGTTACTTTGCTTACTTTTGGCCACCCCCTTGGACAATGATTGAGTGATATTACCAAATTTATTAAAGTAAAATCAGCTAACAGTCAAAAAATAACCGTTCATAAAAATAAAGGGGGGGATAAAAAAATTGTTGAGTCCCAACATACGGGCCAATAAAACATGGCCCGGAGGAAGGCCCAAGGCAAAAGGCGGGAGATACTTTCGTTTTGGCGGGAAAATGTTTATTCCTTTCTCCATAAAAGGACAAAGAGAGCACGCTTCTCCGGCATCTCCAGGCTGGCCTCTGTCATGGGCAGAGGAAGGACAGCCCACTCATCATCTCTCCCTCTCTCTGACCTCGCCGGAAAAGGGAGCAAAAGGAGAAAACTGAGCGAAGGAGAGGAGGAGTGAGATTCAGCCGACGATGAGCCAGGCAAACTACGGAGCTCTCTCCGTAGGCGACCCAAAGCTCCCTCACTGCTGCCGCTTCCAGAAGCATAAGGCGCAGAGCTTCCCGTTGACAACACCCGACGATTCACTCTCAGATCGGCGCTCGATGGAGCCCAAAGCTCATCGTTCATGGCGGTCGGCACATCTCCTCCGTTCCTAACCCAAACGGGGCACACGGCGGTCCCGGCGACCAAATCCTGCAATTCCCCCTCTAAATCTGTGTAAGATGGAGCTTCCCTGTAACAAGGATCCTTGAATCCCCTCCCATGGCGTTCGTCTACTCAATCCGAGCCACAGCCAACGCCGGGCCTGGGTTCCTCCGAGAATGGCGCTCAGTCATTCCTCCCGAACCATGGCAGAAACGGAAGCATGAAGCTCCCCCAAATGGCGGCCAGATCTGTCCCCGAATCACACCCAGAGTTCCTCACGGAGGCAGAGCCCGAGAGCTTTCCCTAACAGGGAACTCGAGGCTCTCAGCAGAACAGAGAGCAGATCCTTGCTCCAACCATGGCGCCTGGTCACCGTCCTCCAGATCCGAACGAACAAGGACGCACAACCCTTCGCTGGAGGCACCCAGAGCTCCCCAATGTCCTCGGCCAAACCCAGCGTCACAGAGCCCCCCGGGGGCGTCGTCCAAACACATCAGCAGCAAGCCCAAAGGGGGAAGCCTCCCAAATGACTCTCAAAACCCTCGAGCAGAACGGGTGCAAGGCTCCTCGGAAGATCACCCAGCAGTGGACCATTAAATGAGGCACCGTACCTCCCAAAAGTGCCGGGCAGGATCGTACGGCCCCCTTAGTTGACCCGTCTGGTCACGGTGCTCAACGGCCCACTAGGGCAATGTGGTTGAACGGGCCCAACGGGCCCCGCACTCGTTCCGGCGTATTCCGGGAGATCTCCAAATATTACTGTGATCCACAATCACTTCCAAGCCGCCCTCCGCGGGCGCACCTATAAGCCGCCCCTCTGCCAGGCACACTCCAAATCACCCTCTGCGGGTATACAAATAAGCCGCCCTCTGCCGGGCGCATCCATGGAGCTCACGCGTCCGATCACATCCCTCACGCACTCCCCTCATTCTCGCATCTTACGCATGCATTTCTCCGTTTATTGCCGGAAGATATCTGACTTGAGCGTCGGAGTGCCAATGGGGGACCAAAACCCCCCGTCGGCCTCTAACCTCTCGCTTATTGTTTGTGTTGTGCAGATCTAGGTTCATAGAGACGGAGACCGGACCCTACTCCTGGCACCACTGTAAGCTCAGGAATCCGAAGGCCCTCCAATCCGTACGACAACCGCAGATTCGGGACGCAACAAAAATATATGCGTATGAAAATTTTAAAATTGTCAGACATTTAAAAAGATATGTAAAAAAATATGAAAGACAACAATTATCATCAATTCAACCTGAAGTAATATTAACATATAGTGCAAGGCTATTAGCTTTTCCATACGATTAGATGGTAAATAGGGAGGGATTTACAAAGAATATCATTCACTCAAAAAGTACATTTCTCATAACAAAATATTACAATTTTAAAAGATATATGAAAAGGTTCTTGCAACTGAAGTACTTAAAAATATACTTTTTTAGGCTAAAAAGTGATGCTATATGTTCTTTTTATAATTTAAATAATAATTAATTTTTAAATCAATAAATGTAAAATTGAGAATTTTTTAACTAGTTATATTTAATTATCATATAATGATCTCAGATATATTTACATTACAATACATAAAATTTTTGAAAATTTAAAAATATAAAAAAATAATTAGTTGTAATATTTTGAGCACCCACATATAGTTTTAATAATTTCTAAAATAATTAATACTAATACAAGTGGACATTTGATAAAACTCCATATAATAATTTTGCTGTAACTTTTTAAATTATAATTTTCTTTAATTTAAATGGAGAACTATTACAAATAAAATGTGTGTATACCATATTATTAACCACTAGATCAATAATATTTTAAAATATATTTCTTCATATGTAGACAAATCAAGATAAATATCATTCTTTGAACTTAGCTATTTAAGACATTATATCAACAGAACAGCCTTATCTATAAGAAGATAAAGTTTGATTATTCAACTCGATGAAACTCTGCATACCTAATGCTAGATACTATGGATTATTATTATTTTTTTTTCTATTTTGTCCATCTTTAATAATAAAATATGCAATTGGCTAAGCTTATTATGGATGTATATTAAAAAATAAAATAATTAAATATTTTTATTTTACTATTAATGAACTTACAAGTAACTATTACATAATATTGATTTTATCGATAAGTTAATTTTTATCATTTACTAATAACTTTACACTTTATAGACAATATTATGATTTTTGTCATATTAAATCGATAATAAAAATAAAGTATAATGTTTGAAGAAATAAAACTTACAAAAATATTCAAATGATTTAGAAAAATATCAATTGATCTTATTTTTAAATTAATTTTACAAAAAAAAATTAAAATATTAGATAAATCTTCAAATGTCAACATGTCTAGCTTTTAATATGGACCCCAAATGAACTTAGATTGGGGTGTTTATCTATTTGAAGGATTCTGAGTCAACTTGGATATGAATGATACTATAGAAGAAATAATGATATGAGTACATTATAATTTTCTTACAATATATAGTAACTTAGACTTGTTGACCTCACGACCAAACCAAACCCGTGCAATGCTAAGCCCGAGGCCTCGTCTTATAATTCGATACCAATGATGGGTTAGACCATGAACTACTCCAATAGCAATGCTAGAGTATGCAATCATAGTGCTATATAAGTACGGATAGTGTTCATATAATCAGAACTATTAACCAATTCATTTTAAATCCCACAAAGGACCACTGATCCATGGTGAAGGAAATTCTCAGGTATGTTTGGATCACTTCGATATTGAATGGGAAGGAAAACGAAGCGTGCCTTATAAAGGTGTGGATACCTTTCCCTTGTAGGCGCATCTTGGGATCTGTGGGGGGTTGCCAGAACAAAACCCTGCGGCCTGTATGGCTGGGAGGGACAACATCCACCACGCTGTGTGCCTGTGGCTGCTGTGGACTCTGATGGTTGAGAGGCTGTGTATTTCTCTGGTGGACGCGTTTTGGGGGCGGTAGAGGCTGTCTGTCAAGAACAAAACCGTGCACCTGTGTGGTAAAGAGGATAATATTTACAAGCGGGTACCTGAGGATATTACAAATGGTATCAAATACGGGGCCTGGTTCGGTTTGCCAACGCGGACGCTGAGCTGTCAAGAGGGGTGGATTGTGATATCCCACATTGGAGGGGAGGGGAGGGGAGGGGAACGAAGCATGTCTTATAAAGGCGTTGATACCTCTCCCTTGTGGACGCGTCTTGGGACTTGTGGGGAGTCACCAGAACAAAATCCTGCGACCTGTGTGGCTAGAAGGGATAATATCCACCACGCTGTGAGTCTGTGTGGTTACTACGGACTCTGATGGTTGAGAGATTGCGTGTTTCTCTGGTGGATGCGTTTTGGGGGCGGTGGAGACCGTCTATCAAGAACAATTTTTATTGGATTTTCTTACTCAAATATGACAAATGATATTGCTTCTCGAAGGCTGACGTTAAGATATTTGATAAAGTTTGCAAAGGAGATATATCATACTAGTCAAAACTATAAAAATGCATTGCACTGCCTACCATTGAAGTTGAACTCTTCGTACTGATGGAAGCTAACAAGAAGATTCCATGGATGAACTTCATTCATGAATTCAGTTTCAAGCAAAAGCAATATTTGTTATTTTGTAATAATCAAAGTATTATTTATTTTTAAAAGAATTTATCATTTTATTTCATATCAAAGTATATTGATGTAAAATATTACTATGTGAAAAATGTATTTTATGCGACATTGTTGGCTTAATAAAGTTAATACCAATAATAATTGGTAAGATATGATAACAAATGTGATTAAAAGAAGAAAACTTGAAATATGCTTAGACATTATCGTAGCGGTGATAGCCACTACAATGCATTAAGGAAAAGTTCATTGAGATAGATCATTTCCTTTTAAATCACATATCTCTTGTATATACATACATTTTTGATTGTTTTTTTTCCGCATGAAACTTCACACAAGGGTCATGCAATACATGCTTGAGAGAATTTATTTTTCAATGGTGTTGTTAAACAGTATATGATGGGAACATATGCTAGTATTGGATAGAATTGTAGTACTTAATTCGCACCTGAATGGTGCATGTACATAGAAAATAATAACATTCATGCTTGACAAACGTTCGAATGATGCGCATGCATGAATTTCTAATAGTAGTCATATATGTTACGCGTAAGACAGGTACCTGCAGTGATGTAAAAGCTTACTCTTAAGAGAAAAAAAAGAAAAAAAATGTGAAGATATTTTTTTACCATCTAGACTTCAAATCGCATTTCATCCTTTGTTATTCTGATTTGCATTATTTTAGTCATCGTTTAAAATAATTTACTGGTGATGTTGTCTCATTTTCTCCTATCGGTTTTGCTTAGTTTAACAATATTTGTAATGAAACTCAATATGATGTGGGTAGATTTTTCAACCAAACTCATATATGGTAAAAATTTTATGAACTCAAAATATCATAATTTTATCATTTCATTGATAAAGGAGCTTTTTTAGTAAAATTTATGTATTCTATTTTTTTCATAATTATAATTATTATTCACTTGTTATCAACTTATCTTTTCAGAAGTTTAAATATAATTGAACCAAGTAAATGTTTTTCTCAACTTTAAGTAAATAAATTTGATTTGACCATCTCTAACAAGTTGGACTAATTATATGTTTGGTTGGAGGAAATAAGGTAGAAATAAAATTCTTATTCTCTGAAAATAAAATTTTTTTCATTTAGCTACAAATTTAATCAGAAATAAATATTATCTTAAAATTATTATTCCTACAAATTTAATCTAATAAATATTCGATAATGAATCAGCTTGTTGGGTTATCCACAAATAAATGACGAGACCCAACAACACGGAAACATTTCCCCAATCTACAACATATTACATCTCTTGAAATCTGTCCAATAAATCGGTTTCAAATACATTTGTTACAGACTACTAGTGTGAAGCTACGAAAAAACAGCCACAAAAAATCAGAGAATATCAAGAACAAAAACGAAATCAAAGAAAACTTACTTCATAAATCATTTGAGTTAATGAATAAAATCAAGAAACAAGTTCGGCCCTTGCTTCGGATGTTTTGCCGTCGTGAGAGGAGACTTCGAATGTTGGGCCGTCGTGAGACTGCAGGTGAGCACCCGCTGCTGTGGCACCCTTTCTCCACGTTTGAAGCCCTAATCCTTCCTTTATATTATTAAAACTACAGACGTCGGATCTAAAGCGTTATCAACGGGTCAGATCTTACAAAAATTAGCCATTGAATTTGGTCATAATCCAACTGCTGAGGAAGAATATTTTTGAAAATTAAGTCAAAAGCTTTGTCCTGTGAGCAGTTGAATTTGATTCAACGGCTAGCTAGAGGCTATCATTTGAGCTAAAACGGGTTCTCTGATGCCATCAAAATCATTAGATTTTAAATTTAAGGGTCTAAATTTTTTTATTTTATTAGTAAAAATATAGCGTCACAAAGACCATGGCATGGTAGGGTCCCCTGAGTCCAATTTGTGGACTTTACGAGGTGGCATTTGCAAAAAAAACAATACCATAAAATCTTGTTTCATATCGTGTACCCTTATATAAACGGGGATATTACTTAATTTTATTGTGCATCATTTTACAATTTTTTTTTTTTTTGGATATGATTAGTGTAAAATTCTTTATCTAACAATCTTAAAATTAAAATAAATAAAATACGCCTCAAAGAAAGGTGCATCCCTTATGCTTGAATTACTAGATATTTAAAAGGTTAAAATATTAAAATACTTACATTTAAAATAAAACAATTGCTATATTTTTAAAATCTTTTTCAAAATATGTGATCAAACGATAAAAAGCTGCACAGAATGAGCTTCCCTTACTTATGCGAGGTAGCTCCTCCCAGATCCCAAATCCGAAATAGATGGAGAGGCAACGTCACACCACTAGTTCCCCTTGACTTTCAGTTATTAGATTATCAAGATCCAATTATTTTTATTTTATATAGTTAAAAAATTATAATATAATTTTAAAATTTTTTATACCATTAAAGTATTAAAATATTTATATTAATTATAATAAAAATATAACTATTATTATATTTTTATTTATTTTTTTTAATTTTATAGAGTAATGGTGGTTAACAGTGGGAGGCATGGGATACTACCCTGCACGAATCCGGGATCCATGAAGGTAGCAAGAAGACTTCCTGATGGGCCTACAACGTGGTAATATCTGAAGTTTTTGCATTCCAACAATAGTTTGAGGGACAAAAGGGGCAGAAAAAAACGTATTAATTATTGACTTTTTGGGTTTTGAACTTTGCCCAACAATTAATTGTATTTATCAAGTTTTAATAGATCACAAACTTAGGAGTGATACCCACATATCTTTGGATTCAAGTTGTTCTATGGGTCAGAGAGCCACCGGATTTTTCATGACGAATCGAACTAAAGTGGGTTCGGTTTTCGTCTCTATTAACTAGAATCCTACGTAACACAACAAATAAATAAGAGGTCAAACGATTGGTGGACTCGCCTCTCCAATATATCCTCCAATACTTAAATCAGTAATCTTTCAATCGGAGTGAGAAGGATAGAAGATACGATAAAAACTAATGCACAAGAGAGGAGATTGAGTATAGAAGTGGAGGGCTTGGCTACGATGGTGGTGTTCGGCGGGGAGTAGCTTTACGTGAGGATACACTCAAGGGATGAGCGGCCCGAGAGAAGAAAAGAGTGAAACGAACTTTTCGTTCTCAATTACAACACTGTTTCGACCCCTTTTTAATTTACGAAAGTAATAAAAATATAAATATTCAATATGCGTAAAGAATATTGAATCTAGATAATATAAGTAATAACAAGTATAAAAAGTAACGCAATAAGTAATAAAGACGTGTTTTTTTTATGACAAAGGACAAACTCGATAACCGCGGCTATTGAGAAAAACCCTCCGAATTTCAACGGTCATGGAATATATCCACTATGAAAATTAATTTACAGATCGGGTGGTATAGACGCACTATTATAATCGATTTACACCAATTTTTTAATCCTTACCAAGGAATTATTTAAATTTACCCGCAACAACGAAATTGGATACCTTCTGTTCTTTACATCAATGTCCTTCATAAACCGCTTGAATTGCCGTACACCATTGGAGCCCAGTATTCACGCCACCGATGCCACCACG
The DNA here is from genome assembly GCA_033239525.1 of Nepenthes gracilis. Lineage (NCBI taxonomy): Eukaryota > Viridiplantae > Streptophyta > Magnoliopsida > Caryophyllales > Nepenthaceae > Nepenthes > Nepenthes gracilis. Next base: position 26,709,274 of record BSYO01000006.1, on the reverse strand, counting down.
AAAGTTAACAGGCGAAAAGAGATGTAAAGAAAAAGTACAATGTGGAGAGAAAATTTTGTCAATAGAGTACAATCGTTGGAGTAATATTTTCTCAAAAGTAGAGTACAAAGATGAAAGGTATTTCAAGGTAAAAGCTGCTCGAAAGTCTCTCCAAAAAACTAGGGTTAAAATTATAAGACATGTATATATATAGAGCAAAAAAAAAAAGGTTAAATTATAACCGTTCGAGGAAAGTGCGCTGTGGCGCTCGAACACAGCTCTAGCGCCAGCTAGGGCTTCACGGTTGCACATAGCATCGCTCAAGCGCACGACGAGCGATCCTCGAGCATCGCTCAAGCGCACGACGAGCGATCCTCGAGCACTGTAGCACTATTTTTTGTGCTTGAGCGTAGGTCGAGCTATCTTTAGGTGTTGGGTTACTGGATATGGCGCTCGAGCATGCCTTGAGCTCAACTTTTTGGGAATTAGTTCTCATGTGAGATTCGAGCGTGCCTTAAGCTCTGACTACTTTGTAACCAGAGCTCGAGCATGAGTCAAACGACGGACAACCATAGCCAGGGGGAGAGGTGTGATGACGATCCTCGAACGAAAATTTGATGTAGAACTTCCAAACACATGAAAATGCAGCGAGAAACGACCAAACGAGCAACCCGATATGCTCACGGAATATGCCAACCCAAAATACGACAAACAAAGAGTACTTCGATCGTTTGAAGGCTCTAGAAGGTATGGAATGTTTCCCCCTTTACGTAAAAGAGAAGAGATATTTATAATGCTTGAAATTCTTTGGCCTTACTTGAGTGCTAAGACTCACTATCGGCCATCCCAACAGATCCGCTGAACTATTTTAACGATCGTATGCAGGATGAGTATGGTAACTGTGGTTGTTTGGAGATATTGAGGCGATCCCATGGCAATATTCGTATGAGAGAATTTGTTAAGTCATAGTTATCATTCTAGGAACAATGCATAATCATGGACGATATTCTCAGAATATTGGCAGAACAATAATTGTCATTATAATGACCCAAACTCTAAACTTCAAGCATAGTTCGGACCGCTAAAGCGGAAAACCTCAAAACTTAAAATCATTCATAATATATCACAACAACAATATAATTCAATTAAATTACTATCAGATTCATCAATACATCATATAATTTTTTTAAAATAAAGACTACCAAGGATCACGGGTTATACCCGAAGAAAACTACTCAACATCCATCATTAATATGTTTGGAATGCCTCACACTGAGATATAATATCTAGCCGCTACCATCCACTCTACCTAAAGGTCCTGCAATAAAAAATATGATCCCACGGTCCATACTATGTAATCAACTCAATCGTGAGCCAAGAGAATACAATGGTGAGCCAAATTATATCCAAAAAATCATAACATGTCATAAACACGATTCAAAGTAAAAGCAAGATAAGTCATATTGGACCCTCATGTAACGAAGATAAGATTTACCAATAACAGACGGAAGCCCCTCAGAATCTAACATCAAGATATAAGTAGGGATTTACTGGTCCGAATGTCAACGTAACCGACCTAAATATCAAACGATAATTTAACAATATGGATTCTACTGAATCTGAATGTCATAAAATCCAACACAAGGATTCTACCGAATACAATTCTTGAATTCTACTAAATCCCAAACTCATGAGGTATTAGTGACAACCAGATATCAAAAGAACACCCTTGGACCTTATTTTGCCACTGTGAACCAATTGTCGCGTATAACCCCCAATAGCCGGATACTTGCATGGGCTAATCGATGCCTAAAGTTTGACCTCTGATCAAAATCCATGGATTATAGAGACTCTGCCAAACTAAGTACAGACGTCTCACCAGCATACTCATCCTCTGACTCAACCAGGTACGGAAAATCTCACTCGCACATTTATCATCCGACTTAACCAGGTATGGATGATCTCATCAACATGTACATTTTTCGACACGACATGGTACGAAAGGCATCTCTATGTGTCAAACCCAGCATCACCAGCCATAATATCCTCGATATCATAATTTACGATGATTACATAGCCATGAGCATCCCACCACACAAGACAATATACTTCAAAACCACCATGATACAAAAATCAGTATTGAATAAGCATAAATGACATTAAGGTATCGTAACCTCCTATTCGATTAGATACTTTAGTACTTTCATATGCTCGCCTCAACGTTCACCGTAGGAAGTCAATAATCCAAATACTTATGCAATCGAACATAACGCAAAAGAGGTTTTACAAGTACAACGATAAAAATGTCATTCGGTACTGACAATGATCGCACTCATACTATCAAGATTAACACAAAAGAATTTATCATAAAACGATAAAAGAACAAAAGAGAACTAAAAAATATATATTTGGACCAATTTAAACATTATCTAGTCTCTCATTTTATTCCAATATACAAATCCTATCACTAGAACCATATTTTAATTATTACCTGCGGACAAACCTATTATCACCAAATCCGATTCAATCGTCCCAAAATCATCTAATAATTTCCAATGAAACTATATAATAACTTTAACTATGTTTTATAAATCAATTTGTATTCTAAAATATGCACACATATATTTACCATTACCATAGAATATTAATATTTACTCCACCCATTATTCATGGTTATATATAGCACACACCTCTATAAATATTGATTGGTCCGATATTGCAGATCGACCCAAAATCCAAAATTTGTCAAAGAAACTTTGTCATGGCGGGAAATATTTCCTTTGGGCGGGAGAAACTCCCCTTGGTGGGAAATTAAAATTCATCTTAAAGAAAAAATTTTCATCCTTTCTGTAGATAAAAGGGGAAGAATGGACAGCAAAAAGGGGGGAGGAAAAACAAATCCCTGAATAGGGGAGCAAAATCCCTAAAAGGTAATGCCTGGGGACAGTCAGCCCGGTCCTCCCGCCTACTGGTGAAGCTAAGCATCACAGAGCATCCCAAAAATGGCGTCCAGAGCCTTCATCAAGGCTCCCCAAGAACGGCGCCATGGCACTCTATCTCAGCCCTCAGTGAGACAGCACAAAGCCTGGCTTGAAGCTCCTGTCAACGACGCCCAAATTTTTCATCCGACCGGATTCAAAGCCCGCAACAATGGCACCCAAAATCCATCACCAAGTAGGGTGTACGGTCCCCTAAATCTGCCATTCAACTCCACCGCCCTGTACATGGTGAGATAGAGACCCAACGTCCCTAAAACAAAGCTCAGGGCCCATGATAGAGAGAAATCACCCAACTCTTTGCCAGAGCCTCCCAGGGTTCTCAAGAAGGTCTCAGCTAGACATAGCATCCAAACCGCCCCATTAGTGAAGCTTGGCAGAGCCCCCATTAACAACACTCAGAGCTTTCAATAAAACACGGAGACCACCCTCCAGTGGCACCTACTTCCTCCACCCTTGTTTCCTGCGAGACGAGGCATGGGGCTCTCTATGGCGCCACCCAGATGCTCTCCACAAATGGATTGTGGGGCTCCTTCAATGGCAGCCAAAGTGCTTGGCAGAGCTCCTCCCAAAATGCGTCACGAAGCCTCTCGGCAGATTAAGGCGTGAAGGCATTCTCCTCAATGGATGCCCATTAGCTTGAAAGGGGATGTCCTCAGTCGGTGGAGTACAAAACCCTCACCCTGGCATTCGTCAGCATGAAGTACGAAGCTCTCCCAAAATAACATCATGCAGCTCTTAATTCTACGACAGTTCTATTAAGTTCGCTCCGGCCAAATGGGCAATTCCGTACTTAGCAGCCCACCAACGCAACCCGGGCGGACAGGGCCCGACATCTCCACACTCATCTTGGCACGTCCTCTAAGCCTTCAAATATCAACGAGGCTCAAGGGCACGCCATCTCCCTCGGAGGCGAGCACGCCTCTAAGCCGTCCTTCGTGGGCACACCCCTAAGCAGGGATGCCTCCAAGCCGCCCTCCGCGGGCACACCCCCAAGTAGGGACAACTCCAAACCGCCCTCCGCAGACGCACTCCCAAGCGGAGATATCTCCAAGTTGCCCTCTACGAGCGTACCTCTAAGCCACCCCTCGTGGGCGCACCCCCAAGTGGGGGCATCTCCAAACCGCCCTCCGTGGGTGCACCCCCAAGCAGGGACGTCTTCAAGCCGTCCTCTGTGGATGCTCCTCTAAGCCGCCCTCTGCGGGCACATTCATGGAGTTCAAGCCTCCAAACATGTCCCTCTGACACTCTCCTCATTCTCGCATCTTAAGTATGTATTCTTCCATTTATTGCGGAAGGTTTCTGATTTAAGTGTCAGAGTATCAACAGGGTATAGCCCCCCGTTAGCCTTTGACCTCTTATTTGTGATTTGCGTCGTACAGGTTTCAGGTTCACAATGACAGATACCGGACCCGTTTATGATCACCTCCAGACGATAAGGAATCTGAAAGCTCCATAATTCATATGGCAATTAAGAACCTGGGACGCAACATATATATATATATATATGTATAATACTTCTCTCTTCACGCTTAATACATGTATATTTATTATATAATATATATATATATATATATATGTATATGTATTTATTATATAATACATATATAAGAGGTCAGAGGATTTACAAAATTCGTTCATCAGTATATTTTTTGACATTTAAATTAGTAATCTTTTAACAATGGTGACAAAAATAGATGATGTGATGAGTACTAATGCATGGGAGAGGAAATTAACTATAGAAGTGGAGGTCCTAGCCCCAATGGCAGTGCTCTGTGGGGAGCAGCTTTTTATGAGGGCATATTCAAGGGATGAGTGGTTTGAGAGAAGAAAAGAGTACTTCGATCTTCCGAGGGCTCTAAAGAGTAAGGATTATTCTGCCCTTTCCATAGAAGAAAAAAGTCTTTATAATGTTGGAGCCTGTTTGGCTTTACTTAGGTGCCATGACTTGTTATTGACCGCGCCGATGAATCTGCTCAATTGTCTCAACGATCGCATGCGGAGCGAGTATGGTTACCATGGCTGCTTAAAGATATTTATTCCTTTATTTGGGTGATTGCAAGAATTGCCAAATGACAATATCTGTCTCAGAGAATTTGTTTGGCCATAGTAGTCATTTTGGGAGTAATGCGTAATCAGAGGCAATATCCTGAGAATGTTGACTGAACCATAATTGCCGTTCCAGGGGAGATTTGCAATCTTAGACAGTTATGACAAACGTTATTTGTGGGTTGAGTTGTGCTGCTTGTCGGTTGGTTAGTAAGAGGGATCCCCATGAATCCACTCTAATTGTCCATTTCCCAACAGGTTGTTTTGGGTCGATCCATGCGGGCGAATCGCATCCCCGCTTGGCTCTCAGATTTATGCAGCCACGCGGTGGGTTTCCTATTTTTAGACCCCTCCCCACTCAATGGGCTTGGTTCTCGAGTTGGCCTATCTGTGACCGCACCAACCAGATACAAATTTTGTTCAGCATACTTTTCAAGAGATTAATTGTATCTCTGAATTTTGAATTGCGTTTATTAAATTCTTGAAGTTTTAATTTTTTTCTTCTTAGTCCAATTTCCCATAATTTGACGTCTGCACATATTATTATCAATCATAAACAAATATAAACTGATTAAGTGAAGTGGTTTGCGTTAGAAAGTATTTTACTGATGTGACAAAGGGTTGAAAAATGTCTATCTAATTGAACTAGTGAGACTGTCTAGCTGAAAATTTGGTATGGGTACCCAAACCACAAATCTAACTCATCAAAGGGAACTCAATTAAGTGCTTTTTCTTTTCCCTGTTCTCATAGGCAACGTAATCAGAAAACAGAAAAATCAATGTCATCTTTTATTGGAAATGAATTATACCTAGCGTTAACTTGGCTGTTGGTAACATATGAAAAGTTATAACATGCATCACGAATATAAAAATCAACAATGGCGTATTGATGCAAAAAGATGAGTTTAAGGTTTACTCTTTGACTTTATTTTGTTCTGGTAAATAATTTGATAGAAATAACGGTAACGTGTATTTATGTGATGACCTGTATAAAATTAAAAATAAAATTAAAACATAAATTTTAATTGGTATGTTAGAAGGATGATGGGTATAATTATTTTTTATGGTAAATTTTTAAGGGCTAAAATAAGTGTTTGCTCCAAATATTGGGGTATAATTAGGTATTATTTTAAAGTTTGAATCTCAATTGATCTCTAATTATTAGGAGTTCAAGAACCCAACTGATTTTTAGAGAGAAGTTTACCGATCAAACCATGTTTGTCACGTTTATTTCTCCAAGCTTATACGTACTTTTCATCCCCCCTCCCAAAAAAAAAAAAAGCATGCCGGCCTACGCATTTTACAAATTATAAATATAGAAATATGAAACACCCAAATCACATTTCCAAAAAAAAAAAAACAAAAAAAGTAAAGAAAAGAAAAATAAAAACAGCATTCTCGTTGTCCCCTGCAGGTACAAATATAGTGGAAATCCCGCGGTAGATAGATTGTTGGCGACAATCGCCAACGTTACTTTCGGAAAGAAACACTCGAGAAAAATTAAATTAAAAAAAAAAAGATATTGATTTAGAAGAAATAAGAAGGTCCAAAATTGAAAGGGTCAAAAGAGGCAACATCCGTGCGGGAGTTTGAGACGGGAGGCATTGAGGTGAAGGGCGGGCAGTGAACGTACCCATTAGCCTCAAGACCCGACGACCCGCTTCCTCCCACCTGATCATGAAGCCCGATAGCCATACTACCCGAACCCAACTGGATCGCCGGGTCGGTCCAAGGACCCTGACCCACCTCATAATAGGAGCCTGGAACCTGATCGGGCAACGGAGGCAGCTCCGAATTCCCTCCGGCATTATACTCGTAGTTAAAGAAAGTACTGTTGCAGCTGTCTACATCCTGCTGGAAAGCACTGATGGAAGAAGTGGCAGGCCACACCACTTCTCCCGCCGGAAAATGGTCGGCTGCTGGGGCGGCGTCGTGGGAGAAGAAGAGCTGCTGCTGGAAAGGCGGGATAGGGTGGCCGTTTCGGAGGTGGTCGGAGAGGGGGGAGGGTGGTGCCAGGACCGCGGGATGTGATTCGTCTGGGGAGAGAATGGAGGTGACAGAAGAGCCGGGAGGCATGTCGGGGTAGACGAAGTTGGTGCGAGCGCGTGACCCCCGCATAGTGCGAGCGGCTCTGTCGTAAGCCAGCGCGGCCTCCTCTGCAGTGTCGAATGTGCCGAGCCAATGGCGTTCTTTGGTGGAGGGGTTCCTTATCTCTGCCGCGTATCTTCCCCACGGCCGTCTTCTGACCCCTAAGAATTTCATGTCAGTTGGCTGCTGCTGCGGCGGTGTTTTCGGTGCTTCGGTGGCTGGCTTTTTCTGGGTGTTTGCGGGTGAGGAGTTCATGGCGGGTGGCGGTTGTTTTTTATGGTTGTTGGTTGCGCAGAGAGAGAGAGAGAGAGAGAGAGAGAGAGAAGGGGAGGATGAATAAGGATAACGATTGGTGGAGGGATTTATATAGTAAACTGGGGAGGAGGTGAGGAAATGAAAATTTGTAAAAAGTATCCCTCAATTGTATCATTAACTCGAACGATTTCCATTACATTTTTTTTTTCTGTCCAATATTATTTTATTAAATTTTAAAGATTGTGATAAAAAAAATAAAAAATAAAAATATAATTTTATTTTATAAATTTTTATTATAATAAAACTTCTTAAATATTGAATCAAAATTCAAATTTAAAAAATAATTATTTGTTAAATATTGTTTCCTCTAAAAAGCGACTACCCAAATCCAAGCAAAACTACATTGATATTTTCACAATTATATCAAAAGAGTTAAACATGGAGATATAGATTTTTTTTTTAAATGAAATAAATCTTTATCATTATATTTATGAGATATTCAACTTATTAATAATAAAATAAAATAAATTATTTTATTATTTTTAAACCTCAACCGCTGATAATATGGAAACTATATCTGCTTTTCCAATTCAGCTCCCCCGCTTTGGGAAGTAAGGCCGTCTCAGTTTCACTCCCTTTTGTGTGAGCAAATTATATATATATATATATATATAGTTAGTGGGGATTGGCAATGATTTGAGCTCTTAATGGCAATGATAACCTTGTTCTCTTACATAACCTGATTTTTTTTTTTTTTTTCTAAGTATCCCCGGTCACACCATATTTTATTTTATTTAGCTACTATTTTCGTTTTTTTTAAAAAAATTATATATATATATATATATATATATATATACTTATCTAATTCTAATTATTAAATAAGTAAAATTTTAATAAATAAATAAATAACTTTTTTTCCTTGAGCTATTCTTTTCCCTCAATCTAATTGTATGCATTAAATTAAGTTACAAATTTATGAAAATAAAATAATTAAAATTAGTTTTATTTAATTTGAAAAATCAAACTACAAGAATTATTACGGATCACAGGGATACCAACATTTCTTAAAAAATTAAAAAAAAAAAAAAACAGTGGAATGAGAAAATGTTTGATTGTAATAACAACTTATATACAATATTGTTATTATAATTCCTTAAGCGCATCTGCTTGCCATCAAATTCCTAAAAAAGTTGTCGAGATCAATTTTCGGTTACATTAGCCTCAAGGGATAGGCTTTAAAAATGGATAGACCCACCCTTATTTTCCAGTTTAAGGACTAATCAGAGGAAATAAAAAATAAATGAGAAGTATAAGCTCTAAAGCCTCTGTAATTCAGGTGTCCTTTTCTTCCCTTTTTGTCCTCCACATATTGGTATAAGCATTCTATGGTTTTTTTTTTTTTTTTTACGCGGCTTAATTTGTTGAAACAATTTAACAATTTTGCACTTAGGTCTCCTATTCCTCTTAAATTTTAGTGGTACAATTTTGACGAGTCAAATTATTCCTTTTAGACTAATTCTTTGAGTATTTTTTTTTAATCTTTTGTTAATCAAATATTTATTCCTTTTCAAATTTTAACCACATAAAATTTTCAACATAACCCACCTTTTATGTGTTTTAATAGGTCATAATGCACAATCAACAACTTTTCTTTTAAACTATATTTTATGATTTTTATAATACAATATGAATAATATTTTATAATCTTAAAAAATATGTAAAAATTTAAGACTTTCAACGTAAAATTTTTTCAGACATAAATATAATTATATTTAGTACGAATTCATACCTCATACCCAAATACATGGAGGTTACTCGCTCCAAAAACTCATTAGATAAGAAATGTGTTCAAAAAGGGATAACAAAAATAGACCCATATCCTTAAGGGATGATATAGCCGCGACAATCGGAGAAAAAGACCAAATCAAATGTTAAGGGACACGCTAACATTTGACCATGACCATAAATTATTTGTTTCCCAAAGATCAACGAGAGAATTTAAGGCTTATATAATTAATATACTGAAAGGGTGTCTGATATATTTAAAAAGATAGTTAACAAAATTAATGATAATTAGATATTACAATAACATCAAATAAAAATATCATATAATATATATATCTGTCTATTTAATATGAAGTACGCAATCAATCAGTTACCAATTCTATTTTCAACAATTACTTTTGACCACTAATTTATAAATACACATCCAAACCTCATTTTTGAGCATCCTATCTCTCAATTCAAAAAAAAAAAAAAAAATCTTAGGAGTCTCCTAGATTTACACTTTCAAATACCTCAAAAAAGAAGAGGCATTCCAAGACTTACACCTAGTCAGGAACAAAACGGCTCAACAAAAAGCCTGGCGCTATCCACTCAGGTGGAGCATTGACTTACATGTTCCACGATTTATTAGCCCGTTAGAACATTCGATGTCTTTACAATCATTCACCTAGAATAGGAGTCTTGTTGTTAAGTTGAAGGAGTTGGAAATTTCTTTTACCAACTTTACTTTTTCCAACTTAATAATAATTTAGATATTGAAGAGATTTTTTTAAAAGAAAAATTTGAATCCCTCAATTTTATTATTTATAGTGTGTAGAATTAGGGTGTCTCACTTGGACTTGATCTTCCTTTGGTTAATCATTACTTTAGATAAGACCTCAATTTATATACACCTCAAACTTATTAATTCAGCCTAAATGACAAATAATGGACTGCTTGACATGAGAGAATAATCCAACATGCAACTAGCAAATCAAACAGATATTTTATACCCAAAGTCTGCTATTTTTTAAAGGGTTATAAATTATTGCTATAATAATAATAATATCTTAACCCTCATTAAATAGTCGACTATAGAAATTTATTATTATTATTTGATTTGATTTAATCTAATATTTTATGAGAATAAAACAAGTTTAAATTATTTTTTAATTCATATCAAATTTTATTAGATTTATAATTTTTTATTTTAATCAATTACTACTAACTTATTTTTTCTATAAGCATTTCATGTGGCTTATATTTTATATGATTAAACTATATTAGATGACATTCAGTCATCTTATCTTTTATAATTATAATTTTTACACGTTTATAGGTATTATTAATCTATATTTTATTTTTTTAATTTAATTCTACTTATTTATCTTGATATTTTTATTTTTAATATCTATCTTCTTTTATATATATATATATATATATTATTTTGTTTTTATAAATTTTAGAATATAAGAGTCTGAATTTTAATAATGAGAAGCTAATCATAACTCCTACACACATCAAAAAAGCAATAAAAAAAAATTACAAAAATCAAAAGAATCTGTGTATGAGGGTCACCGATTCATCATCTAAATCAAACCACCATATGATTTTGAATCCAATCATCGACGCAGATGGGAAGAAGCATTTGCCCTCCCTTGTAAACGGTCCCATCAGTACTACCAATAGTATAGTCTAATCATACAATTTAATTGTTAATTAATATATTAATCATTGCCATTTATGATTTTACGTTGTCGAACAGCATCCAACGTCAAGCATCTCCCGCCGAACTGGTTAACGTCGTCATTGTTCCAGCCGAATTTGACCTAAATTTTATACTATTTAGTTATGATATAATTGAGTAATATCATATATATGATCACTTTTAAATATCTTTTAGTTAATTTAACATGTCATGTAATATCTCTATTTATTTATATGTGAATTCAATAATATGAGTCTATCAATCGGATATTATTTAAAGCTATAGCGTGATTAAAATGTAGTTTAAAGATGATAACATGTATGCATACAGTTATTATAGGAAAAATATGATTAAAATTTCAAACTGAAAGAGAATGATCACTAAGCGTGTCCTGATCCCTTTTTAGCACATATCTATTTAGAAACAGTTCACAAGGCAGTAGGGATAAGAGAATAAACGGTGCTTTTTTAGAAGGATAGAAATTAAACGAAAATAGAATAAATATTATGACACGTAATATTGTATATTTAGTTTGTGTAAAACCTAAATATTACATTTTATAAATAAGGTGGCATTATCAGCCAAACGGAGTGGAGGGAAATGGTGGCAGATGATTGGCTGTGGGAAAGGCCATTTGGCCAATCACCAGGGTACCTGCAAATGCAAAAATTTTGTTAAGTAATACATTATAAATTCGCCTTTTATGCTGAGTTATTTATTATTATTTGTTATTTTCATCTAGTGAACAATATAAGATTGAAATAAATATTATCAGACATTTTTGGAACCTCATTTTTCCTAAGCAAAAATATTGTTAATGAAACACAGTGGTATTGCGTTAGTGTTTGTTGGTGATTTGGAGAATAATTTTTTTGGAAAAAAATTACTATGGAAAACATATTTTAAAAATATCTTAGAGTGTTTTTTTTTTAAAAAAATAATAAATCTAAATTGATATTTTTTATTTCAAGAATTAGAATAATTATGAAAGACGTCGTTCAACTTTATTTAAATTTTTCTAAAGCATCACTTTTTAAATTCTTTTTAAAAGTTGATTGACATCATTTCAATCAAACATATTTGAATCAAATCATTAATGAGTTAATTGCATATAATTTATATGTGCACATCATTAAATTATAAATAAGGATTTAGTAGTAGATTTTGTGTACTCTGTATGTATGATTGGGTCCAGATTCATTTAATGAGTTAATTGCACATTATATATATATATATATATTATTTTCAAAAGACAAAGGTATCACTATTGTTATCATAAAGAACTAGCTGTTGATTTGGTGAACTCCTTGGGCGATGAATGTGGTTAGTTAAATATTTACTATAATTTCTACTAATAGGTCATGTTACCCAATCCTAGCACGTTAACGTGGGACTGATAATTTATATAATACATGGGGAGTGATATGCTATTTCTTGATATGTACCACTAATTACTAATAAATATCTGATTTTATGAATATATAAAAATTTGATTAAGATGCAGCATAACTATATTTTTTATAATTGACTGGTGTGATATTTTTATTATATATATATATATATATATATATATTTTGGGAGGGCACAGGGGGATTGATCAAGGGTGTATCATTGCAACATCCACGTCCATGTGCTCCCAATATGGACCAAAATATTAAATCAACGGGTGGTATTCCTGAGAACATATTTTTATAATTTCCCAAGACATTACTTGGGATTTAATAGAAATCATTAATAAATAGTCCAAAAGTTTGAAGCATTAATCATCTTTCCATATGACTATAGCTCTTGTGAATATATCCAAGCAACTGCATGAAAAAGGAAGCCATGTGAGGTTGCATGTGGGAAAGAAAAGGCGCATAGACGCAGTGTGTTATAGAAAACAACAATCTCTAGACTCACTGGTTGAGAATCTAAGCGCAATATTTGACTAAATTGTACTATTCAACTAACTACAGGATCCACTATTTTTCCCCCCAATAACCAGGAGTTTATTCTATTATCCTATAGAATTGGGTCAAGCCCCAAGTGTATAATCTTTATTGTGATGTTTATGTACCATATACATTTAAATACCTAGTAATACGAATTAAACTTATGATTATAAATTTAAATATAATATTTTAAGTGATACTTATCAACTATTAATTCGTGTAAGTTATACGACCTATTATTATATATCTGAAAGCAAATTGTTTTGAACCAAAAATCTTGTGAGAATAACCATTAAGTGGTTTTTTTTTTTTTTTTTAACGGAGATTCAATATCTTTTGCATTTGGTAATTAAGAGGTCACATATTTGATATCTTCTAATTTTATTCTCCATTATACTCTAAATAGCAAAAATTTCATCTTATTTGAGATTTTGATATTTTATTAAAATATATTAGACTTATTTTTTTAAATAATGATTGTTTAAATTGGTAGGATAAAATTCTTAACCATAAATAATATGAAAATAACCTAACAAATGCAATCCTTTCGCACCGGCAGATATTGCCCTTCTCAAATGGAGTTTATCCTCATTGGTGGTAGCATTGATCCCCATCAACCCTTGTGGGCTATATGGGTAACCATCTTAAAATGTTAAAGGTAGTGTGTACGTGCTTTCTTTTTCAAAAATTTGATCCCTCAAGGGCAACCACTAACATCATATTTGATCAAGTTGTACAATGTTATTAAAATTGTTAATTTTTTATCATCAAGTTATTGTTTTTATTTTTATTTCTATTTCTAAAGCTAATCATAAAATTAGTGCCTATTTGGTTACCTTATGTTGAAATATTTCTATTTAATGTCAAATAATCAATAATAATATTTTTTTAAATTTGGTTTGATATATTTAATTATTTCTCATTTTAAAAAAAAGGGTATAACATGAAACTTAAAAAATATCAAATAAATATGCTAATCTTTTTTTTATGCAATAAGAATAACATTAAATTGATAATGATATCTTAGTACTTATATGCAAAAACAATATAATTAAATTACATAGATTTTAAAACTAAAAAATAAATTTGAAAGAAGGTTGAATGGTAGGATCAACTTAGGTGCCACTCTAGGTCATGGTGGTAGCAGCAGTACCTTGGGCTGATCAAAAGGATAATAGTGAAGGTTCCATTGGGATTTGGAGGGACAAAAGGACGGCGTTTGACCCCACGCTTTCCCCCTTATTTCTGGCTTTTTACACGTGTGATTGTCTGCACTTTTATTTATTTATTTATTTATATTTTGTCCAAATGCTTCTTCAGTCAACGATTCTCAAACCTCTGCATATGCGATCCATCATCTACGTTTATTCCTTTATTTATATGAGAGGGGCGTGGGCTTACTAAACACTTCACGGCCTTCATTATATAAATTATTTTCAAAACCACCGTAATTTTTTGGAGATACTTTGAACAATATAGTCAAAAAAAATGATATTAAAAATACTTTCTTTATCCAAGTTTTATCCTAATTATAATTAGATTATTCAAATTTGAATTTATAAGTAGTTACAATTATTCTAGAAGTACTCATTTTCGCTACGATTTTTATGGATTCTCTTAATTGAGTCATTGTCTGTGAGTCATCAATTTATTTTCTCATTTTTTATTCGATTCCTTGGTCTTAAAAATATTATTTTTAAAAATCAGTTGTCATCCTTTTTCAATCCTTACTACTTAACTTAAAAACGAAGAACTAATATGTTTCACTTATTGAATAGGATTGTATAGTCAGACCGTAACCCTAAGATATCGTAAGTGTTATTGGGGTGATCTTATAGCTCTTACGAGCTGGTATTTTATTTATTAAATGGTCTCTAATTTTAATTTTTTATACATTTATTTATATATACATATATTGACATATCTATATAATAATAAATTGATAAATAAATATCACGCTATGTAAATATATTTAAAAGATGACCAAATAATAAAAGTCTCTAAAGTATTTTCTGTCAAAAATAGTCTTTAATTATCTTAAAACCCATTTCATTGGTTTTGATCTCGATAAGATATAATCTTATAATTTTTTTATGTTTAGACTAAATCTATATCATAATATAAAATTATAATCAAAATTCATATACCCTGAAATATGTAAATTATTGTATTTATTTTAACTTGTATCTTCATCATGGGAAAATGTAATATCCATATAAGAAATAAAATATTGCGCTAATTATTTTTATGTTTATTATTTTTATTTAAAAAAGGGTAACTGTGAAACAACCTTAAGTATACATTTTTTTCTTTTCAAATAAGGTGGGATTTTAGTTTGGACTTATTATTTAAACCAGGAAAGGATAACACTGGTCGAGCTGATTATAGTCCATGCGATTGCCATCAGGGAGGCTGTGACGGATAGTCTAATTGTTAAATTAACTACAGTTTAATAATTGATATTTAATATATTAAAATTATGTAATATGTGAATATTTTTATTTATTTTTTAAAAATATTAAATATATAAAAACAATAATATAATAAAAATAATTAAAAAAACATATATGTAATTTTTAGATGCTCTAGTCATCGCAGGACGTCTCCCAGAACCTTTAACCCCAGAACGGGGGGCTGCATCGCAGGGGGGCATTGTAACCCCTCCGATGCCTTTGAGAATTGTCTAATTCTTTCTTGAACGGCCCCTAATTTTTTTTAAAATAATAATAATACAAAAAAATATTAAAAAAAAAGAAGCCGTCCGAGGACAAATTATACGCCCCGAGGACAAATCACACGGCCCTAAGGACATCAAAGTAGCTGCGATGCTCTCCCTACGTTGCAGCCCCCCTTCCCAATATCACGTAAGTGGGTTAATATCTAGACATATAAGCCAGCCACAGGTAATTGGATTTTTATTGCCATACGCTATTAACGAGTTGACCGAGATTTTGGAGGAGGCATCTCTAATAAGTTATGGCTCCCTCGTATTTCTATGGTTGTATTTAATTATCTTTAAAAAATTATAAATTAATTAAAATTTTAATAATTTTAAAATAATTAAATTATAATTATTTATTTTTAAATAATATGTTAAAATTTAAAAATATGGAGAATATATCGTCACAAAAAATAATCCCCCTTATCTCCTTCCTTGAATGTGACTTCATTAGTCGTGTCAATTAACAAGAGTTATGTATAATTCTAATTTTTAAGTGAGTGGTTAAAATTTAAAAATATAGATGTTATATCTTCATAAATAATATAGTTTCATTTTTTATCGTGGCGCTATTCCTTGCATCATATTGAACAATCCTGCATTTTTAAATAAATTTTTAAGATTTAAAGATATAAAAGCTATAATTTTGTACGAGAAAATTGTATATGAGATCTCATTGGAATGAGAAAATTCCATTAATATTTTAAATTTGTTGATTTTTGATGTAACAGTATGGTTGATCAAATACTGTTCATTTGGTTTTCCCAAGGGCACTTATCTAGATACAAATGTTTGACGTTCTTTGCTTGCTTGAACTACACTTCGAATCTGAGTACTATACACGTGGAACGGTTGAAGAAAATTATCAAAATAGAGTGACCACCCACATATATTTTAGACATTTTTTAAATAAAATATTATATGTATTTATTTATTTATTTATTTTAAAATAGCCTATTAACATGGATAAATAAAATATTATGTAATCAAAAGGTATCCAAAAGGGTGTAAGTTCATAAATATTTATTGTCAACGTATAGCAAAATCCTTCTTATTTTTTCGACGATTGGTTTTTGGATAAAACTGCAGAGGAAAAATGTAGGTGTCTAATCATTACTATCATGCCAAAGTGTTATAATTACAACAACATGACAATTCCAAATGATGTTGATGTCAATCTAATAAGCCAATTCTGTTGCAACGACCGCTAAAGATTGATGAAATTAGAAAGGGATGAGTGTGTGGGTCGGTGTCTTTGACAAAATAAATATATGACATGATAAATAATATAATAAAATATATTGATCTAATTCAAATAAATTAACGTTATATTCGATAAATGAGATAATGTTATCAATCATTGATTTTTTTAATGTTAATAGAAAATTTTTATTCCCATTTTGTTAGTAAGTTTGAGCTATATTCTCAACAAGTAACTTTATCAATAAAAATTATTTATTGAATAAGTTTATCCATAGAGTAACAAAAATTAAATTCGTGATAAAAATTTAATCACAATTGGTCAAAGTTAATTTTAGTAATTGTGATAGTTGGTGCAATTCAATAACTAATTTATCACCCCCACTATTTACCTAAAAAAACAGTAAATATGATCAATTGAAGCATATAAAATACCTAAGAAGATTCTTATTGTCAGATAACGAGAGACAGAAAAATAATAGCTAAGATGTATGGAAAATCTTTTTCTTGACATTTTATTTACTGCTACGGATCACCAACTGGAAGGTATAAGCGGTTCACCCGCTGTCTATGAGGACGGCAATTCATTAATCAAAACCCCAAAGCCTTCAATTGAATATGATTCTCTAGTTATTTTTACGGTGAACAACTGTTAAAAATTAGTTTAATATTTATATTATTTCAAATATCAACTAATAGAATTGGACAAAAACGATGATCAATAGTAAAAATAAATTATAAAATTAGACGAAAAGACTTCTTTTTCACATAGCAAGTACCAAACACACCACGTGGCATGTGTAGAGCACACCACGTGGCATGTGCGGTTGTCTAGATTCCTAAAATATGCCTGCGTATATGAGTGTGCATATACATGTTTTTATCTATAAAGCATAATGCCGCTTTCATTAATTTATATTGTAATGTTAACTTTCCTAATTATATATTCACAAAAAAATTTTGTGGTAATTTCATGGGAGTCTTTATTTTCTTAACTATATATTGTAATGTTAGAAAGCAATCTAATCAAGTGGAGATACCTAAAATATATATTAAAAATGAAAATGGCTGGATCAAGATGTATAAAAGCCAAGGTTGCAGGTGTAGATGTTTGTGTTGAGAGTCTATTTTAACGGCCCTCAAAATAAAGTTGTCCATGTTAAAATACAAGAATACAAGTTCACTGGCATTTATGCTGGACTATTGCCGCAATACTGAATTTTACTAGTCATGATCACATGACAAAAGTTATATTTATTAATATATGAGAACTTTATTGTCTTATACTTCAAATAAAATATACATAAATTATATTTAAAACAAAATTTCAGATTAGAGTGGGACTAATCAATCTCTTTTGTGACTCTTCACAATAAAAAAGTCAACTAATGCTTGAGCATGTCCAATGACCAAACATAAATATTTAAGGAAACAATCGTAGAAAATCTATGTTCTTCAATCACATTGATGCGTGTCCTATATTAAAAAAAGTTGAAATTAAAATTTTTAACTTATAAGTTTGGGGGACTCTTCTTCCCATAGGACGTCCTTTTTGGATAGGTTCTCCTTTTAAACTTGTACACGCATCAATGGTCTTTCATTGAGACCGACATCGATTCGGAGAGGGTTACTTGCGGAGGGTTCTGATCAGAAAGGGTTACCGGTGAGGGCTACTTATGGAGAGGTTGACTTGCTGCCCGCATGCAATGACGGAGTAAAACATCATAGAGTGGAAGTTGCCAAGTGAAAACCGCTAAGTAAAGTGTCGTAAAGTGTAGTTGTCAAGACCTGCGGCTGTGGAAGGGTGGAGAAATAATGCGTATCCCATATTAAAAAGTTGGAGGCAAAACCTTTAACTTATAAGTTTGAGAAGCTTCTTCCCCCTAAAGACATTTTTTAGGATGGATTTTTCTATTAAACTTATGCACGCATCACACATCTTATAGAATTATAGATCAGTGATCTAAATTTGTGTATACTTTGAAAGTGGAGCAACAGAATAAAGGCTAAAATGCATATCACCATGAGTACTTTCTTACTGGTGTTTGCATATAAAGATTTACTTATGTATTGTAAATTATCTTTAGTTATAAAATGTTGCATGCACAAATTAGACACACCTGGTGCATTTTTCAGGCACATTTGTCACCTGGACACATGGCAAGTGTCATGTACTGGTAGTAGATCCGTCCTGTGGTAATGATGGTTGATTGTCTTCTTTATTATTATTTACATTATTTCCTATGGCCTATAAACCTTCACCTTCATTATCTACTTAAACACCATAACTTTTCAACCGTAAAGCCTACAAATAGGTCATTTTAAGTGAATGTTTGTGCTATGAAAAAAACGTTTTGTCTTAAATTATATAATAATATTTTGATTTTGTATAAGATAAACGAAAATAATACAAAATTAAATATTTAATATATGTAATAAATATTTGTATCTAGATGAAATGAATAACTAACATGCATTAAATGATATACGACAATAGGTAATAATAAAAGGAGAATTTTTTAGTGATAAAGAAAAAATTCAATACCCACGAAAATCGAGAAAAATCATACGGATTTTAACTTCATGGCTTCTCTCACGGGAAGATATCACAATACTCATGAAAATCAACTTATAGATGATGAGAAAACGGCACATGAAATACAAATCGAAACAAGAATCATCGATCAAATGGAGTGAAAGAACTATTTCTCTCAAAGAGGAGCGCTACACAATGCTCAATCAAAAGTTATGGCAAATGAAATAAGGTGCTTATTTTCATATTTTAAAGTGATCCCTATTAATGAAACTCATTTGATTTGCCTTTTGGGTGCTCGAGCGAAAGGAGGCAAGCAGCAAGTGGTCACTTCATTCGATCTTCTCTCACGAATCACTGGAAGGACCAAACACCACCTGACCTCCCTTTTCACAATACCCAAAAAAATGTCAACAATCTTCCATTTTGACAATTCAGGTAAATAAAAAGTAGGAATGTTGTATCGAAAAGAAAGGGTGATGAGAAAACTTGTTAGCACATGAAATACAATGGAGAAAGATTAGTTTTCTCAAATGAAGCGAGAATCATCGATCAAATGGAGTGAAAGAACTATTTCTCTCAAAGAATAATATCACCCCAACAAAAATAATAATATCTCCTCTAATAAAAATAATACATAAAAAATAATGCATTATGGCAATATGAAAATAAAAAGTTCTTATTTATAGAGGGCTCAAAAATGGATTTAAAAATTAACCATCCCCATGCCTCAACCTGGTGCTCCATGAGCACGGCTCAAGCTCGCGACGAGTGCATTGCAGTCGATAAAATCGATAATAATATTTTCATCAACCATAATAACCCAATTTCGAGAAAACCTTTTAAAACTTGGTATCTCAGCGATAAGGAGGCAAATATAATACACGACACCTTTAACCATGATCGCCGAGGGAGGTATCCAAATTTACAACAACTGGAGTGATTCTATAAATTCAAATTTGCGCTGATCGAGGCTCGTGGAGATAATAACGCATGGCAAAGCGTAGAAATATACCAAATCACGGTTTTGAGCGGGTGGCATACGCACGGTAGGCGTGGTGCTCCTAGAACCCGAAAACGTATAGCTACAAAAATTCGTTGATATAGCACTTCGATAAAATACAACCCGATATCGACACATGATTAAATATGGTCACGGAATATGCTAACCAAAAAAATAATCCTAACAATCTCACATTTTAACAATTTTGTGACAAAACACATAAAATAAAGAAATATAAATAAAATATGGGTTCAAACACCACCGAGATAGAACTCATATACATAAAAATCTACACCTAATAAGAAATAAAAATAATACAATAAGTAAACGTAAAAATTAACACTAGCACTGTTGTGTTGATACTGTGATTACCGCTTCAATACTATAACTGTGTTGCCTCTGATCAAACACGGTTAGTACAAATAGGTATAATATAAGATAATATAATATAGCAATAGTAATAGAAAAGGAAGACAATATGTATCAACAAAATGAATGAAGGTAAGGCAATAGACAAAAACAAGAACATCATCTCTCCCTAACAAAAATAATAATATCTCCCCTAACAAAAATAATAATTTCTCCTCTAATAAAAATAATACTGTCTCTCCTTATAAAAAATAACAGATTTATGGTCTCCTTCTATCAAAATAGCAAAAATTGTTCTCCCTTTTTTTGTAACGAAGTGCCAAAGATAGGGAATCACTTAGTGCCGAAAGAATCGCCAGGGGGCTAATGACCATAATGACGCCGCCACCATCGAAACTTAGCCTCTCCCTTCTCCTCTTCCTCCTCCTTCTTCCTCGTGCTAAGTGGACATCCATTCTCTTCTCTCAAAACCTCCCTCCCCTGTTTCCTTTTCCTTTTTTTATTCTTTTAGAATATATTATTATTATTATTATTATTATTATTATTATTATATATTTCTTTTATTTTTAAATCTAACTTGACATCAGGACAACATCATGGGTGTACCCCGGGCACCACTCCGCACCTCCGATCATTTTCAAAAATTTTATAATATTTTAATTTATTTTCACCACATCCGAAATACCCAAAAATCACAATAATATTAAAATAATCCAAATAAGATCCGAAATATTACAATACACTTAAAACCAGTAAGAATTTGTGACTGCATCTGAGATTGAGAAGTAAGGATCCGCTCTTATGAACAATAAAGATGCTGAGACATCACGGCCCATTAGGGTTGAGGAAGGTGAGACATTAGGGTAGGACTATGGCCCGTTAGGGCAGGCGGAGGAAGAGGTTGAGTCCTGGGGTCCACTACAAATCGATGAGAATGGGATTGAATAGAGGTGATGAGTGCGAGTTGGGCAAAAAAATGATGATTGGGTTAGGGTCAGGTGGAAAAGATTATCATTTTTACGGACGATGAAGTGGGAGATAATGTGAGAAGTGAAGTGGGACGACAAGTCTATGGGCCGACCACTCAGTAGAGCATACAAGAACAAGGTTTTGTCTAAGGGAATAGACTAAAAAATGGGAGGCACCGCATGCGGCTCAGGAAAGGCACATCAAACGGCTCTAGGGGTCCACTAGGCATGTGTTTGGCTTGGGGCGATGAGAATGGGATTGACTCTAAGCAAGGTGGTGGAGGTGAACAAAACGAGTTGGAGACTAGAAAGATCAAAAAAATGATGACTGAGGCC
This sequence comes from Nepenthes gracilis, assembly GCA_033239525.1. Taxonomy (NCBI): domain Eukaryota; kingdom Viridiplantae; phylum Streptophyta; class Magnoliopsida; order Caryophyllales; family Nepenthaceae; genus Nepenthes; species Nepenthes gracilis. Next base: position 26,687,373 of record BSYO01000006.1, on the reverse strand, counting down.
AGCAAGTAGCTATTGAATGAGGCACCCGTGGAAAAGATTATCATCTTTACGGGCGATGAAGTGGGAGATAATGTGAGAAGTGAAGTGGGATGACAAGTCTATGGGCCGACCACTCAGTAAAGCACACAGGAATAAGGCTTTGTCCAAGGGAATGGATGAAAAATGGGATACAAGAAAAATATTCGTGAGTATCATGCAGCTCATGACAAGACGTTTAGGAGAGAGGAGGGGATCTTAAAAGATCGCCCATTCCACTTCATGGGGGTACCATGAAAAATGTAGCGACCTCATTTGGATAAGGTCGGGAGAAAGGAGGGAAAGGATAGTCGGAATTGGTCACCCGAGGGAGGCTAAGAACTAATGCAATCACATCGGGAGAAAGGAGGGAAAGGATAGTCGGAATTGGTCACTCGAGGGACGCTAAGAACTCATGCAATCACATCCGGAGTATTCCGGATGTGTTGAACGAGGGTTTGGCACTACGCACGCTACTCGCTGGAAGATAAAATTTGGATACTTGGTCCGGATATGACCAAAGTCGTGGTATTTATGGCATTGGATTCCTTATGGTTTCTTATTTTTGAAATCTTTAGTTTCCTTTTTATCTTTCTTGATTGAAATGTCAATTCCTTTGGAGGGTGATTTTCTATTCTTATTTTAAAAAATTTCTTAAAATTTTTGATGAACGGTGCAAAATCCTCATCACTACATGACTTATCGTCCGAGTGACGATCTTTCTTTCCTTTACATTTTAGGATAATTGATTTGTTTCTTTTTGATTGAGGAAGAGTGTGCTTATAAGTTTGAAAGAACTCAACAAGTTCTTCTATTTTTAATTTACCTAGATCTTTGTTTTCTTCAATGGTAGTGACTTTTGGTCTAAAACGTTCAGGTAAAGATTATAGAATTTTTCGGACAATTCTATTCTCAAGAATACGTTCTCCTAAATTGAATGTAGAGTTCACAATTTCATTCAATTTTGTATGAAATTCATCAAATGTCTCGTCATCTTTTATTTGTATTTTTTCAAACTTAGTGTGAGCATTTACAATTTTAAATTTTTAACCAATTTAATTCTTTCGTGGGTAATTTTATAAATATTTTAAATTTCTTTGATATCTCACCCATAGAAATGCGTTTAAATTCTTCAAAAAAATGGCCATAAAGATAGCATGTAACCCGTTACTATTCCAATTACATGTATCAAGTTCCTCTTTAGTACAAAGATAATATTTTTGATACGTCATCGGTGGTACTAGTAGGTGGAGTCCACCCAATTTGGGTATTAGCCCAAACTCGCTCATCCATTGATTTGAGAAATGTTCACATACATACTTTCCAGTATGCAAAATTGCTCCCATCAAAGTAAGGAGGAACGGACAATGATTGACTAATATACTTCTAGATCGGGGTCGTAGATTGGGGTGAGGCTCTAATATCAATTAAAAAGAACGTTTCGTTCCAAATTATACAATAATGTTTTGACTCTGTGCAAGATAAGCGGAAGCAGTATAAAATCAACTATTTGTACACGTAATGAATATTTATATCTAGATAATATGAACAACTAACATGCATAAAATGATATACGACAATAAGCAATAATAAAAGGAGACAATTTTTTTGTGACGAAGGAAAAATTCGATACTCACGATAATTGAGAAAAACTCTCAAGGTTTTAACGGTTAGAGAAGATGTCCACTATGAAAATCAACTTACAGATCGGGTGATACAAATGCGCTAATCTAGTCGACTTACTCCCTTTTTGTGATCCCTACTAAGGAACTCCTTGGATTTGCCCGTGACAACGAAATCGATTGCCTTCTAGTCTTTACGTCGATCTTCTCTCACGAAATGCTAGAAGGACCAAACACCACCGGATCCCATTTTTCACATTATTCACGTCACTGATGGAGGTAAAGGGTGGGAATGTTGTATCGAAAAGAAAGGGTGATAAGAAAACTTGTTAGCACATGAAACACAATGAAAAAAATCGATTTTCTCAAATGGAGCAAGAATCGTCGATTAAATGGAGTGAAAGAACTATTTCTCTCAAAGAGGCGTGCTCCACAATGCTCAATCAAAAGTTAGGGCAAATTAAATAAAGTGCTTATTTATAGAGGGCTCGAAAAATGAATTTAAAAATTTTTTGCAAAGCTTCGGAAAAACCATGGGTGAGCGAGAAGGAGGTGAGCGCACCGCGGAGGTGATTTTGGAATTTGTACTCAAGTGCGTGGAGAGCGCACGGGAGGTGAAGAGGTATGGGGATCACAGCTTGAGCGGGTGGCGTGCACACGGCAGGCATGGTGCTCTTAGAACCCGAGAATGAACAGTTACAGAAATTCGTTGATGCAACACTTCGATGAAACACAACCCGACATCGACACATAATTAAGGTCATAAAATATGCCAACCATAAAAATAACCCTAACATGTTACGTTTTGAAATTTAGTAGGTCTAATTATTTATTATTTATAAAATTAAATATCAAAATTTGGGTGTAACAAATCAAAATATAGGACCTGACAAGTTAAAACCACACAGGATCTTATCGAATTACAGTCCAAACAATATAAATATTACATGTTCTAAATATCGTAAGGAAGATATTCAAATATAATAACAACTCATTTACATTATATATAAAATCTAACGGCACATAATAAAAGTCATGATATATCGTGCTTTGATACGAATCCATAAAAAATCGTGCTCTGATACTCCAACACATAATCAATAACAATGGCACACCCATGTAACAGAAGTCATGATATATCCACATGAATAGAATTCACGGCATGCCCACATAAAAAGAAGTCAAGGTATACTTACATAAAAAGAAGATTACGGCATGCATATATAAATAGAGATCAATGAAAAATAGAAGCCAGCAATACATCCACATAAATAGCGGTAATTTAGAATTCAAATTTGCATATCATAATGATTACATTTTAAGTCGATAATTCTCAACCATCTCATATCATTGGCGCCTGTCTATATTTTAAACATGTAACTCTCAATCATTTCATGTCATTGGTATATGTCTATATTTTAGGCTTGCAGATCTTTGTTCAACTATATTTTAGACCTATAACTCTTGACTATCTTATATCATTGGCGCCCGTCTACATTTTAGGTTTGCGAATCTCTACATGACTATATTTTAAACCTATGACTTTCAATTATCTCATATCGGTGGCGCTTGTCTACATTTTAGGCTTGTAGATTTCAGCCAACTTATATTTTAAGCTTGCAGCTTTTAACCATCTCATATTATTGGTATCCATCTATATTTTAGACCTATAGATCTTGACCAAACTATATTTTAGGTCTATAACTTTTAATCATCTCATATCATTAGAATTCGTCTACATTTTAGATCTGCAGATCTCAATATGACTATATTTTACGTCTACAACTCCTAACCATTTCTTGTCATTGGCACCTATTTATATTTTATGCCTGTAAATCTTGACCCAACTACATTTTAGATGTATAATTCCCAACCATCTTTTATCACATATCAACCCACCTGGGGCCTTAGACCACCTCGGTCCTATACAAATCGATCCACCAAGTCTCAGATCACCATGGTCCCACACAAATCGGCCCACCCAATCTTGGACCACCACGGTCCTGCACAATTGACCCATTGGGTCTTAAACCACCATGGTCTTCACATAAACTGGCCCACCACTTCTCAGACCCCCACATTTCTGCACAATCGACCCACCGAGTCTCGGACCACCATGGTTTGCACACGAATTGACCCACCTACGCCCTTGATGGTGCTCATATATATCCATAGCTCTAGGAATGACGAGATACTCGAATATTAACAAAGATGGAATAAAATTTCCGAATCAATCGGTAAAATTATTAGGAAAAATATTTTAATTCAATACATCAAAGTAACCTAGAATTAATAAATACATTTGAAATATATATCAAATAGAGATTCAGGTATTATAGTTTATCTAAGAGTATAAAAAAATATATATTGTATCTACCATGGAGATTGTTGATAATTGAGAATCATTTTTGAGTTTGAGATAATTCTATTTTCGTTTGAAAATTCTGTGAATTGAATTTTAAGTGCTAGTCATTAGCAAATGTAAAATATTATTGAATCATACACCCTGTTAACGTTGCTATGAACGATATCACCATCAAAAAGTGACTTTAACATACACTTTGATGTCTTTTAGTTTTTATCTGTTGTTTTCTGACAATATGCTTGATAAAAATTTAGTAATTGAACAAGTGCCATACTATTAGTCCTTTTATTGACGATCTTGTTATTGAAATAGAAAAATATAAAAATATAATAGTTATTCTCAGGGAATAGAATAAAATGGGGATAGAGTTTAGGTTATTGGAATAGAATAAGTTAAAAATTAATATTATAATATTTGATATGTAGTAATAGTATAAGAAATATGGAAGAAATTTATATTAATAATTTTTTATCTTTAATCAAGTAAAAAAGATTTTGGATGTCAGAGAATATAAACAATACCTACACCCCTCTACGATGATATTCTCAACGGTAATGATATCCTTCGCAATAATAATAATAATAATAATAATAATAATAATAATAATAATAATAATAATAATAGCGAAATATGAATAATTTATAGTAATATCAGCATACGAACACCTATTAAGCATATATCATGAGCAACATCACTAGATAAGTGGCACACGAGTGCCTTTCAAGCATGCCCATTCTATTCTTTTTGCACACAAGTGGCTGACGTGCATCTGTCAGGTGCAAATATTATTTGTTCATTGAAAATGGCTTTCATTTAATTGCACTTTGCATGGTTATTATATGACTTTTACTTAATATCTCCGTTAGAGCATGTTATGTGCAAATATCGTATATCTTTTTGATAATCGGTTAATTGGACGTAGAACTCATAAAAAAGTAACTCAAAATCTAATAGATATGTAAGGCAAGTCCTTCAAGGTAAGAGAACTACACAACCACCCTTTGCTTGGCCAAGTTACCAAGTAATTAGTGTGTCAAGAAAGTTGAGTAAAAATGACTAAAATTAATGAAATATACTTTCCATGTTTGTTATTTGGATTATATATATATATAGATAGGTGTAAAATAGAATGATTAAGCTTAAGAATATTATTTTTATTGTGTGTAGCTATATATTTTGTCAATTGTTTATTAGTAGTCAGTATGTAAATTTATAAAATAAAATTAAACTTCTTTGCGTCTTTTTTTTTTTTTTTTTTGTGTTTTATCTACAATCAGTTTCCTCGCCTACTATGCTGTCCAAACTAAAGAAAATCAATGCAACTTCACTTTATTCTATCCCGATTCACCTCATTCCATTTAGAAAAAAAAAAAAAAAAAAAGAGTAGGCGAAAAGGTCCTGCTTCCAATTTTCGAGCATCCCTTGCTATCTTAACTTGGGAGAAATCAATTAACTTCTACAAGAAAACGGGAACCCATTCCCACTTTGGAGCCTAATCGCATGCATTTTTTGTGACAAGCAGGTGGCCAAATAACACTTAGATTGATTCAATATCCTTATGACAGATTCTAGCGATAGTAAAATCAAGTAAGATGACCTAGCAAAGGAAGAAGCAAGGATGCATGAGTGTAAACACTGCAGCCGAAGGACTACTGCCGCGGAGTTCAGAGCTGGAGGAATTTGCAAAGCAATTAGAAGATTTAGTAGTCTCGCAGTCAGGCGTTACGGTTGACACCGTCACAGCGTTATCGCAGTCCATGATCTGCTGGCCCTGCTTTGTCTTCTCGATGTCCTGTTCTCGTGCCATGAATTTCAGGAACTTATCAAGGGCTTCACGCATCCATTCATATCGACAAAGCATGAATGCCTCCTTTATGCATAGCTGCAGGAGAAAATCAAGATCGCAATGGGAATCAGATACCACATATAATGTAATGAGAAAGGATGGTCACTTAGAGCTGTCGTCCTAGCTCTCACTTTGTGATAGGAGAGCATACAGAACCCACATTCAAGTCCCAGTGCGAGTAAACAGTAGTACTGATGGTTGTGACAGTTGGTATTAGAGTCAATATTGCTCACCAAGAAAAATGCCAAAGACAGTTACGCCACCTGCCCATAGCAGTAGGCATAACCTGGCTCACAGCAAGTATTAGTAGTGACAGCAGCTCTTGGGTGAACATTTCCAGGAGAGTTCTATTGTGCAACAACCTATCAAATAAGGATAGATAGGATGAACAAAAATGATTTTGTCTTTTCATACCCATTTCCTGTGATGGTTTCCCTGTTCAGGCCATGTCTCAAGCTCCTCAGTCACCTCTAGTGCAAACATGTAACCCCTGCAGCCCCCTTCAAGACTACAGGTGCTTTGGCTGCTCTTGCTTCTGAACTCCCAAATTCCTAGAAGTTCTTCCTGTAGGCCAGTTGGTAAAGTTGTAATGAGAAAGTAATTCGGTTAAATCTTTACTTAACTGATCAGCAGACATGCAGTACGCCCCTTAATAGTTATAATTAGCAAAACAGCAGGGATGCAAAGGCCAGAATTAACCCTTCATTTTTCTTAAAAATTGGAAAATCCTCCTAATATTAGATACGTGCTACATCTTCTGTGTGCCATTGATTTATGCAACGTCAATTGAGCAAATTTTGTCATGAAGGCCTTAAGGATGAAAAAGTTCGACATGACTATATCTTCTCTCTTTTCAAATGATTGACAGAAAAGGTGAGGGTAGAGATAGTATGACCAAAATCAACACAACAATCGAGTTGGCGATTACTGTTGCGGATCACTCCCGTGTGGAAGTTTTTGTGACCAAAGGACTTGGACAGAGCACGTGTGTGTTAAAAGGAAGGAATTTCGGTCAACATAGTTGACCATCCAGAAGGTCAACATAGTTGACCGGAACCTTCTGGATGGTCAACTCTATCGGTCAATAGTTGACCGGCAAAAGTCATAAAACGACTGACTCTGCTAAAGAAGCAGGACAGACTACTTCAACCGGTCAATGGTGTGATTGACCGGCTCATATAAGAGGGCGGTCAACAGAGTTGACCGGCTGAATATGGAAGGTCTGAATGACTGTTATAGCCCAAAAGGTGTACAGTTGACCTACCTGATTGGATAGTTGGTAGATGTCATTCTTGGGGCTCTAAAGGCTGATCGGTTTCTAGGAACAGATATGCGCTGCCTATTGCAGGATAGGGCGTGCGCATGCACACATGTAGACCTTGAAAGTTGAGCATCAACCACTAAGTTGGGCTATGGTGAGGGACATGTATATATATGTGTGTATATACACACTCAGCAAAAAGAGAGAGGAGATACCGGATAAGTAGAGAAAAGACTGTGTGTGAAAAATATAAAGGAGAGAAAGTGAAAAGAAAGAAAACTGTGAGTGAAAACAAAGTGTGAGGACTTTGTTTACTTTTGCTCTATTCTTATTTTCGCCTCTTGTAATCTGTTCTCGTACTTAGTGATTTTGTGGACTTAGTATCCTGTGGTTTTTCTCTTATTTCAGAAGGGTTTTTCACGTAAAATATTTGGTGTTCATTTCTCTTCTCTTGCCTCTACTTCACAATGCTTGTGTTCTTTTATCAGTTGGCCGCTCATTCCGGCCAACAGAATGATTGTTCTTATATCCTCGTCAATAGACCGACCGTTGACCGCCAACCATGGCAACCAACTCAAATTAATAGATGAGCCAAACTAAAGACTGGTTGCTGAATTGAACGGTCAAAGTACATTTGTTAGCTCATTGTATTTTGATGTTTTATCACTTCCAATCACCATATATTTTTCTAGAAACAGTATTGCATGTGTAATTTCAAGTTGCTTCTGATCAAATCCATCAAAACTTTCATTTCAACTGCCAAAAATTCTATGGGAAACGCAAGAGAGGGGAGATTATTGTTTCAAAAAATACCAAGAGAAGAAAATTCTTATTATACTGGGGCTTTACCTTGATTTGATACTACTCATCTTACTTTAAATTAAAGATAGCCACTACTAATTAGTTGTTGAATTAAGAAACTTTGCGTTTCCTTTCTATTAACCAAGCTGAAAACAAAATCTGAAACTTCATTCATTCCAGGATACCTCTTCTGCTGCCCTCCATATTTTCGCAGCTATCTAATTTATGGAGGGAAGTATGTATACACAGATGAAATTGAAGAATGCTGTATTTGCAGTTCTATGCGTATGTTATTAGATGTTTTTCATTATAAACTTGACAATAGAAAGAGTGGGTTACGGTTTAGGATAGACAGGGTTGAACTTGCCTTAAGTTTTCCTTTCAGCCCTGCTTCTTCCAAGGCCTCGCGACATGCAGCTTGCTGAACAGTCTCATCCTCCTCCCATCCACCCTGAACCGAAGGGAAAAGAAGGGACACAAGAATGATTCTCTGCTACAAATGACAGATCACTGTTTGAGTGATGAGAAGCAATGCCTACCTTTGGAAAAACAAGGTGATCTCGATTTGGCGACGATATCATTACAACTTCTAGCCTATCCTCCTGACAACTGCTACGATCATCTTCTTTTCTCAGCCTGTAAGGAATGCACCTGTTTGTGCAAACAACAACGAAATCCCAGACTTCAATCTGAAGTCACTGAAAACTGTTCGATGGGCTACAACATTATTGTGAAGGATAATTTCATTGGATATTTACAACCAAGGTTCCAAATTATCTGATTATTTTACACAAACTTGTTGCTTGCACCTTATTGCAGTAGACCTTTGCATAAATCTTCATGATACTGTCTTATTCAAGAGCCCAAAACCACAATATGGAATTACTACATGCAGTTAATGAAAACTTACACGGACTAAAGCCCCATGGGATTCTTTTAAAAATGTCTGCCTAGAGTAGCATAAGTATAATTATAGTATGACAGCTAAAAATTTATAGAAATGTCAATGGTATAAGATTACGTTGACAAAAGAAAACTTAAGAACTAAACAATTCGAGAGAAATATTCACAAATCTTCTTAAGCAAGTAATTCAGACTAACTCTTAGAGTTACAAATCGAAACTCTCTCTGGATTTCTTGAATCTTTTTTCAATGACTAAGAACTTTTATACCGACTAAAAATTTTCATGCCGACTCTTCCAAAAAAAAACGCCTCAAATTTTCACATGTCAGAACTCTGTAAGATTAAAGGCTAAGAGATGCATTCAAAGGGTATGAGTGAGATATTTTCAAAACATTTCAAAAATACCTCACCAAATGGAAATATGAAAATCTTTAAAAATGTAGGTGATTCATCTGAAGACCAAGAGCCTTGAATATTTGGGCCATTTAGAATATTTGACTGAAAAGATGGCACTTTATCATGCAATTTGCCAACAGAAAAAGTCCTAACACTGTCTAAATTGGAGATCCATCTTCTGATTACATCCCACTGTAGAGATCCACATGCCTTCAGGTTAGAACACAATACATGGTTGATATGGAATGAGGAGGAACATGGGCTGATCCACCTGCCAATTTCCTCATTTCACCGGCCAATCAACTCAGCAATGAAACTCCATTGCAGAGTTTATGCTCATTCGTGACTCTTGGTTTTCCATACTATTCCCATCAATACCACTTCACTTCCATTTTTATCTCTCTGAGAACAACTGCTTCTTCATTTTAACTATATCAGTGGGAGACTTTCGTTATTGCTTCATTGCTCGCGATTACATACACTAAGAGACTATCATTGTGTAGATTAATAAAAATATCTCAGGGATGTGCAAAGACTTCTCTAAGGCTCTCATGCATATAACAACCATGTGAATTATATGAGATTAGAAAATGTTGTCAACCAGGGCATGGAAATGTTACGGAAGTGTAGCTGATTGCGTAAGTAATTTCGTCAAAGAACAAGTGGCGTCAAATATTCTAAATGCAGTCTCTTTCCACCTGAACCAATCTTACAAGAGAAAATGTCATCTTCTGCTCTGAGCCAGTGGACCCACTGACAGTATAACATCCAATATCAATTTTCTTTTTTTTTTTTAAATTTGTGTCATGCACAAATCCCTTGTGTGTATATAAAGGGTGGCCAAGTACACATTGTCTTATGCTATATTATCTTCAGGACATATATAACACTGTTATAGTTACCCCATGTTCACCATCTTGTTATGTATGTATGTTTTAATAATAGAAAATGACACTTCAGCAAGAATTATTTTTCAACTTTGAGTAGTATTTATGACAAGTAGTTACTCCTTTACTTGGAATACGGTTTATCTTAATTACATTAATTTACATGTCCACAGATTCAATCTTTGTTCCCACACAAAATTACTTTGTTACCAAAGGAGGAGGATCAAAGAAATGATGTTGCAACAATGTAGCACCGAATTCCACAAAGCTACAGCCTTAATGGACGTGCCACCTAATTAATGTCACGTGAAGAGACTTCAAGTTTATGTATGTGGATAGATATACACCACATTGGTCACACTGGTACACAAAGTACTTGATATTTGGTGCCCAATTATCAAATTCGACTATTTTCCAAGGTTCTTGCATGACAGTTTTCTTGGATTAAAAAGAGTCCAAGTTGTATGCAGGCATTGAATGATTTAATTAAGGACTTTAGGGGAAGAGTTGAATAATCAAAATACTTTGAATATGTAGATAAAGAGGCAGAGTTCAATTGGAGTCGTAATAACAAACCACTGAAGAGAGTAACTAAGTGTTTCAGATATGGTTAGTGGTATAGTTGGACCAAAGCATAAAGTACATCATGGTTGCATTGTATCTAATTTCTATGCTATGAGCAATGGTGACTTTTGTAAATGGGGATGTAACTGCACTTTGGAACTCTAAATTTACCTGTTTAGAAAGGATAGTTTCTAAAGAAATTGGATGCTCATATTAATAGTATCCAGAAAAAGCCCACCCCAACATCTGTGCAACAGATTTACAGCCCAAGCTGCCTCCCCGCTTCCACAATACTGTGGTAAGTAACTGCATTTCTTTTCAAGAAGCCTTAAAAATTTATGGAACGTTCATTTTGTTATAAGCAAAAGTAATCCAAAAGCTAAATTACCAAAGATAACATTCTGGGTAACTCAACTGACGAACTATGTCTGTTAGGTTCAATAAATTAGGCATAAAATCTACCAATGTCAAGGAGCAGGTAAAGGATGGGAGGGGATTTTATTCGCAAAGCCTAAAATGAACCTCCTCATAAACATAAAAAAGGGAAAAAAACAACTCCACTGTCACATTTCAATATGCCTTATTCCTAACCAACCACGATTAGGCAAATCCTAAGCAGGGGATGTTTGGCTTCATGGTTAATATCCCGATAAAATAAGACAGTATTAATGTAATTTTAGTAACTATTCTACAATTTTTTTGTTCAATAACTAGATTCCCTTGACTTTTGCACCAGTGGAGATAGTGATTGGTGATGTGGACGACAACTTCAATTTTCTTGACCACCATCTCATTTTTTAGGGCTTTGCAATTCATGAGGCATGACGTGGATTTTTCAATGGAGGCAAATACTCGACAGTAAAGGTCCCAGTCATCACAAAGTTAGCCGACCATCGAAAGTGATGAGAGTGGCAAGGGATTTGCCAACCCATATTGGCTCTTCTGAATAAGCGGTTCAAAAGTAACTAGCAATAAAACCCCTACAGAGGTTAAAGGTGCTCAACTTTTGACTTTTTTTTTTCCCTCTGGCCTCAGAAAATGGGGTTATGGTCGCTTTGAACACTTTCTAACGATAAATGCAACTCTATTCTATTTAGCATAGAAAGTCAACAGCCTACGACCATCATCATTGGCTAATCCCTCTTCTTAACCAACCAAAAAGTCGCCAAGCCTAATCGCTTGGTCTTTGACTTTGTGGCCCTGCCTACGTTTTGACGTTTTTTCCCATCAACAATAACAAAGCCTCCTAACAATAGTTGCCTTGCCACACTAAATTCTACTATAACAAGGCATCAACAGCAGTCAATATAACAATTGCCCATAATATTCAAGCTCAGCCAAACACCCCTAGATTGTCCAAGTCTGAAGGAAATCCCACCTAAAGGTCCCGGGCCGCCAAAAAGGAAGAAAAGAACTAACAGGCCTCAACTGTCGCCCGCAACCTGTGGTTGTGAAAGAGGGGAGACGTGTTTCACGCTGGTTGAGGAACACGCCGCTTCAATCAATTCTCATGGACATAAAGTCAACGGCGTGGCCACTTTGCCATTACCATATTGTCGCAGAGGAGTCGCTATAATTTATAAAATATGCAGCGCAGTCTAATTAATATACACGACGGATGATGTATAAAAAATTTGGCTCAGCCTAATTAACAACCCAAACCGCTAGTCGATAGTGTTGGGTTTTGATCACTCTCTTATGAGTATTTCAATAAATGAAAAGTTATTGATAGATCGTATTAAGTGTGTGCGAGGATCAAGTGTTCGCGTGTACGGCGAAGCGGCTGAAGGGCAACAAGGTTGCAGAGACCGGAAGGCTGATCGGTTTTAGGGGTCGGAGTGCAGACTAGTTGCGAAGATAAGATGGCGGACCAGTTGCAGAGGCCGGAGGGCAGATTTGTTGTAGAGACCAAAGGATAGATCAGAGCTAAGGCCGAGGGGCAACTAGATTTGAGCCAAGGCCGAGGGGCGATTAGGCAGAGCCAAGTCCGAAATGAGATTAGACGGAGAGGCTAAAAGCCAACCAAACTATCTAGTCCAAGAGCCGGCCGAACTGCTGATTCCGAGTGCCGACCGGACTGCAAAGTCAGAAGGGTAACCAGACTACTTATATTAAAGGATAGCCGACTGCTGTTCCAAATAGCCCACATTGTAAAAGTGGGGGAATTGTGTTTTACGAGCGTGAGAATTACGCTTTGGGTCAGACATCATTATAAAACGCATGAAGTGCTTTAGGGTTAACTAGATAGACAAGAAACAGTGGAAAATGAAACTTTCACCAATCACTTTGTAAAAGTAGAAAGCATAGAACGCTGTCAGTGAGAGAAGAAGGAGAGAAGAAAAAAGAAAAAATAATTGAGAAGAGGGTTTTCTTACTATTGCACTATAGTTTTTTGCCCAGTCTCGTAATTGTTTTCTTAGTTGAAATTGATTTTTCATATTAAAAATCATTATATATTATTGTATTCTTTATACTTACAATTTAGTGGCTGACAACCGACAGGAGAATTTGGATTTGTTTTGCTATGTCGGTTGTGTGTATCCAATCAGATAGCTTAAGAATAACTTCATGTTACTAATATTCATGGGTTTGAAGATTACATTAAACAAATATCAAATAATTAAATTGTTGGAAATTGGACTGCTTATTTGAACCATGATGATATAAATTAATAATACACAACAACCTAAAAATATCTATGAATAATGAAACATACAAGATTTTATGTGAAAAATTTATTTTTAAATAAGAAAAAAATTATGGGACTATACGTTCAAAATATATCCACTATGTGATGCATTTAATTATAAAAATCCTAATAAATGTAAGAGCAAAACTCTTTATAATAAATGAGCTCAAATAATAAAGAGTACTCAACTTTAAAATGTCATTCTCAATTTTAAAAATAATGCACTCAAGGTTGGCCAAGAGTGAAACTCGATTCGGAACTTAATCAGATGAGCAAATTTTTCTCCTCTCTTTTTTCTTTTTTTCTCCTCTTTTTTTCACATTGTCGACACTCAAATCTCAAAAAATCACAAGATGTAACCCTAAAAATCGTGTTAGGCGATTTTATATCAGGAATAATGCTAGAGTGCCCGTCAGGTGTTTATCAGGCGCGAGGCCAATGTCTAATTGGAGCTTAAGTGCCCATTGAGCAGGTATCAGATGTTGGACAATTTGAACAAATTTTACTCATGCGCACCTTGAGTGCTTTTGAAGCGCCTCCAATCTAGACATTGTGTGCATGTGCTCTTATCGGGCATTCTTCGGGCGCCCTTAATTTCGACATTTGGCGGTCACGTGTGAATCATGCGCCTGTTGCGTACTACTCTATAATTTCTCCCGACCAGATCATGGCATGTGTGCCATCGTGCATGTTACTGAATGATATATCAAATGAGTATCGAATTCACAATGGAGTGAGCCACAATCAAACATAAACCACCACCAACTGATTCTGTGATGGAAGCGGTGATGCTATGGAAGAAAGCAAATTTATCCAACAACTTGGACTGTTCAAGAAAGCAAGCATCTCCTATCCAAACAAAAAAAGGTTGGAAAAAAGAGCTCACAATGTCGTCTTGTAATTGAATCGAATATTGTTGGTGAAAAAACGCGGAAGACAAAGGTGACCGAGCGGACAGAGTTCTCGGACAGCACACAGAGCAGAGCTCTCGGACGGAAAGGAAAGTAAGGATAGAAAAGAAAAGAGAACACACAAGTTTTAACGTGGAAAGTCCTTCTCAAACCAAGGGAAAAACCACGAAGAAATGTACTATAAGAGAATTGTTTACAAGTGTTGGCTACTCAAGCTCTAACGAAAGAAAACAATCTCAAGTGTACAACCTTCCTCTCTCAAAGTGTATCTCACTCTATATTTACAACAAAGCTTGCCCACAGCTCTCTCAAGGCTCTTAGAACTCAAAATGTCCCAGCTCTAGCACACCAGTAAGGGCAACAAGCTTCTATATATATACACAAAAGGCGGCGTGTCCGCCCACCCCTCTTTGGACGTAGGTCTCCGGACCTACGCCTAGGCTGCCATGGCGGCGCATGCCATAGCGTGCCGATGACGAAGCTGTCATCGGAAGTTGCGACCGCAACATCTAATCAGAGTGGGTGACCAACCCACCTGCAAAAACGGCCACCTGCAGGCCTACGTTGATAGAGTCAACGCCTACGATTCTATGCTCCTCGTCCTCGTCCTCAGCAACCGCTCGGACATGACGCTTCAAAGGAGTCCTCGTCCGTTCTTCCCAATAGAGTCCGCGGACATCATGCCACTCGGGAGTGACCCCAACAAACTTCCCCTCACGACCGAGTGGGAGTGAAGTTAGTTAGACCGGCAATGTCACAACAAGCTTCTAGCTTCCCCTTGGGCAAAATCTTGGTCAACATGTCCGAGACATTTTCTTCTGACCGGATCTTCCCAATTGATAGCTGCCCATCATCAAAAACATCTCTCACCCAATGATATCGCACGTCAATATGTTTTGACCGAGAATGGAATGAGGAGTTTTTACACAAGTGAATGGCACTTTGACTATCACAAAGGACCTCGTATGTCTCACGCCTTAGACCCAACTCTTGGACGAACCTCTTCATCCAAAGCATCTCTTTACAGGCCTCGGTCACGGCGATAAACTCTGCTTCCGTAGTGGAGAGAACGACGCACTTCTACAACTTGGACTGCCAGGAGACCGCCCCTCCCGCAAACTTCACCAAGTATCCGGACGTTGATTTCCGAGAATCAACGTCCCCTGCCATATCTGCGTCTGTGTACGATATCAGCTGAGGCTTTTCATTTCCAAACTGCAAACCCGTCTTAGATGTCCCGCGTAGATATCTTAAAATCCACTTCACCGCAGACCAATGTTCCATACCTGGGTTTGAGAGGAATCTGCTCACAAGGCCAACCGCATGAGTAATGTCCGGCCGCGTACATACGGCCGCGTACATAAGGCCGCCAACGGCCGAGGAGTAAGGTATCTTACTCATGCGCGCCTTCTCAGTGTCCGAGGACGGACACTTCTTGTTTCTCGACACGAAATGGTTGGCAATGGGTCTTGGACAGGCTTGGACTCTTCCATGTTGAATCTTTGAAGCACTTTTTCAACATAGCCTTCCTGGGACAGCCAAAGCTTCTTGCCCTCTCGGTCGCGAGAAATTCTGATCCCCAGAATCTGTTTCGCCGAACCGAGGTCTTTTATGGCGAAAAAAGACTGTCAGAAGTTGCTTCTTTAGCTTCTTGATCCGAGCACTATTCTGTCCGACCACCAGCATGTCATCCACATAAAGGAGAAGGGTGACAAAGTCGTTTTCTGAGAACTTCTGAACAAAGACACAGTGGTCCGAAGAAGTCTTATGGTACCCTTGTCCGACCATAAGTTTCAAACTTCCGATACCAGCTGTCTCGGAGCTTGTTTCGAAGCCATACAAGCTCTTCTTCAAACGACGAACAAGTCCCTCCTTTCCTTTGACTTCAAAACCATCTGGTTGCTCCATGTAGATCTCTTCCTCTAGATCTCCATGGAGAAAAGCTGTCCGGACGTCCAGTTGCTCAACCTCCATGTCCAAAGCTGCTGCCAGTCCCAGCACTACACGGACCGAGGACATCTTCACAACGGGTGCGAAGATTTCATCAAAGTCAACACCCTTTCGTTAACCAAAGCCCTTTACCACAAGTCGTGCCTTGTGTCTTAGCTTAGTTGTGTCCTCGGTTGCCTTGAGGCGGAAGACCCATTTGTTCTTCAGAGCCTTCTTCCCCTTAGGCAATTTAGCCAACTCAAAAGTATGGTTTTTATGAAGAGAAGCCATTTCTTCCTTCATGGTTTCAAACCATTCATCCTTCTCCGAGCGCTACACATGGCCTCATCAAAACTCTCTGGTTCTCCGAAGATCGGTGAGAGGACAAACTCACTTGCTGGAAGACGGACGGACGCCTCACTCTAGACGCAGCCCCCGGGTCAAAGGCGACCTCGACTCGAGGAGGTGCCAAATCTTCAACCAAGTCCTGAGGCGCCGGAATCGCCTCATCTTGGTTGCCTGCCACACCTGAACCGCCGACATCGGACTCAGGAGGCACTGGACGGACAGCATCAAAATCAACTCTGTCCGTCCGGGAAGTAGTGGGAGGAGACTTCTGCTCCTTCCCAATGTCCTTGATGGTCTCGCCCTCAACAAAGACCACGTCGCGGGACCGGACCAGCTTCTTTTCCTTTGGGTCATAGAACCTATACCCAAATTCATCCTCGCCATAGCCCAGAAAGACACATTGCATAGTCTTTGGCTCCAGCTTAGTCCTTTCATCTCTTGGAACATGAACAAAGGCTTTGCAGCCAAAAGTCCGAAGATGGCTATACGCTGGTTCCTTTCCGGTCCAAATCTGCTCTGGAACTTCCCCATCCAGAGGCTTACTGGGCGACCGGTTGATCACGTGGGCGGCCGTCCTCAAGGCCTCGGCCCAAAAAGATCCCGGAAGCCTGGCCTCGGATAACATGCACCTGACCCTTTCCATCAGCGTGCAATTCATCCTCTCGGCCACGCCATTCAACTGTGGCGTCTTTGGTGGAGTTTTCTGATGTTTGATGCCGTGAGCTCTACAGTAGGCATCAAACGTCCCAATGTATTCTCCGCCGTTATTATCTCTCGAACGGCCTTTAACCTCCTCCCGGTCTCCCACTCAACGAGGACATGGAATCGCTCAAGGTTCCCGCAACATGATCTTTGGTCTTCAAGGGGAACACCCACAGCTTCCTTGAGCAGTCGTCAATAAAGGAGACAAAGTATTGTGCTCCACCAAATGATTTCTCCGGGAGGGGACCACACACATCAGTGTGTATAAGCTCCAAAACCTCGGACCTCTTGGAAGACACATCTCCTGAAAAGGAGACTCTGCGTTGCTTCCCCGCCATGTAGTGAGGGCAAGTCCTCGGCATGTCTCCATCCATCTCCGAAATGAGACCCTTCTTCGCCAGTTGACTCATGCTACGCTCACTCATGTGTCCGAGTCTTTTATGCCACAGGCCCGAGGACTCCACACTCCCCGTAGCATTCACCTCTGCTACCTCGGTCTGGGCTTTTACTACGTAAAGGCCGAAGCCTTTACTCCTCGGGCAACCACCATGGAGCCCTTTACCAGCTTGAAACTGCCGTCACAAAAGACGCTGCAGTAGCCTTCATCATCAAGCTGTCTCACTGAAATGATATTCAGCCGAATATCAGGGACGTGTCGGACGTCCTTCAAAATCAATCGGGCTCCATTGTTCATCAACAAGGTGATGTCACCACGTCCAATGTACTCGGACGTCTCCTTGTTGCCCATTCTCAACACTCCTGGGGCGCACGGAGTGTAAGTGAAGAACAGTTCTCTCCTTGAGGTGACGTGGATTGAAGCACCATAATCCACTACCCAATCAGAGGACTGCTCAGCCACAGCCACTAAGTCCTCAGACTCGTGGGCCAAAAGGAGATCTTCTCCCGTTACAACAGAGACCGAGGACTCTTCCTCGCCACGTCTCTTTTCGCCCTTTTGTTTGTCAGCGTTCTCACGCTTCTACTTGTAACAGAACTTCTTGATGTGGCCTTTCTTGCCACAATGGTGGCACTCCATGTCTTGGTACCGGGAACGTGACTTACTCCGCCCTTTGTCTTCAGACTTTGGGCCACGTCCTCGGCTCCTTCCCCTGCATTCGGTGACAAGGATTTCGGAGTGCTGAGAGGTGGACGTTCCTTGAGAACGCTGTCGCATTTCCTCGTTCAGCACCGCTCCTTTGGCCATCTCTAAAGTCACCACGCCGTTTGGAGCTGTATTGGCAATGGTGATCCTCATAACCTCCCATGAGTCCACGAGGGTTGCTAGCAACCATAGTCCGAGGACCTCATCCTCGAACTTGATCCCCACGCCATTCAGCCGGTCCAGCAGCCCTGAAACTCATTCAGGTGATCGGCGACAGATGACCCGTCCTTGTATCGCACTTGCATCAGCCGCATCAAGTGAAAGATTTTGTTATTTCCAGATTTGGAGGCAAAGAGCTTTTGCAGCTTCTCCCACAGCGTCTTGGCATTGGACTCACCCCGAACGTGGTTGTACACGTTGTCGTCCACAAACTGCCGTATGTAGCCACACACTTGCTTGTGCTCGAACGTCCACTGCTCGTCCGTTTTGTCAGCCGGCTTTGCTGCGGCAAAAACGAGATTATGCATGGACTTCACAAAAAGCAAGTCTGACATCTTGCTTTGCAAAGAGTCAAAGTTTGATCCGTTCAAACTGATCATTTTGCTTCCAACCTCCATCGCAGCCAGCAACAAGATAGAGAACCAAAATCTCTGATACCACTTGTTGGCGCAAAAACGCGGAAGACAAAGGTGACCGAGCGGACAGAGTTCTCAGACAGCACACAGAGCAGAGCTCTCGGACGGCAAGGAAAGTAAGGATAGAGAAGAAAAGAGAACACACAAGTTTTAACATGGAAAGCCCTTCTCAAACCAAGAAAAAAACCACGAAGAAATGTACTATAAGATAATTGTTTACAAGTGTTGGCTACTCAAGCTCTAACGAAAGAAAACAATCTCAAGTGTACAACCTTCCTCTCTCAAAGTGTATCTCACTCTATATTTACAACAAAGCTTGCCTGACTCTCTCAAGGCTCTTAGAACTCAAAATGTCCCAGCTCTAGCACACCAGTAAGGGCAACAAGCTTCTGTATATATACACAAAAGGTGACGTGTCCGCCCACCTTACTGGACATAGGTCTCGAGACCTACGCCCTAGACCTGCCATGGCAGGCGCATGCTTAGCGTGCTGCGGATGACAGTCACATCGGAAGTTGCAGCTTCGGCTATGACATCTAATCAGAGTGAGTGACCAACCCACCTGCAAAAACGGCCACCTGTAGGCCTACGTTGATAGAGTCAACGCCTACGATTCTATACTCCTCGTCCTCGTCCTCAGCAACCGCTCGGACATGACGCTTCAAAGGAGTCCTCATCCGTTCTTCCCAATGGAGTCCGCAGACATCATGCTACTCGGGAGTAACCCCAACAAATATGTGGTATGAATGAGAAGAACAAACAAATATAAATGGCCCAGAGATGAGGGAAATGGAAAGGAACGAAATGGAGATGAGCCCTGGAAAGAAATTGACTTACCCAGAAACAAGCCTATAGTTGTCCTCGTAACGTTGCCGGTGACGCCCCGTCCGGGCCACAAGAGAGGCCATGCTACTCTTATTTCCACCAAATAATCCTGCAATTTCTGTCAAAATTATACTACTAACACAGCAATAAAAGGAGCCCCACAAGAATTTGACAGAACGGAGGAGGAAATAGTATATAAAGGAAGTAGACAGAAGGAGAAGGAGAAATGAGAAATTTATACCCTGTCAGGAAAGAGAAATGTGAGATTTAGACTGTGTCTCTGTTTCTAGCCGATTTGAAGGTGTCAAATAAAGTAGGCCATTGACATATGCTAAGCTGCTTTGACGGAGATACTTCGAGACGTATATTTTTGTGCGAAATGAGGGATCTCATCAATTCTTAGAGACAGAACTATTAAACAACTGAGAGAGATGTGGGATACTAAGCTGAACCTGAGATTTCTTCACAGAATATAACAGTGCTGAAAATAGAAGCTGGTCAACTCAGCTTCACAGAAGGAGAATATGAGGTATGGCATAAATGTAGAATGGAAAGGGAACAAGAAGAGCTTTCAGAGCAAGAGCAGCCTCTGTAATGTAAGGGGAGAGGAGTGAGGAAGGTGGGAGAGTGCAGGAGGGGCAACGGCATTGGCGTTTTATAATAAACGCAAACACAGTTTCAAAGGCTGTGGGCGGATCAATTTTTTCAGTGGCGGGGAAGAAGACCAACGTGGACTCAAAATATTTATTTTTGGAGGGTAACATAGCAAAGTTAGATATTTCCTCTCGGAATTATTAATTCATATTTTGGATTAAAATTGAATTTTATGGAGTTAAAAAAATCCATTTTATTATAGTATCTAATAAAATGATCCGTGAAATAATAATTTAAAAAGTAGATTTTTTTTTTCCTCCTTTGTAACTAATTACTTTAAGCATGATATGGGTTCTCTTCTCTCAATAGATAACATTACAATTTATTTAATATAAAATATTTACAATCATTTGTCCTTTTATATTACATTGAAATTATGTTAATGTGCGTGTTGCATTTTAATTAGTGGGGTTAACAAGTGTTAGATATCAATTCGCCTTGTATCTAAATTCATGGGCAAGGTATCTAAATTCATGGGCAAGGATGATAACAGGGGGGTTGAGATTGATTTTGGCAAAACCCTGATCCCGACCTCAAATTAATTGTTAATTATATTTGAGATATTTATTATTTATGATATATTGTCATTTAAATTATTTATTGAGTATTGAATCATTCTTGTATTTTTTTTACTTTAAATTATAGTTGATGTTGTAGCTAGCGGAGAATCTTACATTTATTATAAGATTATCAGGTAGAGATGATTTAGGAGGCTAATTATTATTTGTTTAAGTGTTGGTAATGATCTATTTTTTAAGGCAATATGGATACTATATTCGGGAGGGTGACCCTCGGACTTAATTTTTCTCGGTGTGTACGAAGAGTTAGATTTGTTATACGATTGATTTATTATTGAAACACGATGAATTTATAGTAATTAATATGGCTTGATATTTTTACGCATATAATCTAACGTAGATTAAGTAATTTGAGTCAGAGTTGCTATAATTATATTTTTGAATAAAATGCTCGTCAAAAGAAGATCTACAATACGAGACCCTTCCTCTCTCGTAAGCAAAGGTGCACCGCCAATTAGATATTATTATCCTTAAAATAAAATGAATATTAGTTATAAGCTTAAACCCTAATAAAACAGAAGATTCCAAAGTAATTCTAGGAGAAACATCGTACGTCTATCCATGCAATAAATATATAAATATAAAGTTGCGGTCTTATCTGATGGGTGAAGCGGCCGGCAGAGCAGCCGTGATTTTTCGGTCAGATTCGGCCGAATAATAATAATTAGAGCGACAGAATTGAACAGGGAAGGGAAGAGGGACATACTTTTCTCACTTCTTTCTTCCGTAGACAGACCGCTATGAAATTTTCCACTAATTCATGCTTCTTTTTTAAAAAAAAAAAAAAATTCCTCGTAAAATCCTAAAAGGAAATATGCCCTACTATATATATTTACTTAGTTGTTTTCCTAATCTTATTCTTAACTTTGATTTCATATTTTATAAAATTTTAAACCAAATTTATTATTTTTCAAGTCAAATGATAATGTCCAGTGGCTTTAAGTTGTCAAAATAATATAAATAATTATCTATTTTAAAATTTTTACATCACATAATATTAAAACGTGACGGCTTTTGTTGAAATAACTACATATTATAAAATTAATATTAAAAAAATTAATGTTGAAATAAAAAGTGAGGGAAAAATAGAAAAACAAAAAGGGACTTTGAGTCCTTCAAATGAAAAGAAAATAACTTATGAGAAGACTTTGGAAGTTTTTCCCTTGGACTACTTCAAAAGCTAAATATTTAAATGAAATTTGTCTGTTTATTTGGATGCATAAAAATATTTAAAGTAAAAATATTCACTGATTAGTAAAATCAACTTAATTTTGATAACAAATATTGGTTTACTACCCTAATAACCGACCTCGACCCGTCTTAATAATAACAAATTTTGATCTCAAGCCAACATGTGTTTGTCTCTTTTTTGTTTTATTTTTGGTAAGTAAGTAACACGTATTTATTTTTGATCTAATTTTGATATAATCTAAATAAAAATAGCTAAATATAATAACTGAATAAATTTATATTCTACAAGATCATGTTAAGGGTAATTTAGGATATCGAGATTGTATCTATACGGCTATATTTTGAATTCTCACCGCTCCATGTCAAGGTCGTCCAATGCCGTAACTTAGAGGATATGAAAGGATAATTCTTTCAAATTGGTAAAAGAGAAGGCACAACTGCTATTCCTTTCCTTTTGATGAAAAGCATATTTTAGGGTTTCTCTACTTCTAACTTTTTCTTCTAAAAAAATTTACCTAACAATTATTTCTATTTTTCATATTTTCTTTTATATATATATCACTTCCGTTATGATTCTAAATCAGTTTTTGTTAAATATCTCTCAAAGGTATCTTTCTGAGTATTTGTCTTTTTTTTTTTTTTCTCTTTGAAATATAGATTTCATGAGACATGCCAAAACTAGTTAGGTATTATTAAGTGCCCTATCAATATGTATCAAAATTAAGGTATATGTTATTAGGTTTTCGGTCACCAAAGCTTTAGATATATAGTTAAGAACTAATTTCTATAAGTACTATTTTTTAATTATTTATTTAAATTTATGAGAAGATAATATGATAATACACACTGTAAGATAATAAATATAAATAAATATGTATAATATTTTATGTAAAAAATTTATTTGAAAAAAATTAAGAAAAAAATTATAAAATTAAAAGTTTAAAAAATATTCATTATGCAGTGAATCCTCGTTACGAAAATCCAACAACACAAGGATGCAACTTATTACAATGATGGGTCTAAATAATAAAAAAATATAAGAGTGGATGATAAAAAAAATCTATTAAAATATTTTTCGTAAAACTAAGAATAACGTATTCAAAACAATAAAAAGAATACAATTTGAATCTCAAACGGATGAAAATTTTCTCTCTTTTTTTTTGTCTCCTCTTCTTTTTTTCTCTCTTTATTTGTCGGTATTTAAAAAAATTCAAGTTTTGTAAGTAGTTATTTTTCCTATTTAGTCCTAGTAGACCACATAATAGTTTTTATATCAGTATAGGTGCACATATGCTCTTATGTATATCAGATATGACCTCTTTTGGACAATTTATGTATGCATGCTCTCTATGCACCGTTTCTATAGGGATTTGTGTAAAACTATCTATCTTGTATCTACTACATGTAAATGGCATTTATTCGGTCGATCTTTGCATTAATATTGTGTGATTTTTAGTGACCGCTGCCGCTCGATTGACACTTAGAAAACACTCGAATGATATCGGCCGAACATTGGACGAATCTCTAATGAACCTTGATATTTGATTAATAATCAATCAATCTTTACTCAATACCTCTATTTGAGCGTGACTCTATATGACATGTTAAAGAATATAACACTCCTAAGAAATTGATCCAAAAGTTAATATACATGGCTAATTCAAATGAAATATAACTGGTGATTATAGGGAAAAAAATATCTATGGAAACCACAATTATCTACAAGATTATAAAAAGGGGCCTATTTATGTGGTTTTCTTTCTCCTCAAGCTGTCTTAAGTTGTGTCTAAATTTTTGTGCAGCAGAAAACTAAAATAAAATCATATGCCTGTTGTTGGCACCATCTATTATATTCTTTACAACGTAATAAATACTAAGCATGTGACCTAACATTACGCCAATATATTTCTCGCAATATAAAATCTCAATATTACTTCTACCATAAAAAAAAAAAAAAATTCTCCATAATACCATGTTCTCAAGATTCTACGAGATTTAAACAAGAATCACAATGCCTTTTAATATAAACCTTCTTTTTTAAAAAAAAAAAAAAAAACCAAAAAAATTATTTTTGTACCAATAATATGTTCATAGGAAATAATATTATATAAATATTTTTTTCTTATTTTCATGCAATATTTTTAGTATAAATATTTTGTTAGTATTATTAAAATAAAATGATCATTGATTGATTTTAACAACCTAAAAATATTTATTTATAAATAATATATATTAAAGTATTTTTGAAAAATACACTTTATTTAAATTCTTAGATAATAATTTTTATATAATTTAAAAATAGCTTAGAAATAAAGCCATGACAGCCCCATTTCTATCTCACCCAAATGATAAAAAATATTTTTTTCTATTTGGCCTTATCTAACTTGATTTTATTATAACTTATGGACACATATTTACTAAATGTTGAATTATAATTATTTATTCTTTTTAAATAATTATAAAGAGTTATTACATATTATTTTTCAATCCTAAAGAATTAAAATTTGGCTATAGAATTTTAAAGCGGTGCAATATCAAACAACACAACTAGAATTAAGAATAAATTCAAAGTCTTATTTTTTAGAATTCAAAGAAAACTTAAAGAATTTAAAAAAATAGATTGATATTACAAGTTCATCCAACCAAATAGCTTGTACATAGGATTATTATCCCGAGCTTCTCATATATTAAGTTACAAATCCCACTATCAAATTAGAGATATGCCACGCGTAGATTATGATTTCAAGGTTTCAATTTGATCATCATTCAATACCTGCTGGTTGGTCAAGCTATAACACGTTAACATCCAAATCTAAATTTAAGAATCGGGATCCTCTGATAAGACTGGCTTCACTAAGAAGTAGAGTATTAAAATAATCTGTTGTGTCAAGAATGGTTAAAGTAGCAGACATAATTGCTCCGACGTTGTGGTTGTTTGAGTCTAGCTTGCCAAAAGTAGCAAAAAAAGCAGTCTTTGTCAAAAAATCAATTCTAATTATCACAATTTTAGAGTTCGGAGACATTATAAATAGGTAGACTATAGATAATTGAACATAATGCTGATAACATATAGTCTTTGACAACATTATTTTTCTACAAAATAGATATTACCAAAAATATACTCATGATAGACAATTGTTAATATATGTAAAGATAGTGGGACATACTACATCACTTTAGGATACTAACAGTATAACAACTTGTAGCATAATCACCATAGGATACTAATTATATAACAACTAGTAGAATAATTAACAATAAAGTATAGTACAATGCTCTCCTTCACAAAATACATCTACATAGCCTCTAAATACATATAAGTGTGAGCATCACCAACCACCCTCACTAATCTCCCCCTCAATCATACAAATCTATCCCTTTGGACATAAATTGGCAAGGCCAACGACCTAAGAATCAAACTTATCAGACAACACCACAATAAGACTAGGCATTACTCACCTAAGATAGAGGTCCTGTTGGCCAATACTGCAATAAATACGAGCCATCCTAGTTTCGAGATCTATCTAGGGGGTGATTACCTGCTCCACCTGATGCTGCATATTCACACAAAACTCAAACTAAGAGTTGGCCATCTCCTCCATCTGGTGCTACACGCTCACCGAAATCTCAGATTAAGATGTGGTCATCTGCTCTATTTGGAGTTACATGGGCACAGGATATCCTTAATAGAATTAGAAGAGTTAGTCTGAAAATGGGAGGGAACTCTAGATGGCTTATTGACAGGAGGAGGCACAAAATTCTTTTGATGAGGGATATAGCCAGGTGTGTGTGATTTGCTCTCAGTATAAATGACTATACTAATGGATCACACGAGAGACATAGGAGGTACAATTAGCGGGAAAATAGAGGAAGGGGAGAAGGTGCTAGATGCGGCATCCATAAGACATCTAGGTCATCAGACGAACATCTTCAAATGTACCTATAAACTAGTGATAAAAGAATAACATGCAAAAATGAACCTCCAAAAAGTGGCAGAATGATAGACAAGACACCGGAAGGATGTTGGTACTCACATTATGATAAAAGACAAAGTAATAAGTTGATAATGGACTCATCCAAATTTTATGATCATCATATCTATAGGGACACTATAATAGATAAGAGAATAAATTGTCAATAAATGACACTGTCTTTTCAAAGTAAGGATTGTCTGGTGATAGAATAATAGGAAGACTAAGAATGTCTCGAATTATCTCAAGGATAATATGAAAAGTCTGACTACGAAAGTAAATAGAAAAGACAAATCTATCTAGACAAATATAGTGAATGTTTGAGGAAAATTTTTAGACTAGAAGGATAAAAGGAGGTCACAAGTTAGTTATAAGAGACCCTACCAACAAGCGGTGCATCTTGTCCAAATAATAGTTGTCTAGTGCTAAAGTTAGACGTATAATGATGAGTAGCATCGCTACGCTAGAATCTCGAATCAGAAAAACTTAAGTTACCTCCTATGTGTTTCAGAACACTGTTCTTTGTAACTAATTTTGCCGTTATTTGTTACAAAATATAATGAATTATCGTAAATATAGACCAATTGTTGCATAATTTATTAAAAACCTGCATTTGTCAATAGAAATAAATGGTTTCATCATCAGTGTTTGAATACCGAATCCCACAAGCTCGCAAATTGGGCTAGAAACATATAGGTATGGATAAATCAAAAAGGGGATATGATGAATAACTCAATCTTTATAATGATTCTAGCATTATTTTGAAGAAATGATGCATAATAATATGAAAAATCATGAAACATTTTAATAAAACAAATAGATCTTCAAAATTAAGAGAACTACCTTAAAAATGGTGACAGGAGAGCTAGATCCATTAGAATAGAAGGTAAACTTATGAATTTATGAGAGATTTGGGAAAAAAAAGTGTCAGAATCGAAGGGGAGAAGAAAAAGAAGTGCTGAATTTTTTGGTTATTTTTTTGTGGGTGTTTCCATAAATGGAAGGTTATTGGAGGATCATGCAGGGTTTAAATGAGGATTGGAGTGTTCGCATACGCGGCGAGTAACCAGGAGGCAGGGGTCGAGTCGATCGCTCGAGGCTTGCTCAAGCTATGAAGAGGTGAAAATTTCAGATGGTGGGTGCTTGATCCACGCCCAATTGGTGCTCGAGTGCCAATTCTAGAGACCTAGCACTCGAGTGACGCTCGATGGGCGTTCAAGCACGTCTAGTATTTATAAAATCGCACGAATACAACTTTAGGGTTTGGAGTTCCAAGATTTCTTAAATATTTCTTCACAAGGGGCGTTGCACAGTGAGAGATGAGAGAAGAAAAGAGAAGAGGAAGAGGTTCGGAGTCTGGTTGAAGTCTGATTTCAGTTGCGTTCTTTACTAAAATTGGGTACGTTATTCTGGAGGTGATTTCTGGAAATGTATTTTTGTCTGGTTACTTTTTTTCTCATTATATTTCACATGTAGTTTGTCAGGTATATCGAGAGGATGTTATATTCAACTATTCTTTACTCAGGTTCAGGGTGAAAGGATTTCGAAATGGGTTCTTATAACCAATATTATTTATAGTGAATTTGTTTAAAATTTGTCTCATAATTTTTTTCTTAATTGAAATAAAATTTTCACGTTAAAAATCATTATACATTATTTATTTTTTATGCTCACAAATTCAATGGCCGGCAGTTTACGGGAGTTTTAGGTTTATTCCATTGTGTTGGGTTATGTCTATCCGGGTATTGAACCCTAATAAGTGGTATTAGAGGAAGGTTGGAAAATTTGTAATTTGATAGTGTTGATGTTGAGGAATTTGTCATTCTCTGTGGAGTAATTTAATAGGCAAAATAATTTCATCTTTTGATAAGAAAATGTGAAAAATATTTTGACTCGAGAAGAATAATAAAAATATTTCCAGAGGAAGGAAGATAAGCCAAATAATATAATAGAGGACGAGAGGTAAGATAAGAGAAATTTGACTAATTGTATGATCAAATTGTATCTTATGAATAACACTATTTAGGATGTCAATGATTTGTTGGGTCCGACGGAGGGTTTGGGAGAAGCTTGAAAGTTGGTATAAGTTTAAATTTTTGACAACGAGGTTGCATGTGAAGAGATAGTTCTATGGCTTACAGTTGTCAGAAGGAAAAAAGTTTTGAAAAGCACTTGGATGAGTTTAATCAGATTTTAACATAAATGTCGGCATTTGATGAAAAGATCAAGGAGAAAGACAAGGAGTTGGTATTGTTGGCTTCTTTGTTGGCTTTGTACGATTATATTATCATGACATTATTGTTCGAAAAAGATATGCTCAATTTGGATGAGGTCATCGTTTCTTTACTTATGAATAAGTTAAGGCGGAGGAGAAGTGTTAAAGCTCCAGAGGAGTTGAGACTCTTGATTACTACTAGCAATTGGGGATGCGGGAAATTGAGGGATCGAGGTGGGAAACCGGAGAGGAGTAATAGTTGGTCCAAGTTTCAGGACATGAAGTGTTTCCATTATGGTGAGAATGTCACATGAAGTAGGATTGCTTTAAGAGAAAGTAGGAGAAAGAGGGCGGAGGCGAGCGTCAAGAGATAAGAGATCAGGATAAAGATGACGGGGCCCCTATTGCTTCCTACAGAGATCTTTGGATTGTCCATGCGAGGGAAAGATGGAGCTTTCTTAGCTAGGAGACAATTGGGTGATAAATAGTGGCTCATCATACCATGCGACATCAAGGAAGTTTTTCTTCACCATCTATATATCTGGAAACTACGGGGTATTGAATATGGGTAATCATGGTTTATCGAGGGTTATTGGTATCAATGATATTTGCTTACAAACAAGCAACGAGTCAAAACTCATGTTGAAAGGCGTGTGACATGTCTTGGATTTAAGGTTGAATGTGATTTCAATCGAGAAGTTTTATAAGGAAGACTTTAGCACGACGTTCGGAAAGGGTCAATGAAAACTCACCAAAGGACGGCTTTGGTTGACAAGGATAGAGCCAAAGTTACCAACGAAAAAATTGGTCAATGTGGCCAGAAAAGAAAGCCGAGGAGTGCAATGGGGAAAGATTCGATTGCCGAGGAGAAGCCAAAGGAGAGTGGAACTACTCCAAATTCGGTGGAATTGGAGAAGGTATCATTTAGGCTTGCGGAGGCTGACACCAAAATCCCATTTGAGGGAAAATTATCGAAGGGTAGGTGATTAGGGTCACTGAGTGTAGGCAAAATGTCCTCACAAAAGGTTGTGAGGAAAATGTCCTCACAAAAGGTTGTGAGGAAAAGTTTGTTGGATTTTTCGATCACTCCCTTATGAGTGTCCAAACAAACGGAAGGTTATTAGAGAATCGTGCGGGGTTCGTGTGAGAATTAGAGTGTTTATGCACATGGCAAGCGGCTAGGAGACAAGGATTAAGTCGGGAGCTCGAGGCTTTCTCGAGCGGTAAATATGTGAAAATTCTAGAAGGTGGGTGTCTAATTCGTGCCTAATTGGGGCTTGAGCACCAATTCTAGAGGCCTGGCACTAGAGTGGCATTCGAAGGGCGCTCGAGCACTCCCGGGATTGATAAAATTTCACGAACGTGATTTTAGGGTTTGGAGTTACGTGATTTTGGAACATTTCTCAAAAAGGGGCGTTGTACAGTAAGAGAGGAGAGAAAAAGAGAGAAGAGGATGAGATTTGGAGTTCGGTTGAGATCCGATTTCAATTCCGTTTTTCGTCAAAGTCAAGTACATCGTTCTGGAAGTGATATTTGGAAACGTATTTTTATTTGGTTACTCTTTTTCTCGTTGTATTTCTCTTGTGGGTTACCAGGTGTATTGAGAAGGGGGTGTATTCAATAATTCTTCACTCGGGTTTGGAGTAAAGGGATTTCAGAATGTGTTCTTATAACCGGTAAAATTTATAGTGGATTTGTTTAAAATTTATTTTGTGATTTTTTCTTGTTTGAAAAGAATTTTTATATTCAAAATCATTATATATTGTTTATTTCTTATATTTATAAATTTGGTGGCTGACGGTTGACGAAAAATTTAAATTTATTTTGCTTTGTCGGGTTGGGTCGGGTGTATTTAGATGTTGAACCCCAACAAAAAGGTCCATTGCACTTGGGCAAGAGGTGAAGAGAGATAGCGAGGGGAGAGAGAGAAATGCGAGCAGCGTGATAAGGATTCTACGGTTTCTTAAAGAATTTGTGGCATTGGAACATTCGGATTTACTGAGCATATTTAGTTTAAGCAATTATTTTATGGTTGTATTTGAACACTTTTATTCATGTTGAGCTAAAGCCCAAGTTATGAACTTTTGATGGACAATTTTATGGTTGTATCCGCATTATTTTTTAGGAGATTTGCTATGTTAAGTTCCGATGATTAGTACTTCTAATCAAATTGATATTTTTAAATAAAAGTCAATGTCATTATAGCTATTAAAATCTACATGATAATATATATTATTTATTTGAGCTGCATGAATTGGCCTGCACTTGACGTTTTGTTTTTATTTTGAGTTTGTTTATAAATAAATTTATTATTATAAAAATATTTAAACCATATAATATATTTAGTTACTATAATAAAATAAAGTAAAGATAAAATAATTATGTTTAAAAAATATAATAAAATATAAATAGAGTTAAAAATGTCTATTCTTATATTTAGTTGTTAGAATAGAATAAGTTAAGAATTAATATTTTAATATTTGGTATATAATAATAGTATAAAAAATATGATAAAAATTTATAATAATGACTTTTTTACCCTTATTCAATGAAAAAAGATTTCAGATGGTAGAGAGTATAAACAATATCTATATGCCATGATATCATCAACAGCAATGATATCATCCGCAATAATAATAATAATAATAATAATATGGGAATAAAATTTATGAGTTGTAGAAATAACTATTTATTTCATATAAAAAATAAAAAATATCTAAAAATATATAATATTTTTTATTCTTTAAATTAGATGAATAAATATTCTTCTGGAAATATTTATTCTTTATAAAAAGAAATCAAATAATGAAATAAATATTTTATTGGAAATAATATGAGAATAAAATTTTTATTTTCATCAATCAAATATACACTTATTGTAAAATGTGTCATCTCTTTTTTCTGAAGCGATGTAGGATTCCAGACATAAATTTTTACTTTCTACCTCGCTTAAGGAACAATATCCTCATTGCATGTGACACGGTTTAAAATTAGCTTGATTTACATTGGTACACTTTTACATAATGATATATTGTCCACTCTGGATCACGGTAATGGGCGTATGCTAGTGCTATTTTTTTCTTCTTGAGCTACCCCAAGAAAAAAAATAAATATTATTATAGAAATATCTAAATCTTATAATAAGGCACTTCATCTCTCCTTTTTCAGATGATATGGGATCCCAGACATTAGCAATTGGTGTATGAAATCTCACATCGCTTGAGAAGGGGAAGTGATGCACTTTATAATAAGGTTTAAAAATTTTTATGATAACATATTTATTTTAGGAAAGTTTAGGAAGAATAAAATAGTATCAGTACAAGCTTATACCCACCCACTAGGGTAGACGATACTTTATTATGTAGATTTGAGTTACTACGGTTACGATTTAGACAACTTGCTGAATTCTTAGTAAATTGGGTAGGGTTGTGACATAAATTCCATCAGTTGATCTATTCGTGGACCGAAAAATTGTCATCCAAGCATACTTTGTCCACGTTAGCAAACTTGATGCAAATTCGCAAATTTCCATTACTTCACTTCATGGATGAGCTTGACATTTATGAGTTTCTTCAATTTTTCGTGCAGGGCCTTTAGCTTTTCCATAGAACCACTTTGTGTCTTTTGCCTAATAAGTTTATGTTCGAGAAAGATCTTCAGCTTGTGAACTACAATCCTTCTTAGAATTCCAAACATGTTAGGCAGTATATGTGCGAAGACATCACAATTGACTCAAAATATGACAACGAGCTCTTGCTTCATATGTCGATCCAAGGATGACCCTATCTCAACATATTTTTCTCGCTCTTTAATATCTAGTGGGATCTTGATTGGTATCTCAAACAACTTTACCTGCTGTTCCATAGTCTCATCTTGCTAATCAAACTCCTCTATAAGTGGGCGTTGTCCTATGCTCTTAGAGTTGAGTGCACTAGTCACGTGCCATATTTGGTCTCCCCAAACTTTACATATCTCATATGGTGTTCTGAACTTTTTTCTTCAGTTTTGAGATGGTAGTAACAGCATCAATAGTGACCAAATAAGGCCTACCCAATATGATATTATAAACTGAACCCAGATTATCCATAAGAAATATTGGAACCTGAGGTTACTCTAAAATAAATTATGAATGCCACTTTGAGGTCCACGAGTCCCTCCACATGACAAGCTCTTATCTAGGCCATACAATGGGCCATCTAAGGACTAAGTGGGCCCCTATTTAGTCCTAATTTTATGATAGCGTTAAAATATAATATTTCTAAAACTTCAATTATCATAAATACTTACTTTAATTAGTAGTTTGGATTCTATCTAAAATAAGAGCCATTACAACTAGAAAGTCAGAATAGAAAAAGTTACATAACTACCCATCTTTTGCCTCCCGTAGGAGAAACTAAGTATTGCTTATTTGTATTGCTTAGTAGCTTTGTTGATATCATGTTAATTACAAAAGCTTCAACATTGCTACATAAGGGCGCTGGAGCTCTTTCTTTAGCCACTTTAAAGGCCCTTTTGTCAGTATTATTCGGGGTATGTTAGAACTTTCAGAAATGTCCTTTTATATGATAGTTGCAATTCTCTTTTAAAGAGTTCTATAATCTTCCGTATTGTGTCCAACTCCGATGTGCAAGTGGAAGTATTTTAATTGGTTTTCAACTTTGGGGTTTTGACTGGGTTGAACTGCATTAAAAATTTTTAATTTTAGATCTATATTAGGATATTTGACCTTATGACAATGTGAGATGTACGGTACAATGGCAAAGGTGCAGGTTTTGAGTCTAACTCATTTTGGCATTGCCTTTGGTTGTTGTAACCTCTTGGCTATCTGATTTTCTTTTCATTTCCGTCCTCATTTGGATCTGAATTCCAGCCCCTCAGACAGTTGTGCATCATTTGCCTTGTCTAAAATGGTATAAGTTCTGGCTATTGGTTCGGCTCCCATAAAGCTCTGGTGATCTTGTAGGATCAGCTTTTTGAAGAAGTCCCCTGAATGCATGGTCATGATGAAGGCATTGAGTTTTGCATCATCCATGAGGTTGGATATGCCTCACGCTTCAGTGTTGAAGCGGTACAGGAAATGCTTTGAACTCTCACCAGGAGCTTGTTTAATGTTGTTCAAATGAAAGGGATACTTCTCCTGCCTCCTATTTGACACAAAATAGGTGAGGAAATTAGTAGAAAGCTCCTAAAAGGATCCAATGGAGTTTGATTTCAGCTGGTAAAACTTAACTCTTGTATCCCCTTTCAGCATGAGGGAAAGTATTGATAGAGTGTTGAGTCCCCTAAATGCTGAAATCCTAGTAGGGTATGAAAATAATCTATATGATCTATGAAATTAGGTTTCCTATCATATGGTTCCAACGTCAGCATTTTAAACGTTATAGGTAGTGTGTGAGCTGCGAGCACAAATCCAAAAGGAGAATCTAATCCCAAAAGATCGGTCTAATAGAAGAGAGGGCATCTTAAACTTATAAGCCAACCCCGGTGGAGTTTGCTCCCCAATATGTGACTCACAACAATGTGTTTTCAAACTTCTATCGTAAAATGCATTTGGTCAATCTAGATAAATTTTCTTATTGGATATCTTCTATAATTTTTTTTTTTGTATTATTTACTAAATGTCGGTAGATGAAGCCATTCCTCGAATAGTTCTTCACTCAGTGTGATTAGTAGATACTTTGTATATCGGCGGGTTAGGGGTGTTGCTATGTAACTCTTCTTCCTTGTATGACTTGAACTCAGTCAACTTCCTATACCTAAGGTGGTGTAGATGCTTTAGTTTCAGTTCCTAATATGTACGTCACGTCTACCTTCCAATTGGAAACCAAAAGCTCTATCATAGGTCTTAAGAGTATTAGGAGGCTCTCGTTGAGCAAGCTCCTTTCCTGATATATCCCTCCTACTATTTCATCTTTTGTAAGTCAAGGTTTAGGAAGGTCAGGTCCTGATTCGATCTAGATGGTCCCTCACTTTTCCTGAAGCAACTTGACCACTTAAGATGTTCACTAGAATTGGGTTGACATCTATTAGATTTATAGAAGCATGAGTACTTTCTTGGTTAATACCATATTGAGAGATGTTGTTAGCCAGCATGTGGCTTGAACACCCATTTGTCCGAGTGTTAACCATGGTAATTGTCTTCTAAGGGTTTTTTTGTGAATATGTGGGTAGTTTTTTAAGAAAACAAATTGATTAATTTATTTTCATAGATAAGGTTAAAGATGCGTATTATAAATTAGAATTTTATCTAAGAGATTCTATGATGAGCTCTTAAGTTATCTAACTAGGATCTTATACAATACAAACCAAAATTAAAATTAAAAGACAAAAAAATTTTCTTGACTTAATATTCTAATAATCAAAATAATACTACACTAGACAAACTAAAAAGTGAAGAATGAAATAATAGGATTATAATTTCTAGAAGATAAGCTCCTAATTTAGAGTGGTTTTTGAGGGGAATAAGGTGCTCTAAAGAGCTAACCCCTAATCATTTCTATGTAACGATAAAAGTTTCAAAACTTATGTTTTAACAAGTATTTTCGAAATGCTTTAGGAAATAAGGGGCCACTTTCCATCCCAATGGAGGCTTGTATTTATAAAAACATTGGACTTATCTTGGGAGCAATTTAGTAACCCATCTGTCCAATAATTACTCAGACTAGACTAACTTTAAAATTAAGTAGCTACTTACTCGTAACCATTGAATCCTAACCATTTAGAGTGGGCTATTTTTCCGACTAAGTAATTATTCAATCCATGCAACCACTCTCTCAAATTTTAGGTTTAAATGTCATTTCTCTGTCTTTTGAGTTGAATCTTTACATGTTGGTTAATTGATTATGAGTGAGTATATTATCATTAACTTTCCTTGCTAGCACGTTCTTGTAGTTTTCTAGGGATCTCGGGGCAATTTATCATAATAATATTTTGAAGCCATATTTTCCTAATTTTAGGCTCCAGACTACTACATAGAAGATCTTGCACATAGTAGGTCGTTCATTAGCAATTCGTCTGAGGAATAGTTCCTCAAATAATGTGTTTTGTTTGCGGTTGGCGTGGCATGCCAACTAGCATAGGCCATTTTAACTTCAGTCAATGGCTCAAGTTGCTTTGGCCTTTGTCGGGAGTGAAAACTAGGCGCTCTAACAGATCAAACCTTCAAACAACGCGCACTGCTAATATCCGATCTTTAATGACTAGACTATATTTTAACAATCTATCCATCTAATATTCGAACTCTCTAATAATTTAATTTCTAATAACCCTAATTGATTTCCGCCTCTCTAATAATTTAATTTTGATAATCCTAATCGATTAGGTAATCTCTGTCACTAATAATCTAACTTCTCTAATTCTCCTCTCCCGCAGCCCCCCGGCCCCCCAAAATCCTTAACCGAGTAGATGCTCAGAAAGATTAATTGTCCTTTCGAATTCACTGTCTAGCATATTTGATTTGGATGGAATAAGGTAAAAGAAAATTAAAGATCATATATTTTTTTTTATCTTATTCTCATCATCCCATTTGATTAAAAACTAACAATTAAAATAAACATTACTTAAAAATATCTATAAACAGACAAGTGGATTAACTAATTTCATATAAAATATAAATTTATTGTCATCGAATAAGAAAAAAAATATTAGTCACCAGCAAACCCACCCCACCCAGGCAACAAGTAGCCACCGACAACACCAGCCCCCCAACCCAACGTCGTCAGTGACAAGCAAACATTGATCAACCCTAGTCAACGTTCAATCAACGGCTGGTCAACACAGGTAGCTGGTCAGCGTCCTCCCCCAGTCCCAAACTGGTCTTCTGCAGTCTTCCCCCACCCCACTACCGGTCACCATAGTCATATTCACCTTTTATTACCAAACATAATGTTTAGTTTCCGTACAAACTAAGTAATGTAATATCTATAAACTTCACACATCAACTCTTGTGCTACTTAGTCTTGATAATATTTATTCCATTCCGAACAAGTTTCCATCCTACTAACCAAACATCACGAAGGAGAACAAAATAACTACCCAATCAACATACACTAAAAAAAAAAAAAAAAAAAAACATATATACAAAACCCTATTCATGTGTTTAGAAAGACAGATTTTAGATTTGTCATAGCCAACAAGCTGGGCATTTTGATAGAAAAACGCCCAAACTCTGGACTAATACAAGCATCACTATATCATAAGCCTTGAAAAAAACAAAACCTATTAGCGGCCAGGGAACTTCCTTAAGCCATTAGATACGTTCTATTATCTTCAACCTCCCATATTCCGGCACTCTGTTCAGTTTTGGCACTTGCAATCTCATGCCCAGGACCTTCCTGATTGATTGGGAGAGACAGCAGAAAAGAAAAATACGGCAGCACAATATCACAAACATAGGAGACCAAAAAGCGATCATTCCATACTTCCATATCGACAAATTATTAATGCCGAGGAAATGATAATATACACTAAAGTTTATAAGAGAGCACACCTCGTATTACCAATGGATTTGCATCAAGATCTATGCGCATGAGTTGCATTACAAAGCTAACTGTAAGAATGATGATTTTTATATAAATCGGACCAACAACATCCCTATCCTAAATGCAGACACCACCCTTCACTGATGTTCTGGCCTCTCATTGAGATAGAACATGCATGAAAGCAAAGAGAAAGGGAAACCAATTTTTACTCCTTCCAATGAATTCAAACCGCTGAAAATAGAACAAAATTTGGAGATACGTTGCCTCCCATCTTTTGCTGTCTCATATAACAAACATGGTGGCACAAGGAAGCATTAAGAAAGCTTCCAGCTCAGAAATAATAAAGGTTAAATATCTTGTCCTAGCAAGGTAACTAACTACCATTTTAAGGGATCTAAATCTTTATTAAGGGGTATGATTACCATTTGCTGTATAATATAACCAAAAACAATCACATAAATTTACTTGAGTAGAATCCTTGATTTTGGCCATCCATGAAAGGTTGCAGCAACAAGAGTCAGCCATGTCAATCAAAGTAACCATGAAAGGCTGCCGTACAGACCTCTAGTCAAGGTCCAGGCGCTTTTTCATGGTCTCATAGACCAGATAAGTAATGCTGGCAGATGGAATGACTTTTAGCAGGTTGGGAAACAACCCTTTGTAGAATCCTCTGTAACCTTCGTGCTGAAAAGTTCTCCAAAAAACATCTAACATAGATATCCCTGTATGTGAGCGCTGAGCTTGCATTCTGAAAATCATTATTACAATTAGTTTTCTTGAAATGATATGGAAATCCGTCAGGGGTAATAATTCAAACAGGGCAGAAGTTTTTTGGTCATTGACTAGTTGAGCATAGGACTTGCCTGGTTCTGACTACCTGCAGCGGGTAAACACATGTTGCTCCAACTGCACCTGATATTGTCCCACAACCCAGTTGCACAAGAGGACCAGGTTCTGCACACCCAAAAAAAAGTGCAGCATGAAACACGAGGGATCTGATAAAGAAACACTAGTAACTGATTACAAGGAATAAAAGACACCTCAAAGACTTTAGATAGATCCATGAAGTTACCGCTGTCAAGAAGAATATATTTCTTGGACATATCTTTCAGTGTTTCATAAGCAGCCAGATCAATGCCTGCATAAGGAATAATTCCAAGAAGGGAAGGAACAAGGCCCCTATAAAAAGCTCTAGGCCCCTCCTTGATCCATATATCTTGTGACATAGTTCCCAGATTTGGGACTTTACCGCATTTAGCTTCATACGTTTGTAAACGTGTTTTTATGAGTTCCAGTGGATAAATGGCAGTCTGTGCCACAGCCCCTGCCATGCCACCAGCAACAAGGCGGCCCGAGGCACCAATGTCTGCCCTTTCTTCCCCTTTTGCATTCGCTATGAAGCCTTTAATCATTTCATAAGTGTAAAACCTTATAGCACTTTCAGGTACCACCTTCAAGACGTTCAATCCATTGCCCCGGAAGAATGCGAAGAGTTTACCTTCCTTCCATATTTGCTTGATTGCTGGTACTATGTTAGCCTGCTTCGTTTGGACTTGTAAAACTACTTTCAGCCGATCAAGTGGTGCAGTTGCAGTACGGGATACAGCTCCCGCAATCCCTCCTGCAAGCAAATATCTGCTTGCATGGACGTGTTTGCCAATGCCTTCCGGAATAACAGTTTGGTCACCAATATCAACAAGGCAAACCCTCTCCCAATAGTGATATATGTTCTCAATAGTTGCCTCATCAGGATAAAGCAGGAGAAAGTCCCGCCACTCCTCAAAGGTTATGACACCATTATTATCCTTATCCACATGCTCAACAAAACGGGCAAGTTCCTCGTCATCAATTTCAATCCCTACAATAGAGAAACTGCTGTGGCTTATAGAATGGAACAGCCAGCAAACACTAATGCACCAAGAGATGGCATCCAAAATATATATGAAATGGGAAACACAACAATAGCCCAATGACAAATCACAACCACATATCAGTTGAAAATTAAAAATGCCAACACTTAAAAATCTAAGAAACTGCATGGCTTCAAAACAGTGCCCTAAAGCGCAGATCATCAAAGGGATAAATCAACTATCACTATCTAATAGGATCCCAACATTTTGTGCTTCTGTTTGATTGGGACATCTATACTGACATGAAATCATTAATGCAAGCAATAAGAACCTACTAATACGAATTAGCATCTACGATAGTACCGTGAAACCAAACCAAATCCAACTAACCCTTTCCCACTAAATAGGGTAGGCTACATGAATTATCCACCTCCAATCAACTCTTTTGTTAGTCGTGTTCTCTGCTATGCCTAAATATGCAGAATCATGCTTAATATTCCTTTAGAACTCTTCTTTAGTCTTCGTATGCCACTTTCCAAATCCTCACATTGCCTAACAAACGCATTAGGTAATTTTCCCATTACCAGACCGAAACACCCCATATGCATCTCAGGAATTCTTCTTCTATAGGAACCATCCTGAATTTCTATGGTATAATATGTTTTTGAATCATATTCATTCTTGTATGACCACAAAGACAGATGTCGATCTCAACATCTCATCTCCGTTGTTGAAATTTTTGCACATGGTATATAACCATCCAATAGTCCTCTCAACATAGCACAGCTAGCCTAATAGCAACATTGTAGCATTTTCCTTCAAGTTTAAGCATTACATTCTGATCACAATAAACCCCTGAAGTACTTCTTCACTTCTTCCAGCTTGCTTCAATCCAATGAATGATATCTTTATCGCTCCTCCTATATTACTAAACCATTGACCAAAGATATTTAAAATCATTCCTGTTTGTAGGCTTGTAGTCCCTATCCTTGTCTCCTCACCATAAACTTCTCTATTGTTACTCAATTCACATTCTAAATATTCAGTCTTTGTTCTCTAATTCAAAAGTCTTTAGCTTTAAGTTATTGTTAGTGCACACTCTTGTATCATCCACCAAAATTACATCATCTCTGAAAAACCATAAATTAAGGTATATAATCTTGAATATGTTTGGTCAATTTGTCCAAAATTAAAGCAGATATATACAGATTTGAAGCAACACTTGATGTAAACTAGTAGTAGTTAGGAAAACCTAGATTCCTTATGTGTATCCTTACACAAGTCACCACTCCATTCAACATATCTTTTATAACTTGGATGCATGTAATGGAAACTTTTCTTTCTCAAAAATTCTCTGTAAAACTTCCCTTGGGGTTGGATCATATTATTTCTCTAAACCGATAAACACCACATTAAGGTTCTATCTTTCCCCAATCACTCCATCAAGCCCCCAAATAAATAGATAGCTTCCATAACTTGCCTAGCATGAATCACAATTGGTTCTCCTAGACACTCATTTCTTGCTTTAGTCTCCTTTCAATCACCAATTCCCACAACAGAAATGTATACATTATCACAAAAATGTCTTTGTAGTTGACACAATTCTACGTAATTGCAATATTTCCATCACGAGATACATTTTCAGGCCTCTAGTGGAACACAATGTAGAGCAACTGCCTTCCCTATCTTTACCATCTTTAATACTTCTTTACTATTCTCTCATCTATATCTCAATAATACGAGTGAGATTTACCAGTCACTATGCTCCCCAAACACTGGCGGTCTCCCAATCTCAATTAAAGAGATAGTGGAAATAGGTTCTCTTCTCTTGCATCTCGCCATCTATAACAGGTATTCAATCCTGACCATCCACAATGCATTACAATTGGTTCAAATATTTTGCCCTTTTATCTGTTGCATTAGCGAGTCAATGATATCCTCTTCTCACTCTTTTCTGTTCAGTCATTGTCCTCGTACGCTTTATACTTTGCCTCACCGTTCTTTGACTTTTTCCAAGCACATTTATACCTCTCCAAATGCTCATGTTTTATACACTTACAATATATCTTATAACAATCTCGTTTAGCTTTCAATTACTCCTAGAGCTCATTGCAACCCTACCAAGCATTTTTTCGCACGACAAACGCCCTTCTGATTCTTCTAAAATCTGTTTGGCTGCCCTTCAAATCCAATTAGAAATAGCAGCCCACATTTTGTTACTAATCCCCTTGAGACCCCAAGTGCTTTCCTCTAGCATGTTCTCTCCAAAGAGACTAGTCTCTGCTTCAAGTGCCAATTTAGTTCTTAGTCAATTATATTTTTCCTTGTTCCTCTTCCATTACTTGATATGCATGTCCAAAACCAATATACGTTTTATTGTAGCCTAGCTTACCCAAGGAAAACTTAGCTATCTTTACATTGAAAACAACCTTTTTTTTCCCTTGAAATTTTTTCAGAACCATTCTTATATTTGATCAGATGCTCATCTTTCTTCTAGAGAAAATATGTTACCCCAACAAAAAACCAAAATATCCGTTACTTCATTATTTCATCCCCCTACCCACAGCCATTTAGATCTTCAATTATAAATATTAAGGTCCTTTTTAGTTTGAAACACAGTTTTCTTTTTTTTTTTTTCCTTATCTATTTTTTCAATTTCAAAATTTTACTAAAAAATATGTTCATTTATTTCTATTACAAACATAAACATTTTAAAAGTTAATATTTATCAATAGTTATTAGTAAAGTATCAATTATTCAGTATACAAGAAAATTGTTAATCAAACAAATTACTTGAAAATTTAATTAGTAAACTTATTTATAATAAATTAATAGATCAAACTTCATTTCTGATCACTTGGTTGATGGTTATCGAAAGTCATAAAAATCCTACGTACCACATGCTAGAAAATAGTATACCAATTTTTAATGATAATATATTATATAAAATGATACTTGTCTTCATATTTTGTATTGTACTAAGCATATGGATGTTGAACTAGCAGCTATGATCATATTAGAAGCGAGAACTAGTTCATTTGAGTTAAACTCATTAAACTAATAAGTTGATCTGAAACTTGATTTTATACCCACCAAATTCATGAGTAGAATTTAAGCTATATAATAATCAATTTATTTATGACCTTACCCCATAAACACTTTTTTGATGATAGACCTACTACTAGTATTCCAATGCATAATATTAGAATTCAATATATATTATTGAATAATTTCAATTTTCAAAATAGTTCAACTTATTATATAGATGAAAATCAAAATAATTCAAATTTGGAAATGTCATTATTTTGTTAATAATGATGATCATTTAAATTGTACTTATGAAAAAATGATCATTCAAATTATTTTAATACGATTGGTTTAACTTATCATTAAATTCACAATGCATCATTTTTTTTTTTAAATATAGAATACATTAGACGATAACATAAATATTGTTAATACCAAAAAAACTAAAATATTGATAAAAGGTCATATTTTTATCTTCTCATATTAATCAATATAAGAACATTTGATAAAGTATAAAAATAAAATTAAAATTGTTAAGACAGCTTATATAAAATTATTAAATAACTAAAATAAAAAATTTTAAAATAGTAATAGAGTTAATTGTGAAATTTTATCAAAAGTTCTTTATTCTTAAAAATATTACTTCAAATATTGCATATATTGATATTTATAAACTTACAAAATAATATTTCTATCACAAATTCTTTAAAAAATGTGTATATAAGTAGGATTTCTTTTGGATATTTTCTGAGTTTTTCAAAATTTTCTAAAAGGAAAATAGACGGATGAGGGGACATATTCTAAATTTTCTCCTTTTTTAAAAAAAAAATTAAAAAACAATATCAGTTTTTTACAACTGAACAGGCACTCTTTGTAGAATCTCTTGCGTCACCTAGTCCAACTTTACCCGGAATTATGCTCTGTATTTCTCACCTAATCCCTCTTAGGGTGGATATACACCAATGATATTCAGATTTTTTTCCTCCTAACCCTATTTTAGTAGCCATAATTTTACCCCTACTCTTCAAACTCACTACTTTCTCTTACAACTCACTATTTACAATTACACCAACTCCATTCCCAAAAGACCACAATTTACAACCGGTTTCTATATCATTGGCTTTCTCTCCCCACCCACTTCGTCTCTTATAGAATTCATAAGACAATTACATATTTATTACACTTTCATATTCAGTTGCTAACAGTATATAGCATGTTTGACGTTCGTAGATTTTTCTCTAACGAAGAATCTCCTTTCACGTTGTCATCTAGCACAAGAATTTGGAGTAGAGACTGGATTCATAACTCATTCCAAGAAAAATGGATCGGGTAAGACCTAGATGCATAGGATGGGAACTAAATTTGAAACCGTGTACCCAACAGCACTGCCCCAAGTCCCCCTTGACATTCTTCTGAGATGTATAGATGTTTAGCTACGCTTATTTTCTCTGTTTTGTTTCTTTTTTGTTAACCCATTTCAGGTAGATAATTTTCAAGGATGTGGATGATGTGTAACAAAAGGCTAAGAGGTGGAGTCC
The DNA here is from genome assembly GCA_033239525.1 of Nepenthes gracilis. Taxonomy (NCBI): domain Eukaryota; kingdom Viridiplantae; phylum Streptophyta; class Magnoliopsida; order Caryophyllales; family Nepenthaceae; genus Nepenthes; species Nepenthes gracilis. Next base: position 26,644,067 of record BSYO01000006.1, on the reverse strand, counting down.
TCACAATAATATCCTCCAGAATATCTATCCATAGTCTGAAAGCCTGGTTTATATTTGTGATCTAATTCAATATTGGGATAAAGGCCTTTTAACTTCCAGTCACTGGTGCTAAAGTGAGATGCACTGAAAACTATTGAGTGTTGATGTAAATGCTCAATGTTGGGAGAGCAGAGTGAGCTAAAAGTTTAGATGTGTTCAATAAGTATACAAAAAGGTTGATTTCAATTTTAAAATAGTTTGTTAATTTTCTGTAAAACCAAGGTGACAATTTTTATACATACAATATTCTGACTCTACTTTTAAACAAGAGACATGCAACGCTTTCTTTCTCAGTAGTTATGAAGAAATTATCTCCATAGTTAAGAGGCATACCCAATACTTATTTCCTCTACAAGCTCAAATTGAGATAATTATTGTTCCATTGCAAAGTTCCAAAATTTCTTTTCAAATAAGAGCATATGCATTTTTTATTCTCAAATGATATGCCCAAAAAAAAAAAAAAAAAAGAGAGAAGAGGAGTTAGTGAAATAAGTGCTAAAACCTTAGAGATAATATGTCAAATATAAGTGACTCTAACCATCACTTGGTACCATTTTGCTCAAAAATAGAAGCTAAATAGAAGGGTTGAAACATAAGTGAATAATAGGTGGTGTTCAGTTTAAAGGCAAGTTGGAAGTGCTGAAATCCAAAGTTTATTTGGTGTGGCTTGTTTCAAATATAAACTTGATTCTATCTTAACAAAAAATAGGTCAGATAGGGAGGGGTTGGGATCTAATGGGAAGTTAGGAGGTGATAAAACCCCATCCATTGGCTGGGGCAATTGGATAAAATGTTAAGAAGTGTGCTGATATCATGTGGTAAAACAAGTGTCAAAAAAATAACTTACCAAAGATGATGCAGAAAGTGTCTAAAAACAAAAAAGGCACCATCTATAGTGAAAAATAAAAAGGTGTGGGCAAACAAATAGAGATCTAAACAAGGCTTTGAGTCCAAGAACTTACCCTATGCAGTATACTAGAACGTACACTTTATTCCTCATATTGGAATTAATCAATTTTCTTTATTTTTATGACTAGTAGTTTTATTAATCAAGTTAATTAGCTATTTTGACATTGCTATTAACTCTAATAAGCAATAAAAATACAAACACTGGAGAAGACTACAATATCAGGAATTCAAAAGAACCCTAAAAATAAAATAGGAGAAATTAACCTCCACAGCCTGGGTGACTCCTAAGATGAATGGAAGTTAATATAATAGTCAAGCACAATTAGCACATCTTATAAAATGGATATGACTAATTAAAGAATCACAACTTTAAAAATGGCCTATTCATTCATGCCATCCCAACAAGCCAATATATAAAAAATTCGCAAGGTATAATTGTGGCTTCCATAAATTTTATGATTAATTCAATAATTTAAGGAGTGGGTACAATAGGTACGTTGAAAAAATTAACGGGTTGCATTCTCTAGAATGTTTCTCGTATTCAAACTAATTGTTGTTGATATAGATAAAAGAGAAATGTTCTAAAAGGCAAATGAGATACCTAATATCCAAGAGTTGGTATCCTTTCTTTACTATCAATTTCTCTCCTATCTATCCAATTTAGAAATAAATTAAGAGATTCATGAGTACCCTAAGCATTGTAGCTATCAACAAATGTCACAATGATAGTATCCATTGCCCTTCCTAATTGCCAACCTATATGTAATTACGTATGTCTGAATTGGTAGGGCAATTGAGATACATGCTTGATTAAAATTGCTAATGCTCCTAAATCTTTCTCAATATAGCAGTCCACTTGACAATAGAATTGGATTGATGAGAACATACTAGAAAAACAAGCCCAGTTTGAATTATCATCACCAATTGTCATCTCCAAACTTCCAAGCATAATAATTATGTAAATGGTAATCTAGTGGCATCCGTCTACACATACTGCAGTATTAATTGTTGGGGACTGCCATAATTAGGCAATTGAAAAAATCTTATCCGTATATTTATATCAACAGCAGCCCCACAATATGATCAAGCACAAGGATACAACTCGCATTTAGATTTCCAGGTTAACTAGTTAGAGGCAATATGAAATAGAAAAGATTTCTTAGAAAATGAACCCCAGAAAGATCACTTGAAAGCTGATTCAGTTTTCCTCATTTTGCAGAACAAGTTCTACAGCTACTCCGATGTTTGGAGCATCCATTGACAAAAGAATGATCCCAAGATGATCATCTAATGGCCATTTAGAATGAATCAAATCAGATGGTGCTAGAGGGCTATATCAATCTGTTTTATTCCAAGGATAAAAAGATTTGATTCTTTTTGTAAGCTGCTCTTCTTTTAGATTTCTTGTTCACATGGTTGACGTCTCATTTTGAAACCTTTGAATATTTCATGCTTACACCTCTCGAGATAAAGACTCACACACACACACACACACACACACACACACAGAACCCAAAAAATGATTGACCACATTTCCTATGTGGTTTATACATTTAATAAGGTAAGCCACAGATTAAACCCCACACTTGACAGCTATAAGGTTCAGCATTGCTGCTTCTTCGAATTGTACAGATAAAAATAATATAATAAATCTAACTCATACATAAATTACAATGCACCGTATGGAATAAACATCATATTTTAAATCTTATACAATGCATGCAGGAAACTGCATGACCTAATTATACATGAGGTTCTCTTATTGTGTCAGGATTAGGGCTACAAATTGGTCAAACAGTTCACAAACTGTTATGAGACTCAACTCAATAAAGACTTGTTTGAGTTTGTTTATTCGCAAAGAGAGCAACACCTGAGCATAATTTTGAAGCACAATAGATAAACCAATGAGTATGATACATTTAAGATCATAAACAGCTTAGTTTGACTTGTTTATGGGCTCATAAAAAAATTCTTTTATAGGGTTGTGGATATATTCATTTCAGGGCTAATAATATTTATTTATGGGTTATGTATAAGCTTATTTAAAGCCTCATTAATAAGCTTATTTAAAGCTTGATTTTGTCTTTACTTACCAAAAAAAGAGCTTGATTTTTGCTCGTTTACAAGTTTGGTCTAATAAATAAGGTAAACTCAACACATTAATTCGTTTATATATAAAGAAACCAAGCTTTAGCTCGAGTTTGAGCTTTGCCATAAGCTAAGCCACGAGCCTTTGTATTTTTCTACCAAGTCGAGCTAGAGCCACAGAAAAAAAAAAAAAAAAAAGTAAGGCTCAACACAAGCTTGCTTATTATATTAAAATACTAAGCAAGCTTGACCATGTGCAGGCTCAGTTTATTGTAAGCGGATTTGGCATCATAACCTAACTTCCTATTCAAAAATCCTAGTTACCAGAAGTTTCCTGAAAAACCCTGCAGATAATACATTTGGCATATGTCTCTTAGTTCTGTTCATATATGTGCATCAACTTATAATTGAATGCAAATACCAACAGTAATTTGAAGAACTTTGTCATGACTCATACGTAAACTGTTAGTTTCTATTAAGTTCAGCTACAAACGTGAAACTAGAAAGAAAAAATCAATCAAAGGCACCCCATTGGCCATTGCTTTAATTGCATATATTCAGCAGAAAAAGCGTTGTTTTACCTGCTTTGACGAGTGCATCGTAGAGCTCCTCTGGCAGAATGCAACCATTATGTTCAACATCAATAGCTTGGAAAATGCGATATAGCTCGAGCTCCTTGTCATCCATATACCTTCTGAATTCCTGGTAATCAACTCGTCCATCCTTGTTGGCATCACACACACGTAAGAGGTCTCTAGCATACTTGTAATCCGACGGTATATGAAGCCCCGAAAGGCCAGACTCAATCTGCGCATAATCCAAATACCCAGAATTCGATTTGTCAAAAATGTTAAATAGACTACGAATTCTTAGCTCCCTCTCTTCCTTCGACTCTTGCAGCGCCAACAATACATGATCCAAAGAAACCGGCCCCGGTTTCTTCACAGGATTGCAACCATTGGAACGACTTGATTCCTTCTCGCTTTTCTGCTTCCCCTCCATCTGATCACCAACAAGCCAGCATGCCAAACCCACAGTCCCTATCACCTCAATCAAATATTCTCAAACACTGAAACGAGTCCCATTCCTTTCTCTGACACCCTTTTTAAATTACACGGGAATCAATTTTCTATAGGGTGTAGTCGCAGGGTGGTAGCTGTAGATGTCATATGCCGTCAAGGCGACTACAAATCCAACTTATAATATTAAGTGACCCAGATTTGGAATATTAGTGGCCGGAGGACGAGAAATTTGACCATCATTGCAGAATTGATTTTGACTCCTTCAATAGTGGAGTCAATGGAATATCAATAAGATTCGCCTATGGAAGTAAATGATTCGGAATTCGACGCGGGAAAGGAAAGAATGATGACGCGTGAATTCACAATGACTAATCCGATTTCGAAAAATAAGGTATACAAATTAGAAAAATACTGAAGGGGAATTCAATCAAATCAAGAAAAATTCAACAGAGATTATTGAATTCTTACCAAAACACTAGGTTGAAGAGAAAACAAGGCGACTTGAAAAGGTAGCTGCGATCAAACAACAGTCTTGAGATCTTCAAAGAAAAAAATTGAGTGAATACGAATCTAATGGTCAGAGTGGCCGTGGAGACGACGATTCCGTGGACGAACGTAATCTCCACGAGCTAACGGGAATCAATGAAGTTCAGGTCAATTCCGGCGGAAATGGCCGGGAAGGAGGAGGTTCAGCGGTGGCATAAGAGGAAGACATGAGGAGATCGGGAAATGCCATAAGAACCACTCGGAATGTTTGTGGGGGGCACAAAATAATGAAACCGCAGGATATCTCTTTTTGTTCTCTTATTTTTTTTAAAAAAATTATTTAATTCCCTTATTTTAAAAATTCAAATGATTTCTGTACCTTTATTTTTATTTATTTTTTGTTATACTTTAATTCTTAGAATTAAATAAATATAAGAACGATACAAATTAAAAGTTTAAATTGTCATACGAATTAGGGTACTGATTGCTTCGCTCAGATATTCAAATACAAACAAGTCAGATTTTTATAACTATGAATCAGGATTTTACGCAATATAATAAAATAAATTGGAGATAAGAGATATATGGAACTCGCTCCTTAGTATATCCTCCTATATTTAAATCAGTGATCTTTCTAATGGACTTGAAAAAAAATAGAGAAAAAAAATATTGGGAATGAAAGAAAATGGGAATGAGTGTATATTTGAAAATCTATACTTCTTTTGTGTACTCATTTGATTGAGTAACTTTTTTTATTTTTTCCTCCCTTCCTCCTCTATTTAAGGGGAGAGGTTTATTCATAGCTAGTGGCACTGTTTGGTTAATCGATATTTGAGATTGATGTGTGTATATGATATTGTTTCAGAACAGTAGTGAGAAGTATTATTAGAATGTATAACAACTATCTCTATTTAATAATAGAATCACCTGATTTTTAGGTATAGCGTCGTTTCGATCGCTTATTATGATTTTTTAACTTCTAACTGTTTAAATTTTACCCTTTGATTCAGACATTCACACACCATTTCTTGATGGGCTCTATGGCAGCCACTATTAGGCCGTTTGACATTTGGCATTTTATCCACCTAAGTATTGGGCCAGCCTATTTTTGATTGCATCCATCACTAGTCTTCCATATTCTGAGGTTTGAATTTCAACCCCCATCATGTCATTGATGGGATGTCAGCCGTAACTTCTTCAATGCGTACTCATTTCCTAGATATTCTATTGATTCGGGGTCTTACTTGGCAAGATTATATTCCCTATTATCAATTGTTATTATTTGATATCTTCCTCAGTTAAATGTGTGCTGAGCCCTCCTCTTGGCTATAAATTGAGGAGCTCTCTTTGCTTTGCTCAGCAATATATTTACTCTGAATTACAATGGTATCTTTATTATCAGGAATTACAGTTGTCGAATCCAAGGTTTATGGAAGTGCTTGAAGAATATCTTGGTTACCCTCTTTTATATGAAAAATCATTCTAATTTTTTTCTTTTACGTCCTTACCAAAGCCAGGCCTTCATCATTGTAACAAGGTCTCTAACTTTATGTTTTATGCTTGAGGTGTCCTGGGTGACTACTATCGGCTTGGGCGAGTGATTTTCGTTCTTTGCCTCCCTCCATAGTTCCATTGAAGTTCTTGGATAGAGGATTTTTTTTGAGTTGTTATCCTACATTTCTCTTCCTTTCCACTCAAGTTATACTTTTACTATTATAAGTTTGTACATTATGAAAGGAATTAATGAATAAAACTATCAAAATAATATTCTTCTATCTTTGTATGGCTTTAATATCAGTAGTTGATATGCTAAGTGGCAGTTATGCATTGGAATGCCATTTTTTGATATATAATTTCAGACAATCTGATAACTAGGGCCTCCGACAATTCAGTTTTCTAACAATCAGACGTGTAATAATTTATTTTGAATAAACATGCTATTTGCACATCTATAAATCGACCATATCAACTTTAATTAGAATCAACTTGTCCCATTACAATTAGCTAAGTTTCTAGGTCGCAAGTTGCTAATCTATTGCCTTGAGAAGCGCTGTGTTAGGTTATCATGATTAGTGCATTTGAGTAAATATGGCATTGCGCATATTTGCTTTGGGTGATGTTGTGTCAAGCTATCATGAACAGTTTAGTGGAAATACAATGCATTTTTGTAATAACATGTATTTCAGCCATTATGAAGGTGCATCCTTTTAGCAGGAATGAATGACGTCGTTTTGGTTTATGATCCTTGCCTATTTAAATTTAGGTGCTTATTCACTTCTGCACTTCTTTATTTTCCACTTCTCTCAACCCTAGTTATCTTTCCGCTTTTTCTCGTTTTCATGGCCTATTAAGTTGCTTTTAGAGGCACTGTTCAGATTTTATTTGTCATAACCATTGAGGATGTAGTAGACATTTACAATAAGTATAATATTCCTATTGGCATTTCCGTCTAGGTTCCCTGGTTTGATGAGAGAGTTTGCTCACCTTGACTTAGCTTCATTGCTATCTATGAAATCCATTTGAAGGAAGGGTTTCGTATTCCCTTGGCGAGGGAATTATTTAAAATTTTAGAGGCCCTCGAAATTTTCGTGATGTGTCTCCTCCTTAACACTATTTGGAGTTGAGTACACTCCTCTATGCAAAGAGGGTTGCATTCGCATTCCAAGTAAATGAGAAGATTAGAAAGATCGAGCAGTAGCTATTTTGAGAAAACACGATTAGATATTCGATTAACCTAGGTTGGTCGCCATTTATAAGGGAGATTAGGATGTATCAACTCCCTCTCAAATTTAAAATACTAACTCTAGAACCTTACGATGAAAATTCTGATCCCATGGACCATTTGGATCATTTTCATACTTTGTTAGGATTCCAAGGCCTGCATATTTCAGCCTTGTATCTCTACTTCCCTTTAACTCTCAGAGGAGATGTCCGAATTTAATTTTACTAATTGGCCCCAAATTTGATTCGAACATTCCAGGAGTTGGCTGATAATTTCCTATCACAATTTACCTCTAATAGAAGGGGAAAAAAGCAGTCGTTGTACTTTATCAGTATCCGATAAGGACCAAACGAAAGTCTGAAGAGTTTCTTGACCCGGTTTATCGCAGAAGCCCAAGGAATACTGAAACTAACCAATGAGGTGAAATTGAATTCCTTCATAGCGACTGTGTAGTCAGGCAAATTCTTTAAATATTTTATTCAGTAATAGCCCAAGACGTTTCTTGAGGTAGAGACCATCACCTGAGCGTTTATCTGCGCCGAAGAGGGTGAAAACCATCACCCGGGATTAACTACTGAGAAAAAGAAAATTTGTGACAATTCCTCAGCTAGAGATCCCAAGAGGCAATCAAAAACGGAACCGAGTGTCAAAAGGGAGTATAGACCTTTGAACTTAATTTCTTTGAATGACATTCATACTAATGTTTTGATGCAGATCCAAAATAAGAAATTCTTGAAGTGGTCTAAGCCGGAGAAGAACCCGAAAGGAGGAGACCAGTTGAAATACTATTTCTATCATCAATCTGCGGGTCACAGTTCTAAGGATTGCCAAACTCTACAGAAGGTGATTGAGGCCTTTATTCAAAGAATATATCTCAATAAGTTTTTAAGAGACCCGAGACAAGCCCTCATGAGTGTTAATAATGATGCGGTAGGATGGCAAGAACAACCACATAATCGGGTAACGGCCAGAGTGGTTACATGATATTGACAAGGCCGTTTAGAAATAAAACTCTAGACCATCCTAAGAAAACTTCCAAAGATAAAAGACAGAGGATAGGAATAAAGAATGATATTATTAGTTTTAGTAACAACGATATGACTCATGTAGTAACTCGCTATTCTGACTCTCTTATTGTATATGCATTCGTTTCTGACGATTCCTTTGATTGTCAATTGAATCGAGCCTTCGTTAATAATGGAAGTTATAGAAATTTATTTTACCTTGATACCTACTTTAAACTTGAATTGAAAAAGGGCCAAATAAGACCGGTTGAGGGACCCTTATATGAGTTAGACAATGAATCCATACCAGTCTAAGGAACCATTCGATTGGAAATCATATTAGAAACATACCCAAAGATAGTCTCGAATTCTAATGTCTCTAGTGGTAGTTTTACCTTTGGTCTACGATGCACTATTGGGGCAATCTTACTTGATAACATTTTGAGTAGTGATGTCAATCCCTCATTTAAAGATGAAATTCATGACTCCATGTAAAATTAGTGAGGTTCTAGGCGATCAAATCACCGACCGAACCTACCATTTAGCTCAAATCAATTAGACGGTTCCAAATCAAACAATTGAGGAATTCAACCTTCAAGATGAAGCAACCTTACAGAAAGGTCAATCTGATGAGTAAGCTGATCGAATCCCATTAGATCTAAACAAGCCCAAGAAATGCGTTCAGATTAAAGGTTCTCTTCCAGGTCAACTAGGTGAGCAGCTGATGACTTTTGTTTGGCAAAACTCAAACTTGTTTGTATAAACACCCTTGGATATGTCGGGATTTCGACTGAGGCGATGGTCCATAGGCTGGGTCTCGATCCTGGATACTGTATATTGATAAAATTGTGCTGTGCGTCTCGATTTGGTACTACCACACAACTAAAAGTTCACAAGGGAGAGAGCAAGTCAGGCATGGTCACCTTGTTCACGTGGCCCCACCCCCTCCTCTGGTCATTTTGTCTGGCTATTGCAACTTACTTTCCCTACTTCCCATTACTTGCCTGTCTCCAAAGTTCTTTCTCTTATTGCCCGCTCCCCTTCGTGGTGCTGTGTCTCCATCTCGCTTTAGGCCCATGTAATGAATTAATTAGGAAATGGTCTTGTTATTATGATAATATGTGTTGGGTCAAGAGCATCTCACGTCAAATACAAATGATAACGCAGTCAAGTTATATGAATGAATAGAATTGACACCCAAGTACCCTACCCGATAAGGCTTAATCGACTTAGCTAAACATTTTTGTGACAAACAATCGACACTGAGGTTGGTTAATCCGGACACTCTAGAAGACCAAAACTAATGAATTAGCATGGGTCCATCTTAGCCAGCAAGACACATCAGCATCAATTTAACTATTGGCTGCTCACCAAACCGATAAATAGTGTACCTGTCATGCCTAAAGCAGGTCATGCCATCTCTAAAAAAGGCTATCATTAGACAAAAGCTTATTAGACGTTATTGCGGCGCTTGATCGATTGTATAGAGTGGCTAAAGCAACCCTTTGTGTTTATGATATCCAGCTAATCTAGTAATTGCCTATATGGCACAACGGCTCTCAAACTTTTCAATAAATATATAAACCAATACAAATAAAAGGTCTAACATTCTAAAACTTTAAAGGGTAATTATGCGACACAAACAATTCAAGTTTTCTAACATACATGTAGTCTTCTAATACCCGAGTCTCTAACAACTCAGGTTGGATCTTAGATATGGACTATCCATTCAGCTCCGAATCTCATTGTTGCCTTAGTGTGTATCTTGGGTTTAAATTCTAATTAATGTTGTTATTAACAGGTTCTAGGCCAAGAATCTAGCCATGACTGATTGCAGCTTTTGTTGCCTTCGGCAATTATTAATTTGCGAAGTTCCTTAGTGCATACTTTCTCTTGGACGCGTCCTTGTGCTTTCCAATCGGTTGGCGCCTTCTAAAGATGTAATATTTTTTCCTTAGACTTCCTAATTTCAAATTCTTTGCAAAAGCATATGCTCAGTTTGTCCCTTATATTCGTTGCTTTGTGGGATTTGCAGTTTTTATATGACTGTATGAATTCCAGAATAGAGTTTTGATTTTCTGAAATCATAAGTTTAATTTTAATTACATCAAAAGTGAAAGTGGGTTTATAAATAAAAAATAAAAATAAAATTTGGTTTGAATTCGAATTATACACCTTAGACTATAAAAGGAATTATGAGTTTGGAAAAAGAAATTGGAGTTCCAATTAGATTTTCAGTCCTTGCATTGTAACAAATAAAAATAATTAATCCGGCCTGGTTTGGTTTCTATTTTTATAAATATTTATATTATTGAATTTACCTTTTGCTTTTATAAAATTTTTTTTTAAGATGCTTTAGATAATATTATTTATATAAACGTTAGTTTATGTGTTTGAGATAATATTTTTTTGCAGTCTCTTAGTTGAAGAACAATGATGGTACGGTCAAACCCGGACCAGTTTGGATGATTAATTTGCGTTGGTATCAGATTCCTCTTCAGCAACTCGCTAAATTTCAAAATTTTCATTTTAAAATATACATTTCAAAACAATATACAATTTTTTAAAAATGTAATTTTCTTTTACATATTTATGTAATTTTTAAAACTTGGGTCCATGTCCAACGAACGGGTGTTGTCCGGTAGAAGATAAATATTGCCCTATAATTCCACATTGAAATAAAAAATAAAATCTTTTAAGAAAACACGCATTATCCCAAACAATTCCAAAATGAACAAGATGACTTGATGATAGGATTCTAAATTTTTGCTATTTTAATAGCGATGGATTCGATAGCTCATGGACCGACCTAGAGTCTAATCTACGAATAGACTACCAGCCTAAGAAGCAGCAGCCCCACAAGAGTTTCACCAAATTCAAAACCTAGAGTCCGCAGCAATGGGTTTAAGCAACATAGCCTAGAACTGCCAAGCAATACGTGGGCCATCAAGGGTAACCATTGGGCTAACCCATGCCTATAGCTCAACCTGTTCCAACTTGCAAAAGAATCCAAACGGCTACCAACCTGTCGTCCTGAAAATTCGCTGGATCTATTGGGCCAACCCATGCTCATAGCTCACCATGTGGTCCCTTACAGTTGTAAGAGCAGAAATCGTAAGCGATAACCACCAATCTATCATCCTGAGAATTCTAACGATGCATACTGTCAGGGTAAAAACACGATAGTAGCTCCCCTAGAGACACAAAGTTGAAGCGCTTGCAACCCGTAACCACAAGTGCATGGTGTCTACCACTCGTTATTGTAGAATTATGGAGCCTAAGGCCGGCTGGTCTACACTCTCACTCTATATATACACCCCCTCTTTCATAGGGAAAGGAGGGATTCTTTCTTTTGAAATCTCTTTGGAATATCCGACAATCCAATCTTTGACCAAGCAATCCATCCAAAGAACTGGATGTCCTAATTGCAACCTGCTTTTTTAAATCACCCCCCTGACAAGTGCACAAATCTTTAAAAGTTACTCTCCAACGAGTGCAGCCACGATTCTCCAAGCCACTTCTTCGCGAGTGCAATTTTTTCTAAACTGCTCACTCGTTGAGTGCATCAAACAGAGACTACTTGTGATGAAACGGGTTATTTTTTTTTAATAACTTCCGTCAATAATCACATAAAACTAATGTCCACAATTTAAATAATATAATTTTTTTACAGAAAATCGGACAGAATTTTTTTTAAAAATGGACAAAAATATACATATAACGTACTTAATAAAACCTGTACAAAGCATACAAATATCCTGACTTTAAAATTTACTCTATGAAATACACAGGACTAACAAATACCATATCATCTATGGCAATCATATGACTCCTACACATCTTATTCACAGGACCAACATCACACACCATGTAACCCATGGCTCTAACCCAATAATCTCTAAACTACTATATTTGATCTAAATAGAGATGTCATATAGATACTTATATAAAACTCAACATTATACCTGTAGAAATATTCAATATCTATAAACAAACTATGAAAGTATAACAATGATTCATAGTAATTAAATAAGAGGTCATATCAAATTTTAATACATAACATTAATCTAAATCAGCTATTTACATCTTGTGTCATTAATCACAGTCTATGGTTCTAAGTCTTTGAAGTCCTTCAATCTTCATAAGCCAAATCCTCTCGTTGCTCTATTTAATCGAGTGCCAACTCGTAACTCTCATCTAGAAGGAAGAAAAAGTAAGAGTGAGCTAATAACCCAACAAATACACCATAACAAGGTACTAAGCAATAATAATGAAATTAAATAGAAGAAAGATATATACATGAAAGAGATATATAAACAAAACTCAATTTGACATACTTAGGGTGTAATTTACTTCTTTCTTTTGTTCTTATTTTCTTTATGATGTAAATTAAATATAATTATTCATTTTTGCAGATCCGGGTTAGTAGACCCCACCAGTCAAAGGAGTGGATAATCGAGAATAAATTGTATTCACTCCACACAATTCAATGTCAAAGTTTAAAAGTTCATAGCTCTTGCATCCCTTCTTTGGCGGGATGATTCAAAATTCTTATCCTCCAAAAATAACGTTCCAAGGAAGGAGGGACTACAAATCACTCCATGGACGGAGTCATCCTTAATTACCATTATAACGTCCCAAGGTATGACCATAGTATCACCCGCTATAACATACAGTCAGGATAAATTCTTGAATCTTCACTATCATACCAGTGGCATGCCTGGGGATATCACCCATCAAAATGTAAATCCAGGCTCTGGTTTTATGGTTACTTATTCTTTTGAGGGAGGATCCACCAAGCTTAATTCAAATATTTCCATCTGGGAGGCCAAATCCATCAAATTCTCAAATGTGAAAATTTCCTCCAAATGTTTATATACTTATAATCTTGCTTGCGGATTTAAATCTTTTCGCGACTTAACTTACATACGATTATCACATACATAGCTAAGATTCAGAATTCCTACCATTAAAAAGCAGATTGGCTTTCGGATACGACTTTCTTTCACAATTGTACATGCCGAAGATTTCTAATTATTCAATTGAGTTTATACGCATACACATATCTCTTAATTAGCAATTAGACATAGAAAATTATGCAAAATATCGTTCATAGTCTTCGATGAATAGTGCGCGCATAAACAGTGTCCGATTTCTCTTATTGGTCAATTCTCAAAATTTCGATAATCCAATGGACAAACTATAAAATTTAAGGTATGGATAATCATAAACCTAATTCATTTTATATATCAAACTCCAAATCGAAGCCTAAAAGGGGTCCGGGCGTGGGTTCGGTTTGCCTTGAACGACTTTCCACATAAAACCATAAATTCGGATACCCAATCGATAAATCAATAAGCCCAAGTCATGGGTAATCATATTCTAGTCTCAAATCGAGCAAAAGCCCCAAAAATTCGTGGGTATCATGTCTGGGCATGAGGGTTAGGGTTTTCCTTGTCCAAAAATGTGTCAAACCTACAAATTTAGACACCAAATTTACATAAATGCATGCATAGGTTTTGGGAGTTATAAAATATAAATCTAATCGGGTACCGGAACAAGGATACCATAAGACAAAAGTGTAAGAAAACGAAAGAGGAGAGTATGAATACACTTACCTCGACCCAATTTATCACCTTTTTAACTGGATCTCGGACGGATTTGGACTCGAAAACCTCATTCTCTACCTTCTCTCTCTTCCTCTTCCCCCCCTCTCTCTTATTTCTCCTAGAATCAGCGAAAATGGCCAAGGAAAATGTGCACAGCGTTTTTATTCAGTAGGCCGACATTTGAGCGCTAGCTGGGCACGCGGCAGGCGCACCCATTCTGCCTTCCTAACGCTCGCCCTGGACGTTGGCCCACTGGTCTTGGGCACCGCCTTGTGCACCCGGGGAGCCCACTTTATCGAATTAACCCACATTCCCGAAAATTAACCTTCCTACATAGATTTAAGTTTAATTTTGATTATATTGATCCAACTTCTTCCTAATTATCATGTTTTGGAACTTGGACCGTTACACTCTCTCCCATTTATAGAAATTTCATCCTCAAAATTTAACGAATCTTGAATTTCCATAATCGGAGGTAAATTTCTAGATTCTCTCTAACATTCCCAAGTCACTTCCTTGATTAAGCGGCTACCCCAAAGAATCTCAAGCATTTTAAACCCTCCTGATTCTTATTACCCAATAAGTTTTACCAAAATCTAATTCCACCAATTTCAAAGACAACCCAAATTCATTAACCCACTTAACCAATTTAGCTCGAGACGTCAAACGACTAAAAATTCTTGCTTTAACCTACCCTAACTCTCAAATGGAACTATTCCTTCTGAGCTTCAAATTGAACCTTAACATATGTGGGTTCGCTATATTTTCGTTACGCTACTCCGATTATTTATCTAACTATAAATCATCCAATCATAATTCACCACCGTATCTAATTTAACTTAACGTTTAAAATTTTTCTGATCAAATTGGCTAAGATTTAATGGAACCCTCAAATTGCAATCAAACCTCAAGGTCGGATTACTTTACATTCTCGTTATTTCGTTGGTATGTCGACAATCGACATTTTCCCAAAAATACATAATTCAAGTTGACAAGAATAGGCGATTTATTAGCCAACAAACAATTTCCCACATATCCTTGAAATATATAACCGTTCACTTCAAGCCTCAATTACATCCTGAGACCTATGAAAGTTGTGAGCGCATATGCACTCCCACTATTCTAACTTATTATTTATTTGTTGATTCAAGATTTTCTTATGACTTACATCCATTAGTTCTTATAGAACATTTAGATTATTCAGTAGCCATAACAAAAGTCCCAAAATATCCATACCACGAAAGCAAAACCCACAAATCCTCAATTTATAGCCAAATTAGAAACTACAATTATATCAATCACTCGAAATTTCACATAGTCTTAGGCCATCACCCAAAATCTCAAGTCCCAAACACTTAACAACTTTAGGATTCTCGTTGGCATACCAAGGAGCCAACTAATTTAAACCGAACGTGTCATCCATAAGCTTGATGAGTGGATAGCCTTAATCATCATGAAACAAAACCATAAGGGCTTCTTATTTCCCAATCTACCTGCCCAGCACTCACCCCGGGCGTTTGAGCACCCGGCGGGCACTGGCCCATTGGTCTTGGGCGCTGCAGCGTTGCGGCACCGCCTCGAGCGCCCGGTGAGCCCACTTCACTGAATTAACCCACATTCCCCAAAATTAACCTTCCTATATAGATTTAAACCTAATCTTGATTATATTGATTCAACTTTCTCCTAATTATCATGTTTTGAAACTCGAGCTGTTACACTACCCCTTCAACAAATACTCAATTCCCTAATACTTGTATCTATGCATTATTTTCTCATTCTCCCATCTTCTATTCAATTAAGAAAGATTTTTAACTTAAATATCCGAGGACATACCGGATAGTGAATCTCGTCATCCTTTGATCTCTCGTTTGTTAAGTTATGATGTACAGAATCCAGATTCAATGTGACAAAAACCAAACCTACTTGCAATCGAAATCCCAAGCCCTATGGCTCCCTGATTTATCCAGTAATTTGGATCTAAAAATGTATCAAATAATACTAATAAAGTCTTACATTTTTGTTAAATAATGGTGACTGCATAAATTCATTTTCTTTATAACTCTTAATTTAACTTACTTCATCATAAATAATTAAGAAATAAAACCTAAACAACGTGCATCAACGCATTTAATAAGGACAAACAGATAACACCGCTGTTGGGTTGATAATTACGAGTTCAGTTTCCAGTATTATACATCAATGTTATACAGATCTATAATCCTTGTCGGGTAAGGTCACTCACAGACTCAAAGTTACTGGCCATCTCTCGTATTTCATGATATATATAAGAGAAATAGAGGGAGGGGGGGTGGGGGGTGGAAATCTCTTATGATGACAAAAATAAAAAAATAAAAAAAAACCTGAATAGCAACACTAGTGGGAAGCGGCCCACAAGGGGGTGGAGGTCTTAATATGACTGACTAGACAGCAAGTACATGAAAATAACTCAAGGCTACAAACAAGCATTCCCACGCTACAATTGAAATTTTCAAGAATATAATTTAGTTACATACATCGACTCATTACAGGAGAGTTCACATACATCAACGCCGAAGCTGAGCCCTCGCCTTCTCAAAAGCAGCCTTTGCTGCACTTAGCTCGATTTCCTGCTGTTCAGAATGCTTCAAGGCTTCTGCAGCTTCTCTAGACGCACTCTCCAGGCTCTTCTTTGACTCAAACATCTTCTCAGAAATCTGAAGCAAGCGCGCCTGAATATCAACAGTCTCCGCCTCACAAGATGCCAACTCCAGCTCGGCCTCTAGCAGCAGATCCTTCAGACAAGAAGCTTCTCTACGGACGGATTGCATATGGCTGCTTGAGGCAGCCAAGGCTCTCATTGCTTCTGAATGAGCATGGGATATTTCCTCAAACCGGGACTTCTCACTGTAATATCGGTTTATCAGCTCCTCCGATGAAGCATCACTGCCAATGACCTCTTCGACTTCAGCAAGTCGCTTTGCTTGCTCGATATATCCCTTTACCCGCTCACAGAAGATCTTACAATCAACTTGCAAGCATTGTAAAGCAGTGAACGTTATAGTAGCCTCATCAACCATTTTCTCGTGATCGTGTGGATTCATGGACTCCAGTAGTGTGACGAGACTGTCTCTGACTTGTGCACCTAAATTGTCAAAGGCCTGTGATACTGTACCAGCCATAATATTTCCCAGTCCATGAAGGCTTTGGGAAGGCTTCGAACAAGGGTTAAGCTTTGATTTTTTCACCAATTCAGTTATCGGATGGTCTTCCAGTCCCACGAACGGAGCTTCTGCGACACCTGCTTCAATAATATTAAAAAAATCTATGGAGGATATAAGGGGAAGAGAAGTTGTAACGCTGCTGTAGAATTCTTTTTACAGGAAAGAAAAGGCCTCTCAGTTGAGAGGACAACGTGGACTTTTGGTCACCCCCTTATGAATATCGCAATAAACAAATAGTAATCAGAAGGTCATACGATGTTTATGTAAAGGTCAATAAAAGGTCAGTTGAAGGTCAGCAGATGTGTGCAGATTACAGTATTCACGCAATCAAGCGCTAATTCCAGTGGCACTCACACCCAAGGCCCACTCAATAGGCACTCGAGCGCCAATTCGCAATATAAAATTATGCCTAATGCAATTTTAGATATTCCGAAATCATTTTCTCACACAAACGTTCCGCATAGAGAGAATGAAGGGGAAAAGAGAGAAAAGAAAGAGATTCGACATCCTACTGAGATCCAATTTGAGCTTTATTTTTCACCAAGGTCAGGTACGTTGTTTTATAGTGGATTTTTTGAATATATTTCGTTTGGTTATTCTTATTTCTCATTGTACTTTCTCTTATGAATTGTTGAGTGTGTTGTAGGATTATAATCAACCATTCTTTACACGTGATTGTAGTGAAAGGGTTTCAGATTGAGTTATTTATAATCAGCACTATTATTATAGTAAATTTATTCGGAATTTGTCCCGTAATTTTTTCCTTGGTTAAAAAGGATTTTTCACGTTAAAACGTTGTGCTTGTACTTACGAGTTTGATAGTTAATATTTGACTAGAAGGCTCAGGTTTTATTTCGCTGCGTCAGGTTGTGTGTATCCAAGTTTAACCTCAGAAAGTTATAGATCCATAAGGATGATATCGAATTTGGTGCTACCAGCCCTTGACTACAAAGAGAATAGATTGCTGGTCGGGATTTTCAAGCACATAGTTTTGTATGGTAATCCCTGATGCATTTCAAAACCGAGAATTAATAGAAATGACATAATGAGAAGAGAGGACGAAGATGAAAACAAGCAGCAGCACGAAAAACAGCACAGTCGATACTGTTGTGTCCTCGGATCCTGTTCGTTGTACGGACGGAGATCCAAACGAGTCCTTGAACCTTTCCACCGTATAGACGAATCTGAATCCATATAACACAAAGTACTCAGATGGTTCTCTTTGGTTAGAGGAAGTGATTTCAAGGCCGCAGGTGAAAAGTTTAGAGAGAGAAAGAAAGTAGTAGCATGCAATATTTTTACGTGGAAAACCTTCTCTTGAATGAGAGGAAAAAACCATGGGACTCTTAATTTAGAAATGATTTCATGGTAATTTTGGTTACAAGTAGCTCAAGCTTACAGAGAGTGAGAACAAAGAGCAAAATAGCGTCCTGCTTTTGCTTCCCTTCTTGCATGCACTGTTGCGTATATATTCCCTTGAAGTTTGGTCTGTGTCTATATACTTGATGGCTTCCACATACCCAGCAAGGAGGTTGTGTGTGTGGGAATATCAGCCACAAACTCTACAAAACCCACTGTGCCATCTTGCAAAGCCTACAAATTCTGAAAGTCAACTACTCCTCTTAGGGCGCACGTGTTTTGCAAAAGTTGCTATCTTCCCTGAGAGGTCACCTTCATCCCTTCTTACAGTCTGACAAAGTCAGCCACCAACTTCTGACACGCCGACTTTGCAGGTTTAGTAGAGTCCTTAGGCCTTAATGGATTCCATGGCCATTATGCCCCTTGGGCCGAGTCGACCATCTGAGCCATTAGGCTTCCATGGCACAAGGGTTCAACTCATGGAAACTGGTTTTCCAATTAGGCATTGAGTATTAATACCCATCACTAGCCCCCATGCCAAAAGGTTTGAGAACTTCGACCTTTTGGCATGTCTATTGGCCGCCGAAATATCCTGAGTGTCACGTGAAGGTATTCTCCACCGGAAATCCGTTCGTGCCTTTGTTCTGCATCCGCTGCTTAGTAATAGCCTGATGCTGGCACATGTTCTTTTTTTCTCACAAATGTTCGAGGACGTTGACGTTAGGACACTTGTTGTTCCTCCATCTCTCAAGGAGACCATGCCTAACATTTCAGCAGCTTTTTTCGGAGAGGCTCCGGCCGAGCGCGCTGAGACAGAAGAAGCAATAAGGGAAACTGAAGTGCCCAGCTCTGAGCTCCCTTGCCTTACAGTCCAACTTTATGTGGACAAGGACATTTTGTCCAAGGTCATCCAAAGAGCCAAGACCGATGATGTTTTGGGACCTCAAGCGACTTCATCTGTTGATCAAGCAGAGGCTGGGGCCCCAGTCCATTTTGAAATACTTGAGCACCCAGTACCAGTTGCTGATGAAATTGTTCGTGAGTCCAAGGTCATGGCAGTTGCTCAAGAGGCCGAGAAAGTTATTGAGGAAGCTGCTGCCATTGCTGACATGGCTCGACCATCGGAACAATTGGGGCCTAAAGTCCAGGGAGTGGAAGAATTACCAAGGAGGTCTCCCTTTTTGAAGGTGCATCCCTCAGCATTCTTCAATCCTTCACTTTAGCTAGGACTTCACTGACTGACTTTTTCCTTGCAGCAATGCGAGTAGGTCGACAGATTTACTTTAATTATTGACGAAGCCGCCCAATCTTGCATAGACTTGGGTACCTTCAAGGCCTTGGAAGAGCGCACCAATCGTCTGGAGCTTGAGCTTACGGAGGCAAAGAATAAAATTTCCTCGCTTGAATCTCTGAGGACCCAGCAATAGCAACATGCTTCCCTTCGGAATTGATATCTTCGTCTGGAGGCTGAGCACAGAATTTCAATAAAGGCCGAGGACATTAGACCTATGCTGGAGCGGAAGTATTAGGATGGCATCGCACTATACCGTCGCATAATAAGGATGCTAATGCCCCAATTTCCTCTTTCTATACTCCATATGAGGAATGTCAGTGCTGAAAGAAAATCGGATCTGCTTGGCTGTCAGGACAAGGATGAGATTCTAGATCCTTTTGTGCCAGGATCTTCTAGGTCTTAGTGTATTTTTTTTTTTTTTGTTGTACATAATATATATATATATATATGAATGAAATTCTTTTTTTCCTGGTGCAATCTCTCTTCTTTACTTGGATTGCTTATATGTTATGTTATTCTTGGACACGTTATAAAGAAACTCTACCATTTATAAGCAAAGTGTCCGAACCTTTTGACCATCATTGGCTGAAGATGTTACCTCTAGGGTCTTCGTATTCTTACTATTTTTAAGCCCCCTAAATTTTTAAGTTCAGCCTCTTGTGGATTGTTTGGCGTCGTTGCCAAGTTTTTGAATCCGACTTCAATGAACCATTCAGATTTTGCCGAGTTTTTGAGTACGACTTCTAATGAGATGCTTGGACTTTGCCGAGTTTTTTGAGTACGACTTCTAACGAGCCGCTCAAACTTTACCTAGTTTTTGAATTCGGCTTTTTGTGAGCCGCTCGAACTTTGCTGAGTTTTTGACAAGTTAAAGAGATCTTTCACTTGATTTAAGGGCAGTCCAGGTCTTGTAAATTTATAAAATGATATACAAACACTCAATTGAATGCAAAACAGTGAATAAACAAAAGGAATTTTATTGTATTAACAAAACGTGGTACAAGCATTTCAAATGATGCATTTGACCTTAGCTGGCCGTCTATACATTTATTGATAGTATTTTTTGAGGTGAGAGGCGGTCCATGTTCAAGGGACAAGTCTGCCTTCTTGGATGCACAACTTGTAGGCTCTATTTCGAAGAATAGCTGAGGCCAGGAATGACGCTTCCCAATTTGGAGAAAGCTTATTCCGACTGGTATTTTTTTCCGTGGTCTCTATACCCTCAGGAATGACCCTTCTGTCGTAACCATTGGGATTTTACATTTTAAACTTTGGGGGGAGTTGCCTCGTCCTGATCTCCATTGTAAATGGAGATCTACGTAGGTTAGCAACTCTTCCTCCATTGCTTTTACCAACAATTCGTTACCAGATCTTTTCGAGCTTCTCCTCCACTTGGGGTGGAGCCGTCATCTTCTTCTCATTGAGGTAGTTCCTCAACTCGTAAGGGTTCTAGGCAGCTTGCAACTCTGGAAGGCTCCTAGCCTTTAGAGGGATCTCATCACGCGGGGACACCTCCTAAATGGTGTGCTCTTAGTTGTTACGTGAACATTGAGGATTTTGCCTCTCTGGGCTTTCCTCCTGGATTCGAGAACCCAAGTGACCTTCAAATCGCAACGGAACTTTGCTGGTCGAGGCAACTTAGGTCCCAGGGCCCTCGTGTTGATTGACTTGCTGGGTGGGATTCTTCTTTCCCTTTCTTTTCTTTTGGGACGTGGCTGTCTGAGAGGTCTCAAATGGCACCCCCTTTGGCAGTTCGTCCATTTTCGAACAAAGGGTCTAGGCGGTTTTGGAAATATCGTCCATTCCCATCGCCAATGCTCAAACATATGGATCATGATGGTCATCTATCTTGATACCCGCAACAGGGCCATTGCCACATGAAGCAGCTTCTCTGACCAGGGCACTGGATTGTACTCTTATGTTCACCATATTTTTAATTTTTTAAAAAATATATTAACCTGACTTTTAGTAGGTTCCCACAGACGGCGCCAATGTTGCGTCCTCAGATCCTGTTCGTTGTACGGACGGAGATCTAAACGAGTCCTTAGACCTTTCCACCGTATAGACGAATCTGAACCCGTGCAACACAAAGTACTCGGATAGTCCTCTTTGGTTAGAGGAAGTGATTTCAAGGACGCAGGTGTGAAGCTTAGAGAGAGAAAGAAAGTAGTAGCATATAATATTTTTACGTGAAAAATCCTCTCTTAAATGAGAGAAAAAAATCACGGGCCTCTTAGTCCAGGAGTGATTTCACTATGATGATTTTGATTACAAGTAGCTTAAGTTTACAGAGAGTGAGAACAGAGAGCAAAATAGCGTCCTTCTTTTGCTTCTCTTCTTACGTGCACTATTGTGTATATATTCTCTTGGAGTTTGGTCTGTGTATATATACTTGACGGCTTCCACCTACCCAACAAAGAGCTTGTGTGTGTGGGAATGCCTGCCACAAACTCTGCAAAGTCCACTGTGCCGTCCTGTAAAGCCTACCAAATTTGAAAGTCAACTACTACTCTTAGGGCGCACGTACTTTGCAAAAGCTGCTATCTTCCCTAAGAGGTCACCTTCATCCCTTCTTGCAATCCGACAGAGTCAGCTACCAACTTCTGGCACGCTGATTTTACAGGCTTAGCAGAGTCCTCGATCGTTACCATGAGTCCTTAGACCTTAATGAACTCCATGACCATTATGCCCCTTGGGCCGAGTTGACCATCTGTGCCTGCTGGACCTCATGGCACAAGGGCTCAACTCATGGAAACAAGTTTTTCACCTAGGCCTTGGGTATCAATACCCATCAAATACATTAAGAATGGCCCTAAAATATGCAACCCAGTCACACATTATTTAGGCATTTAGTGAACCGGATCAAAGCTCTGACAAGATGTGTTCAGGCAAAGTATAATTTAAGGTTTTGCGTGATGATTTTAATTCCAAGGCCAATGCAATCCAACTTAAGGAGATCTATGAAGCATGAACACTGACATGGGATACCGACATAATACCGACATATTGACACGTTATTTTTTAAAAATTAAAGATTCGATAAGTTGGGGATACGTAAACTAAAATTATAGTTTATAATTTATTTTAATTGATAAATACTACTTTTATACCAAATCTAGTATAAAAATCACGCACATGGGTTATAATTTTTGTCAGCAAATTATAGATCCTTTGTATCAGAGGTGTCAATAAATTATAAAAATCAGTTATTATAATTTTTATACCAAAAATTAAATTATAACCATTGTGTCAGTTGTGTTATAAATGGATGGTGATACCCCATAGATCATGCACAATTGATCTTAACCGTCCGTTTCAAATAAAATGGACGGCTGAGATTTGTCTCACCTTTCACACGATCAAAATCCTTAAATCACCTTCAGCCATTATCCTCTCTCTCCATGGAAGACAAAAATCCAAAAATTACAGCTTTCATCCATATTCGTTTCCCTGGCTCTAACTCTCTCTCTCCTGCTCTTTGTGCAAGACAGTGTACTTCCGAAACATGTCCATAACGTGTCAGATGTGTACGAAGCATGTCCAAACATGTTGGGATGTATCCGAAGCGTGTCCAAAATATGTCGGGATGTCTCCGTAATTTGTCCAAAACGTGTCGAAATAAAAAAATAAATTAACACGCGTCGGAGCGTATCCAACATGTGTCCCAACGTGTTCGGAGCATGTCGGTGTCTGATATATGTTGGACACCGACACTTTAATCTTGAGAGAGTGCCCGTGCTTCCTAGGAAGTATCCAGTCACTATTTTAACACCAAAGCCATGCCAGGCTGCACCTTTATTCAGTGACTAGTTACTTCCCAACTGATTAATGTTACAAAGCTATCCTCTATATAACTATTCAGACGTGACGTTTTATCTATCTATTCATCAATGTATTGGCCCATTACTGTGAGTCAATGGATGGGATGCAACGTCATCCACTGGTGGGTGTGTGAAGGGTGCCCCCAAAGATCTCTTTTCCATAGTCTTTTTATCGGATCAGGCTAGGTCGCTCCCCCGAAGAAAATACAAAAAATTGCATATCCAAATCGGACCTTGATAGTGGTCCAGCTCACTTAAGCTAGGGATAGTTTGGAGCAACAATCAAGTCTACAAAGTAGGTAGAGAAATCAACAACAGGAAATAATTTAGTCAACAAATGAAACAAGAGAGATTTCAGGAACAAACTATACCAGCTGATAGAGGATCAGTGGGGGAAACGATTTGCCTGCTGAATTCCACCAACTGAAATTCATTTGATGCTTGAACATTCTCCACACTGCTTTCACCATTCAATTCTGAGACAAAGCCATTTTCAAAGGCATTTTGCACAGGATCATTACAATTCGGTGAAGATCCAGTAAATGTGCTATTAGATTCAATTTGCTCCAACTGTACTGGGATTTCATCCAATGGATGCTCACAATCATTGTTCCTGGCCCTATGATCATCAGGGCTAATCAATGTAGAACTCTTATCTGTAGTGCTAATCAATATACGGCTTTGATCTTCAGGGCTGATCAATATAGAGCTTTGATCCTCAAGGCAAACAGATGTAGAGCTTTGGTCAACTTGACCATTCCTTACTTGCATATCTGGCCAATGGATAAATCCGCAAGCGCCTTGTCCCTGTCAAGAAATCCCATTAAAATACCTTAACTATCTGGCAAAGAAAACCTATGATTTTGGACTAACAAGGACAAAGGGGAAATTGTTTGCTATATCAAATAATCAATAGCTAAGCTTCTGTAACCTTTATCATCCTATTCCTAACTTGCTTATATCAGTTTCTGTTTATGGCCATAAATATCTTGAGAGTATGCATTATAATGATCTGCAGTGAATTTAGATGTAGCCCAGGGCCCGGGCATCAATTGATCTGTAAACTAACTGACATAATAACAACTGCACAAAGAATCCACAAATTGAATCCAAGTCCAAATTTGAGGGCGGAATTTTAGCTACCCAAGAAAGAAGTGGTCTGCTCACCAAAACGAAGTTGCGTTTTGCCCCTGGGAAAAAACCAATCCTATATCATTTATCCCTGGTGACGGAAAAAACAAAATTCTTACATCAATCACCTACAGGATCCCTCAGCTATTTCCCAGGTGGTAGGCATCATAAAGGAACAACTCCACTCAACAATCAAAAATGAGAAAACGGCATTGAGACCTACAAACATATAAAGGGATGAAAAGGTGTAACTAGACGGAAGTACAAATTAAAAGACATTACTTTGAAACACGTAAAGAAGTTTTGGATTTAGATGCTCAAAATTAATCCATCATCATTTACAAGTATAAAAATGATTAAAATGCAATCAAGTAAAAAGCACATGATATGAAGATTAAGGGAAAATTTGTGAACATATTTGAAGAAACAACATCCAAATTATAAGTCGCCAACTGACAATCCAATATAGAAGAACAGTCAACTTACAGATAGCTAAAACAGACATGGTAACCCTAAGCCGACCTAACACCGGAGACGTGATCATCTAAGGCACTTCATAGATTTACAAATTTGCAGTGATACTAAAGGCTTTCTGGCTTCTTTTAATGGACATCCGTTGACCAAACCCTTTCTGCCAAAAAACAACACCTCAATTCTATATATGTGCCAAGTGATGTAACTTCATAGGATTATAGGCAAAGAAATGTATTTAAATGTATAGGTGAGAAATTTAACAACATTCAAGAATGCATCATCAACAAAGAAGGAAATCCCTTAAGTAAATTGGTGGTTCTCTCGAAAAATTCCAAAAACGTCCAAGGCTCTCAAAATAATTGCTCTCTATTTTTTTGTTCAAATCTTTCATGCACTGTTGGTCTTGGAGAGGTCAAAGATAGGAAAACCAAAAATAACAACCTGTCAAAGTAATTAGAGTTATGGCATTCAGACTCATATTACAAGAAATCTAATAATTTGTAGGGGCCCTGGCACAAGCGAAAAATGGCAGAAAAGTCTACTTTTGGAAAGAGAGTAAAACTTAGTGGGTAGAAAACTATTTTCCTGCTGAGAAAAATTCCTACAGAAATCGCGCAAAAGCCCTCTACCATTCTTCAGCTCAAGCGGGTAGTAACGTAGACATCAAGGGGGAGCTCTTGGACAATGTATCGCTTGAGAGAAAACCTCACAGGCTTTACATGGATCCTCTTGTACAGTCTTCTCATCAAGCGCATCCACATGGGGCATCAAGCACAGGCTCTTGGACAAAACACTATTCAAGCTTCCATCATGTTGAACTCAATTACCGCCTTTTGCCCAATCAAACATCCAGGGAATCTCTTGTGAAAGCCTTCTGGAACCACTTTGCGTGAACCAAACTTCCACTAAATATTGACCGAAAATTGATGGTTCATTCAATAGTCGAGAAAAAATTCCAGCTCCAACACATGCTAGACCATGGATAAACAAGATGTAAAAATAAGAGACTTAAATGTATAATATATTATCACAAAATTCACAAACACTAAAGACTATCCTGGCACCAAATATTAATGTAAATACAAGTGTTGACCCATATTTCTTGCCCAAAAAAACTCAGCTTTTACAACGTTACTCCAATCCAGAAAGATATTCTACTGGGAATCCATAGACAGTGGCTCCTAGGAATCTGAGTTTATTGGACATAAATCACTTTGTTTCCTGTTTGGACACTGCTTGGTTGCACAATCTTAGCCGTTTGACTGTTTATTCTACACATTGTAAAGATCAAGTTGGGGATGCTCAAAAGTATACCAAACCGGAAAATGCAATCCAGAAATTGTTCTACTATAATTTTACCAAACCCTCCCCCTCCCTCCCCCGCCAAAAAAAAAAAAAAAAAAAAAAACAAAAGGATATGTCACTTAACATCATGTAGGGACCCAAGAAATATTACCAAACATTCCCTATTCATTATGGCTCGGTTATTCGTCAGAACGATTTTAGCTCACTATGTGATTTGAAGTCCTTGGCAAGACGAGCATTACATAACGTTATGAACAATAGTACCTATAGTGCAACGCAAAGGCAGCAATTTTCACTTCAAGGTGCCAAATAACCACCCACAGGCCCATATATAGCATGCTAAGGAGGACACATATGTGGGCTTCAGCATTGATTGGCCTTGGAATCCGCTGGAAGCCGCCGGCCCAAGCCATCGAGCCGCAGCCGAGTCGAGCCAACGGGCGCTTGAAGCCGGATCTCAAGCCGGTGTTGCAGAGGCATTCTGCGCTGTTTCATCTTCTCCTCTGGTTTTGTAACGATTTGGCTTTTAATCTCGCTTAATTGTCAAGCAAATGTGGTCCATTAAGTGGTGATAACTCTCCCATTAAGTTAATTCATCAATTTCGACCGTTCGAGCTCCAAACGCTCGGTTGAGGCACGCCTATAAATTGAGACTTTCGGTTTGTCCCCTGCATCCAACTCAAACAATACACCATCTAAACGAGTAAAGGAGTCCAAGAAACGCCGTCCGAATCTTCAATCCGAAAAATGAGCATCAATGGCTTAGGTATTTTCTAACCGATTTGAAATTCCGCATTTGTGGTTGTTTTACCCACATCAAGATCTAACATTTGGTATCGTGAAAGATTCCACCTCCGCCTTCATTGTTCTCGTATATTTTTCGGTTTATTTTCCGAATTCAAAACTAAAGTCTTCGTTTTTTTAAGATTCGGATCAAACGAAGACTTCTTGGGAAATTAAATTTACAAATTTTCATATATTTTTCAACTTTTATGGTGTTCGTATGGTCTTTTTTGAATCGGAGTGAATTCGGTCGGGTCATTCGTTGTCGTTGAACCGACAAGGAAGACGACGACTTGAACGGCGTCGTTTTAAGCTTCGCAATTTAAAACGTCGTCGTTTCTTTCTTCTGCTTTGCGGTTACGAACGACGTCGTTCGCTCAATTTATTCGAACGAAATTTAATTAATAAAAAAAAAAAGGAAAATCAAAATTTTTGAACCCAACGCAAAGGTTGTAACGGCTTTTGCGTTTATGTTTTTAGCGCCATGCAACCATTTCCGAATTGTATTTGTACTTGGTTACAAATGTATATATATATTATATATACGTATATATTTGTTTATATATATATATAATTATAATATTATATATAAAGTATAAAATATAATATCCTAATATAATTATATATATGTATAAATAATGTTTCATGATTAAAATAATTTAATTAATGATTAGCCACAAGACTTAATTAATAAAATTATTTATTTATTATCACGTTAAATAAAGCCCAAATTGTGATATTTATTTTGATATAATAAAATTTATCCTACGAAATTTTATTATATTAAATTAATTAATCAAGCAAATTATTTTTCTTAATTTACCCACGTGGGATTAAGAATGGAATATAATTTGATAGTTTTATCATAAAATTGACATGAATCTACCTAAATTAAAAATTTAGCCTAATTTTGTCTATTGATTCATGTATGTTTTACATTGGTAAAAACATAATTTTAAAATTTGTTAGCCTTAATTTTGGATGTTAAGTATGTATTTATTTTTACGCCCTATTCAATCAGCGTGAGATTCCCGAACTTAAAGGTGATAACTACAAAGTGTGGAAGGAGAGAATTCTTCTTCACTTAAAAAGGCTTTATTGATTATGCTTATCCGTTTTTCTTACATTAACCAAGACTGGGATGAGGTAACACTTTATGAACGCAACGATCTAATCGCACAAAAGACTAAAATTTCGGCACCTCATAACAACAAAGTCAAGAGATTGATGAGCAAGGGAAATAAGAGAAATAATGAAGTTTTCATCTATTAGGCTCACCAAATAAGGGTGTATAATTGATTAAAAAATTGAGAAAAAATCGTCTGAACCTTTCATCGCGCATTATATTTTCCGCTTCCACCGCACATGGACCTTTAAAATCTCTTATAACACACATAAAGATAAGTGGTCTATAAACGAATCAACCATCAGTGATGTGTTGGAAGGAAGGTTCAAGACGCAGGCAAATCAAAGGAAAGGTAAAATACCTTCCCAACTGATATCAAGAAGGAGTCCAAGTGCTTCTTCCGTAAAAAGAAGGGACACGTGAAGAAGACCGCTTATCAATTAAAATTGGCTTGAAAAGAAAGGTAATCCATTCTCTTTTGTATGTTATCTCATGGTTAATGTTGCACATAACACACGGTGGATTGATTACACCACATTTCTAATTCCTATGGGTTGCTAAGTATGTCAAGATGCATCTTCTCCTAAAACAAGATGCGTTCACATGGAGGCCATTGAACATGCATTTAATTTTGAGTTGGTTTTGTTTTGTTTCTTGAAAAGACCTTTTATATTCCAAATTTCTCTAGAAATTTGATTTCAGCTTGTGCCTTTTGGATATTCCTTTTTACATTTTCGATAATTTAGTTTATCTTATAAGTCGATATTTGCTGAATTAGGTAACAAATTAAATTTGCAAAACAATACCAATTTCAATATTGTTAATAATGGAATTAAAAGATGTGTTATGAATTAATGTTCCTCATGTTATGGCATTTGGGACCTCTCTCTATTGAAAGAATTAAAAGATTGGTAAAGATGGAAAGAAAATGGATTTTTTCATTTTAAATATTTAAAGGAAAGCAAACAAGACTAAGAAAAATGCCAAGAGGAGTTGAGATCATATACCGATATTATTATTTCTTATTTCATTACTTTTCATTGATGATTTCTCACGAATATGTATCTTCTTGCTTAATAAATTTTTTTTTAAATTGCTTAAAGCCAATCTGGAAAAAATATCAAAATTGTGAGATCGATTATTATGGTAGATATATCAAAATGGACAAATGTCCCTTCCATTCTTTTTCTTCAAGAACACGGGATCGTTACCCAATACACTATGCCCGGGTTCTCCGACCAAAATCAAGAAAACCGAACATTATTGGACACGGTGAGGAGTATGTTAAGTAACTCCGAACTTCCAAAATCTTTGTGAAGCTCTTAAAACTATTGTGTACATATTAAACCGGTCCTAACAAAATAAAACTCCTTTTGAAAGCGGAAAGGTTGAAACCGAGCTTGCAACATGTCGATTTTCCATCCGGGCGAAGAGTCTATAACCCACATGAAAAGAAATCGGGACCAAGGACTTTTATCGGATATCTCCCCGGCCCCTTTTTACTTCATCCATCACATACCACTAGGATTGTGGAATCAAGAAATGCAAAATTTCTCTTTAACGAGTGGGAGAAAACGATCAAGAATTGATCATTTGGATTCTCAACCCTCCACTTCATATGATAGGTTGATTGATCACAACACTCTCAAGATCAATCTAGTGTCAACAACCAATCATAGTCATTCCACAAAATACTTCTATTCTAGTAGACCATGAAATTCAAGATTTATCAAATAGTTGACAACATACTCTCCGTTGATGATGATCCCCTCTTCTAGAATGAGAAAGTCACTTTGTTATGCCATATCTTGTCGATGATTTCCTCAAACGCTTTACAAGCCCATGAAATAATAAATCACACCATGGTACAATGCTATGGAGGAAGAGATGAGTTCCATTGAGTAGATAGAGTCATCTTATGCTCAAAGCCATGGGTGTAAATGGGTTTTTAAACAAAGAAAGACTCATTAGGCAATATCGAAAGATATAAGCAAGACTTCGTTCAAAGGTTATACTCAAAAAGAAGGAATTGATTACAAGAGACCTTTTCTCCCGTATCTAAAAAGGACTCTCTTCGATAATTTTAGCATTGGTTGCACATTTTGATATGGAATTGCAACAAATGGATGTGAAAACAAGATTTTTAAATGGTGATCTAGAGGAAGAGGTTTACATGAAACAACCGTTTCTCCTCAGTGATGGTGAGCAATTGGTACGCAAATCAAGAAGTCTATATATGGATTAAAAAGCATCCCGACAATGGTATTTGAAATTTGATGAAATTATCTCTTCATTCGGTTTTGAAGAGAATATTTTAGATCAATGTATATACGGAAAAGTAAGACTTGTTTTCCTTACTTATATGTGGATGATATTTTACTTGCATCCAATGATAAAGGGTTTGTTGTATGAGGTGAAACAATTTCTCTCTAAAAATTTTGAAATTGATGATCTTATGTCATCGGGTAAAGATACATCGAGATGGCGTTATGTTTTGGGTTTATCTCAAGAGACCTATATCAATAAGGTTTTAGAGATTTCGGATGAAAGATTGTTCACCGAGTGTAGCACCAATCAGGTGTGAAGGGTGATAAGCTCACTTGCCAAAATGATTTGGAGAACGGGAACAAATCAAGAACATTCCATATGCTTCCGCTGTTTGAAGTTTGATGTACCATGGCATTTCCGCCAGATTTGATAATCCAGCGAACACTGAAAGTAAAGTCATGAGGTATCTTCAAGGTACCAAAGACTAATCTTTACATAGAAATCCTGGAAGTTTTAGGGTATGATTCAATTTGATTCAATGATTAAATCAACATCCTTACATATTTTGTTCTTAATTAGGAGTGCAAAGCAAACTTTGATTGCAACTTCCACTATGGAGGCCGAGTTCGTTGCTTTTTCGAGGCTGTACAAAGCATGGTGTATGGATGAGGAATTTCATGTCTAAGCTAAGAGTGGTTGATTCCATCTCAAGGCCGTTGAAGATATTTTGCGATAATTCAATTTCTTTGTTTTCCTCGCTAAAAATAACAAAAGTAGCAATCAAGTAAACACATCGATATTGGCTTTTAGCCATAAAGGAGCGCATTAAAGGAAAGGAAATTGCTAATAAGCACCGAATTAATGATCAAATCCTCGACTAAAGGCATGCCACCATTAAGGTTCAAGGATCTTGTATAATGGGATTGAGTTCCATTTTGTAATTTTCATTGTATTTGACAATGATGTTGTAAATCATTTATTGTTATGATATTTTTCAAAATTGTGTACACATTAATTAATTTGAAAAATCATTAAGTTGGACAAAGAATAAACATAGGGTTTATTCATAAAGTAAAGTTATCGATGATGATTGAGAAATTAATATATTGTAATACATGGAAGATATTACTCATTATTAGAGGACTTATCACCATGATTCATATATTTATTTCTTAAAGTTTAAAAATTGATGATTTTTAGTTATCACATCAAGTTAAATATGGACAAGAATGTGGGCTTGACTATTGGCCTGGGCCGTTCCCCACCGAGCCGCAGCAAAATGTAGTCGAGCCGACGGCGCTTGAAGCGGATTCGGCGGGCGGTGTTGCAGCCAGAGCATTTTCGTTTCATCTTCTCCTGGGTTTTGTAACGATTTGCTTTAATCTCGCTTAATTCTTTGAAGAAATGTGGTCCATTAAGTGGTGATAACTCTCCCATTAAGTTAATTCATCAATTTCGGGGGAAACGCTCGGTTGAGGCGGGTGATGGTTTCGCCTATAAATGAGACTTTCGGCTTTGTCCCCGGCATCCAACTCAAGCAATACACCATCTAAACGAAAAGGAGTGTCCGGGATCTCCGAATCTTCAATCCGAAACAGAGCATCAATGCTCTGGAGGTATTTTCTAACCGATTTGAAATTCTTTGTGGTTGTTTTACCCACATCAAGATCTAACATTACACTTGGAATCCTTCACTTAACTACAAGCTTGAGGGTTCTCAACTTATAACAAATCCTTTCATCCCACGTTTACACAAATTTGGTATTTCAAACAATATCAAGCAAATACACGGCAACTTAATTAATTAGTAAAAACTAATGAATAAATTACTATTGGTTTTTAAGTTACTTTCTTATGAGTTCCATACACACTGACATGTCACCTAGTAGTATGCTCGATATTGTCAAGCTTGAGCGAAAACAACTTTTGAGGGGTGTATATGAATGGTACATGATGAGCGTATGTGTCATTATGGATAACATTTCAGTGTTTGATGCGTGTCTTAAAAGCCCATGTGCATGAATTTCAATAGCTTTTGCACTTGAGCGCCTAATGACATGTGTGGCTTGCCAATGGGGGTTGCCCTTGGTGTGCGGACGACGGACACACTAAGAGCAAGTATAAAAAGTTTTGATATGTTTTTTAGAATAGATCCAAAGCATTAAGCACAAGGGCACCTCAAGGAAGAGAGAGAAGGGAAAAAAGAGAAGAATTGAAATATTTTTTATAATTGATTGAGAATTAATTCGAGTTTTATCTTTCATCACAATCAGATGTGTTGTTTAAACCTTGATCATACGATGTATTATCAATTAGTAGCTCATTTTCTCATTGTATTATACTCTTATGGGTTGCTAAGTATGTCAAGACTGCATTCAATCGATAATTTACACGAGTTGTTGTAAATGGGCTCTCAGATAAGTATTTATAACCAAATATTCATAATGAATATTGTTCAGATGTTATCCTGTGGTTTTTTCCTTAATTGAAAATGGCTTTTCATGTTAAATATTATTGGGCAACTTGTATGATTGATTATATATTATTATTTCTTATTGTTACGAACTTCTTGTTAATTTTTTTATGCTCCACTTTCCCTTATCTTTTCTTCCAATAACTCCGATAAAGCCATATTTTGTGGTCAAAAAAATATAGAAAAATCTGATTTTCCTTGTCTCATCTTTGTTCTCCCCGTCCCCTTTTCTCTCCTTCTCTTTCTCTGTCTCTTCCCTCTCCCTCTCGATCTCTCTTTCTCCCTCTTATACTCTCTCTCGTTTTCCTCTGCTACTCTGCCTGAACTCCCCTCTCCCCTCACTTTGTTCGCCATCGTCGATGATTTTGCCAGCCACCGCCGTAAAGCACGCATCACTTATGCTCACATGGGAGATCAATGGCTGATGATTGACGAGGAATTCACGGATTATTCCACTATACCAGTGGTATGCATGTTTCGAATTCCAACAATTACGACTAGACTAAAACAATACTCGAGTTCCAGGGCGAAAATTACATAATCGGAAAATAATATTACTAGTCTGTGTAGTTGTACATAAAATTTCTTTAGTTCTTTTTCCTTTGGGTGGGTGGTTGGCTGAGGCAGGAGTTAATTTAGGGCGGAGCTTGCCAAACCCTTCTGAAGCTTTACCATGGTCCAAATTTGATGCTAGGAGAAGGATAATAATCCAAGAAATAGTAATGTCAATATCAATTCACATAATTACTAGGTCAGGAGGAAGTATGTTACAGGCCTCATTGATGCTGCTAACAATGCATCAACTGGTAATCAGATTACAAGGAGAAGCACAAAGCAAACCCAACAACCCCTCAAATTTCGGGATTTCATTTACCACGATAAATAAGCAAATCTGTTAGCAAATATAACCATATTACTGAGCTGCAAATTTTTCCTTTTTCTTCCAACAAAATTCTACTATGTTCTTTTTATATAAGGCCAATATGCTACTGAAGTAAGGGGGATAAGAATATACTTCTGTTCTAACTTCTTCTGGCTCTCATCTCTCTCTCTCTGTCAGTACTCTCTTTCCCCATTTTCTCTCTTCTTTCTTTTCCTTCTTCCTTTTCTTTTTTTGGTTCTTTGACTACTTGCATGCATGCCTACATCAATTGGTGCTTTTATTGAGACCATAGTAGAGGGAATGACGACTTGATACAAGGCTTTAGAAGACTCCATCGTAGGGATTTCGCAGGAATTAAAAGAGGTTGCGGTGACCGTACAACAATATCGGAAGGTATAGTCACAAATGCCTCCACCACTGAACAAATTCAGAAATCTCTCACCGAAATTCTTCACTCATTAACCCGAATCAAAAAAAAACCTCTACAGTCAGCCAATCCCCCCTTGCTTCCAACTCCCTCATCATTTACGGCTTCTCCATTTGTTATTTCTCATCCACCAACTCAAACCCTTCCATTATTACCACAATCGCAACCAGATGTACAAATCTCTCCCCATCTTCGATTGTCCAAGCTCAAAATTTCTTTTTTCTCCAGTGACAATATGATTAACTGGTTATTTCAGATCGAACGATTTTTCTTATATCACAGCACTCCCCCAGAATAGAAATTAACCATTACTGTCTTCTACATAACCGGGGCCGCACTTCAATAGTATCAATAGATACATTCCACACGACAGCTTTCAACATGGGAAATCTTCTCCAGAGATCTTGAGATTCGATTTAGGTCGTCCACCTACTTAAATCATGAAACTACTCTTTATAAGTTCTGCCAAACCACTACTATTACAGCTTATATGGCTGAATGCGAGTCCCTCTCCACTTGTACTCCAGGTCTTACCACTACTAATTTTTTTATCTACTTTATCTCAGGGTTACGTGATGATATACAGCGAGAGTTACTATTGTTGAAACCTATATCATTTCTTGAAACAATTGGCATGGCAAAGTTAATGGAGGAAAAAATTGATACAAGATGATCCGATTTCTATCGTCCACCACTCACCAAGCAACCAACTAACACCATATTAACTCTGGCAAAAATCCCTTTTCCTCCAAGCCTTCCACCCAAATTACCAATAAAAAAATTAACCCCGGCAGATATAGCATCATGCTACGAACGTGGATTGTATTTTAACTATGATAAACGTTTCACACCGATCCATTGATGTAAAACCCCACAGTTCTTATGTATGATAGCCGATGAAGAAGGCTCTGTCCAGACGGCAGCACAAATTATAGAGGCCAATTCCAATGACCATGAATCTTCATTAGAACTTCTTCAAGGGGTAGATTCCTTGCCTCTGGCGTCAGAAATCACTCCAACTATCTCTGTCCATACATTAGAAGGCCATTTTGTTCATTCCACCCTGTGGCTAAAGGGGCTAATTTCGGGTCATTTGGTGGTTATACAAGTAGATAGTGGCTCAACTCACAATTTTTTACACATTCGTCTGGCCAAATATTTGGGGTTCTCCATATAGTCTTCTCATCATCTTAATGTCACAGTTGGTAATGGGGATTTTCTGCATTGTGAAGGGCTATGTATTAATGTTCTAATTACCCTAGGTCAATATAAATTTAATGTAGACCTCTATTTACTACCGACATATAGGGCAGACATGGTGTTTGGAGTGCAGTGGTTAGCGTCTATTGGACCAGTACTACTTGATTATAAGGCTTTATGAATGAGTTTCGATTATGTAGGCACTCAGCTCACCTTACACGGGCTGCCAAAGGCTACCATTTCCACCATGACGTTAGGCCAGCTTAGGCGCAGTGAATTAACCAATTTTGCCACCACCTATTTCCGGTTGACAATCACCACAGCCATAGAGTCCTCTATGGAAGACAATTCAGCAATATCCCCTTCTAAAATTCATTTACCTCATAATGTCAACCCTACTATCACTACTACTCTTTGCAGCATCCTCTCTTCTTTTGCAAATGTTTTCACTATTTCTCATGGATTACCACCTCATCGCTTTACAAACCATCAAATTCTCTTAAAACTTAATGCTATGCCTATGAATGTAAAACTATACCATTACCCACATTTTCAAAAGGGAAAAATGGAGAAATTGATCCAAGAGATGCTCGATGAAGGGATCATTCGACTTAGCACAAGCCCCTTCCCTTCCCTAGTTCTGCTTGTT
The DNA here is from genome assembly GCA_033239525.1 of Nepenthes gracilis. NCBI lineage: Eukaryota > Viridiplantae > Streptophyta > Magnoliopsida > Caryophyllales > Nepenthaceae > Nepenthes > Nepenthes gracilis. Next base: position 26,607,795 of record BSYO01000006.1, on the reverse strand, counting down.
AGAAAAAAGGATAGTGGTTGGCGGTTTTATGTCGATTATTGCGCACTCAATGCAGTAACGATCAAGGACAGATTTCCTACACCCACAATGGATGAATTATTGGATGAATTACATGGTGAACAAGTTTTTTTTAAACTTGATTTGCGAGCTAGTTACTACCAAATGTGTGTTCAAGCAGAGGATGTACACAAAATAGCCTTCCGAACTCATGAAGGACATTACGAATTCTTGGTTATGCCTTTCGGATTATCTAATGCTCCCTCATCTTTTCAATCTGAAATCAATGTTATTTTCCGTCCCGTAATTTGCATTAGTTTTTTTTTTATGACATCTTGGTATATAGTCATTCTTGGGAGAAGCACTTCCATCATCTTTCTCAAGTTCTACAAATTTTGAGAGACAACTCGTATGCCAAGCAATCGAAGTGTGCATTTGGGTGCTCCTCGATGTCTTACTTGGGCCACATTGTGTCTGAGCAAGGAGTCGCGGTAGATCTAACCAAAATTGATGCAATACAACACAAGCCTATGCCTGCAAATGTCAAGCAATTGTGTGGGTTCCTTGGGCTAACAGGGTATTATAGGCGATTTGTTGTCCGCTATACTTAGATTTCAGCGCCACTTACACAATTGTTATAAAAGAATGCTTTTGTATGGACTCACAAAGTTGAGACGATTTTCAATTCTCTCAAGGCTACCCTCACTACCACCCCTGTTCTAACCTTGCCTAATTTCTCTAAACCATTTGTTATACAAACTGATGCATCTAGGAATGATGTTGAAGCTGTACTCTTGCAATCTGGGCATTCCATAGCCTTTTTTAGCAGGCAACTCTGCTCAAAGATGCAAGCCTCCTCTACTTACCTTAGGGAACTCTGTGCTATATCTGAAGCTGTGAAGAAATAGCACCAATATCTCTTGGGTACTAAATTTACCGTCCAAACTGATCATCAACCTCTCAAGGCATTGTTGAACCAATCCATTCATACGCCTCATCAGCAGCGCTGGATCACTGAGTTAATGGGATTCGATTTTGAAATTGTCTACTAGCCAAGACAAGAGAATGACCCTACTGATACCCTATTCCGATTACTTGAAAGGTCCTGTCACGCTCTACAAGTCGTATCAAAACCAATAATGGCATTGCTAACTGTTCTTCACAATTTTTGTGTGACATTCAGCTTCAGCCAGCATAGTCACATCACTTCAAGAACGTCCAGGAGACTATGAACATTATACCTTGCGGGATGGCTTGATTTTCTACAAGAATAGAATTTTGATACCAGCTGGCTCAGCTTTGCCAGATTTAATATTGCAAGAGTACCATAATTCATCTCTTGAGACCATATTGGATTTCAGCATACCTTCACAAGAATAACTACAACTTATATTAGCCTCAAATGCGTAAGGAGATTCGTGACTATGTATCTAGTTGCTCTGTTTGCAACAAGGGAAGCCACTCAACACTGCCCCTCAAAGACTGTTACAACCACTTTCCATCCCTGGTAAGATTTGGGAATCCCTTTCTATGGACTTCATAACCCATCTGCCTCCCGCTAGTGGGAAAACAATTATTTTTGTTGTGATAGACCGTCTGTCTAAATATGCATATTTCTCACCCCTGGGTACTCCTTTCATGGCTGCTAATCTCACGAAGGTCTTTCTCAAGGACATTTTCCATTTATATGGATTCCTAACTGATATTGTCTTGGACTAGGATCCTATTTTTATGAGCAATTTTTGGAATGAGCTTTTTAAATCATGCGGCACCACATTGCCCACAAGCAGCTCGTATCACCCGCAAATAGATGGGCAAACAGAGATAGTGAATCGCTATCTGGAAGATTATTTGCAATGTTTTTCTGCTGAAAATCCTTCTACTTGGGTTAGGTACTTGCCATGGGCTGAATGGAGCTATAATACTACTTGGCATTTCTCCATAAAAATGAGTCCCTTTGAGGCTATGTATGGGAGACTGTCTCTATCATTAGTTGACTACGTCCAGGGCACTTCTCTGATAGCCTCCGTTGATGAATTGTTGACTAATCGCTCCAACATCCTCGCCACTCTCAAATTTAACATTTAACGGCTCAACTACGTATGAAAAATCATATTAATACTCATCAAACTAATAAGGAATTTCAAGTAGGTGATTAGATTTTCGTCAAATTACAGCCTTACTACCAAACCACAAGGCTCATAGGCAATCTAACAAATTAACTAAATGCTATTATAGGCCCTTTTGTATATTGAAGTGGATCGGCTCGGTTGCATATCGTCTGAATTTGCCCGCTTATTCAAAAATTCATAATGTTTTCCATATATCCCTGCTCAAGCAATGTTGAGGTGATCTTGCCCGCCAACAACTTGAATTGCCCATTGAAGCATGGGTTCACAGCCACTCATGTATCCTATACAGATTCTTGGCTTCAAGAAGACGTTACAGCATGGTTAGTTTGTTCCACAATTACTTATTCAATAGCATTCTCAATCACCCACAGAAGCTACATGGGAGTCCGCTGCTGAAATTAGCTAAGATTTTCTCACATTCAACCTTGAGAACAAGGTTTTCTTTGATGGAGAAGGTAATGTTACAGGCCTCATTGATGCTGCTAATAATGCACTAGCCGGTAATCAGATTACAATGAGAAGCACAAGGCAAACCCAACAACCTCTCAAATTTCGAGATTACATTTACCACGACAAATAAGCAAATCTGTTAGCAAATATAACCATATTACTGAGCTGTAATTTTGTCCTTTTTCTTCTAACAGAATTCTGTTATGTTTTTTTATATAATGCCACCATCTTACTGAAGTAAGGGGATAAGAATATACTTCTATTCTAACTTCTTCTTTTGTTTCTTGTCTCTTTGTCTGTGAGTAGTCTCCTTCCCCGTTTTCTCTCTCCCTTTTTTTCCTTCTCGCTTTTCTTTTTCTGGTTCTACAACTGCCTGCATCAAAGTATATACTTCATGCCAATCTTAGTTTCTTGTGGCCAAGGCACAAAATTTATGTACGTATCATTATATATAATATTGCACAATGATCAGATGACTTTTGACTTATTTCTGGAGCTTATATCAGCCTTTAGTTGCCACAGTCAAGCAGGAATTGAGGACATTAATTTGGAATCCGCTCACATTTATGTTGCAAACTAATGTCAATGTATAATGAACTCGTGTCTCTAATAAAATACATCCAATGCTCAGAGGAGAGATAGGATAGAATAATGTGCCTTAGGACCATGTTCCTTATTATTGTGGTGAAGTTGTAAAAATGCAGGAAGCATCAATTACCAAAACATATCATGCAGCCATAATTTGAATGAAGCTCCATGGTATGCGACTCCAATGAGGAGCTTCCTGATGTCCACATCATGTAATGTGAAGATAATAAATGGTTCACAAATGTGTTGAGAAAATGCCAAAAATACCATGAAAAGCAGGATTTGGGCTAATTAATTTAGAATATCATGATAGTTATGCACTATTATCTAAAAATACTAATCATACCATATTAAACACACACAGTTGCTGGATTCTCCGATTCCCTATTGGTGCCGCGTACTACATAACGGATAGATTGTGATCTTCAATGACAACACTTTGTGAAAAGTGAGACTTTTGTGGGTGGCACATATGAGAGTAGATCTTGAGGAAATGGTAAGAATGTTCCATTCTCACGTGAAGATCACGGTTCAAACCAACAACGGAGATAATCTCTCTACCCAACATGGTAAGGTGGCGTACATTTAACCTACCCTATTCCTCACAATGTGAAAGTCTCATGCCATTAGGCTTCAATCTTTTCCAGTGTATCACCTACACAAAGTCGTTTGTACAGCATTTGTATCACGCTAGTCGGGTAACTATGCATTAGCACTTCGGGGAAGCTAACAGCAAAATAGCTTAGTATAAGTTCTCTCCTCAGATACGCAGTGAAGCAAAGCAAATCGACTCACATAACAGTCTGTCAGCCAGGCATGTGCGAATGATTGGTTATCCCTCAGTATAGGATTTGATTGTGAATGAGATTGACAAGATGCTTAATGAGTATGATATCCTCCTCCAAGGTCTTGATGGCAACAAAGTTGGGGAAAACAATGGCCTCAAAAATAGGGTCTGCAAATTTGGATGCAAATAATTTTACCATTGTACAATAGAATCTACAGCAGTCCATACTCAAATCATAAAAAGAACTATATTTATACTATGATGTTACCGCTGCTGGTGAAGAATTGTTCTTGGAGTATTGGTCTCAACTAAGAAAAGTTCAAATTACAGAAAAATAAGTAATGAGGACGGAAAAAGGCAATACCTTCTTTATGGGGCAGATAAATTTAACGCAACCACTTGGGTCAGTCAACTTGGTGCAAACACCAGCGCCACAGCCGCAGATTGGGAATAACGTCTCAGGAGGGGTGCTCCGAAGTTCATTCTCACTCAGCTGATCGCACCAATTGAAGTAGTCACACTTCAACTAATGAAAGCAGTAACAAAAGTTTAAGAGGGGGGGAGGAATCAGAACATCAGACAGAAGGAAATTGATCAACAAAATAATTTATATAAAAAAAGATAATGATGAGTAGAAGAAAGAAGGTCAAAATGGCTTACTGGTCCCTTGCAGGAGCAGTGATAGAATTTCCGGCCAGGATATTTTTTGGTGGAGACAGAGACTTGGCAAATTCCCCTACCACATTCGCAGTAGTGGGCAGGGTACTCTGTCGGATCGGCGGCAGTGGATGCAGAAGGCGGTGGATTGCAAGAGTCACCCGGACGGACTCTTTCGGGGCAATCTCTAACCCAGTGGCCTTGCTTCTTGCAGTGGAAGCAAGCGTCTTTAAGGACATTAGTATTACTAAGGGGTTCTTGAAGGATATGGGCCATGGAATTGAATTTCTTGTGGTCAGCGTGTGGGGAGGTAGAACTTTCTCCCTCAAACTCACAATGGTTATTGTCTCTCCATTCTACCACTAGGAGAGTTATTTTGCACCAGCAAAGCCATGGAAGTTTTCCCGAGTAAATTTTAGCACAGCGTAGCTCTCCAGTACCGTTTACAGCAGCGAGTTGTACCGTTTCACGGAAAGAGAGAGGCGGGGCAGAGCACAGAGACGGATAGACGAAGTGACCGTGAAAAACAAAAACAAAAACAAAAAGCAAAATACAAAAATACAAAACAAAAACAAAAATTGAAAATAGTCACTTTTAAACGTCTTTTCATTCCTCCGTGAATTATGATTGGTATATATTTTAGGTATAAATAATTATTTAAATAAAATAAAATTAAATTATAAAATTTTTAGCCTAAATTTTATATATAATATTTAATAAAAAAATAAAAAATTTAATAAATTATATAAATAGTGTCAGGTTAAATTTTTAAATATTTTAATTTAAATTTTATAAATTATAAAACTTAATAAGAAGTCAAAAAATATAAAATTTACTCGTTAAAATACATTTTGATAAAAAATAAAAAATGGAGAATTTTCTTTCATGATATTTAAAATTTGCAAGTATATAGAAAATTAAAACTATATACTTATTATTTCATAAGTGATTTGAACCATTTTCCATTCAAGAAAAATATGTGAATATATAATAAGATTATTATCGGTCAATGTATTTTTTTCTAAAAATGAGATGATTATACATTAATTAAATGAATAGCTTAACTCTTTTATAAGTTTTGAATTTAAAACTTATTCTTTAAACCTGTGGAGGCGGCGTTTTGTAGAGTTTGCATGCTCATTGGTAATAGTAATGATGCTGAGCTGGCGCTCTCTACCGTTTACGAAATAACCCTCGTCCTTAAGTTGCGTGTCTAGTCCTTTTGTGAGTATGTAGACTCAATGAGGGAGGTAGCTCTCGAACGTCAACTGTTTTTCCCGATCATTGAAGGATCTTTGGTTTATTGTGAAAAATCCTCCAGTCTTTATGTCAACCATTGATCTCTCAGGTTAATCTGGGCCCATAGGAGCGTGATGTTCTCGGGCCTCTTATCTCGAAATAGGGTCTCAGGCATTTTAAGCCCTCTAAGGCCTTGCGGTTGTCTGTTCGGATCGTTTTTATAGGCCCTGGGTATTGGAACCCAACAAAACTAGTAATTCAAATGATATAAAATAAAAATTATTTACCAAACATGTAATTCCTTTGCTAGGCATTTTTTCGATCCCTCAGAGACCCTTACTCTAACAGTCCATTTACTAAGAAGGCATCATAAATCAATTTTATATAAATTATCATATTGTGTAACATAGTTTACTATGCATATTTAAAATCTAGTACTAGTACAGTATATATGTATAAAATTGTAAATCGTATCACTTGGCCGTTGGGGAAGAAATCTATATTTGAAGGTGTGAATTTTTCTATAAGTAATTAAAAAATATATTTTTTTTATGAGAAAGAATTTCGTAAATAATGACCGTTAAACTATTGGGTTTGGTATTGTTATGTAAAATTGCACATCTTTTTTTTTTGTAAGTAAGTTAAATGAATTAAATGAAATGAAAAGTACATTTACGATATTCTAATTCCAAGTGTTTTGTTGACTTAGAATTAGAACGAGTTAGGGCATACCTCGAGTATCACCATGAACAAAATCATGAACGGATGAAAGGAAAATAGAAAACCACACTTAGGTGTAATTAGTCTAAAACAACCGTCTGCAATCCGGTCGGACAATACAAACAAATCTAGATAACAGATTTTATAAGGAATTTACTACTGGGAATTGCACATCATTAAATATATATAATTAATTCAATATATAAATAAATATATATATATATATTGTTGCGTCCCGGGTCCGCGGTTGCCGTACGGATTAGAGAGCCTTCGGATTCCCTAGCACGTGGCGGCGTCGGGAGAAGGATCCGGTCTCCGTCTCTATGAACCTGGACCTGCACAATACAAACAATAAGCAAGAGGTTAGAGGCCGATGGGGAGTTTTGGTCCCCCATCGGCACTCCGACGCTCAAGTCAGATATCTTCCAGCAATAAATGAAGAAATGCATGTGTAAGATGCGAGAATGAGGGGAGTGCGAGAGGGATGTGGTCAGAGGCGTGAGCTCTATGGATGCGCCCGGCAGAGGGCGGCTTATTTGTATACCCGCAGAGGGTGATTTGGAGTGCGCCCGGCAGAGGGGCGGCTTATAGGTGCGCCCGCGGAGGGCGGCTTGGAGGTGCGCCCGGCAGAGGGCGGCTTTTAGATGTTTGTCGGCCTCGGGTAATATTTGGAGATCTCCCGAAGTACGCTGGAATGACTGCGGGACCTATTGGGCCCGTTTAATCAGATTGGCCTAATGGGCCGTGTCCAAACGGGTCAACTCAAACAGCCTGTTGGGCGCTTTTTGGCGGAGTGCGGTATAGCGCCTCAATCAATGACCTGCTATTGGGTGATTTTCCGAGGAGCCGTATACCCTTTCTGCTTGAGGGTGTTGAGCACCATTTGAGAGACTTCCCGCCTTTGCTGGCTGATGCATCTGGGTTATACTCTCGGAGGCTCTGCAGCGCCAGGCGTGATCGAGAACATCGGTAAGCTCTGGGCGCCTCCAACGGGGGACTCCCATTTGGCCGGATTCTGAAGATGGTTACGGGTGCCATGGCAGGGACAGGGACCTGCTCTCAATTCTGCCGAGAGCCTTGGATTTCCAGTTTAGAGAGAGATTTCGGGCTCTTCTGTTGTCAAGAAGCTCCGGGCTCTTCCTTCGGGAGGCCGTTGCCGTGAGGACAGGCCGCCGCCTAAAGGGGGCCTCACACTCTGTTTTCGAGCGAGAACATGAGGAGGAAGGGTGGTTACTGTTGTGAGCCTTACGCTGCCCTGTTAGGGGAAAAAGCAGTTGTACTCCATTGTTGGTGAGCTCGGGTTTCGATCGGCTCTGATCTGGGGAGGAATTGTTGGGCATTGAGGCTCGAAGGGTTTCAAGCTCGGTTCCACAAAGACAGAGGGTTTTGTCTTGTTTCTGAAGATGGGGACAGAAGAGTCGTATGCCGTCGCCGGAAGCGTCTGCGTCCTATTCTGCCGGTGGTGAGAGCAGAAACCGCCAGATTTGGTTGCTAGGAGTCCCAGTTCCACCATCAGGGACCTTGGGCTTCTCTTTCACGACAATAGGGGGCTGGGTGTTGCTTCTGGAAGCTCTGAGCCTCACCCAGCCTGTCGACGGCAGAGAGAGAGAGAACGCCATCAGGGAGGGATCCTTCACTGCGAGAGAGAGAGAGTTCCCGTCTTCACCGGAGGTCAGAGCCGCAGACGGCGCTAACCTCTTTTCCTCCGTTCTTTTTCCCCTTTTTTGGCTCTCCCCTTTTTCTCTGTCTTCTGCGAAGCACGGGCCACCCCTTTTATCGGGAAGAGGGTGAGCATTTTCCCTCCAAAAACTCCCACCAATGGTAATTTTCCCGCCGATGATGAAAGTATTTCCCGCCTTTGCCTTGGGCCTTCCTTCGAGCCGTGTTTTATGGGCCCGTATGTTGGGACCCAACATATATATATAAACTAATATTATTAATTGATATTAAAATGGAAAAGTGTCCAACAAATAAAAGGAAAGGGGGTTGTCTCAAGAGGTCTAATTAGGAAGGACGGGAAATCTTCTAGTGGAATCTCAAGCTGAGTTTGGTGAGCCAATTAATTTCTCTAGCCGGGTTTGAGCTAAAAAATTAAAGTTCGATCCGGTTCCAGTAAACTCAAAAGCCTAATTTTAAACCAAAAAAAGTCTTGTCGAATATTAATGTATTTAATTAGTTTATTTGGAATCTTACAAGAAGAAAACGAATAAGAAAGAGAGTAGGAGACACGGAGAAAAGGACGGTTAAAGAAAGCCAGAAAAGCAGGCAAGGGACAGCGTATGGAGAGATGGGAAGAGATAGAGAGAGTGGGCCTAAGTCTAAGCCTTCATGGAGAAGGAAACCCAAAGACTAGTCAACTTATTTAAATTTTAAAATTTAGCATGGGTGAATTATTTTATGCCAAGTATTAATCATAATTATGATTTTAATAGATTAATTATTCTTGATGTATAGTGTTAGTATTTTATATAATTGTACAAAAATAATTTATCTTAATAAATATTTAATGACTAATTGAGATATTTCATCCGAATAAATGGCTTTAACATCTCTCAATCTACAAATATTAGCACCACAGGCAATGTCAACTTCGCGCCTCGCGGTTGTGTACGTGTTTTCGGCTATTACTTTTATTGTTAATTGCGTAAAGTTATTAAGTGTACGGTCATACGTTAAGCTGCACATAATAAATTTATCTAAACCAATGAAAAACGAAAATTCTTTATTATATAATATCGAGTTGATCGGGCACGTCCGGCTTATAGGGTTTGAGTTCTTAGTGCTTAGGGACGCATACTAGCTATGAAAATGAAACCGGCATCCATGAGAAGTACCCAATCTGAATGGTTCGGTGCTAATTACATTTGAAATATAAAAAGAAATGTTGACAAAATTTGATTATTGAATTAGACCTTGGGAGTTGCATTATTTTGGACGGTCCCAGTGTGAAACAAATGTGAAAGTGTCGGCTGACTCTTTGCTACTTGAATACCAAACTTCGACGTGACTTAGGGGCCTATTTATGATTTTACGCAACTGCGTTTTGGTTATCTATTAATTAAGATAGACAGAATGAACAACCAATAAAAGAGATGACACTGCATCGTTACTCTTCATTCTCCCATATTGTATTAGTTGTGTTCTCTGGGCCATTATTATTTAGTTGACAATAGGTTCATATGAATTTTCAAAAAAATTTAATTGGTTAAAACGACAGATAAAGTAAAAAAGTCTTATTTTTTATTTTACTATTTTTTCCCACTTTACATACATCTTAAAATAGAATAGGGAACGTAGGGGCGTTAAGGGGAAAACAAACTTATACTTATCAACAATTGATTAACTTAGAAAAATATAAAACCAATACTTGGTAATTTTTGTACCAAAACTGACTGAATATTTATCTCAATGTACCCGACATTTATGCACGTAAATTTACTTTTAAAGCACCTATTAGTAATATCAAATTATGTTAGTCCGCATATGAGATATTGATTTGTGGCAAGTCTAAGGATACACAACTTTTGTGCGTTAATTCTCGTTTACTACGTAGTCAAATTTCTATTTAAGATTACATAATTTTAGGTAATTTAATAAACTCAGTCTTGATGAGTATTTATACATTTATCCTGATGTTAACCGCATAAGTAATCATAAACTCATTTATTCACCTGATTGGCTAATATAATCTACACTAACCTAATGGGATCCTTAATATTCTACATAAACATTTTATGTTTAGAAATATTTAAGGATTGGACTTATCAAGAAATTATGTTCTCATTGCAAAATTTATAGTTATACTACTAATCAGATCTAAAAAATTTATCGTATAATTAAATATTCAAAACCGAACCGGAGGCTCAAATCTTTATCTTCTCATTCTCTTTTCTCTTTTTCTTCTTTTTCCTCTTTGAAACGGTGCTCAAAAACTGATCTCAATGCCCTGAAACACAAAGTGCGCGTTTTATAAAAACAGGCGCGCGCTCGAGTGTCCGTCAAGCATGCATCGGGCTCAGGCCCGTGCTCGAGTGCCATTCGAGCACAGATCAAGCACCCCAATTCTAGAATTTGAGCTCGAGCGTAATTGTTACGAACTCTTCTGTTTACATGGCTGATGTCGCGCCCCCCTCGATTCGAACCTCAGGGCAGATCGTTGCTCAGATGATTCCATCTGTGTCTGACTCTCGATCGGCAACAGTAGCTGCTCTGGCGACGGTGTGGGTCCCAGTAATTGAGAGTGCTGGTTCTTCATCCTCTCCTGGTCAATTAGAAACTTCGAATGAGGTTTTACGAAAAGCTTAGCTTGATCTCAACCGTAGAGACTCAGGGCTTACTTGCATGGGATGGGCTCCTGGAGCAAAGCTAGCAGCATCAGTTAGAGGCTTCAACAACGGGAATCCTAATGCTAAGGTGCTGACTAGGGACGAGATTGGGTTTGGGAGACCGTATTGCCAAACGAAATGGCCGATTCAGCACCGACAAACCATGGTTCCGTTGATGAGGCAAATGTATTCAGTCATCTTCAACCAAACAGACCGAAGTCTCTCAGGATTCCTGCCACTAAATTGTTCACCACGCCTTCGAAGGTAAGTCCATAACTGTCTCCTCAAACTCCACTCCCACCACCGCAAACTCTAACCCAAGCTCTACCCAGCAAACTACCCTCACCACCAGGCACCACAATCGCTCTTCATCTTTCCTTACCTCCACCAGATATTGCTCCCTGCGTTGCGTCCTTACTTCCACAGGACGACCGTACCACTAGCTCTACTCCCACCACATCACACATTCGGCAATCCCTCCATGAAAGCCCACGCTCACCAACTCGAATCGAACGACAAACAGTGACATCCGCAATTCGCTCTGTCCATCCGCCTATATCACCGTTCAAGACTCCCATCTCTGATGTGTTGCTCCAACCTACTCAAGCCCTAACCCTTCCTCCATCCGAATCCGAACCTGAGAAGAACACCAGAGGTGCTGACCTTGATGAGAAGGCGTCGCTGTCCGTAACATTTCACAATGTTTCCTCTGTTCTTCCAATGTCCTCACGACTTCTGACTTCAACATCCGATATTTTACCTCTAACTGCTCAAGCCCTATCCGTATGACCTCATGCTTTAACCGAAGTCCAAATTATTACTCCTGAGAATGCTCACAACTCCACCTGCTGCCACTCTCCAAACAGCCATTACACGAATTGGTAGGACCACTACAACCTCCTATTACCTTCCGTCCTTCCCCAAAATTGTCCATTAAGAAACTCTCTTAGGCCGAAACGGCCTTTGGCTATGAGCTCCTCCTATTGAAACCCGTGCCGTTGCTTGATGCCAGCGGTTTGACAAAATTGAGGGAGAACAAAGTGGACGCAGATCAAGCGTGTGCTCTTCGTTCCTCACTCACCAAAAGTTCTGTCATACGGAGAGTCTCGAGACCGCACGCTGCTCAGATGCTCGCTGATGATCAACAATTCTTCCTCATTGTGCAGCTGTGCTATGCTAAGCTACTCCTTGTTAATACCCCCAGAAGAGGCTTCATAAGCTTTGGAAGGCATCGCATCCTCAAGCACAACCTCATTGATCTATTACGACAGCATAGTCACTCTTTTGATAAAGCTTATGAAGATCTCATGCGAAAACATCGATCAGAACAAGTATAGTAATCTCAAAGCCAACTCTCGGCTCAATTCTCCAGCTACGGCGCAGTTCTCATTGACATTTCCTCCTTTTCCTATTGAAGACTACATGGGAAAGGAAATGTTCGGAAAAGTGATTTAACCCCTGAAGCAATTGGGTCTCAAATTGGTGTAGCTTTGCCTTTCCAAAAAGACAAAGAAGGACAACTAAGTGATAGGGATGTTGTGAATTGTCACATTCTGTTAATAGAGGTAGCAAATTTCACAAACACCTTTTCCCATTTCACTGCATGTCCGTATGTTGGGACAAGTTTCTTTCTTGCTGAAAATGGACGTTTGGTGCTTAACATTATCCACGGTGATGACTGGGGAGGTCTATTCGAATCACTAACTAGTCATGGATTTGATGGTTCCATGGCATTATTGGGTAGGGTTGGTAGAGGCATTCATCAAGAGCTGTTGATACTGATTGATGCAAACTTTGTAGGCAGGAAAAAAAGGAAAAGCCTTAAGATCACCAAGGACATTCAGCCGTTATTGTTAATAAAGTTGGTGATGCTGTTAGAGGTATAGTTGGTACGGAGTCTGATCTTTTTGGACCCATTATTGCCTTCAACGAAAGGGATGTTTCACTTATGAGCCTGCACTTGACTTGAATGTATCAGTCTGTGTTGGGGAAATTTTATTATTTTTTCCTGTGGATACCATACCTGTAGATGGGAAGAGACTTACAGGAAGAAGTGCTGTGGCCAAATTCATGCTTAGTGGTTCCAACTCTACCATAACCATTATTGTTCAGTGGCTGGCTTTATCTGCAGTAACATTAGACTTGTGGCGGCCTAGCACCAGCCCTGAGGGAAGCAGTGTTTCTGATGGAAATTTTTGGTCAAGATCTGTTGAAGACAAGGCTGGAATTCGGACCCTCAATATGATGTCGGTATCAACGATATGTGTGGTCCACTCCCTGCATCCTGCTCTTGTTACTCTTGGATATGGTGTGAGTGGGACAACGAATACTCCAAGAGGAGTACTTTTTGTTGATAAAGGAATGCAGCTTGAACTTCCAGCCCCAATGTATGCTTATGTAAATGTACTGGCAGAAGGAGTAACATGTTATGTATTAGTGTTGCTATTTACTCTCCAACAATACGGTTCGCATCAAGCGGGATACATCTTTGCACCGGTGGTGTTGGTTTGGTCACTTTGCATATGTGCTCTTAGCTTGGACATTATCTTCCACTGGAACCCACACGTCTATGAAGCCCTCTCACCTTATTACATGTACACTTTCTTGAAGCAGACAAGGTGGAGTGGTTGGATAGTCCTGGGTGGAGTTTTGCGGTGTATAACAAGGTCAGAAGCAAGGTTGCCTACTCTAAGACACTTCTCCTATGCTGCAATTCAGATTGCTGTTACTCTTTTTGATCCAACACTTATATTAGCATACACAGGTCAAGCTGCATACTTATCAAAGCATCACCAGAGCAGTACAGAAATTAGTTCATACTTTTCAGTTCTAGAGAGGGTGAAATTGCCAGTATTGACTGTAGCCATACTTTCTTCGGTTGTGGGAAGTCAAGCAATCATTAGTGGAACGTGCTCTATCATCAACCAGAGAGCCAGTCACTTAGCTGCTTTCCCAGAGTAAAGGTGGTTCACACATCTAAGCAAATACAGGGGCAGGTCCATATCTCAGAGAGCAACTGGATTTTGATGGCCCACAACATTGTGGTTTTGGTTGCTGAATTTTCCATGAGAGTATATCTTAGAAATGATACGCTGGCAACAAGAGGTGAAATTGCCTGTAATTTTATTGGGTGTGTGTGTGAGCTCGTAAATTTGCACGGAGCTCGCTGTGAGGCGGAGAACTCATTGGGAGAACTTGCTTTTCGGCCTGCAAGGAGATTTGTTGAGAGGAGAAGCTACGTCGATTGTGGGGTCTAGGAGGAACCTACGCTGCAGCTGGTGTTCGGTGAGTTAATAGTGGCCACTCTTCGTCAAAAGCTTTCAATTTCCAACCTTGAGGACAAGGTCCTTTTAATGGGAACGGCAATGTTACGAACTCTTCAGTATACTATTGGAAGCTCACTCACTGAGTTTGCCTTGAAGACGAAATACCCAGACAATGATACTTAATACTACAAACTGATTTATTTTTTATTTTTGGGATGATGGTTTTTTGTTTTTGGTTTAGTGCTTCCATGATGGTTTTCTGTTTGTGGGTGGGCCACGGGCTGTTGCCCTTTCATGTTTAAGGTGCTTGTTGCTGTACTGGGAAGATATGAAAAATATCATTTCAGTCTCTCTCTCTCTCTCTCTCGTTTGCTTTCTCTGTTCCCTCTCCCTCTGACTCTCTCTCTACTTTTCCTTCCCTCTCTGTCACCGTCTTCCTCTGCTGAATTCCCCTCCCCCATATTCTCCAACTCTCTTCGCTCGCCTTAAACACTGCAATCGCTGGTGTCATCCACTGTAATCGTATCAGTAATTCAGGCGAGAAGCGAGCGCAATGTTACTGGAATTTGAGCTCGAGCGCAATTCAGGCGAGAAGCGAGCGCAATGCTACTAGAAAGTGCGTCTCGAGCGCCTGTTAGGCGCAACTCGAGTCTTCATCATGTAGTGTGAATATTTGCCTCCATCCGTCATGGCAAGTGGGTATGGGCCCATACGGGAGTGACTTATAACCCAACAGCTATCAATTGGGTTAGACTCAAAAGATTTGGTGATAAGTTGTGTGATTATATGTTAGGTGAACGAGTGATCACGCTGTCAAATGACTAATAGAGTTGGGATATAATTGCACTAGAAGTAGGTTGATAAAAGCAAATCATAAGGAGTAAACCAATGAGCACTGGATTACCAAAGTAGATATTTCTAAATTTTTTGATGTTGAATCAACCGTGAGCGTAATAGCCATAATCTCCATAATCCCACCATCTAAAGTAGTTCCCTAAGGAATAAGACTGTAAACATGCATTTCAACTTAAAAACAAATCAGAATCACTAATAATAGCTCTTTGGACGAACTATCTTTAGGGGAACAATCGGAAACTCATTCTTAGAAAAAATAGCTAGCAGCTTTTTAAAAAATGGGCACGAATTGTCCTGAATGATGAATTTTGTGCCCTATAAATAGAAAATCCATTTTGCACAAAAAAAGACATCTTACTATTGATTTTTGAACACCTTTTGATTGAGAAACCCTCTAATATTGCGATCTTATGATCGATCTTCCATTCACCTTTAGATAGAGATATCCTCTGATCTTGTGATCTTACAGTCCATTGGGTATTTTAAGTGCTACTATTCTAAGTTTTAGTCAAACAATAAAATTATTTTACTGTAATTTACATTACAGAAGTGTTTTTGTTTTTTTTTTTTTGAAAATCAACAATGCGGAAACAGCCCACCCGAAATTGAACATGTGGTGCGATTTTGATGTGTGTACGACCCACGTAGACAAAATTTAGGAACAAAATAGAAAGAACACATGATTGGATACACTTCGTTTTCATGATTCTGCACATTGTCTGGATTCTCTACATTGTTAATACGCATGACTGATTTAGGCGCGGTTTGCCAAGAATCTGTACATTATATGGATTAGTGACCGTAGAAATACACTATTTAGTTATTTTTTAAAATATTTTTAATATATAATATTTTATTTATTTATTTATATTTTATTAATAGATTTATACAAAAATTGATAAATAGATAAATATTACTGCATCGACAGTAATCCAAAACTAGTTAAAAAATATTTCCAAGCATTTTCTCATGGCTTGGTATGGAGATTCATAAACCTCTCTTCCTATGTAAACAGGCAGCCGTACATCAATCCATGTTGATGGGTATAGATTCTACAAGCCCAAATAAAGGAACCCAATATAGTCCATGCAACCCAGGCCAAGTTAATAACAACATGTCCGAGCAAAGTATTAAGCTCGAACGGTCCAATTCTCAAGATCTAGTTCAGTGCTCAGAAGATTATTATACCAACGATAACGGACGTTAATTACAACTATTCCAGAAAGGTATAACGGTTATATCGTCCAACCATGCAGTTAAAATCGTGCAACTTTTAATTGCCTCTTGCCAACTATAAATACACATCCCCTTTATCAAGAAAAGGGATCGAAGAAGAAAAAGAACAAGAAGAGCACTAAGACTCTTTCTCTCTATAAATAAGACGCCTAGAGCGCACCTCCCCAACATAATCTTAAGTTAATTTTATTTCTTCCTTCAAGTATTATTGAAATACCCATTTGAGCGTTGGAGGATATATCGGGGAGTTAGTCTCACCAATCCTTTGATCATTATTTGTATTGCACAAGAATTGATTAAGAAGTCTTCGGAATTGAGGTGTTCAAAATATCGTTGGACATAAACTTTCATTTATCATTCAGATCCTTGGTACGCAACATATACTATCTGTTATTTTTCAATTTATAAATTAGCATAGTTAGTCATAATAATTTGAAGCATTGCAGCTAAGTTTGCATTCTTGAGTTTGATACTCATTATTATATACTAGAATTTATCAAGTGTATAAATTTTATTAGAGGAGAGAATATACTCAAAATTTAATCCAAGTTGATTCATATTATTAATCAAGATTTGATCTAAGAGAATCCAAGTTGGACTTTTGGATATTCTAACATAAACTTACAAACCACAAACCAACATGATTGGTCAATTATTTGGGACTTACTTCTCAATTTATCATTTAAAATTTAAGTTAGTATTGAACTAAATAAACTAGAAATTGAATTAGGAAATATAGTAGGAAGGGTTCCATAGGACAAGTTCCTACCTTAGGATATTTTTATAGAGAATAATTTACCTAGATGACAATCGCCTAACCCCTTAATGGATACTTGAATTGTGAGATCAAAGTATTAATTTAAAAATGATGATTAAATAATTAAAAAAATTTAGTGAATCATCAAGTATATTTTTAGTTCAAGTAAGACATTTAAGTATTTGATGGAATTGATTCGGTGCATTATAGGCGCATGTTTTATATTCGAACATCAAATAAAGTGGAGGGGTGCATGGTGTGCACAGAATGAGAGTTCGCGTGTTGAAAGCAATAGAACTTGCATATTTTATATGTGCATAATAGTTGCTTGTGCGTCGATTCTTGTCGGTGGGCACGTATGATTGCATGAAAAACTCATATGCACTACTTGTTAATTGTCTCATGCTTGATAAGTATACAACCGGGGCGCACGTGTACCAGTCTTGGTATATATGTGGATTTGACCACATTTTAGCTCACTTTTATGAGCTTTCCAAAGTGAAGAAAGATAAGAGAAGAGAAAAAATGAGAAAATAATATATGAATTGAGGAGATGAGAAGAAGATCTATGAATTGGCGCACGTGTTTTTATTTTTTGTAAGAACTTTAATAATTTTCTTGTATATCTATATTTTCCTATGAATCATATTAAATTTCAATATCCAAGTTCATAAAAAGGTTTATTTTGTTTTCAATTTTTGAAAAAAATGTTATCTCATAGAGACTTTTCTATGTTTTATTCAAGATGAATCATTGTAAGAATTAATAAAAAGTATATATATTATAATATATCATAATATATAAGATAAGGTCATATATAATCTACCAACAAATAATAATAATGATAAGGTCAATTTATAGGATAATGTATAGATAATTCATTCATAGATTTAAACAATGGAGTATAGCCTAATTTACGGGAATGGAGTAATCACCCTTTATAGATTTTACTTTATTAGGAAGATTATCACCGATCTTTGGTATATTTGTTTATTTGTTCATGACTTATTTGTTATATGTTCATTATGTTTATTTTATTGTATTATTTTTTATTTACTTATTAAAATTTTAGCTTATCTTACTAGTTCTCCTTATTATTTGGTAGGTTCGATCTTCGTGAAAATTTTGGATTAATGAGCATACACACGGAGGATCTTAGAATTTAAAGTTTAGTATGTGTTTTATGGGTATGCTGTTAAGAAAGAACAATTTGTGTAGTTGACTATATTTTGGGGGCATGTAAAAATTATTACATCGTGACCTAGGGCCAGGACAACTTTAGTTTCTTGTACTGTCATATGATTGTGGTATGTTGAGAAATTGTTATCATCTTGTGGTCATTTAACCTTTAATTTGTTTCATGATGTTATTTCTTTAATTATTTAGATTGATTTATTATCTAAATATTTATTTAATTATTGTAATCATTTTGTGTAAATAATATTTAAAAGCCATAATTATGATTTGGGGGTGTAATGAGTTGCTTTTATATGAAAGATCAATTTTATAATTTTTTAAATTATGTGTTTTATTAGTCATTGATATGGTATGCTAGTTGATATGAATTTTATTAACTTTGGTATGCAAGAACCGATTTGATTGAATTGTTTGAATGAATGATCTGTCTCTCTACTATTGTGTATCTTTTACGAACACGTTATTCTGGCTAGGTTTGTTTATAATTATATATTTTCAAACAGTTTGTTATATTCAAAGGGTTGACTTACCGACTTTAGTTTATAACAATGTGCTTGAACTAGTTAGGCGGTAATCTAGGATTTATTGTCTGACAATCCGCTTGTTTTGACTAGATAATCTTTAGGCTTATATTCTTGTGACTTGAGTCTCCAAGCAGCTCGAATTATTTTGACAATTCTATTTCTAACATTCAAACTTATACCTATCAATTCTATTATCGGAACTATTACAGTTTGTAAATAAAAAAAAAATGACACTTATCTTCCACATTTATAACCGCTTTATAAGCTTACTCTCTATATATGACGCCCATTGAGTTTTCTCATTTTTTGTCTTTTTTTTTTAATTTCTTGTTAAGTCCTATATATAAAAATAAATTGTAAATGAGTGCCGTAGATAACTATTTTTAAAACTTAAAACATTGTTTCTTGATTATAGTGAAAGGCATGTCAACTACCCAGGACAACATAAATGCATATTCCCGTTCCCCCCCCCCCAACGCCCACTCTGGTAGCGGCCACCTACCCTATTAATTCTCGTGGCCGCCACCCACGAGTCTTGTATCTAATCTCATTGAATTCCCGCCGACCACCCCCCCAAACAAGAATATGCACGCATTAGTTATACAAGAAAAGTCTACACGCTTTAATAATATGCCCAGAACGTTTAACATCCATCCTGCCACATTTTCCCTTTAGCACAACGCTTTGCTATTTACCTAACCTTTGACCTATTTTTTGGTTACTTTTTTATGGGTATTGCTATCCAGTGGCCCATTTAAAGGGTTCGTAAATTAAGCTCGTGATTCAAGAGGCCCACGATGTTGATTTAATTTTAAGGACTAAGTTGACCCTATAGGTCTGAAAATTTGGACCCACGTCCCTAGAGGTCCAAGAGGCTAAATTAGTCTAAGAGACTCGAAGACAATGATTCACGGCCCGAGAGGCCCAAGGGACCGATTTAGTTCGAGAGGTTAAAGTTGGCCTTAAAGACCCAGGACATACACCAACGTCCCGAGAAACCCAAACAGGTTAAATTAGTCCAAGAGACTGAATTAGTTTAAGAGGCTCGAGGATATCATAAGACGCCACATAATTGCCAATAAAGCTCTAAGGGCATGGAACATAGGAAACGACTCTGAAAGCTCGAAGACTCCTCACTGACCAAGCCTTCCAGTGAAGGTCGTGTACATTCGCTACCAAAACATCCGTGGACTAGGAAAAGGCCAAGAACCTTCGCGAAGGACGCGGACGGTACAAGCTCAGAGAGGGAGCGCGGCGTAACCAAGGATGCCAGCTTAGAGTTGACTCCTGCCAGAGCATGCATGATCTCTGCGACACACAACTTGCTCAGAGAATGACGGCTTCCGATATATGCATGATGTGACATCTTACAAAGTCAGACTGCAAATATACCACTTCTCTTACATTGTAGGGCAGACCAACAAATTTGGTGGCCAGAGAACTTGTACATGCCAAGCCACACGGGTGCTCCACGTAAGACATCATAGCCCCTATATAAACCTTCAATGTGCCCCAACAGAAGGGGCTGAATCTTGGTTTTTCTCGCTAAAAGGATAAGGCATACAAAAGAGAGAGAAATAAGCAGCATTCTTCCCCTCAGTATAATCAGTTTGAACTTGGAGAGCCTTAAGCTTCACACGTGCTCCATTCCTTGTACTCAACCAACAGTATAGTGGAAATTCACCTGGACCCTGAGTTTCGTGGTTTTTCCTCATTCAAGAGAGGGCTTTCCTCGTAAAATCCTGTATGTCATTCTTTTCTCCTCCTATCTTTATCGTATAGATTGAACTCACTAATCTAAGAAGATAACCAAACTATCTTTGTGTTGTACAGATTCCATCCAAGTACTCCAAATAATCCGAGCTGTCTTTTGGACCTTCGTCTG
Organism: Nepenthes gracilis; assembly: GCA_033239525.1. Classification (NCBI taxonomy): domain Eukaryota; kingdom Viridiplantae; phylum Streptophyta; class Magnoliopsida; order Caryophyllales; family Nepenthaceae; genus Nepenthes; species Nepenthes gracilis. The sequence goes on along the minus strand of BSYO01000006.1, from coordinate 26,587,180 downwards.
TACGGTGGGCAGAATACGAGGATGAAATATTTGCACCGTCTATGGGAACAGATTAAAAGTCAGGTTAACACATTTTTAAAAGTTTTCAGAAGAACGTTGGAAATCAAAGATGATGAACAGATGGGCACAAACCAGTGCTCCTGTCCAAAGTGCATCCTCCTATGGCAACTGCCTTCTAACTGGCAGTGCGATGGACAATTGTCCAAGCCCTTGTACACAGGCATTAGTAGTAAAAATAAATGACTTCTCAAGAGCAGTCTAAACTCTCTACTCAAAACTGGATGTACAATTGAAGGGTGCGCCACCCAAAGCCTCCCAGCCTGTAGCACCCCAGAAAAAGGATAAATGAAAAAAGCATCCCAAGAAGAAGGCTACCCCGCGCGAGAACCCAGGGATGCAAGTTGCCATGAGCAATGAAGTCCCACGACAATTTGAAGGTCGATTGAGTCCTCGGGTCCAAGAGAGCGGCCTAGAAAGGCCAGATCCTCCTCACTCCCGTTGCAATCGAGAGGACACCTTTCAGGAGGGATCCTCTTACAGAGGAATTCCCCCAAAAGAAAAGAGCTGTGCGGAGCGAAAATCTACGCAGGCTTCTCATGAACTGAGGGATTACCTCAATGAGAAGAAGGCCACGACTCAACCCTAATCAAAGAAAAAACTTAAAAAGATCTGGAAACGGACCTTCGAAGAAGGGGCCAGTGAAGCCGAGAGACCTAAAGGTGAAGAGGAGTTCCACCTGAGGTTGGTGGAGGGAAAAAGGAAGATCAGGGACCTCCAGGATCCACGAGGATCGTCAAAGCAGCGCAAGTCTGAGCAGGTTGTTCAAAGGAAGTCCGAACCTTCGAATCTGACTCCTTTGAACGACTCACGTGCCAACATCCTAAAACAAATTTAGGGTGAAGGGTTCCTCAAATGGCCCGAGACGTTAAAGAACCCAGATTGGGGCAATTAGACACAGTATAGTCAATACCATTACCGCCGAGGTCACAATACTGAGAGCTGCTCGACACTGCAGGTGGAGGTGGAAAGGCTAGTCAGACAAGGCTACCTCAACCATTTTCTACAAAGACCTGAACAAATTTTTGAAAACGACGGAGTAGACCAGCCAGGAGGCGGAGTGTCATAAGCGTGACATCACCCAGTCCGGATGACAGTGCGCGAAGGCCTCAGGAAAGCCTAGACATGCTTGATGAAGTTTAAAGCATGACAAGGCAACAGACAGTCGCGTACCAGCGGAGAGCAGCCGGATATGGCCAGAGTCTGATAAAAGGACCGAGAACTTTAGCCCACGAGGTCAACGAGGCTAAATCAACCCAGGAGGCTCAAGGACTAAGTCCACATTCCAAGAGGCCCGAGGAGCTAACTTAACCAAAGAGGTTGAATTGGCCACAGAGGCCCGCGGATATAGGTACTCATCCCAAAGAATACTGTCAATAAATAAATGTGTAAGTAGCCATGTAAGGCAAAAAGCTTCATGCCATGCACTTGTAGCGCATATTGTGGATATAATGAATTCCTTTAACTTGTTTCCTGTCTTGCATCACATTGAATGTTCGCATGTCATCTCAATAAGTCATAAGACCTAGACCGCTCCTAAGTCAAATGGATAGGACTCCTTTCACTTACTTCTTAAAGTCGGCTAAGTTCGAACAACTTAAAAGGTCGTATTAAAACTTGACTAAATCCGAGCAGTCCAAGAGGTCGTATTAAAATTCGACTAAATCCAAGCGGCCCAAGAGGTCGTATTAAAATTCGGCTAAGTTCGAGCGGCCCAAGAGGTTGTATTAAAACACGGCTAAGTCCGAGCGGCCCATGATATTGTAGTAAAACTCTGCTAGGTCCGAGCGGCCCAAGAGGTCGTAGCAAAACTCTGCTAAGTTCGAGCGGTCAAAGAGGTCATACTAAAACTTGGCCGCAATGCCAAGCAACCCTAGAGGTTGAACTTAAAACTTAGGGGGCTCGAAACAGAAAGCATGCGACGACCTTAGAAGTAGCATCTTCAGTCTAAGATGATCAAAAGATTCAAACGTTAAGTTGATATAACACTAAGTTTCTTTAACAACATGTCATAAAAAGAACAAAACAAATAAGACAATCCAGAGAGAGATTGCAGCAAAGGATAAATTTCATTCATGCTTAAAAGCGTATAATGTACAACGTATATACAAAAGAAAATATGTATACATGAACATAGCACTGTAAATCTGCAATCCACCCTCAAAACTTCAGGCTGAAGAGAGACATCCTGCTACTAAGACCTTGCGATCCGGGAGGCCCTGCTTGACCAGACGATCCTGGCTACCTTGAAGATCGAGGGTCACTTGATGACCCAGGCCGAGGAGAGCTAGGAAATGGCCTGCCCGAAAAGCCATACAAGTCCTCTGAATATGTGACACTGACATTCCGAGGATCAAACATGGTCATGGGAAACCGTGGATGCGGAAATTTCATCACTCGGCGGCACAAGTTGATACCGTCCTAGTACTTACCCTCCAGAGCAAGAGCGATTTCCGCAGCCCTTACGGAAGTCTGCAACACTTCCGCCAGCTGGAGGTTCCTATCCCACAGCATCCCATACTGGACTTGCTGGAGCCTTAATGTGTCTTCAAGAGAAGCGATCTTTCCCTTTGCAGCAGCAAGCTCGGCCTCCAAACGTTTGTTCGCCTCAGCAAAGCCCTTGAAGCTTTTAGTTCTGCATAAGCTTGGGTAGCATCAGTAATGATTGTGTCAAAATCACCAGCTATCTCCTGAAGGTGCGGAATTCAAGGTAGGACAGTGAGACATAGACAGGAGAAAACAGAGTCAAGGACAACATGAAAAAGTACCCTGGCCACAAAAGAGCTCCCTAAAGTGCTCTCCTCTCTAGGGACCTCAGGCTCCACATGCCTCTTAGCTGCAGCCTCCTACGTCATAGAAATCTCAACCCTAGCCTTGGGTACAGAAGCAGCAACATCCAAGACTGGGGGCTCAACCTCTTCAGCATGATCGTTGGCCCTAGCCTGCGCTTCCCTTGGACGTGAAGCCCTCGCGAAGTCCTTGACCAAAGACTCCTCATGGGCCGTGGGCGAAATCATCATAGGGCTATCAACTTGGATTTCAAGGCACGGGGACTCGATAGTTTCTACAACAAGTGGCTAAACAGATTGATCTTCGTTGACCTCAGCAACCTCGGTGATCGTCGTCCCTGTCATCATCATCACTACTTCTTCGCCCAGAGTCACACCAGCCTCCCTCGCATCATGTCCCACGACGGTATCCTCGGGAGGCTTATCAATCCACTCCGAGACCTCTCCAGTAAACTCAGATGGAATGTCAAGATGGGCTCATCAATGGGAGGCTGGACATCAGGGAGATTCGCAAATTGGCCAGCAGATTCAAAAGGCAGACCAGAGGACTCGGCAAAAGTTGAAAGTCTGAGACCCTCTGTCTCTCAGATAGGCTGCGCAACCGAAGACCCCAACCTCCTCACAAGAGACGCAATCACAACATCGTCATCATCGGACGAGGAGTACTCAACAATGGTCACCAGACGTTTTAAAGTCTCGGTCCGATGACTCTTCTTTGGCCATTCGGACGGTTCCTCTACCCTCAGAGTCTTCTGCGCGGTCTTCTTCTTCTTCCTCTTTTTCTTCGTCGAGTGGTCGCTGTGTGCACTAGAGTCCTCCAGTTGAGACCCCCATTTGGCCTTAGCCAAGTTTTCAGGCCTCAACCACTTGTTCTCCCTGTTCTCACTAAAGCTAAGGAGGTTGGACTATACGAGGACAACGATATCATTTACCAGCGCCCTCTCCTGAGGCGTAGCGTCCTGGCAGAATTGGGGGCCAACATTTCCCCAACTATTGGGGACATCCCAAATCCCACAAACCGCCAAGAAAAAGAATTTATCTTTTCACCTCTTTGTGGAATCAGGGTTGCCACGACTCATCGCCACGAACTCAGGGCATGGGGTGATGGCAATCCAATCTTGGTTCTATGTGAACCTTAAAATCACATTTACAGCTAAAGACTCAAAAGTTTTATCATGGTAACGAGTGAAAACGCAGAGGGAAACGAGGTACCTTACTGTGTTTGGCTAAAGGCGGGTGATAGGGACCTTGAGGTCCCTTATGATATGGTACAAATCCAAAGGCATGTCAATGTGAAGCTCACTCTTAAGGTGGACTATATAGACGGTCATGAAACTGTCTGGTGGGTAGCTAGCCCTCTAATAGAGCTCCACGGCTAGCATCGCCATCTTAGTAGGGATGCGATACCTTACTCGAATAGCATCAAGGTCAGCGGCCGTAATCGAAGAAGCAATATCTACGGCACCTGGAGCCATCGAAATAAGAAAATGAAAGGAATATAAATAGTGCGTAACGATAAAGTCACAGAGAGCGCTTCTAGAATTTAGAAGATTTTCAAAGGCAATGGAATCAGGTAAATGGCAGGGCAGGCATTTAAAATGGCAGGAAATCAAAAGGCGTGCACCATCTTTGTCCTAGCCACACGTCAAGTCCCCACACGCTGCCAGGGTTAGTGGGTCTTGGCTTCCGAAGGCAACGTCAACCAATTTATTGCGCATTTAATGAACTGCAATGGCCCAAACGGTGGTGCAGACCAATTCTCAGGCTCAAAGGGAAGCTCTCGGATGCTCCTTCATCCGGATTTTGGCTCCAAAAAATCTAAGGACATTTGTTAGTCTCAGACTAAAATGTGAAGACGGAGATCATTTGTGAATGCCTAGCAGTGCTTAAAAATTCAAGAAGTTCGCAAACATTTTGGCCAAATAGTCTGCCCAGAAATCCCGAGGACATTTTAGACAAAGTATAAGCTTCAACGAGTTCTCGTGCGTTTTAGTCACATGTACCTGGACTTTGGGTTCCAACAATTTTCACGGACATTTGCAAAGAACAAAGGACACGGATAGATTTCAGCAAAAAGTGCCATCGATTGGAGCTTGGAGCATTTCCGCAGTAGTAAATATGCCAAAGGTTGAAATCTTTGAACTTTTGGCATGGGGGGCTAATGATGGGTACCTCTACCCAGTGGCCCATTTAAAGGGTTCGTAAATTAAGCCCACGATTCAAGAGGCCCACGAGGTTGATTTAACATTAGGGACTAAGTTGACATTATAGGTCCGAGGATTTGGACACACGTCCCTAGAAGTCCAAGAGGCTAAATTAGCCCAAGAGACCCAAGGACAGTGATCCACGTCCCAAGAGGCTCAAGGGGCCGATTTGATCCGAGAGGTTAAGTTGACTTTAGAAGCTCGAGGACATGGGCCAACGTCTCGAGAAGCCCAAACAGGCTAAGTTAGTCAGCGAGATTGAATTAGCTTAAGAGGCTCGAGGATATTATAAGACGCCACATAATTACCAATAAAGCCCCAAGTGCATGGAACATAGGATGCGACTCTGAAATCCAAAAGACTCCTCGCTGATCAAGCCTTCCAGTGAAGGCCGAGTACATTTGCTACCAAAACATCCGCAGACAAGGAAAAGGCCAAGAACATTTGTGAAGGCCGTGGATGATGGAAGGTCTCGGACGGTACAAGCTCAGAGAGGGAGCACGGTGCAACCAAGGACACCAACTCAGAGTTGACTCTTGCTAGAGCATTGACTCCCGCGAAAGCATGCATGATCTCTACGACATGCAACCTGCTCAAGGAATGTTGGCTTCCGGCGCATACGTGATATGACATCTCACAAAGTCAGACTGCAAGCATGCCACTTCTCTGACACGACAGGGCAGACCTACAGATTTGGTGGCCAAAGAACCTATACACGCCAAGCAACGTGGGTGCTCCACGTTGGATATCCCAACCCCTATATAAACCTTCAATGCACCCCAACAGAAGGGGCTGATTCTTGATTTTTCTCGCTAAAAGGCTAAGGCATACAAAAGAGAGAGAAATAAGTAGCATTCTTCCCCTCAGTGTAATCAGTTTGCACCTGGAGAGCCTTGTGTTTCACACGTACTCCATTCCTTGTACCCAACCAACAGTATAGTGGAAGTTTGCTTGCACCCTGAGTCCCATTGTTTTTTCCTCATTCAAGAGAGGGCTTTTCACGTAAAATCCCGTGTGTCGTTCTCTTCTCCTCCCATCTCTATTGTACAGGTTGAACTCACTAATCTAAGAAGATAACCAAACTATCTTTGTGTTGCACAGATTCCGTCCGAGTACTCCAAAAAATCCGAGCGGCCTTTTGGACCTTCATCCGTATGGTGAGCGGAATACGAGGACGCAACACTTTTGCATGGCAATGTGTTGATTTTAATGTTGAGTATGCAGCCTGTAACGTGTAGAGTTATTATGAATGCAATATGTTTTGGTTAAATCACTTTTAGAGATTTGGTTATTTAAATTAAAACATAGTAGTATCAATGAATTGAAAAATAAAATAAAATCTTAGGAGGTATATGATTGATAAAATTGGAAAACAAAAACTAAAAATTGAGTATGTTATTCATATAATTGAAAGATAATACTAAAAACAAAACCAACAAATAAAAAAAATAAAAAAGTTAGGAATATTTATATTTCGTTAATTACACGGGAATATGCTATAAGCTTGTGTCAGAAAAATTCATTTACTAACTATATTTTGGAGTATAGTTTTCCGATCATTTTTAGATTATTATGTTCAGATATTAAAATAAAATTTTCCTTAATCATAGATATAATATTAATTGGATTTGTTTCCTCGTTTGAATCAAATTGTCTATAAATACATAATACAAAAAAAATAAAGATAAATTTGCGTAGTGTGAATCTAATGGGTAGTCGATACCCAATGCTCAAGAATAAAACCCATTTTCACAAAATGGTTTCATGTCTCTAAATGACGCAAAAAGCCCACGCGGCCTAAGAGGCTAACGTGACTGAGAAGGCCCAAGAGGCCCAAAGACCCGGGGACTTGTCACAGGAAGGACGGGGATGCCAGCTTAGAGATTATGTCCTTAAAGGCACGCGACACGCAACCTACACAGAGAATGACGGCTTCCAGCACACACGTGATTTGACGTCTTGTAGAGGCTGCATGCATGCACGCAATCTTCTTGACACGGCAAAATGAACTTGTAGAGTTGGTAGTAGGACTTTCTGCATATGCCAACCCCCACGTGGCAGCTCCATGCAGAAAATTTCAACTACTACATAAGTATTCACTTTGTTTCAATTAAAGGATTTGAAGTTCAAAACCTGAACTATTGCATTTACACACTAAGAGAGAGAAAGAGTAAAAAAATCACACTGTATTATAGAGAGAGAGAGAAAAAAGGGCTTGTGTTATAAGAGTAACTCCTAAGAGTTTCCATACAATTAGTCTATAGCCTTTTGCACTCGTTCTCCCACATAGTAGAAGCAATTTTCTGACCAAAGTCCCACGGTTTTTTTCCTCTCATCCATCGGAGGGCTTTCAACGTAAAAAATCTTACGTTTCATATTTTCTCTCTCTTTCCCTTTCGCGTACATACTATTTGGTATTGCTATCAGATCCTTGTCTCTATCAGAGTAAAGATCTGAGATCGTAACATTTGGCACTGTCTATGGAAACCGACAAAAAGTCAGGTGAACACGTCTTTTGAGAAATTAAAAACTGAAAGAATGGTAAACACGAGAGGACAGGCTAGTGCCTCGATTAGAGAAGCCATTTCCAATGGCAATGGCCCTGCCACAGGCGTCAAGATAAAGGAACATCCTGACCCTTATGTCCGAGTGTTAGCTATGAGAATGGATGACGTCACCAAGGCCGTCCAGATGCTCTGCTCGAGAATGGACGAGAGGTAAAGGGGGGCGTCATCCGAAGCCTCCCAGACTGCAACGTCCCATGAAAAGAGCTAGGGAAAGAAACACCCTTCCAAGCAAACCGCTCAATATGAGGACCCTGAGACGCAGGTTGCCTCAAATAGTAGAGCCCCATCACGCCTTCAAGGGCCCTTGTGTCCTTGGATACAGGAGGAAAACCCATATAGGCGAAACTCTCTCTATATCCATGGCAGCCAGAAGCATGTCGTTCATGATGCACTCCTCGCGAAGAAGTCTCTCTGAGGACTAGGAGCCATCCGGGGCAGCAAGTTACGCAAGACCCCTACAAGTTAAGGAATTACCTCAATGAGAGAAATATAACGACTCCACCTCAAATGGAGTAAAAGTTGAAAATGGTCTTCCAACGAGTCTTCGGCGGAAACAATGGAGGAGGAGTGGCTGACCAGCGTCAATTTTCCTTCTCAATAGAGATCAGGACGAGGCCGTTCCCCCTAAAGTTTAAAATGCTAAACCTTGACACCTATGACGGGAGTGCAGATCCTATGGACCATTTGGATCACTTTCGTGAACATTTGAGCCTCCAAGGCTTGGATGAATTGACAATGTGCCAGTGACCTCTATCTGCTCATTCATTGAACTAGAAAGTTATTTCCTCGTAGTATGTCTTTAGTAGGAAGATCAAGAAGCAACCCTGGCATCTTGCTTGGCATCTTGCTCGTGTAAAGCAAGGAGCCAGGGATATGTTGAGAGGGCTCCTAACCCGATTTATCGCGGAGGCCTGATAGATCCTGAGACTGGCGGACAGGGTAAAGCTGAATGCTTTCTTGTTCGCGCTGGAAAGAGGAGCTTTCTTCAATCACCTCATCCTACCCCAAACCTTCACAGAGACTGAAGCCATCGCTCGAGCGTACATAACGGCTGAAACAGACAACGACGTGAAAAGGCTCGCCTAGGTGGAGAGCTTCCCCCCGAGGCCAGTGGAAGGAAAGAGGAAGCACGAAGACCAACAAGGCTCCCAAGTGCCCAATAAGCAGCAAAAGTCCTAGCAGGCCATTCATAGGGAGTACAAGTCTTTAAACTTGACTTCCTTGAACAACTCATGTACCAACATCTTGATACAGATCAAAGATGAAAAATTCTTGAAGTGGCCCAAGGCAATGAAGAACCTAGAAGGTGGTGACCAGTCTAAATACTGTCATTACCATCATTGTGGAGAGCACGGTACTGAGGACTAAGAGCGTTGCAGAAGGAGATCGAAAAACTCATCAAGAGAAGTCACCTCAACTGTTTCCTGTAAAGACCCAGACAAGTTTCTGAAATAGCAGGGGATGGTGAGGTTGACCTGTCAAGGAACAAGGTGGCCGCGGAAGTCGTGAACATGATATCGACTTGCCCGCTAGGAAGATGCGCTCGGGAGGATCCAGCAACGAGAAAGAAGAAACCTAGGGTAGAATCTAGGGATGACATCATTAGTTTTTGTAACGAAGATATGACCCATTTAACATCCCCCATTTTGACCATTTGGTTGTAACCACACTCATTTCATACGGAGTTTTAGACTACCAGATAAAACAAATGCTCATTAATAATAAAAGTTTGAGAAATTTACTTTATCTTGATACCTTTTAAGTTAGGACTCAAGAGAAGCCATATGACAGCTACTAAATGACCCTTTTACGAATTGGACAATGAGTTAGAGCCAATGCCAGTGTAGGAAGTCATCCAACTTGAGGTCACACTCGAGACCTATCCGAGGACTGTGACCAAGACCCTCTCATTCTTAGTGGTAGACCTCTCGTCCGTCTACAACGCCATCCTCGGGCGCCCCTGCCTGGCTGCCTTCGAAGCCATAACCTCAATGCTGCATCTAAAGATGAAGTTCCCAACGTCGTATGTGATTGGAAAAGTTCTCGGAGATCAAGCTGTCGGACGGACATGCTATCTGTCCCAAGTCACACAGACACCGCTTCCTCAGCCTATTAAGGACTTAGATTTCCGCGACAAGATGACACTGCAACAGGCCGAGTCTGGAGAAACAATTGACTGAATCCCTTTGGATCCTAGAGATCTTGAGAAATATGTCCAGATATGGAGTTTGCTACCTTAACCCTTTCGAGATCAGCTTATCAGTTTCCTACGAAAGAACTCGAACATCTTTACTTGGACACCGAGCGACATGCCAGGGATGCCGACTAGGGTAATGGTTCACAAATTGGGCCTAGATCTCGGTTATAAGCCCATTCGACAAAAAAGAAAAAACTATTACGTGGAAAAACTGGTGGCTATCCAGGAGGAGTTAAAGAAGCTCTTGGACGCAAGATTCATAAGGGAAGTGCATTATCCAGATTGGTTGTCCAACATTGTGATAGTTAAAAAGAATAACAAAAAGTGAAGGATGTGCATAGACTTCACAAATGTCAATAAGGTATATCCAAAAGACAGATTTTTCCTACTGAGGATCGATTCACATGTAGACTCGATGTGTGGTTATGAGCTCAAAAATTTTATGGACGCGTATTCAGGTTACAACCAAATAAAAATGAGTCCCAAAGATGAGAAATACACCTCATTCATGACAGACCAATGGATATACTGTTACAAAGTCATACCCTTTGATCTCAAAAATAATTGTGCTACTTATCAGCGGCTCATAAATAAGATGTTCCAGCACCGGATCGGATAAAACATGAAGGTCTACGTGAACGACATGATCGTCAAAAGTAGAGTGACTGAAGAGCACGTCCGAGATCTATCCGAGACCTTCAATGTCTTAAGAACGCACCAGATGAAGTTCAACCCAACTAATTGTACATTCGGGGTGACATTTGGAAAGTTATTAGGTTACATTGTTTCACACCAAGGGATTGAAGCAAATCCGAAAAAAATCAAGGCCATTCTTGATATGAAGAGCCCTTAGACTGTGAAGGAGGTCCAAAAGCTCACTGGAAGGACGACAGCTCTGTCTCACTTCTTGGCCAAATCGGCCGAGAAGTTCTTGCCTTTTTTCAAGACTCTAAGGGGTACGAAGACGAACGGCTTTTAGTGGACAACCGACTGTGAACAGGCCTTCCAAGGTCTCAAGGAGTACATCTTGAACCCTCATCTTATAACTTTTTTCCAAACAGGCGAGAAGCTGTACTTGTACCTTGCAATGTCTGACAAAGCCTTGAGCTTAGCCTTGATCAATCAGTAGAACAATAGGCAACGGCCTGTGTACTACATTAGCAAGATCATGACTAACGCTGAGACAAAGTATTCTTATGTAGAAATGATGGCTCTGGCATTCGTGTATTCCGCCCGAAAATTGAGAACATACTTTCAAGCACACAAAGTAATCGTCTTGATTGACCGGCCCTTGAGAGCGATTCTACAGAAACCAAAAATGTCGGAACGGTTGGTCAAGTAGGCCATTGAGTTGAATGAGTTTGCCATATAGTTCCGTTCAATGCATGTCTTAAAAGGTCAAGCCGTGGCGGACTTTATTCTGGAAACTACAACCCCAACTCAGAACTCCCCGGATACTTGTGATGTTGACCAACCACACGACCCAGTAATCTGGACTCTACATGTGGATGGCTCGTCAATGAGGGATAGTTGTGGAGTTGGTGATGTGTTGAGGATGTCTGAAGGGTCAGAGATAAAGTATTCGATAGTTCTTGGGTTCTTAGCGACCAACAACACCGCAGAGTATGAGGCCCTACTTGTTAGACTACAGTTAACGAAGAAGTGCTCGGCTAAGGACTTGATTGTTTACAGTGACTTCGAGTTAGTTGTCAACCAAGTCCGAGAAAATTTCGAAGCAAACAGCCCACAACTATTCAAATACCTCACAAAAGCCCGAGAGGTCATGTTAGCCTTTGAAAGGGTAGAAATAGTCTACATCCCGCGGGAAGAAAATGCGAAGGCCGACCAACTTGTAAGAGTAGCAGCCATAGGAAACCCAGAGCAATATGCCTGAGGAATGCGTGAGGTCCTCAATAAATCCAGTGTTAAGGATCCAGAGACAAAGGTGATGCAGGTATTTGAGGCTAGCAATTGGATGACCCCCTATGTAAGGTACTTGTCTGATATGATATTACTCGAAGACGTAGAGGAAGCCAAGAATGTGAAGAAGACGGTAGGGTGGTATACTATCATTGATTGCTGATTGTATCGCCAAGGATTCCCTACCCCTACTTGAGGTGTCTCACTCCAGAAGAGGTTGATTACTCTCTCGGAGAGGTGCATCTCAAGATTTGTGGATCCATATTGGAGGTAAGAACATGACATTCAAGCTAATGAGATAAGGATACTACTGACCAACCATGAAGTATGACACTATGGACTTCGTATGAAAATGCAAGAACTACCAAGTCCATGGCAATCTTGCTAACCAGCCGCATATAGAATTCAAAGTTCCACAATTGCCTTGGCCCTTTGCACAATGAGGACTAGACATACTTGGACCACTGCCAATAGCATCCAGACAAAGAAAGTTCTTAATTGTCAGAATTGATTATTTCACGAAGTGGGTTAAGGCCTTACCCTTGGCTTGCATAACCGAGCGAAACGCGATAGACTTCATCCAATAGAACATTGTGTTCAGGTTCAGGATCCCAGAATACATTGTGACTGATAATGAGATCTAGTTCACTGGAAAGAGATTCACAAAGTATTGCACCAACTTAAGGATAAGACTGGTGCATATGTCATTTGCGTACCCGCAATGCAATGGTCAAGTGGAGATCACGAACTGTATGATACTACACGGGCTGAAAATGAAGTTGGAGCACGCTGGGGGCTCCTAAGCCGACTAGCTATGATCATTGCTATGGTCATATAGGACCACTTCGAGAGAGTCAATACAAGAAACTCTTTTCAGCCTATATTACGGGATCGAGGCAGTCATCCCAGTAGAAGTCGGGCTGCCAAACCTCCGAGTGGAAAGTTTCTATCCACTTAATAATGTACAGAAGTTTTGGGAGAACCTTGACCTACTTGAGGAAGCCCGGGATGCAGCAAGATTGTGCTCAGCAGCGTACCAGTAGCGAGTTGTCCGATTTTACAATAAGAAGGCGAAGGTGCATCAATTCGATGTATGAGACTTAGTGCTGAGAAGTATTGAGACCACAGGTAAAAACATTGACCAGAACAAACTCTCCCCAAATTGGGAGGGACCATTCCTGGTCTCAGCCATCCTCCGGAATGGGGCATATAAGCTATGCACCCAAGAAGGAAGGCTTATCCTTGGACTTGGAATGCAGCCCACCTCAAAAAGTACAATTAGTGATTGTACAGACATGCACACAGGTACAATAATCACATCACTCAGAATGCTTTATCACACTCTGTGAATAAATAAAAATAAAAAAATTTCCTTACTTATTCTTTCCGTCTTATTTATTGCATATCATTTGAGTGTTCGCATTTCATCCCATATATAGACAAGACCTAGGCTGCCATTGAGTCAAGTGGATAGAACTCCTTTTGCTTGTTCTAAAATTCGGCTGTGTTTGAACGGCCCAAAATATCGAACTTGAGACTCCGCTGTATTTGAGTGGTCTAAGAGGTCGAACTTAAAACTCAATTTTATACTGAGTGGCCCAAGAGGTCGTACTAAAACTCAGTTTCATACCGAGTGGCTCAAGAGGTCGGACTTTAAACTTGGCTACGATGCCAAGCAACCCTAGAGGTTGAATCCAAAAATTTAGGGGGCCCACAATGGTAAGAATGCGACAACCCTAGAGGTAGCATCTTTAGCATAAAACGGTCAAAAGGTTCAGGTACTTAGCTAGTGAAAGACTAAATTTCTTTACAACATGTCATAAAAGAGCCAAACACTCAAGCATCCGAGTAGGACAAGAAAATGATTGCACTAAAATAGAATGAATTTTATTCCTATATACTACTTGTGCACAACAGTATACAAATAAAAAGAAAAAAAGAACTTATGGGGCTTAAACAGTTGGAATGTAAAGACCTTAGAGGTAGTATCATCAGCCTAAGACGATTAAAGGTTCAGACACCCGACTCAAAAGGAAATAAGGCTTCTTGAGAGTGTAAGTCCAGGAACAAAACCAAACATACCATACAATCCAGAAAAAGATTACAACAGAAAAGTGAATTTCATTCATACTTTTAATATACAACATGCAATGTAAATAAAATAATAATAATAATAATAATAATATAACTCAACAAATCTATAATCAGCCATCAAAAGGCCCCGGCTGACAAGAAGTTCCCTGTTGCTACTCGCGTCCTTAAGGTCTGAGAGGCCCCACTTGATCCGAAGATTCCGGCAGCCCAGGAGTTTTGGAACGGCTTGACGGTCCAGACCAGGAAGGGCTGGGAAACCCTTCCCTTCCTAGGAGATCATACAAGTCATCCGAGCATGTAGCGCTGGCATTCCGCGAATCAAACATGGCCGTGGCGAACTGTGGGTGCAACAACCTCATAACCCGGCGGCACAAGTTGATGCCATACCAGTACTTGCCCTCCAACATCAGTGCAATGTCCATGGCCCTCACCGAAGTCCTCAACACCTCCTCCAATTGAAAATTCCTATCCTGAAGAAGCTCGTACTTAACCTGCTGGACCTTCAATGTATCCTCGAGAGAAGCAATCTCCCTCTTGGCCTCAACAAGCTCAGCCTCCAAGTATTTGTTGGCCTCTCTAGTGGCCTTGAAGGACTCCAACTCAGAGTAAGTTTGGACGACACCACCTATGAGCTAACCAAGGTTTCCGGCTAGCTCGTGAAATTGTAATGGAGAACAAGCTGTTAAAACACGAGTGGAAGGAAAGAGCAAAAGGTCTAAGGAAGGACAGAATGATACCTGAGAGACGAGAGAGCCACTAACTGAGCTCTCCTCTCTAGCGGCCTCGAACTCTTGTGGTTCAATAACAGGCACCACAGAAACCTCGACCTTAGTCTCGGACTTAGGGGCAGCTCCATCAAGATCAAAGATTGGAGGCTTAATAGCTTTAGCATGCTCCGCGACCCCAGTCTCAACTTCAACAGTGCATGGAGCCTTGGCAACGTCCTCGACTAGGGCCTCCTCATGGACCTCGGGTAAAATCATCATGGGGTAGTAGATTTGGATTTCAGGACATGGGGGCTCTACAATCGCAACAATCTCCTCGGCCTTAGTAGTCTCTAAGTATATCGTTGCAATCATCACCATTGCTTTATCAGCTGAGTCGCCTTAGCCTTTTTCGCAGCCTGCTCCTCAATGATGTCATCGGATAGATTGTCCAACCAGTCCGAAATCTCTCCAGTAAAAATGGATGAGATATCAGGCACGGGCTAGCAAAGAGGAGGCAGAATAGCTGGTGACTCCATGTGCAAGCCCGTGGCCTCAGAAGGTGGCTCGGCAGGCCTTGCAACCGCTAATGGCCCAATGTCCTCAAATCCTTGGACTGGCACCCTCTTCTTGATCAGGCGCCCAATGATGGCCTCGTCTTCATCGGAAAAAAAAGGATACTCAATGATCGTCGTCGGACGCTCCAAGATCTTAGTCCGATGACTCTTAGTTGTTCACTCAGACACTTCGTCGATCCTCAGAGCTTGCCATTTCTTCTTCAGCTTCTTTTTCTTACTAGAAGTGCAAGAGGCGCTAGAGTCCTCGGGCTGGTTCTCCCATTTAGCTTGCACAAGGAACTTAGACCTTAGTCACTTGTTCCTTTTGTTCTCATTAAAAAAACAAAGGTTGGCGAGAAATAGGTCTATGAAGTCCTTCGCGGCTAATTTCTCCTCAGTCATGACGTCCTCGTGAAACTTGGACTTAACGTTCCCCATTGATTGGGGATGGTCCAGATCCAAGGAATGCTCAAGAAGAAAACTTATCTTTTCACCTCTTGGTGGAGTTAGGGTTTCCATCGCTGATCACCAGAAACTCAGGACGTGGGGTCACAATGACCCAATCTTGGCCATACGAAAACCCCAATATAACTTTCACCGCCATCGAATCAAGGAGCCTCTCATGGAAACGAGTGAAGACACAAAGCGAGACCAGATACCTAACGGCGTTAGGTTGGATTCTGGCCACAGGGACTTGGAGGTCCCTCATCAACTCGAAGAACTCCAGAGGTATGGGATATTGAAGACCACCTTTAAGGTGGACCTCGTAGATGGTAATAAAGCCGTCAGATGGACTGTAAGCCCTCTCACGAGTATCAAAAATCACCATAACCATCGAGTTTGAAATTCTATACCGTGCTCGAATGGCTTCAAAATTAGTCAAAGATAGCGAGGAGGCAATTTCTCTCACTTCTAGAACCATGAGAAGATATGAAAGAACAGGGAAGAGGAAGGAAATCGCCAAGGAACGCGTCGAAGTCACAGAGAGCGTTTTGGAGGCACACAAATTTTCAACACTTGTCAAATTCGAGCGAAATGATAAAGGCAAAGAAAGGAAAGCAACTTAAACGGCCTCAGAATTCAAAAAACGCACCCACTAATTGCCTAGCCACGCATCAACTTCCCACGGAACGCAGGCAATGATGACGCTTCCCTTCCCAAGGCAGCGAAGTGATGCACATTTAATGCGCAAGGCTAGTGTATTTTAAATGCACCAATTGGCGGCGCAGACCAACTCCTCAAATTCGGAGGAGTTCACGGACGATGTTTTGTCAAGCTAATTCAATTGAATGTACGGGGACACTTGCAAATTTTGCGCCTGAGAAAGACAACGTTCAACTGTGGACAAGGCAACTATTGCCGGCAATGCCTGAGGACATTGATGGACTTGGGACATTTGCCAACAACGATCAGTTGGCGGAACGCATCAGCATCTCGGATTCGAAGAGAATCCTCGGATACTTGTATCAGACGGATTATCTCAAGAAGTTCTCGAGCTTTTGTGTCAAATCACTGGTCTTAGAAAAATGTCCCCAGATATTTGCCAGAGATAAAAATGTGTGCCACCGTCAAGCTACAGCTAGACGGCGGACGCGAGGCAAAGACGCGGATGGAATTCTGAAGGAGAATGCCTTCGTGTGATGCTTGAAACATTTTCACGGACGGTAAAACATGTCAAAAGTTGAGATCCTCAAACCTTTTGATATGGGGGCTAGTGATGGGTAGTGAATACCAAATTCCCATGGATAAAACCCGTTTCTACAAAATTGGTCCACGTCCCTAAATGGCCTAAAAATTCCACACAGCCCAAGAGGCTAATGTGGCCGAGAAGGCCCAAGAGGCCCAAAGGCCTGGGGATTTTTCACAGGAAGGATGAGGATGCCAACTTAGGGATGATGTCCTTAAAGGCACACAACATGAAACCTACATAAAAAATGACGGCTTTCGGCGCACGCGTGATGTGACGTCTCATAGAGACAATCCGCATGCACGCGATCTTCTTGACATGGCAAAGTGGATTTGCAGAGTTGGTAATAGGACTTTCTGCACACGCCAACCTCTACATGGCAGCTCCATGCAGAAAATTTTAACTATTATATGAGCATTCACTTTGTACCAACCAAAGGATACGAAGTTCCAGACCGAAACTCTTGCATTTACGCACTAAGAGAGAAAAATAGTAGAAAAATCACACTGTAACATAGAGAGAGAAAGAGAGGGTTTGTGTTGTAAGAGTAACTCCTAAGAGTTTTCATACACTTAGTCAACATCCTCTTGTACTCGTACTCAAACATAGTGAAAGCAGTTCTCAATCCAAAGTCTGGTAGTTTTTCCCTCTCATCCATTGGAGAGCTTTCTACGTAAAAAATCTTACATTTCATATTTTCTTTCTCTTTCCCTTTGGCATACTTACTTTTTGGCATTATTGTCGGATTCTTGTCTCTATCAAAGTAAGGATCCGAGGACGCAACAGAATCAATACCATCTAGATTGCTTAAGAAGGATCCTAAAGAGGAGAACGAGTGTTTGGTTAATGTTCTTCTACCAATGCTTCAAAGCGGGGCGAATTAATATTTCCTAATTATTTCTCACAGCGTTAATTACCACAAAATGTCGCTAAACACTGTCTTAACAATTTCTTTTCTTCCATTTACAGTATGTTTGGTTGTTGGAATGGAATAAGGTGAGAATAGAATAGTTATTCTAAGGAATAGAATAAGATGAGAATATAGTTGGAATTGTTATTCCCATATTTGGTTGTTAGAATAGAATAATGTGGAAATTAATATTCTTTTATTTGGTTTGTAAAATAGTATGAGGAATAAGGTGGGAATAGTGATAATAATAATAATAATGATAATAGTAATAGTAATAATAATAATAATAAACATAATAATTATTATTATTACAAATAATAATAATAATTATTATTATAAAATTTAATAATAATAGTAAAATATAATAATAATAATAATAATGAAATATAATAATAATAATAATTATTATTATTATTATTATAAAACATAATAATAATAATAATACATAATAATAATTAAATATAATAATAATTATTATTATTATTATTATGGTGGGAATATCTATTCCCAAATATTTTTTAAAAATATTTATTCTCAAATAAATTTGTAACCAAATAAAGAAATATTTATTTTCTGTGAATAAAAATTATATTCCCACCTTATTTTCACCTTATTCCAGCAACCAAATATGGCTTTAAAGCCCAGGATATGAACTATTAATATGTGAGTGGACTTGTTCAATTATAATTATTAGATTAATCACTTATAAAAAAAATTGTTAATCCATTTTGACCATAGGAGTTCTAAAGGAGATCGATTGGCCGTAGACTCGAATTGGTCCCAATCAAGGTACCCTCTAGTCGGAAGAAGTTGGTGGCCAAAGTTACTAATTAGCAATGACGTTGATCAATAATACATTTTACTAAATTAAAATGACTATTTAATATATGATAATATATTTTGATAATTAACTAACATTATAAAATAAGGTAGTATTTTCTAAAATTTTTGTAAAATAGACCTAAGTAGGGCATTATTTGAGTCGAAAATTTAAAAAAGTCGGAGAAAATGTGAATACTTAGCACTTAATAAAAAGCCTAATTTAGCACTTAATAAATCAACGAGTAGCTAGTAAATAGTACCTCCATCCAGCTGCAGCAGTTAGGTCCGAATTTTAGTTTTTTCTTTCTTCATTTTTTAAAGCACGAGCAAAATAAACTTGCTGCTTAATGACAATCTTTAACAATTTCCCCCTAATTTGAGATTGATAAGGCTTCTATATTAACTCCTAGGTCCAGCAAAAGTTGAGGTTGTTCCGTACTCATCAAATTCAATTCTGGGATGAAATAGAAAGTCCAAATTGATCAGCATGGCCGTCAAGGGCTCACGTACTATCGTGCAGCCCAAGGAAGAAATTTAATAATTGAGTCTCGGTCATAATCTAAGATCAATTGATTAGGTTGTTAAATAATTAAAATTTTATATCGGAATCATTTTTCTTGAGGTAATTAATACCAAACCTGTAGAATAATTTGAAGGACACCGAGTTGCTTCTCTGGGTAGCCAACTCTTCACATTTAATCAATATTATGCTTCTTAGCCAATAATCCTTTAAAAATATATGACCTGCGCATTTCTAAGTGAAGAACTCTAACCATGATCTACGATCCCGAATATGGATGGTGGTAGCTAAACTGAATAACCAATAACTAATATTACTTTAAGGGTCGTAGTCTATAACACCTTACTATGAAAAACTTTTTATAAATTGGCTTTTATATTTCTATAAATATCGAACCCTCGAACACATATGAGAGGATCAAAATCTTATACAAGGATTCAAAAAGATAATCATCTTGTATTTGTTAGATCAAAATCTTATCCAAAGATTTAAAAAGATAGTCATCTTAGATCCTTACATCTAAAAAAACTTTTATAGTATCCGATCACGAATTGATCATTGCGATCTCTAAAGTTCAACCCCGCAACATTGGGCATACATGATAGAGGTTCAAAGCTTGTCTTTCAATATATTTCATCCTTTGCCCAAGATTTATTTGAGAGCTTATCTCTCCTAACTTACTTATTAAGTATCATTATAGATTTGAGTATTATAAGATAATTCAAAGAATTAATCTTAAATCATCTAAGGCTCTTATTTTATTTAGAAATCAATAAAGGGTATTTTTTTAGAAATTTATTATAAAGGTAAGTCTATTATCAATCTCTCTCCTAAAAATTATTTTATAATAGAAGCACATAATATTTATTTTTATTAATGAAGAAAATAAAAGTAAAATAAATTGAAAAACAAAAATTATTTACAGGGTTTCACACACGAATTCATGTTTTAGGTCAATTATTTCAACGGCATGATATGAAATTAATTTTGACGAAATAGTCAATACGTCCGGAAATCCATATTTTACTGGACATTAATTTGAGTTTATCGACGGCGTAGGCTCATATTTTTTGTGTTTCGTGCTCAAATTAAATTTGGGTCAGGATTGTATTAAATTATTTTGAAATCTTATCTGGTAATTTAAAATTTTGGATTAATTGATTTCATGAGAATGAACAAAAATTATTAGCCCAGGGAAATATGCGGGAAGATTATTGAAAAAGAGATTCGAACGAATCTATGAGTAAAATTTTAATTTTATGATATTAAAATCTACGAGTAAAATTTTATGAGATTAAAAACATTATATGGATGATTGAATTATTAAATTATTTCATAAAATAATAATGTGGAATAATATAGATAAATAAATCTGAGTGCATGCTTATTTTTCAGTTTATTTAAGGATTGACATATTTAAAACATCCAACCTAATCCATATCATATATCATAAGACATTATTGTTTTGTTTGAAAAAAAAACCAATGAGTTGAAAATCAACATTTTCGAATATTATATTTCTCCCCCTTTCCCACGTCGGTTGTTGAGTGAAAAAAAAATACACGTCCTCAAAATAAATTTGACCCGATAAATTTATGGACCGACAGTTAAATCTTTAAACTTAGATCCTACTCAAATAATAAGTTATAGATATAAGAAATTTATTTTATATATTTTTTAATATTTAAGTCATTAATCACACTAAAAAAAAATAAAAATTTTAATAAAAAATAACTCTTAAAAAGAAATATAGCCATCTAAGAGTTTTTTAGGTGTTAAAGTCTTCTGGAAGACTTATGGAGAAATTAGGGTTAGGGTTTGAAATTCGAGGGGACGGAACCTGTGTAGGCTGTCAACACGCATTCTCTCTCCTCTCTCTCTTTCTTGCACTGCAAAATTTATCCCCTTCTTAAATCATTTAAAAACTAATCTTATTTAATAAAATATTTTTAAAAACCATATAAAAACTAAAAAAAGTCACCCTTATTTTATAACTTTTGATATCTTTAAAAAAATCACGAATGTTTATCAAAAACCTTAATATTTTTTTTTTGTAATTTTTTTGGAGAGCAAAATTTATAATTTTTTTCGAAAAAAAATATTTTAAAGTCTATATCAGAGATGCCCTTAGCCAAGTTTTCGAAGAAGTGTGAAATGGCTCAGTTGGAAATCCAAGAAAAAAAACCTTTGACCATTGATTTTTTTGATACTTCGTTGATTTTAAGTAAAAAAATATAATTTTGAAAGTTTAACAATGATAATTTAAAATATTATTTATAAAGATGTTATGCAATATAAAAACAAGATATCAAAATATTTAAAAAATCCAATGGATGTTTAACAAAGACTTCTCAGCCATGGCAAGAGAAAGTAAAAGTTTAATTCGATACTTGATAGATACTTTGGTTGTTAATGATAATATTGAGGTGCGTAGCAAATGGATTTGTTAAAATGGCAAAAAAATGAGGTCAACAAGAAGTGTAAGGGGGAGCATCTCTTTCGTTGTAAAGAAGTTGAAGGAAAGTGATAATACCCTAAGTTTGATAGAATGGAGAAGGATGTCAATTAAACTTATAGAAGCTGACACTAAAACCCCTGTGAAGGAAAAGTTGTCAAAGGCCAGTAGATGATGGTTGCTGGGAAAGCAAAGGGATCTCTACAAGATTGTAAAAGAAAATATATTAAATTTTAGGTTGCTCTATTGTGGGTTTTATAACTAATGAATGGGTCATTTGGATAACACCTATGTTTTGTGGGTGGCAATTTTAAGTGACAAAAGTCATTGGAAAATCGTGTGAGATTTGTGTGATGGGTTGATCAATAGTTGTTTAAGTTACAAAGATCACTAGAGGATTTTGTGAAATTTATGCGAGGTTATCTAAGTGATAAAGGTTACTAGAAGTTTATGTGAGGGTTGACCGAACAATAGAGCTCACTAAAAGTTCATACTAGGTCCGTGTAATGAGCAATTGAGCTAAAAGTATTTTCAGTAAAAATTTGGAATCTAGGACTGGTACACGATAGATGATTGTATGCATTTGGGATGAAATGAGTGCACTTGATGCATGCCAAAGGGTTTTTGTGCGTCAATTCCAGTGAAATTAGTGCTTGAAGGGCATATGCATAAATTGCCCAGATGAGTCATGTCCAATGCATGTGAGAAGCACACATGTATTGATACTATTATAAAACCCTGCTTAATATAATTTTAGGATAATTCGAAATCATTTTGTAACATAAGGAGTGCTGCACAAGAGAGAGAAGAATAAAAAGAGGGAGAAAGAGGTTTATATCTGAGTAAAGTTTGACTTGAGTTTCTTTTTTATCCAGGTCGAGGATGGTATTGTAGTATGCTCGTGGGACACATTATCATTTAGTTAATTTTGTTCTCTATATTTACTCTTTAAGTTATTATGTATATTGGGGATTGTATTTAATCAGTCGTTTACTCATGTTGTAGTAAAGAAATTTTAGAGGGCATTACTTTTATAATTGGCACATCTTATAATGAATTTATTTAAAATTTATCTAGTAATTTTTCTTTAATTGAGAAAATTTTTTTCATATCAAACATTATTTTATAACTTATTGTACTTGATTACTCATTCATTTAATTGACACTACATATTAAATATCTGGCAACATCAACAAATTTTAATTAATAAAATGATCATTTATTTATTGTGTTGGTCATGTCCATCTAAATGCTTCAGTGATTACATAAATTTAAAGGCTTAGATTGCCCCTGAGTCGGGTGAAATGCTTCGCCCATTAATCGATCTACTAAAACATGGTCTAAACCTCAGTTTCATAAACTGAGCTGCTCAAATGAGACCAAAGCATAAACCTCAATCCTATAAACCGAGTAGCTTGATCAAGGTTGAAGATGACTGCCCGGGACTTAAAGACAAAAGTCAAACCCCCTTCAAGTGGCTAAAACAAAATAAAACCTTAGAGGGTTTTTCAGTATGCATGCGACAACTTCCTTGAATAGGAATGAGCACCATCAGTCGACGACGATTGACAAACTAGCACTCGATGCACAAGTGTGACAACTTATTAACAAGGACGAGCACCATTAATTAAGTGTGGGTGATAGCCTAAACTCTGTCAAAGCCCAGTGACTATGGCAACTAAACCTAGTCGACCACTAAGAGGTTTTCTAAGTGTTACGATGTCCTTTTATAGGAAAGAGTACGAACGGACAAAGATGTCCATCCAAACCCAACAACAATGGCAATAACATTTAGTTGGCAAACAGAACCACTGTTGAGTAAAGCAAATCAACATAAATAAAGAAGCGTCAACAACAATAATTTAAACGGTCTAGCTGGCTTATCAAAGAATCAACATATACATGCATGACAAGGAGAGTCCATTCAGAGATTACAAAATGCTGCTTATGCCTACGACTCAAACAAGCAACATTTCTAAGGCTGAGAGCCTCCATTGAA
This sequence comes from Nepenthes gracilis, assembly GCA_033239525.1. NCBI lineage: Eukaryota > Viridiplantae > Streptophyta > Magnoliopsida > Caryophyllales > Nepenthaceae > Nepenthes > Nepenthes gracilis. Next base: position 26,563,698 of record BSYO01000006.1, on the reverse strand, counting down.
CATGGTGAAGGCTCTCATCCTGTTTTTAGGAAGTCAACTAAATCGGATCGTTGAAGAGTTTTAATGTTTCTCGGATCTGAGAAGCCAGTAAGAAAGTCTAGAGCGGACAATGACAAGATCCGTTTGTAGTGACGAATGCTGTCAAGTCCCCTAATCTGATCTCGATATTAATACTTAATTAATATTAATTAACTAAATAACGGTTTGTTTTCTTCAGACGTGAACTTCACATCAATATTTTGACGCAACCTCAATATAAATAAATAAAGACATATATAAGAGTCAAATATGTGCCACATCATTGTGTGGCTTTGACACAGGCTCAATCCACACAACATCACACCTTAAGTTAGGAATGGTACTTATATAATATAATAATCAGTATATAATAATATGTAAAAATAAATAAATATCTATAAATTTAGCTGAACAAAACTAAAATCATCAACAACACTAAACCGAAACCAAAACATGGACATATGATATCCAAATTATAATATAAGATTACTGCGGATCTTAAACCGATATAACATGCTATCCAGATTTAAACAACTCCTGAAATATATCATTATCACAATCTAAATCTATCCAAAAGTCAAATTATATTATTTAACATGTTCTAAAACTGTCTGAAAAATATAATACTACCACATGAATAACAAAAATATAAGTTAATATTATCCGAAACTGTCTAATCAAATAAAATACAGTATTAGACCCATTAACCATTATCAAACGTTGTTCAAACATAACATAATACAATTAATATTATTTGAAATCATTAAACAGTAATAATTACCATCAATTCATTAATCTAAACTTCTCTTTTTAGTTTGATCCTTCAATCTTATCTGCCTAGTAAGGGTTCGGGTATCTTGTCTGTAAGGGTAAATAAAATAATAAAAGAGTGAGTTAAATACTCAATAAGATACAATATATATCAATAAACATCTATATTTTATACTTAAAAATATATCAGAAGAAATAGAAATAGTAATCAGATTTAATGACATAAGCATGAGTAGGAAAACTTAAATGATCAATTTATAATTTTCTTATCTTATTCTTTTTTTAATCTTAGCTATCAAAACATATATTTAAATTTTATTTTTTTTCAGGAATCAGGACCAATAGACATTACTGGCTTAAAGAACAAACAATCAAAACTTAGATTGTATATGTTCCCACACTACCAAAGATCATACACTCTTATTCAAAATCCAAATGTGGGTTGTCTACATATAACCCTATAGATAGAATTAAATATCACTTCTTAACCCATGGTAATATATGATTGGATATTAATATATCACTATAATATATTAATGCATGCCATAATATATTACTTGGTGATTAATAACCTTGGTGCAATGTATAACTTAGAAAAACTCTACACCTTTTCATATCTCATGGTTCTCACCCTTCTGGAAAACGATTTATAAATACTTAGCATAATTTTGGAGTTTTTTTTTTAAATTTTGTATTTTTATGTACATATTTTTGTAGAAATTTAGTTATATTCAATTTGAAAGTTTTAATTACTGAATTTGAAACTAAATGAAAAAATTTCAGCATATTACATGATTCAACGTATGTATCAATTTTCCGGACCTTAGAGTTTAAATTGTGTGCATACTCTAACTTACATAAGATATAAATTTAATGGTTTAATATCTGTACAAGCCAATATACGAATTTAAGGCATATAATCATCAATAATGCAATAGAAAATAGTAAAATTTTAGCAAATATGCATCAAATCAGCTTAAATATAGATTTTAGTGTAAGAAATTGACTCACATACAATTTTCTACTAAATTTTAGATTATATACCCAACCATGTCTAAGTGTATTGGTCTTTTACTCATGAATTTTGTCATGTTAATGCAAAAATGTATAGCAAAAAATATAGAATTCTGCAATATAATAAGAATTTCTACAATCTCTGTCCATATAGTGCATATACAGGGCATTTTACAAGAAATTTCAGAACATGTAGAGGATTTAGTTCAAGATTCTAAACATGTAAGGGCTTACGTACAAAATTCAAGTATTGAAGAACATTATATCTTAAAATCAGAATATGCATAAGGCTAAATTTTAGAATTTAGAACATATTTACATGATACATAAATTTAGACATGAATTTATGTGAAATTTTGTTACAACTCTTTGAAAAACTAACATGAATGCACAATACCAACATTTATACTTTAAAATTATAACTAAAATGAGTATTAAAACAAAAATACTCAAGAGAATCAGTAAAGAACAGCAACATAGGAAGGAAGAATTTAGAGTGTACTTACCTTATCTTGGATTTACTCAAATTCTAACTTGGATTACCTAAAATTCAGGTTTCTTAGCTCCCTCTCTCTTGTTCTCTCTCATTTCATTGACTCTCTCTCTTGCTCTCAAATATCAGAGAAAAATAACAAAAACAAACCAAGGGTATCTTTTTATAATGCCTTGCACTCATGTGGTGCTTGAACATATGTCGAGCACAAATGTCTCGCTGAGGCTAGCACATGTTAGCCTGGAGCTCGTACATTTTAGTTTTTGCAAAAATGGGGCACCTCAAGTGCCACTCGAGCTCCCTGTGCCAAAGGCACACCTCAGGCCTGCCTTAGGTCTAAATCAAGCACAAATTATTCGGTCCGAATTTTGACTATTTTAATTAAATTTTTATATCTTTTGATTTTAATTTTAATTATATTAATTTAATTAATTATGTTAATTATAATTTAAATATTCAAGCCTTATAAATGCTCTCCAAAAGTCTATCATCCAGTGTGTGGCCAACTTAGTCTAAACAAAAACGGATCCTCAGCTCTCCTTCAAGTCGAGCACATTGGCTCCGAAGATCGATGACTTGCTGCTCAACTTCTTGAAGCTTGTCCTTGAGCGAAGTGATCTGATCCAAAACTTGAGATTTTTCCTCTGAGAACTCTTGGGATCTCACTTGAGACTTGAAAAGCTTTTGGTTGAGGTAAACGGCCCGTTCTTGACTCTGTAGAGCTTCGACAGTGTCAACAGTCACTCCAATCTCCATCTCTCTAAGCATGATAGGATCGACTTATGACTGAGATAGGCAAATGATCTCAACATCTTGCTAATGTAATGCTTTAGCCATCACGCAAAGCACTTCCTACGCATGCCAAACAAAACAGAATAGACAGCCAAGAACAATAATGAATAGCATAGTCATGGAGTGAAGAGCTCTATGAAGCAGTACCTCCAGAAAAGATGGCCCTTTTGATAGGATGGACCCTCCTGTTGGAAGGGACCGGGTGAATCCTCATGACCAAGTGCAAATAGAGGCAACAAATACCATAGAGGCAGCACATGGCAGTAAAGCGACGCCGAAAAACCCATTAGAGAGGGGGATACTCTCAAGGCCTCCAAAAGCTCAGGTGTCGAAGCCCTTAGGCAAGGCACCTCCTCGATAGCTACATCCTCTAAGTTATTTCCAATAATTTTTTCAGCCGCCTAATCGTTATTGGCAACCACCCTAGCCAAAACAACAGGAGGAGGTGAGATAGACACATCAAGCAACGGGGGATCAAGACCGAAACCCCGTATCAGTAACAATTAGAGTGTTGATCAGTTCACCTGATCTGCCATCCGAATGGTCATTTATTCCAGCAGTAGAGTCAGCAGGGGGCTCACCATCCTCTACCAACCCTGTCGTCTCCTCAACAGCCAAATCAACTAGAGAAGATTGAGCGGAGCCCAGCCTTTGCAACGACTCGTCGGCAAGCAAAGGGGATGCCTCTTCATAAGCCTCATTGATAGCCCGACTGTGCTCAAAATAGGTGGACGAGGGAGGGACCGTCCTACCAGCTACCTTCCCAGGAAAATCTTGAATAAATAGATCTCCTGGCTTTTTCTTGGGCTGATGAAATGACATGACGGTGACATCATCCCCTTCAATCCTAACCTCCCACTGAATTTCAGCGAGTGCCTTTTGGGTGAGCTAGAAACTCGTACGGCATAGAATGGTGGTATTCTCCTTGACAAGCCTTGTCAAAGGTCAAGCCATTCGACTCTCCCTCTCGTGAACATCTTCGAAGTACACACCATTGACTCTACCCTAGTGATTGGAAAGGGTCCAGTCGAAGAGAACCGTCACATGAAAGAAAGGGTCCTTCCAACATTGTTTAAGTTTGGATTATCCAGCTTACTTTGAAATCCTTGCTAGGGGTAAGAGAAATCCAATTTGCATCCTGAATGAGCTAGAATATCACTTTCATGGTTCGGACATCCAGGAGAAACTTCTTGGAATGAAAGAAAACATACAAAGAAACCAGATATTGCACAACATTGGGATGGAGGTGAGCAACCAAAATCTCTAGAGCTACCAAGCTCTCATATAGTTCCTTTGTGAGTGGAAGACGAAGGCTTGCTTTTAGATGGGCCTTATAGATGATGATAAATCTAAAATGAGAAGTGCAAGCCCTATCTTCATCCTTGGACATCACATACGAAATGGCGCGGGGAATATTATACATATAATATAGAGTGATCACTTCCTTGCCCATGAGAGGAAACTGGATGGAGCAACGCCCTGAGGAGCAATTTGAGAAGCCATGGGAACAAGAGAGAAAGAAGAGCAAATTAGGGTAGAACGATTCAAAGTATAAAGAAGTGCAGAAATGGTAGATGATCAAAGTTTTAATAACCAAAGCCTTAACTTAGAAATGACATTGTCTACGGGTATTGAATAGCCACGTTTCCATAATGACTGTGACACGTGCCCGCACTATAGAGTGTTATGGCGCGTCAGTTACACTGCGCCAGTAATGATGACTTGACGTTGTGCCTCCTTGCGTAGCCTACTAACTGTTGACGGCTCTAACATCTAGATGGCGAGTTTACAGCACAATACAGGTAGTAGGGCCTTGACACTTTGCATTCCAAGACGGCAAACTGGCAGCATACGTCTCTGACGAGCTCAAGACAAGTTTGATTAACTTATGTCCTAACCAAGCATTTGGAATAAACTATTGTCAGTCGGATTCTTAGAAAACTAAGTTGTCAGTAATCCGAATTGTCAGAAGTCATATAATGATAAAAAAAATAGCATCCATGTGCTTTAACTTTTCAAATATTAGAGTCATGCAATAAAGTTAAAAATGCTCAGAAAATTTCATTCATTAATTCCTTTTATAAAGCACATTATGTTTACAATAGTGAATCTACAATTTAGAAGAAAATAAATAATACATGCAGCAATAACCTGGCTATTGTGGTCCAATCTACCTTAGGACAGATACATAGAGGAGAGAGGCTCTCACACCTAGAGCGGCAGTAGTACTCTAAGAACTGCTCACTTCAAGTGGGAGAGAGCTGAAAAGCCATCTCAACAAGAATAGGGATCAATTCTCTAAAGACCCACACCTATCCTTAATCAGGAGGCAAACAAAAAGGGAAAAGAAGTATTCTCCCTCCCACCAGAGCCGGGAGCAAAGCTGCAGAAGAGTAAAGTCACTGAAACGATTGGAAAAAAAGTTGAACTTTGTCCAACTAGATACTAAGACTGTCCTCTTCTGAACTCCCGTGTGAAGAATCGCTTGAAACCGGCTGAGAGAAGAAAAAACCATAGCCAAACCCATGACCTTACCCCATTGACGAAGGTCCGATTTTGGGTTGGGTGTAAAAGAGAAAAACCTAGATAGATTCTCATATAAAAGAGGATAATCAATGTAGATTTCAGACGCATCCCTAGATGTTAGCTTTTAACAATGGAGGAGAACGCCCTCCAGCTCAAGCTAATGGCTGTGAAGGCTCCATGCTAGCTCCGAACGGTCTTGCTGTATTGCAGATGAGAGATGTTTCATGATGTAAAGTATAGAGAACCCCTCTATTTATAGTCGGAAGGAAATTTCAACAAATATTAAATCGAGAAAATTGTGTATCCCAATTCATGGCAGAAAATTGAATTGAATCCTGCCAAATAGAGCAAGAATTTGCAAAGCATCTAGGGAAGAAGTACGCATAAAGATTTGCTATCAACGTCCCATCATGAATATGTTGAGAGTTGAAAATTTAAACCTATCAAAATGGGGGGCTAGTGATGGGTACAATGATCCATGGGTTGACCCAAAACTCAATTTGCTGAAGAAAAAAAATTCAAATAGTGACAATCCACCAAAAGACCCTCCAAGCCCAATATCTAGAAGGTGTTGTGGTTGACTCGAATTGTTTAATCTGATATTGCCCAATGAAAAATGGGCAATTAAAGTTAATTGATAGGCTACCCCTATGGCTACAATTCCAACTCACTAACCGACAACCTTTACTACTTAGCGAACAATTACAGGCGACGGCTACCAACATATTGCTCTCATGATCGCTGGGACAGGAATTGTAGGCAACAACGACATAAGCATGATCCCTCACAGTTGCAGAGCCCTGACGCCCAGCAACGGCTAAACCAACATCTTCTCTATAAATATCATATTTTTTCCACAGGAAAAGGGAGTCAATCGATTGATCAATCTCTGTCCAGAAGCAAAAATGCTTAAGCAAGCAAAAAGTTACTCCCTAATGAGTGTACATCTATCTCTAAAAGCCACTCCCTTTACAATTGTAGTATCTTAGAGTCACTCTTTCTATGAGTGTAGAATCTCAAAGCCACTCCCTCTATGAGTGCCATCTCCAAAAGTCGCTCACTCCTTTAAGTGCACAAAGTGGAACCCAATCCTCTACCATATACTCAATCCCCTAACTCTCTTGCATCACGCATTCATTCTCATCATCCTATTTTTTTATTTGATTAAGAAAGATTATTGATTTGAGTGTTGGAGGATATATCGGAGAGTAAGTTCTATATTCTTCTGACTTCTTATTTATTAGTTGTGATTTACAAGATCCAGATTTAAAATAACGAAAATCGAACCCACTTCTCATCAAATACCCAAATTAGGCGGCTTTTTAATTCGTTCGATAATCGGAGTCTAGAGATATATCATATATATATATATATATATATTGTTTGTTTGTTCTACCTTGTCCCAATTACAACCTTAGGTTGGCACTCTATGGAAGACAGTAATTATTTTATAACAATGCTTATTATTGACGAAGTAAGGATACAAGTAATAAGGAAGGGATGTAGCATGTAGTTTATATTATGTAAATATAAATAAAAAAATGGTATAGGCCCATATGCAAGGTCAAGTTCACCTTTATTTCTTTTTCAACATATTATTTATATAAAGATAGAGAAAATTATTTTGTTTGACAAGCTGAATGGTAGGTGATGATTATACATCAATGAAGCTTAAAGTTTCCCTTTTTTTTTATTAGCATTGACGAATAATATCCCTTATCTGATATATTTGTGATGCGTCTCAATAATTCGAATTAACATATGAATTAGAAAACCGTATAATTGGATTTGGATATCCGAATCATAACGGATTCGGTCTTTATAACTCTGAATCTGGATCCTATATACTACAAAAGAATGAACCAAATATAAGAGGTATATAGGACTCACTTTCTGATATATCTTTCGATACTTAAATTAGTGATCTTTTCTAAATAGACGGAAAGATAATGAGGAAATATATACAAGAGTCGAAAGAAAATGAAAAAGAGTATAAATTGGAGGGTTTTGCTCTTTTTTGTGTACTTGAGTATTGAGTGTCTTTTTTTCTCTTTTTTTCTTTTATTTGAAAGAAAGTTATAGGGAGGCATTACTTTTAGTGTGTAATTGACATCCTAATTTAATACGGTAACCGCTTGACCATTAAAACTAAGATTGTTTCAACCATTTTTTGGATCGGATAATTAGTTGACTCATGACTATCTTTTAATTTTTGGTAACTAATCGTTTGGATTAAATCTTTTTGTTAATACTCTTCGGAGTTATTATCTGACTGTCTGAATTGACTTTGTTGCTTTTTCGTTTGAGTTGCCGGAATTTTGGGCCGTAATTCAAATTTATGTTGGGCTAATCTACCTTGACCCATACTCACCAACTTGAACCAAATTTTAGGTATATATTTTAGTTATAAAACCTAAACTAGGGGTTCTCCCTGTAGGCCTAGAAATGGGACGGCCCACCGACACAAGTACAATGGAATCGAATAGAATGAATGGAAGTAAGAATAACGACAATGGATATTTACGTAGAAAACCCTTATGAATTAAGGAAAAAATCATGGGACATTAAGTCCGTAAAATTACACTATGTATGAGATAGAGATTATAAAACAGGAGGTAAAAATATACACACACAGTTGGGCATTCTTCCTCTCATCTGTTTTTTTTATCTTGCTCTCACACACTCTCACTGCTTCTACACTGTCGTTCCTCACATCTGCTTACAAACACAGACACACATATATATACGAATGTACATAAGACTAGTAGCAATTGGATCACCACGTCTTACTCCATGGTTGGTACATAATTTCCAAGAAACATGCATTGGTGCGGCGGGCGCGCGCATCTGCGATAGACAGCAGACAAATCTATTTGTCTTGATGTTCGAGGATTCACCAAACAGGCGGGAATGACATCTGGCACCGGATATAGCAGGTGTTTTGTGTTACTTTAACAAGCGGGTCAACCTTATTGACCATCCTCCCATTCAGGCCAACGTCAGCGTCACTTGTTGGCCAATGCCGATGTTGTTAAAAAAACCTCAAGTAAACCGTCAAACTTGGACCTTGATAAGTCAACATAGTTGGCCATTTATTCTGAAACATTTTGATTGATTGAGTTCTTCAATCAAAAGAATTTCTTCACGGGAGTGATTCCCAACACTCCCCCAAGCGGGGAGCCTCTCCCACGCAATCCTTAGCCATTTAATCAAAAATCTAACGACTTTATTTAAATATTACTGTGTGAAGAGACATCCCTATTTCTACAAGAAGCCCTCAAATTCTTATAAACCATGCAATAGTTAATATAGACACACAATAAGTCATCCTTGCCAATCACATCAATCCTTGTATTTCAATCTTAACTCAGATATCAGTAATTAGTTGATAGCAAACGTGATAACATATTACCATCCAGCGTTTTGGAGAGTATTCCTACCCCAATCAAACTTGGCTGGGTTTCTATCGGTTGGTCAATTAAGATTAAGCCATGATGGGGACGTTATGACTTCGTAGGCCTGTGAAAATTTCTTTGTAGCTACACATACTGGATTTTTCTTACGTGCATTTCTTTATTTATGTATTTCTTTAATTGTCCGAAACAAAAGATGATGCTGATCGTATTGGGAAAGGCTGTTAAGAACGAGGGTCTTAATAAGGAGTTGTCAATGGCATTGACACCTCGCGGCGCCACCTACCCATTTTAGTTAGATTTGGAAAGTCAAAGTGGCGCAGGCAGATTAGGGTGATGCCATCATCGTGGACTGTTCAACTATTGTTAGGTGGCACCTTGAGCCACCACCTACCCCTTAAAGGAGGAGGAGGAATCGGGATTTTGGAAATTGCCCTGTGAAACGCATCGTGCATATTTTTGAGGATAAGTGGTATATGCACCGTCAACGAAGAACTACAGTGAAATTAAACGTTCAATTTGTTAGGTGAAAGTTTAAAACCACTTTTCATACTGTAGCACAGTCGCGATGCATGGATTTAATAAAGCTTACTCAGAACATAAGGTAAATGAATGGATGATTTAATTGTCAAAAAAAAAAAAATGGGAATTTTTTTTTTTTTTTTTTTGGGGAAAGGGGGGCGCGGGGGAGTAGGTCTGTGGAAGATGGTCAATGGCTTGGTAGTAAGATCTCTTTTTGGTTCTCCTTATTCAGCTAATTGGTTTTTTTTTTTAAAAAAAAAAAAAAAAAGCCTAAGCTAACTTGGAGTAAGTTAACTAAGTTTAAACAGATGGTAAACTAATCTTATTTTTTTTAAATAATTTGTAAAATTAATAACGGATAAAAAAAGAGTTAAAATTCAACCGGTATCAAATATGATAGATTAAATGCTAATTATGCTATTTATTTTATACTCATTAATTTAGGTTGAACTTGATAAAAAAAAAGATGCACCTTGGTTTTTTTATTGACAAGCTTGTTAAAAGGTTACATTTATAATTTTTTATGTATACAAAGCACTATTCAATAATAATTTATTTGAGACTAAGATGCTGAGAAAAAATAAATATAAAGTGTATTTATTAATGAGTTATTTTCATAAATCAAATTGAAAATAATTTTTATATATTTATAAGAAATTATAAATAGTTTTATATAAACTTGACAATTACATGAATTAAACTTGACTAACGTATTTTTTTTAATAAGTAAATAAATTTCTATTAATAAAACAAAAACCAACATGTGCACAAAGTCTCCATTAAAACCAAAGTGGTAACAGTTTACCCAAATTCAATAAAAGCACACACATAATAAAAAAAAAAGGCAAAAAAATAAATAAAATGGAGGATGTGTCGCCTCAAAAGAGACGAAAAAAATTTAATAAAAAAAAGGGTCAAACTAAAAATATGTTTCAAAATAAACTATATATTCTTACGTAACTTATTCTTTAAGGAATAATTTTACCATTAAACAATCTCCAATTAGACAAATGATCGTATAACTGTAATTTAAATTATCTTTTTCATATAGGCATTTGTCTTGATCCATCGAGATGAAGGAAGTCATGGCCGCAGCCTCAAGCCTGACCATCATATTATTTTCGTGTGTTTGCTTCTATTTAATTTTCATCTAATTAATTGTCTTATTCCAGTCTTCATAGAGTCCACGGCAACTGATTCTTCTCCAAGAAGAATGCAAATTTGGTTTGAAGAATAAATAATTAACAATTTTGCCTACATTTTTATAGAAGACATATCTCGATCGGATATACAGAAAAGTCGACATATTCATTGTACAAAAGCGATCACTGATAATTAGCCGGAGAATAAATATATTAAAGGTGTGGTAAGTTGGATCCAAATTATGTTTGCCCAATTAATCTTTCGTTTTATTTGTCAGAAGATTGTCCACATTGATTTAATAAAAAATTATCTATATAATAATATCCCAAAAGTTTGAGTTAAAATCAAAATCAGGCCACGAAGTAGTAAAAGATCCTTCAATCACATTAGTATGTTGGTCCATCTCCATTTAGCACACCAAATAACAAATTTAATTTTGATATCATGTAAAAGATTAAAATCTAATGTAATCCCATTAAAAAAAATAGACTTTGAGGATTCCCATAAGATATCATTGATCCAACCAAATAAAAATGTTCTACAGCACGTGACGCATGGAAGATTAATCGGTGCCTGTAATTAATTGGATAACAAATTGTTCATTCAACTTAAAGAAATAAGCACGAATATACAAACACGTTGCCATTGAAAAGCAATTAAAACAAAATTATTTATTGAATCCTACGAGGGGAAAATATTAATTAAAACTCTTTATTACAAGATGTTTTAGATTTTAATTTTTAAATGGTAATACACCTTTGCAATAGAGAGAAAGAGAGAGAGAAATTTATTTTTGAAAATATCTCAGTAATGTTTAATTAAATTAGTACGATTTATTCCCCCCCCCAAAAAAAAAAAAAAAAAAACTAAAAACTCTTCAAAAATTCCCAAGCGCCGAAACCCTTTTTAAGTAATTATGTAAATATAAATTAAGAGTCGATGTGGCAATTTATTCACCGTCGTTTAAGCAGCCTAACCTCCAATGTCCACGTGGGTATCCATCTGTCCATCCATCTAACCTAACCATCTTCCCCCCCTCTATATATAAACACCGCGGCAGTCGTCGCTTCCCGGCACCAAACACTCCTCCTAACCCATTCTCTCGGAATATTACTCTCTCTCTCTCTCACTCTCCCGCTCTACCTACCGTGAAAAGCTCTCATCGGAGAAAAGAGGCGGGAGAATCCTTCATTTTCTTCGCCGGAAAACCAAGTAACAATGGCACCAACTGTTGAGGAAATCCGAAAGGCGCAGAGATCCGACGGACCTGCCACCATCCTGGCGATCGGAACCGCCAATCCACCGAACTGCGTGTACCAAGCAGACTATCCTGACTACTACTTCCGCATCACAAACAGCGAGCATATGACCGAGTTGAAGGAGAAATTCAAGCGCATGTGTAAGAATCTCTGTCCATTCATTTCGTTATCGTTCAGTGATATTTCAGGAATTCATTTATTATATTCATTCATAGCCATATGAGGGCATGTTTTTGGTTGATATATTAGGATTTGCTGTCCCATATTTATGACCTTAATTGAGTAATCACGGACATAAATCAAATGCATTACTATTTACAGATCGATGATGACATATTTGTGATTCACTAACGCTATTTCATACCAAATAATTAGTTAAGGATTCGATTCCATCAACTTTTAATATGAGATTTCGTTTCTTTATATGCGACGTAAGTAAGAGTTGAAAAAAAAAAAGAAGAAAAAAGATGTCCAAAAAAGTCTAATTTGACTTCTTTAAGTAGTCAAATAGAATTCAAAAATATATAGATTTTTTTAAAAAAATATTTTTAAAAATTTATTTGAAAACTTTCGAAAATATATTTTTTAATATTGATTTTTAATCAATAGCAGTGGCAGATGTGATGTGCACGCACTCATCATAGATTTTTGATCAACTAGATCTGATCCTTGCCCTTCGTTGAAAAAAAAAAAAAAAAGAGAAAAATTAGAGTGGATTTCTGATAGTTTTCAAGTTAAAACGCATATTGTTTGATTTAATATGAAACTCAAAAGCAGTATTTTATACATTCAATATGATATTTTAATTTTAGCAATTAAGTAAAAAATTTCTCGAAGAAACAATTGAAGAACTTAAGAAAAAATTTTAGGAAAATATAGTTTGAAGAGTTTTTTTTTTCCTTCAGCTTGTAAAATTGTGACGTTGTATTAAAAATAAAAAAAAAATTATAAGGTTACGTGTAAAATTAAAAAAAAATAAATATTATGTTATAATTAAGATATTAAAAGTTATAAAATTTAACAAAAAAATTATGTTATAAGTAAGATATTCGAAGTTATTTATACAATTAACAAAGTTAATTAAGATGCGGTATTACAAGTGTAAAATCATTTAATCCGTTAAGATCCTCTCAGTGATAAATCCTATTTTTTAGGAATGTTTTCATCGAAATTGAGACGAGCAATCTGAGATTATTAACCTTTTTAGAACAAAAAATAAGTTTTGGTTACCTCCCCCAGAAAAGACAAGTCCTTAGAAGCATAGGTGGGAAGGGCATGGATCGGACCGTTAGGTCCCTCAATAGGGAGCAACGAGACTGCAACACTCAAAGGGCTTCGCGGTCATTATCAATTTTTTTTTCATCTAATAAATAAAAATTAATATTAAATAATATAAAAATATATTATTTTTTTTTATAATATTAGTATTTATATATTTTAATATTTTCTTAAAAAATAGACAAAATACTTATATAATATATTCTTTTAAAATATTAAATATCATTTGTTGAATATATTCGATGGAATAAATAATATTGGCACAATCTATAGGTTTTAGCCTCCCTCATTTACTCAATAGGGGGCGCAGGATAAAGATTAAAGATAGATACGGATATAGATGCTCCTAATGCCCCATTTTTTTTTTTTTTTCTAAAAATGACTTGTATATTTTAGAAAACGATTTAAATAATATTTACTAAAATGGGAGAATTACTTATTATATATTTTTAAAAGAGTAGTTTATATACAACCTTTTAAAAATACGGATTTTAAATATTATGTATCAAACACAAACCACTTCCTACTACAAGTACTATTATTATTATTATTTGGTTCTAGAATTTTTCCTGCACGAGAAATGGGTAATGGTGTCAAAGGACAAAAGTTGTTATGCATTAAATTTCTGACCTGTCAAGGCTATTCAACCTGCCTACCGTTCCCACCGATCAGTTTTATCGGAATGACACCCCCCGACCTGAAGCACTCAAACTGCCGTACACAAACGGAAATTCAGCACTCCGAATCAGAGCAGTTAGTCATCACGTGAATTATCTCGCTACACTTTAAAAATTACAAATTTGAATAAATATATATATATATATATTTTATAATGTAACTCACACGGGTGAAGAAAGAAAGTAATTTTCAATCCTGTTTCAAGCAGCACAGGCATGAACTTATATGGAAGTAGGGATGTAAATTATATATGAAAATTTAACTCGAACTTGTAAAATCCGAACATATGATAGATAAAAAGAAAAAAAGGCTTACTGACGTGTATGAAAACCTTATATCATCCGACTTATTGTTACTGAATATTTATAAAATATTAGTACGGTAGATATGCTTTTATGTTACTGAATATTTATATGTATATATGTGCTTCTAAAATACGGGGATACTGAAATACGTACGTACGTACGTACAAACACAGGTGACAAGTCGATGATAAGCAAGCGGTACATGCTTCTGACGGAAGAGATACTGAAGGAGAACCCGAACATGTGCGCTTACATGGGCTCCTCCTTGGACACGCGTCAAGACATGGTGGTGGTGGAGGTCCCCAAGCTGGGGAAAGAGGCGGCCCAAAAGGCCATCAAGGAGTGGGGCCAGCCCAAGTCCAAAATCACCCACGTCATCTTCTGCACCACCTCCGGCGTCGACATGCCCGGCGCCGACTACCAGCTCACAAAGCTCCTCGGCCTCAAGCCCTCCGTCAAGCGCTACATGCTCTACCAGCAGGGCTGCTTCGCTGGTGGCACCGTCCTCCGCCTCGCCAAGGACCTCGCAGAGAACAACCGCGGCGCCCGCGTCCTCGTCGTCTGCTCCGAGATTACTGCCATCTGCTTCCGCGGCCCCACTGAGACCCACCTCGACTCCATGGTCGGCCAGGCGCTGTTCGGAGACGGCGCAGCCGCCGTCATCGTCGGCGCTGACCCGGACGCGTCCGTCGAACGCCCGCTTTACCAGCTCGTCTGGACGGCCCAGACTCTGCTCCCGGACTCGGAGGGAGCCATCGACGGGCATCTGAGGGAGGTGGGCCTGACTTTCCACCTGCTGAAGGACGTGCCCGGGCTGATATCGAAGAATATCGAGAAGGCCTTGACGGAGGCGTTCGGCCCTCTCGGCATCGAAGACTGGAACTCGTTGTTCTGGATAGCCCACCCGGGTGGCCCGGCGATTCTAGACCAGGTGGAGGCCAAGATTGGGCTGAAGGAGGAGAAGCTTAGGACGACCCGACACGTGCTGAATGAGTTCGGAAACATGTCGAGCGCGTGCGTTCTGTTTATCCTGGACGAGATGAGGAAGAGATCGGTGAAGGAAGGGAAGGCCACCACGGGAGACGGGTTGGAGTGGGGCGTCTTGTTCGGTTTCGGGCCGGGTCTTACTGTCGAGACAGTTGTGCTGCACAGCGTCCCTCTTAGCAACTAGCTGAAGCAAGCTGCACCCGTTTCTCTATATTATAATCAAACCAAACCAAACCACCCAGCCACCCAAGAATAGATATGTCTTTCCCCCAAGTGATTGAAATTACCAATTTGGTTCCTTGCGTGTGTGCATGTTTTCCCTTTTTCCTTCTTTTTAATTTTCCCAATTTGGTGATATTTAATGTAAGGCCTTTTGCTTTATTGTTAAAATGAATAATTTGGCAAAATAATCAAAACGTATTCTCATGACTCGTATCAATTTTACCCGATAAAGATATTGAAGAGCATGGTCTGCCAATGCCATACGCGTTCGTTGAGGGTTCCGTGGTGAATTCCCCACTCAGAGAAAATGATGGGTGATAATTTGATACTAAATTCGAAATTTAGTCGGAATAACTTCCCTTGTTCCCAGCCTTTTCTATCTTAATCTTTTTCATTTTAGCTGATGTGCGCTGGGTGTTCTGCACGTCCTGTAAATAGACGAATAAAAACTAAAACACTTTCAGTCATTTTTGGCCGTTGGAGTGCTCTGCCGGGATCAATGGGGGGACACCCTGCCCCGCAAATTAAAGGTATGCGTTGATGTCACTCTTGTCCCCCCTTGTTTTTGTTTTTCGTTTTTCCCACTTTCTTTGATCCGTGAAGATGAATCTTATTGATGGAAATCTTGCCTTGATGGGAAGATCCTACCTTTTCCCAAATTATCTTTTCAAATTTTGCTTGCGCATGAGGTTTTGTGATTGATACAATTAACTTATAAAAAAATAACGTTTTTGAGTATTTGTATATTATGATTTATATTTGTTGGCTGCAGTAAAAATTAAAATTCACCCCAACTTACTAACCAGAACTGTAGATAAAATAGAGAGTCCAAAAGTGTAAAAGAGGCAATAACCTGGTCTGATAACAAACATATAGTACTACGATGTTTTGTATCTGGGTAATCTAGATGCGTAAAGTAATTGAGATAGCTAATGTGTGATATTTTTCGGAGCTAATAATTGGCTTTTGGGCCATATCTACTCTTTTGGTGAACTTGAAGTCGTCTACTTTGAGAAGACTTCTATTATATTTTGTTAATTTTTTTTCTATCAGTATGCTTTTCTTTGTGATTTAATGAATTAGTTGACTATGATTAATAATCATTCAAATTTAGAAGTGTATATTCATAATCCAACTCATAATCTAAATAGGAGGCAATGGATGTCTGTGGTAATTATTTAGAATTCAAAAATTAAAAATGGAGATGGGAATGAAAGCATAAAATAGCCCAAGCACCCCTATGTTCACTATTAACCTTAAAATGTTTCTCCTATTTTTGTATTCTTGATGATGTCGTTTCACTTAGAGAAAAGGGACATTAGAGGGCCGTGGATCTAAAGGGGAAGAAGAAGAACCATGAGGGAAAAAAAAGTAAAAGAAACAGAAAAAAAAAAAAAAAAATCTTCATATGTGGCAAGTAATCGCAATGTTTTCTTGAAATTATCCTATCTACTTCTCTTTGATTTTTCACGTTCAAACTTCCTGTTAATTCCATTTATCCACGATGAATTATACAATAAGTGAAGCAAAAGTAATATATGCATGTTGATAAAGTTTCATAAAGATGTAATTATGTTTTGAGCAGCCGTCTAACTAGCATAAGAGATCACATTCAAATGCCACTATAGTAACATTTAGATCCATGATGCTTGCTTTTTATTGATAGTAAATCTATGATACTATGATTGTTATAGTATGTTTTAGATCTAAAATTTTATAATATAGATGTTGACATATTTAGAGAATAATATATTTATTTAAAAGCTTAAACGGCAGAGATAGTGGTCTGGTGAACCTCACTTCAATTCTTGAAGTATAGAGTCTGGCATTTGAGATGACGTTTGAGTTTGCATTTAAACACTAAAGTTATAGTAACGTTCCTAAATTTAAATTATTGAAAGAGTTAAGTTATTACTTAATCTTTCCTGATGGTCGAGTTAAAACGGGTCCGGTCCTCATTACTCCGAATATAAATTCTACGCAATACAACTAACAAATGAGAAGTTAGAAGACAGTGGAACTCACTCTCTAATATATCATTTGACGTTTAAGTCAGAAATCTTTCTTAGACGGATAAAAAGATAGGAGAATATGTAAAAAATGATGCGTAGATGTATGCATTTAGGGGATTAAGTGTATGCCGGGGACTAACCTATGGCGTTGCTTTAGATTGGAGAGCGGCTTAGAAATGAAAAATTGAGCTCTAATGGTGCACTTGGCAGAAAAACGGCTTGGTGATGGAGGATTGAGATCCGGTGGTGTGTTCAATAGATGAGCGGCTTAGAGATATAGGATTAGGTTTCGATAAATGCACTTGGTAGAAGAGCAGCTTGGTGATGGTGGATTGGACTCTGGCAGTATGCTCAGCAGGGAAGCGGCTTAAAGATGGATGATTAGGTTTCGATAAGTGCATTCGGCTGTGGAGCGGTTTAGAGATGGAAGATTGGGTTCTGGCAATGCGCTCAGCAGGGAAACAACTTGGAGATAGAAGATTGGGCTCTAGTAGTGCGCTTAGTAGAGGAGTGGCTTGGTGATGAAGGATTGGGTTTTGACAGTGCGCTTTGCTGAGGAGCGGCTTAGAAATTGAGAATTAAGTTCCGACAGTGTGCTAGACAAAGAAGTGACTTAGAGATGGATGACTGGCTCCAATGATACGCTCGGTAGAGGAGCGGCTTGGTGATGAAGGATTGGGCTCCTGCGGTATACTCAGCAAAGGAACGGCTGGGTGATGAAGGATTGGGCTCCTGTGGTGCACTTGGTAGGGGAGCGTCTTAAAGATGGATGATTGAGTTTCGATAGTACACTCGACAGAGGAGCGACTTTGTGGCATCTCATCACATCAGAGAGTCTAAGGGTTTGGAAAGCGCCTCAAAATCTGGCCTTAGGGATGCTTTCTTAGCCAAAGTCCCCGTCCTCCGCACAAAGATAAAGGGGTTTGGAGAGTATACTCTGAATGCTTGGACGTGATTCTCGCCGTTTCACTTGTGGAATCGGCTCCTATTTGGTTAGAAGGAAAGAAGCCCCCTTTTCCCGCGAGAATAAAGGGGCATTTATAGTGTTGGTATTGGTTCAATATTCCTTGAACCTCACGGTTGGCAACAACTGTTCATACAGATTTGTTGAGCTATCCCAATGATCGCTGGTGTTCACGATAACAACCATGGCTGCTTGCGAATATTCTTTCATCTTTTAGTACGACCCTGGAGGTTGCTGTATGAAAATCGCCTTTCGTGGAGATTCATTGAGCCGTAACTACCATCCTAGGGCAATGCACGATTTTGAGTAATATTTTGGGATATTTGCTGAGCTACCTAGGGCGATTATGGCAAGTATTGCCAGCGTATTCGTGTAGTGTTGTGCCACTTGTCAGTTGATGAGCTAGAGCCTTAGAGCGGGCACGACTGGGTTGTACTTATGGGCTTAGAGGAAGCTCCATCGGGCAGCCAATCCGCTACAATCCGAACTCTAGGTTGGCCCACGGTACCTATTGTGAGCACAAACCTAAGAAGAAAGCCAAATCCTAAAAGACCATCTGATAGAAGGGAGAGCCCCTCAAACTTATAAGCCAACCCTTATGGAGCTGACTTCTCGATATCGGACTCACAACATTCCTTCCTCTTTGATAACCGCAGACCTTAGCGACTGCACTTTGCGGCACTTCACTCGGCGGTTCTCACTTTGCGGCACTTTATTCGATTTTTTCAGTCAACTCCTCCGTAAATAGTCCTCTTCGGGTTAGGGCCAGTTTCAATGAAAGAACTATTGTTGCGAGCATAACCTCATGAGGAGAGTCCAATGATAGGATGGAAAGCCCCTCAATTTATAAGCTAACTTTTATAGAACTGACTCCCTGATATAAGACTTGCAACAGTACCAAACCCACCAGATAGAATCAAGAGTTTGTTCCAAAACTTAGGTGTGAGATCTAAGAGGGTGAGTCCAAAATTGAGATTAGCTTAAAAAACTTTAGTAGTCCTAGTGAGAGATAACCATGTGAGGAGAATCTTTGGTATTCCATTGATTCATTATTTCCTTAATAATTGATTGATCTCCCTATTCCTTCCCAATGATGAGTTTTTTTGTATTGCCTTTAATGTCACCAATAGTCTTTATTGGCATCGAATGATTTTTTGATTCTTTTCATTGGTGAGTTGTTTTGTGTTATCTTAGATTGCGTATGTTAGGACCATTTTTGTGGTTGGCATATTCTGTGACTATATTTGATCGTGTGTCGATATTAGGTTATATTTATTGAAGTGCTGTATCAACTTATTTCCATGGCTGTCCGTTCCCGGTATCATGCACCTGCTGTTCGCCTAATCTACGCTTGAGCCCAGTTTCCAGTAGCTTCACACCTGTTGTGCGCTCTCCATTTGCTCGAACCCTAATTTCAGTAGCCTTGCGCTTTCCGTGCGCTCACCGTGCGATCGAGCCCCAAAACCAATAACCCTACGCTCGAAGCTCGTTGCCTTATCGCTCAAGCGCCCATGTGTGTGTGCGTGAAACCCTATTCGCGCTCGAGTGCCACGACACACATTTCTTCAATGGCTTTATTTTTAAACGTGTTTTTAAGACTCCTTATATATTCATGTCTTATGATTTTAACCCTAAGGATCTAGAATGACTTTGGAGAAGCATTTCACTTGAAAATTTCCTCATCTTTGTGCTCAATTATTGAGAAAATTTCACACCAACGATTGTGCTCTATTGACAAAGTTTTCTCTTCACATTGTATTTTCTTATTTACACCTCTTCCCGCCTATTAACTTTCGTGGCGACGTTGGTGGCGTGAATACTGGGCTCTAGTGGTGTTCGGTAATTCACGTGGTTCGAGAAAGAAGATTGACGTGAAAATTCGAAGGCGTCCGGTTGTATTACCGTGAGTAAATCTAAAGAGTTCCTTGGTAGAGATCACAAGACGGGAGTAAATCGACTATATTAGCACGTTGTTACCATCCGATCTGTAAATTAATTTTCATAGTGCATATCTTCTCTGACCGTTGAAACCTAATGGGTATTTCTCAATACTTGTGGTTATCGAGTTTTTCCTTCGTCACCAAAAAATTATACCTTTATTATTATTTGTTATTACCTTCATTTATATACTCGTATTGTTCATATCATCTAAAATTTAAATAATTTTTACGTGTATTAAATATTTAATTTTGTACTGCTTCACTAATCTTATACGGGGTCAAAAATTTGTTGTATAATTTGGGATGAAACATCCTTTTTAGGGTAAATGTACATTCTTGCTATCTATGATTAGGTAAATGGGATTATCTAAAAACACAATATCTTAAAAAATATAGAACCTATAAAACTTTATTATAATTTATAATTATCTGATATATATTCCATATCTAGGTGTTTATGACATCGAATGCTATGTAAAGTTGTTTGTAATCATGTGACAACCATTGAGTGTGATATCGACAAATATCTTGACAAGGGATGGCACATTTGACATGTTAAGTGCTAGGATTCCTCTTAGAGCTATTGTGCTCGAAGCAAGTTAATGCATATTTATGAAAAGTCAAGACAACCTAGAGCTGTAGATTGAATGCTCTTATTCCTTAGAATTTTGTGTACCGAATACTCATAAATAAGGGTTGGTGAAATATTGATAGGATAGGGACCAAAAGTAGCCGTTGAAAAATAGTTTGTAGCTGATAGGATAGGGAGGCAATACAATTGCATCGCGGTTTCTTCCTAATGCTGTCACCCTGTCCCATCCTATATTCTTTAGTCAATCTTTTTTTTTATTTAATTATCAAGTGCCTTTCTTGTTGTGTCAGGCACGCATGGCCTAAATTGTCCCATTGGCCATTAAGGGATCAATGACTAATAATTACAGCCAGATACAAGCGTGTCTTTTTGTTGCTAACTTGATCTCCTCTTGCCCTTCGGCATGATTTGTTCTCAGGTTAGTTTGCAGTGATCGTAGAGAGCCTAGGAGGCTCTTCAATTTGGTAATCTTTGTGGGTTCGGGTTAGAGGCATCCAGCCCCAACACATTCTATAATCTACACAAGTCAAATCTCAGAATGGGTTTATACGCAAATGCAACTTTTGAATTTGCTTCCAAAAATCATATCTAAAAAAATAGATTCGAAAGGGATGCATCAAGTTTTTCTATAACAGATTGTGATTTGTTTGAGTCAGTACAAAACAAAACCGAATATATGGCTTTCTTCTATCCCACAGGTAGTTCAAACTTCCCTTGGCACCACAACTCCATCAGTATAGACGAACAAAGACTTGGGAAAAACCCTGCTTATTAAGGACCTTAATGCTCACTTGTCAGACTTCAGCCTGTTAAAAGTCACCTTGTGTCCTTCCTCTCTTGTCTTGATTAACGGGCTTGATCAAGGATGTTGGCCCCAAAGACCAGGATTGATATAGCCCAACCTAATTTGATAGGCAAGTTTTTTACGTCAAGCTCGGCATAATCCTGATTTTAGTGAACTCTGGTTGGCAGCTACATTTGCTTTCAGCCACTACATGACTAGACCACTATCACGTTTCATTAATTTACTCTATATTGTAACTGCTTGCAGTCGTTAGTCGTTAGCTTTCCAACATGAGAAAGATTTCCAGGGTGACACGTTGATTTTGATCTTTCCTTCTCAAAAATGTTCCTGACTTAAATAACACCCGCAGTTCTCAAAACAATAGCCTCATACAGACAACACTAACAGGTAATCGCAATCACTGGATTATTACCTTACAAACACATGGAGTTCAGCATAAAAGAAAACAGACCTCACACAAGTTTTATAAGATAATGGGTCAACCCATAACCTAGTGATAATTTTGCCTTCAGAAATGGTTCTCAAAATTGATGGTTGCTATTCAGTCATTCATAAGAAAAATCAGTCGTGAAATCATATAAGAGATCATGAAGACCAAATTCATCCCTTCCTCTCTCTTACCGTGGCTTTTCCTTGTCTGATTTCCCAACAAGAGTCGTGCGTTAGACAGAGAGAGGAAATCAGATGAAAAAAGATGAAGGGGAGAGATCAGAAAAGAAAACCAAGAAAAAAAAGGGCAACGAAAAGCATATACAACTCACGTGATTTAGTTTAAAAATGGGAAGGCAGTATTGGCAATCCAATGTCATTTTAGACCGTCATAATGCCACACCAGTGATCAGTTTTAACCAAAATGAGATACTGTGTAACAATGCTGACTGGCCCAAAAAAAACAAAAGAGTTACGGGTGTTTAAATGAAAATGCAAAATAGAGGCATTTAAGTGCCAAAAAAATATGAATTTAACACAATCTCGATAAAAGAATAAATTTAATACAAGAGAATCTCATCAAGAATGAGGATTGTTTTCTGCCTGAATCACAATTCCCTGTGTGGCGGTTCTGATGATCTCATTAGCCCACCTCAAATCTACACAAGAATCCCGCCCATAACACCCAGTTGGGGCTCGACCCAGATACACACAACCTGGTGTAGTGGAACAAAATTTGAACCTCTCGTTGATCATCAGTCACCAAAATTGTAAGCACAAAAAACATAATAATGTACAACGTTTTTAATGTGGAAAATATTTTTCAACCAAGGAAAAAATTATGGAACAAACTCCGAACAAATCCACTATAAAAGTGCCGGTTACAAAAGCCCTTTTCGAAATTCCTTCACTATAATCCCGAGTAAAGAATGGGTGATTATAACCCCATCAACACATTCAACAACCCATAAAAGAAATACAATGAGAAATAAGAGCAACCAAATGAAAATACACTCTAGAAATCGCCTCCAGAACAAAGTGCCCGATCTTGGCAAAGAAGGGAACTCAAATCGGACATCTACTGGATGTCAAACATTTTCCTCTTCTCTCTTCTTCTCTTCTCTCTCTCTGTGCGGCGTTCCTTGTGTGAGAATGATTTCGAAAAAAATTAACCATAAAATGCATTGGGCGTGTTTTATATTACGAACCACGCTTGAGCACCTATCAGGCACATCTCGGGTGCATCTCGCGTGCTCCCTCTTTGGATGCCCTAAGGCGCCCCTTGGGCGCACCTCAAGCATGGCCACCTCTTGGCCGCTGGTTGCACACGCGAACACTCCAATCCCGACATGAGCCTCACACGATCTTTCAATAACCTTTCATTTGTTGTGATACCCAAGGGAGTGATCAAAACCGAACATACATTAAAAGATTTGTCAGAACAAGCATTTGATAGGCAAAAAGTCCAAATGCCGTAGGACTTTTACATGAAAATCAGTCTTATAGTACTACTGAATTTGAGTTTGATTTGGGGGTTCTGAGGTGGATACCTGAATCAGAATGACTTTTTGACTGTTCCACTTTGTGTTCAATTTGATTAATGTGAATCTCCCACCAAATTGTCTCATATTTTGACATCATGTGCTGGCATGAGACACCAAAACACTCCAATGTAGAAATTTTTTTTGCCATGTCTCAAGTTAATTGGCAAGGCGGGAACAGATCAAAGAAAACTATCCAGATCAATTGAGAGAAGCAAAATTGCCCTCTTACTCTGGCTTCCCATTATCATCCAACCCCACCTTAAACTCAGTGGCCCACTGACCAGTGCCATCCTTAAAAGCAAAAACTCCCCTTCCTCTCTCTCCCTCTCCCCCTCCTAGAACCTCGCAAATCAATGACAAGGCTAGGTCAACAATGAGTACTTACTGAACAAAAAATATCAACAAGGATCTTGTTCTAGGTGAGGGAGAAAACAGACATCGGGTAGCAAGTCACAAGAGGTTATTGGAATCTTAGCTCTAGTTGCAAGACTCAAGCCCTTTGTACTTGTGTAGTTCCTCAAATCACCTCACTGAAGTTCTATGATAGAACTTGTTTTGTCATAACAAAATTGGTTTTCCTCTTCTGGGTTTGTTTACCAAATCTCTTCCAAAAAAATCCTTCTTGTCAGATAATGGCCAACTGCTTTGTTCATCATCACCTCCTTACACTCCTGTTTGATTACTCTTCTTTGTAACCACCCCAAAGCGTTTCTAATCACCATCAAAATCATCATCAGTGTAGATGTATAATCAAAACCAGGCTCTCCAATTACCTTCAGGAGTTACATCTAGTGGCATGCTTTAGTTTTCCCAAAGCAGGGGCAAATGCATGTTGTCCACGTCTCTTGCTCCCACCTTTTGAGTTTCCTTTGTGGTCTAATCGCATAATTTATTTATTATCTTCAGCTTGTTGTCCAGCCTCCACTGTGACACGGTGGTTTGCTCTTTTTTTCCTTTGGCCTATTCCAATTGATTTGGGCTCCTGGTGGCTACTATTTGCGCCTTATTAGCTGCTCATTAACTTAGGAAGTTTGCCTTCCCAAAAACAATTGTCTCAACGGTGTCCTGGAGGCCGTAAGATAAACACACCTATCTTTTCATTGTATTTGATTCAGGCATTTTCTGAATTGGGCTGGCTTTATCTTTTCATCTTTAATAGGCCACCATCATTCCATAATATTGTCGACCTAAAATTTGGTTGGACTGGTTAGGTTCGACAACGGTTGGCCACTATAATGATTGCCAACCAAATACAGTACAGTAGGCAGGTTATCTCCCATATACTTTGTTGGCATTGTCAGCCTATATCATTTTCCAATTTGGAAATAATTAATAATTAGCAGATATTGTTTGTCATATGCATCTCATAAAAATTTGTTGCCTCTGCAATATTCTTCAAGCTTCTGCTTTAAGAAATCATATCTAACTTATCCTATTGTAGGATTGCCTATACTATGAAAATATCATGTCGAACCTATTTTTGACACTAAAACTAATGGATGACAACTGCATGGAGGATTGGTTAGTTTAGGTTTTAGAGGTGAGAACAACGTTTTAAATTATGGGTCATGGCCGTTGGCATTAAAAAGGAGAGAAACAATGGAATAGATAGGTAATCCAAAAATTGCACTAGGGTTTCTATGTCATACCAAGGATCCTAAGGCATCGTATCAGCAGAGCCAAAAAATGACACCAAACAACTCCAAAGAAAGAAAACCAAAAATATCCCTAAACCAGAAAAAATTAAGGATTAACATCCATTATAAATTATAATTCTAAAATCTACTGAATAACAACCTACTAATGCATGCCAATCAAATATTAAGGAAATAATATGTGCTAGGAAATTGCAAAAACAACCCTGTGCTGCCCCTACAGAATATAATAACTAAAAAAAAAAAAACAACTTTAAAATTTGCTTTATCTTGATCTCTCAATTATCTGCACCAAATTCTGTTCAAAAGCAAAATATATCACATGTGTTTCATGCGGCATTAGTAAAGGATTCAATGTAGACTTTGATGGAGATCAAATGGCTATTCATGTACCTTTATCTTTGGAGGCTCAAGTAGAGGCTTGTTTACTTATATTTTCTCATATGAATCAATCTTGTATTGCAAAAAATCATAGAATTTGAGGCTAATGAAAAGGTGCTCGCACAAGCATGATCTTCATTCATTTTTTTTTTGGGTCCACTGATAAGTGGATTTCACAAGTGTTTTATTTGAGGGTATAAAAGAAGATATTAAGAAGGTTGCAGAATGAAAAGCTTGTTATCAAAAGAAATCAGGTAAATTGCAATTATCAGCTCTCCTTATTGAAACCCTGCATGGCCGAGCCTCAATTACTGTTGCTATTTGTGTTGTACATTGACATAAGCTGCCACTCCTGAACGACCAGCTTCTTATTGTTTGATTTCATAAGAATCAATGGATTGACAATCATACAGCAAAGAATATTCATAGTTGGAGATTCAATATTTCATGAAACTTCACTGGCAGACCACTTCAATATGCACTCTTCAATCAAACTTCCTGGTTGATTTTGTCGCCCTTATAGACAATGTGCCTTTAGTTCTTATTATCAGCAGATCACACAATATTGGAAAATGATGTGTTGAAAGTTTCGAGGGAGACTTGGAGAGCTAAATGTTTTAGAATTAGTAGCACAGAGGCTTGTTTATTGGGTGGAGCAGCCACATGGAATGCTAGTTCAATACAAGTGGATATAGACTATGGGGAGGTCAGAGATGGGATGGAAATCCTACCAAAGAGGGACTCCAGATATTGAGTCAATGGTCCAAAAGAGGGGGAAGAGATATATGCAACTGATGAGGATATTAATTACAGAATCAAAGTGGATTTGATGAAGTCGAAAAGTGCTTCAAAGATACTATATAATCAGTCATATTGTTTAGGTTGGGGTGCTTGTGGGGGAGTAGTACTATATCCAATCACACTAACAAAGAAAATGATGCCAACATGGATGCGTGGTCATATTAGAACAGATAAGATTTATAATGACATTATATAGGAGACAAGGAAAACAAATTTTAAAAAACATGTTTAAATAGATTCAACCAATCATGTAATGAAACAATCATTGTGCACTTGTAAGGAGATGAGAAGGATATAAGCGGTTATTTCGAACGAGGAAGAGGAAGAGCAAAGAAAGTTTTAAAGAAATGCATCAAGCATGATGTTGCAAATTTAAAAGCAAGGAAACTGCCTTATAATAGATCAAAATGAAAGGAAAAAATCCATCTAATTGACCACAGTTACTGAAAATGCTTAGTTTGGTATTGTTGGTTACGGAGTGATTTGCGTATCAGTTTAGCTTCTTATTGTCCTATCTTATGCCTCATGAAAAAGTTTGGCACGGGAGTTCCTACTTGATGGCATTTGCTAGATATCACCAAATTGTTGATGGCAAAATCAAACTTTAACCTGAAGATATTGGTCATCCCATTATCAAGAAAGTTGAGCGGTGAGTACTAATTCAATAAATTAACTTACCAATATAGAAGCAACATGAGAACTTTGTGTGCCATTAGAAGAGACACTTGCGAAGTGTCATTGGGCCTTCAACCACACGTATGGGCCTTTTAATGTGGTTATGATATGCTACTGTAATCCTGTCCCTATCAGCTTAATTTTGTACTTTTCTAGTCAAATAAGAATCTTTGTTTGAAGCCTATTAAGGCACATGATCAAAAATAATTTTTTTTTTATCTTTAAAGATTAGGTGAAGTTATAGTCTTTTAATTCTTTTCTTTTTTTAGTCCTTACCAATTTGCTTTAACTATGGATGAACTCAAGAGACATTTTCAAAATGAGATTCCTTACAAGATATGTTATTTACAAATGATTTTGTTTAGAATAAGTCTTGTCAAAGGAAGCAAAGTGAGCACAATAGACAAAGGCTCTATAATTAAAAGGGCATAAAAGTAAGAAGTAAAACAATACACATACAGTATAATTTTAGTAATTTTAGATGGAAGAATAAAAAAACCAAAAATAATGCTCAAGATATTACTAGAAATAATATAATTTGTTACCCTGTATCTATAATTTCAAAGAAATTGAAAGATTGATGATGGCATGATATATAGTTAATGTAGGTTGGTTAAATTATAAAATCGGGCAGAATTGTGATAAAAAATATACCATTTAAATTGAAAGGAAATTATTGTAAGATAATTATTAGACCAACTTTACATTATCTATCTGAATTTTGGACAACTAAACATATAAAAACAATTAGTATTGTGAAGATGAAAATATTAAAATAAATGAATTTGGTCACTCAAAAATATAAAGAATTATTAAGATCTAAGCTATTTACAAATAGAACCTATAGAAGAAAAAAATGAGTGAATAATGATTATAATGGTTCAGATACTTATAAAGTAGGCCAAAGAAGTGACTAAGAGAAAGGGTAATTTGGTTGAGATAGGAAGAAAGACAGGTTGGCCTTAACTTAGAATGGGGTAATAAAGCATGTTATGAAATTGCTTCACTCCTAGAAGATGTAGCGTTGAATCAAACAAAATAGATACGGAGTTGACCATACATAATAGGGCTTAAGACTTTGTTGTTGTTGTCCATTATAACCATGACCTGAAAATATCTTATTTCTTTTCTATGTTGGACTACAAGATTTACAAAAGTGGAATATTACTGAAATTTTTCTACTTTTTTTAGTTGATTCAATTTTATTCTCACCTTCATTTGAGATGATTATATTATATACTAATAAAAAACAGTCCATTTTCACCCATCAATTTGTTCGATCAAATTAACACACCTCAAGCTCTACATGATACCAAAAATACCAAAAATAATAATGCAGCATACCTAATCGCATATGGGAGGAGGCAGCAAGGGTAGCTGTGTTAGGAGGGAACAAGTGCAGTCGATGAGAGGGGAAATGAAAGAAGAGATTGCTGATGTGAGTTTTCTTTTCACACGATGGAATTTCAATGATAGGGGATCTATCAATATACAATATTAACAAAATTTGACA
Source organism: Nepenthes gracilis (assembly GCA_033239525.1). NCBI lineage: Eukaryota > Viridiplantae > Streptophyta > Magnoliopsida > Caryophyllales > Nepenthaceae > Nepenthes > Nepenthes gracilis. The sequence continues at coordinate 26,534,966 of BSYO01000006.1, read as the reverse complement.
TCACACGCAGGTAATATGGCGTTGAATCATGTTCAATTTGATTTTGTAAAATAATTGATTTATAAAATTGATTAGATTCCATAAGTACGAAATAAAATTGACTCAGATTTAAAGTGAGCATAGCTGAGACTAAATGCAAAAAACGTTCAAATGCTTTTGAGAATTTTGCCTATAAAAATGCAACATTCTATGCACTCATGGAGGCATAGCAATGGTATTGAAACAAAGTTTTGGCTTATCCAGAGGATGATCCCTCAAAGGTATCACTCATATTTCTCCGTTCCATTTGTTTTTACTTTTAGATTTTATGTTAGACAGAATCTAGAGTCCCTCTTCTGTTTTCACTCATGAATCAAGGAGTGAAAGCTCAACTACGACAATTCCTCTCTTCGATGGTGTGAAAAGCGAGGAAAAAAGGAACACTTACCTATCCAACCTTTTCTAACTTTTTTTTTAAAGATAGGACCTAGAGTCCTATCAGTGTCATGCACCGACAAGGTAGACATGAAAAACCAAAAGATTTGTCTATTTGCACCTCCTTTGCTATGCTTCCATCACGAATTAATATGAAGCGTCACAGTGCCCTTCATTAAAAGTAAAATAAGAAAGCTTTACAAACTAATAATAATGTCAATAAGAAATTCAGAGTAGCTTAGTGCACAAAATTGTTACATAATAGGATCTAGAAATTTCATATGTAAGCAACCTTTCCTTTGCACTATTTCACAGCTCAAATTCATATTGAAAGTTGTGAACAAAGTCAGTCATACTAGGTATCTCAACACAGCCTTCGACAAACTTAACTTCCAATTGTTAGAACACAGTAAGCATCAATTATTGGTTAAGAATTGCTTTTTTAAATAACCACTTCCTAAATATTGTAAAAACCTATTAAAACTTTAGCAACCCCTCAATACCCTTGAAACTGTTGAATATTTTCAAAAAAAAAAAAAAAAGTGTTTTGAACAGGTATGATTGTTCAAATGTGTGGAACTTATAAAATAAAAGGAGATGAAAAAGCCTCGTACTAGGGTTAGATTTATTCACATGTATATATATGGTTATTTACAAATATCAAAAGTAATAAACTACCATTACAAAAAAACATACTATAATATATCCTAAAATACATTCTAATAGTATATTCTAACATATTCTAGCACTCCTCCTCAAGTTGGAGGATAAATATTTATCATACCCAACTTATTACAAATGTATATGAACTTGGTGAAAATATTTACAAGTTGATCTCCGACCCTTACATTAAAAATGTGAATTATGCCATATTGGAGTTTCTTACAAACAAAATAATAATCTATCTCAACAGATTTTATGCGCTCATAAAATGCCAAATTCTATACAATAAGGATTGCTACTTGATTATCACACTACAAATAAGAAGACCCAAAATTATTACAATCAAAAGACTCAAGTAATTACTAAAAGCACATAACTTCATAGGTAACAAATATCAATGCATGATGTTCTTGTTCAATACTTGATCTAGCTATCATATTTTATTTATTACTATTTCATGACACGAGCTTGCCTCCAACAAAAGCACAATATCCGGTTGTTTTCAATCATATGTCAACTAACTTAAAGGGCATCAAAAAAACTCCAGACCTGATCATAACTATGATCACCGTGAAACAAGCCTCGCTCTGGTGTACTCTTAAGTTATCTGATAATACGCATTATAGCCTCCCAATAAGGAATACAATAATAATATAGAAAATAGTTCACAACACTAATCAATAAGGCAATATTTGGATGAGTTACAATAAAATAATTGAGTTTACTAACTTGTCACCGATACTTTTCTAGTTCAATAGGAATCTTCTCATTTTTTTGTTAGTAACTCAAAACTAAATTTATGAGAGTATCACAAGGTTTTGAATCCACCATACCAGTTTTTTTAAGTAAATTAACATAATACTTCCTTTTGAAAGAAAGATGCCACGATGGCACCTAAAAACCTCAAAGTATAAAAAATAACTCAAACTTTAAAGTTATTTGGCTTAAATTGACTCCAAAGGAATAATTTTAAATAACAATATAACATCCAATTTCCAAAATATGCATTATGAAGTCCAAATTGAGAGTATTAAGTAAATTTTTGAGAATAATTGTATGTTTGCATGAAAAATTAAGTATTTGATGAAAGTTGGCTGGTGCTTGCCCCGCACAAGTGCAATGCTCATGCATGGGCTAACAAATTAGAAATGTTTGTGTATGGAAAATGCGCACTTGTGCATTGGCAATCAGAATAGGCATAGCTCGTGCATGCAAGAGTAGTGCTTAAGCATGCCTATATTTTATCTTTATGCCTGATAGACGATTGACTGATTACATAAAAATTTTGCCCACATTTTTGGGGATCTTTTTCCGAGAGTTTGAGAAGGGAGAGAGAAAGGGAAGAAGAGAAGAGAGAGAAGAGAAGAGAGAAAGGGAAGAAGAGAAGAGAGAAAAGAGGAGAGAGAAAGTGAAGTAAAGTGGTTTTGGAGCAATTTCATGTTATATCTGAATAATGTTCAAGTTAAGGTAAATATATCTAAACTTATTTCTTCGTTTGTTATTAAAACCTTTCGGTTATTTTGCTCCCATTTACATGCATGTGATCCCTTGATGTTTATTTCTACTTTTTCTTGGTATACATATGAATTTTGCTCTCATTTAAGAGATTTGAAGCCATATGCCTAACTTTATAAAATTTATAAACAAACGTTGATAGCTTTCGATGTTTGACATTAAACATCATTTTATGCAAGTATTAGACGAAATATTTTACTTAAATTTGTAAAGATTATTTCTTTTCCAATGTTGAAAAAATTCATATATTTATTATTTGTTATAAAATTTTTCATTTTGACTAAATAAGAACAATTGTAGAAAATTGAAAAAAGTGTTATATATATGTATAGCCAAGTGTTAGATTCACTCTTATCGAATTTTTATAACCTTTCATATTAGCAAACATGGATCACATACAAGATTTTGGATCGGAAGAGAATTCGAAGGATTAAATTTTTGTTGTCAAATGTATTATAGGATTTGTAAACATTTATGCTAGATGATTTGGGAATGCATATTTGTCATATTGGCATGTTTAGGCCAATGAGCCCTATTTGTACTCTTTTTATGTTTTCAATCATGATATTTTGAATGGTTTATTGGTAAATGTTTCCATTACATGTATGATAGGTATTTAAGCAGGTACCATGATCTTTGTTTAATCAAGAGGGTTTGACCAATCCCTATATTACATTAAAATTGTTTAATGCTATTTGTTTCAGGGTCATGGTATTTTAGAACAAGTTTTGTTTACGCCATTATTTTCATTGACTTGGAACCAAGGTTGTGACACACAATGTCGATACTATTATTGCCAGTGATCACAATACCATCTACATACTTAACGAGGAGAATATACTTAGCATTATAGTGATCTCTGTATGATGAGAAAGTCTAAACTTACACAACTCTGCACTGAATTTGCCAAAAAATGCTCGCAATAATAGTTTTGAACCATACAAGGACTTCTTCACTTGATAAACATATCTAGACCCCTTGAACGACAAACCTTAGATGTTGCACCAAATAAACATCCTCTTGAAAATCACAATGTTAGAAGGCATTGTTAACGTCTACTTAATATAAAGGCCAATGATAACTAGTAGCCAATGAGATGAACAACCTAACAAAAGTTAACTTATTTGTCTGAGAAAAGGTATCAGTATAGTCCCTCCCATAAGTATAAGTATACCCTTTGACCAACGAACGAGATTTCAACCTAGCTAAAGAGCCATTTGGGTCAACTTTAACTATGTAAATTTATTTACAACCGATGAGTTTCTTCCCTAGAGGCAAAAAGACTTGATCTTATGTGTGATCATGCACAAGTACAACCATCTCTTCTTCCATTGTTGCCCACCAACCAGGATGAGAAATAACTTCGGATACAAATTAAGGCACTATCTAGTCCAAGGTAGTCATAAAAGCTCATTGTGAAGATGAAACAACGTCATAAGATAATATAGTAAATAATGGACACTAAGCACAACTATATAATAACCTTTGAGTAAGGCTATTGGAAGGTCTAAATCGATTTCCTAATTAGAAATAGTAGTATCTATATTTAGAATAACAATTTCAATAGTGGTTGGCTCCGGATCCATACTTGAAGAGGAACTAGACACCTAATGAGGGCCATGAACATGTGTCTTAGTGACTAGAGGACAAGGAGGTAATATGACAGGGTATAGGAGATCCAACCTTATATATAAGGATATCATTCTCCATAAGGATACTCAATGATGGACTTGCTGAAGATACATCGAGCTAATGTGTAAATTCATGACATGTGACATCAGAGGGCACAAAAAAATGTCCAAACTCTGGAGAGAAATATCGATACCTTATTTGAGTACATCGATTTCTAAGACAAAGACACTGCAAAGACTTTGTGGGAAGAAAATATAATCAAAAATCTTTGGAACATGAAATAACATACATAATCAAAAATCTTTGTGGGAAGAAAATATAATAGTTTGCTAGGAAATAACACATGATAAATAAACTCCCTATGAAGAACAGCTGATGACATTTGATTGACAACAGAAGAAACAATCATCATTGCATCGCTCTAAAAGGTCTTTGGAACGTCCATTTGAAATATTAAGCAACCTCCATCAAGAGCTTATTCTTCCCCTTAGTTACTCCATTTTGCTAAGATGTATTAGGACAAGATCATTCATGAAGAATCTTATGTTGGGATAGGAATAATGAAAAAGAAGCAGAAAAACATTTACAACCATTGTCACTTTGTAAAATACGTATAAAGGTAGAGAATTTGGTCTTAATTTCAGCATATTGCACAGAAAATGGAGTATAGTTCAGAACGATTCTTCATCAAGCATAGTCAAATAACTCGTGAATAGACATAAATAAAAGTAACAAAGAAATTTTGTTCCATATTAGACGAAATTGGTCATGGTTCTCAAACTTTTGAGTGCACTTACTCAAAGGGGCAAAGGTGCATGGATTTATACAAGAAAAACATGACCTATGATGTTTTAAAAACTGACATAACTCGGAAACAAGTCGATAACAAATATTAGAGTTGAAATAACTTTTTCAGATTAAAAAGAGATGGAGAACTTAACCTATAGTAAAAATCAAGGTTGTCGAAGCAGCATTGAAATAGATAATGGGATTGAATTCTATATCGAACAAGTAAAGGCTTCCTAGGTCATGAAGGCTTCTACCAATAATTTTCCTCATAGTAAGGTCTTGAGACTTATAATGAGTGAAGAAAAAATACTACACAATAATATCACTATCGAGTAAACTTACTAACAGATTGTAGATTGAATGAAAAATTTAGTAAATAAAAAATCGACGAAAGATATAAAGTCTGTGTTAGAAATGCAGAACCAACACCTTTAACCTTTGAGAAGGAACCGTAAGCTAAAGTAACGTTAGGATCAATGGAGCATAATCGATAATAAAATAAGATACTTGTAAACTAAGTCAAGTAGGCAATGGCACTGGAGTTAATGATCCAAGCCCGAGAGGATGCTGAGAGACAGACAGTGCAGTTATCGGATTAAACAAGAGTAGTAAAAATATGATTTGAAATTTTAGTAGGTCTCCATGTAACTGTCAACACTTATTTCATATATGTCCAATGATACCACAATGGAAACAAGACATTATTCCATAACTGATTTTACCATCACAACAAAAGGCAGCCATAATGACTAATTACCGCAAATACTACCAAAGAAGAACTAACCAAAATGGACAATATTGTCCAAAATAGATGTAGCCAAACGAGACCTTAACTAAGCATGTAAACAAGATACACTGATTGGCAGAGAGAAACCATAGCACGAAAACCACCAACTTCAACTGGGAACAGTCTTCAATTTAGAATGTGAGCTATCAACACAAGAGATGACTTCCGGAATCAAGAATAAACACAAATGTAATCTTTTACACAAACAAATGATTATCTACAAGAAATCGAGCAACAAAACACCAAAAATAGTGAAGAACAGCGGGAGAAATCACCAGGAACATCATGCATAAGGTAATGAGGTCAAAAACACAATAAATATGATAAGTACCATAGATCTGCATATATTAATAGTTGGCTAAGGAGTCTCAGGAGATGGCAACCCCCAAACACATGAGAAAACAGAATGAAAACCCCCTAATTCATCAAATCAAATAGGGAAACTGGATCTATATTTTTTGAATGAAAACCCCAGATTGACAAAACAAGGAACAGTCAGCTTCAATTAAGGTAATGATATGGGACTTTGAATCAGCATGGTGAGGCACACCGGTGGCCAGTAGAGTTGCCGGCAATGGCAGCGGCAGCTATGGTTTAGAAAATAACCCGCGCTGATACCATGTAAAACTTATAAAGTGAGAAAAGATGAGAAAACCCTATACTAGGGTCAAGTATATTCACATATATATATATATAGGAGTATTTAAAAATATTAAAACTACAAAGCCACTTTTATTAAAAATATACCATAGCATATCCTAAAGTATGTTCTAATAACAACATGATTATAATTGTTCTAATAATCATGACTACTCAAATTGAGAGTAATTCGAACACATGTGACTTTTCATGAGCAATGCAAACAGACACAACTATTCAAATAGATGTGATTGTATACTCCATAGTCTATAACAACCACATTTATGGTTGGATTTTAACCCTAAAAAAAGGAACATGAGAGAGAAATTTCTAAATATAAGATCGTTCTCAATTATTGCTTATTATAAGAAACAATTATCAAGTGATGGATAATCCTACTTTTTTTATGAAAGTTTTGGGTTTGAATTTGTTAGTGAAGTTAAACAAATTTGTCAATGTATTCTAGAGGCAGTTGCTCAGTGATGAGATTAAATTATATACATTATTTCAAGCTTATTTCATGCAAAATCCTTATAATTAATCAAACTTTTGTTAATTTTTTTTTATTATTTAGCTATACAAGACAATAAAATTTTTAAGATCCACAAAAATGAAAAAGTTTGAGCCTAATTATTGGAAAATTTTGCAGATCAGTGTGGCTGATTTATGACCGAGATTTCGGGCAATAATAAAGTTAAAACAACGGCAACATGGCAGGGGACCATTCATTATACAAAGCTGGAATTCTGCAAAGGAAAAGAAAGGAAGGGATAGACAGCCAGCAGAGCAGCAGAGAAGAAAGTCAGAACTGGCGGCCAGCAGAAAATAGAAGCCGGGGCCAGCTTCCTTCCTTCTTTGAAATGATGGATTTTAATATGTTCATATCTAATTCTATTTAAGCATGAATTATGTTTTCATTCCTATGTTTTAGATTCAGCTTATGATTAAACTATATACTTTTACACCATATTTGGTAGGATGAAGTATAATTTCCAATCCTACCTTATTTCTAATGAAATTACTATTCAATTGTTTGTTTCTCTAATTATAAGAATAACAATTCTAAAGAAATTGTTATTTTTTCAAAATAAGGATAAAAAATACCAACACTCTTTGATATTTTTCATTTCTAGTTATCCTAAAATAGCTATTCTAATATATTTTCTTCATTCACCCTTACCCCAACTAGACCTAATCAAAATTGGATTCGAGTCAAACACGAACCAAGTTTAGACGAAAACTTATAACCATTAAGTCAGGCCAGGTAGGACACAACCTGGTCAACTAAGCCAAAATCGTGCCTATTCACATCCAAACTGGGCCGAGTACGACACACACATGGACACATTAATTTTTAAATATTTTTCTTTGAAAATTCAAAGTTACATTTAGAAAATCTAAAAATATAAAATATTTTAAAATTATAATTCGTAGATTAAAACATTAGCTAAGTATATATTCAAATGAGAAATGTTTATATAAAAATTATAAATTACATGAAAATATAATCTATTAAAATAATTTTTAAAACTATGTATTTATTTGAAATAAAAAATATATTTAAAAAAATTCATAATTCGGGCCCGGTCGTCCTAATTGATCATTTTCACCCGTGTTCATAACTATCTAAAAAATTAATTAAGCATAATTTTTTGATCATATCTATCTATAATACCGATATATTTTAACCAAATCCTATGAAATTTTGGATCAGTAAAATCAAGCTGATTGGATGACCTGATTTTGGTTAGATATACCCCAAACATTTTAGTATATGTTAGAATATTACTTTTTCAAGGAAAAAAATATTATTTTATACAAATTTATTGATTATTCTTCTTACTATTCATGTATACTAAATATTAAAAAATTAATTCATAATTTAATTTTACCTATTCTAATTGACTAGCTTAATAATGGAATATTAATTCTCAACTTTATTTTAACCTTATTCTACTCCGTAAGAATAGTTATTCAATTCTTATATTATTTCATTTTAACAACCAAATAAAACGTTAAAGTTGTTTCATGTAATAATATTTTCTTTTTATAATTACTTCTCTTATTGAATACCAGCTACCATTTAAATGATTTTATAATACATGTTGAAACCATGAGGAGAGGCATGCATGATTGTTCTTGAGAGATGTAACATAAGTTTCATTGTATAAGAGATATAATATATGGACTTGTGTCAACTTTAAGAAAGATAAATTAAGTCTAATGAATGGTTACATATTTATACACATAGGGATATAATGGGTATATATGTGATTATAGTTTCAATATAATTTGATGGGGAGCATTAAATATCCTTGCTAACTTGATCATCACTATAATTGAATATCATGCATAAGTAATTACATGTGTTACATAGGAATACTAGGTAAAATCAAAAACACTGTGGTATACTTCTTTATTGAATTTTATCTTGCTATTTTGCTTATTCATTCTATTGTTTATGCATTCGATAGGCAACTTATCTTTTTCATGTTCAATTCGGTTGTTTAGATAATATTAGGATAATACTAATTTTAATACTTACTAAAAGACCAATTCTTTGGGATATAATACTCTACTTATTTCCGTTACTTGTTATAATATCATATAGTTGCAATTTTACATAACATATAAATCTGGTTGTCTCAAAGAAGGGGACATTATTATATCCCTTGAAGTCTTTACATAAGTGCCCCAATTTTCTCCAACATAACTTTAAGAATGATAAGCAACCTAACCGTAAATAAACAAGTAAGATGAACTGCATATTATTAAAGGATAATCCCTCTGCAGATTCGAAGAGGGATTAATCAATTCATTTAACCAAACAATCATACTTCAAAATGATGATAATCCGAAATCTATTTAATATGAAAAGCACAGGGCTTCTCAATTGGTCCTCCACAACACAATAAATTCAAAACAAACATTGTAGGATTGCTTACTTGTATGAACAATACTCTACCAGGAAACAAATAACTAAAATATATCAACCAATCATGTAACTTCAACAATGATTCAGCAGAAAGGCAAATAACTGAAAAACAACTTACCTGGGCAACATACCCAACTTCTCTAACTTTTGCATCACATCATCCACGTTGAAATTGCATCTCTCACAAAATTGTTTCTGGATTAGCTCCTCACTCCTGCCAAGATCCTATTTCATCATTCCAACAATGAAAACAAAAGAATCGTGCAAGGAGAACTAATATTTATAGGAAAAATTGTTAATTGCATGAACAAAGAATTATCTAACCTGCCTAGTAGCTTCCCTCTTTTCCAGCAATATGAAGAAAGAAATGATGACCTCTTTTACCTGCATCCACATTTTTTTCTTACTGTAAGAAATGGGCAACAACCACCATTCCTGGAACTGACATCTTTCGTTTTCTTTTTTCCCCTTCATCGTTTCCAAAAAATTACAAGACTTGATAAGTACTATAGAATGCATGACATATTTTAGTTTATCATTGCTTTCACAATGCTTGCTAAATAGCTCATTATAATTTGAGCACTAAAGATTTTGAAATTAATCAGGTGCAATAATTTCTAACTGAATACTAGCTAAATATATTTCTAACTAGTGTTATAAGGTCAAGCAATTAATAGCTTGTTCATAAGTTGTAGGGTTCATGAAGAGTTTCAAGCTTGTTGAATAATTACATGAACCAAACTAAAATGTTAAGCCCAACTGAAAGCTAGCTCTCCTTGAACTTCAGCCAAATTTGTATAAGCATGAAAATCTTAAAACTTGGCTAGGCTCAACTTGTTCATTCACTAATTTGACATGCAGTAAGTTACCCTAAGGTTTCCCATGGTGCCAATATCAGAGAATCCCATTCTATCCTGTGACGGTACCAAACAATCGCACCGACTTGGCCAACAAAGTCATACATGCACAAGTTTGAGAGAATGAGAGGCATAAAATGATAGAGAAAAGCTGTTTCAGATGAGGTTGACCAAGATGTATCGCTTAATACATGAGCAGTATTCACTGGGCAACTTACCCTCTTCCTCTTATATTGCTTAGTGACAAGAGAGCGTACAAGTTCCTAAGTGTGTCTAAACATCTCATATCTCAAAAATGTGTTGTGCTCAGGATATAAATGATAGACGTGGCCATGACAGCCCACAGAATGGCATAACCACCAAGGATGACTCGTATATTGTTTGCCCAGCAGTCATATTGATTTGTTAAGCCTCTTCAAGGAGAACCACGTCTCTTTAGGGGAACGGACAATCGCCACTTACTAGAATAAGCCTAAACTGATCCTTAGCAAGTGGTTTTCCGCGTGAGCATTCCTCTTAAAAGCAAAATTCTCACACTTGTGCCTCTTCCTGGAGCCATTTTCTAGACCTGACAAACCTAGTCCCTTGATACTCAGTATTGCCCCCACGTAGAAATCCATAGGAACACATGGCACTGATGCCTAGACCCTGCATCATAGAAGCCTACCACCATGACAAGCAACTCCATGGCTTTCTTCTCTCATGGCCATGTCTAGCCTAAGGCCTTGTTGAGAAATAAGAAAATTGTCCTCGCTGAAATAGGCAGCTTATGCAACTTCATAGTTATGTTAGGATGTAACAGATCCTCTCACATGTAAAATCAAATTGACAGCTGCTAATTTTTAACCAAAACTGCCACACTTGCCTGTTGTCAGCTAACCTTGGCCATGTTGGAGGCATGCAATACCATACCTTTTCATGGTCAAGTCTCTAGCTAATCATTTAGCTATTGGCATACATACAACTACAGCCTTGGACTTAGTCTCTGACTCTCAGCCTATTCATGGCTTGGCATCAGTTGCCTATAGCCAAGTCTTAACCCCATCCAAGACAAAGGCCATCAGTGCCACGCCATGGCCTTGTCCTTCACTAAATGTTAGCCATTTAAAGGGTAGTGTCAAGACTTGAAGCCATCCACTGTGTTGGTCAACATTTTGCTTGAGTGAATAGTACCAGTCAATCGTGTTAAGCCAAGAACAGCAAACTAATCACTGCCACAAGAGAGTGTTATTTGCCTTTCCTGTGAAGTCTTCTCTGCAAGTAGACCTTAACAGTTAACCAAGGTATTCTGTTCCAGAGTCTACATCTGGCCCTTGTTGTTATGGTCAATGATCCTCACCACCTTATTTTTTTATTGTTTAGGAATTATAAATGGGGCTCTTTTACATGATTGTCGGTTTGGTTATAATTTTATTGTTAAGGTTTCACAAAGCTTACATGAAATAGGAGATACACCTTCATCCATTTTTACGATTTCCACCATAGATAACATCCTAATTGTTCCAACACTTTGAATGGTACATCATATTTTGGAACCAATTCTTGATTGTCTCAGTATTGATCTTCCTCTAAATATGAGAAGTCCATTAACATTACCTGACTTCAAATACCAAAGGCTAAATATCCTTGTCAATATTTTTCCTCATCATGAGATGTCTTCCTAAGGCTATTTGTGGCTTCGTCAAGCATCCTTTTCTTGCCAAGGGCAAGCATTAGGCACCAGGTGATTTTCACTTGATTTTCCCTTGGGGCTTCAATGCTTCACTGAGGAAAAAATAATCTCAGGGGATCAAGAATTTACTAACTTATATCCAATTCGAATCTATTGCAACTTGTAGCACTAGCTGCACTACTTTTCTAAAGACTATAGTCAAGTTGTGCTAATTGAGCAAGTTGCAGAAATTCTTCAGCAAAGCAATCATGTAGTTCCTTAGATTTTACTCTATATGTCCAGCTGTCTAAGCATGATTGCTTGTAAAACTTCAACCTTGACCCTACCAAGTTGAAAAGCACAACCCAGATTTGACCAGCGAACTGTGTATCAGCTTCACTCATGTATTCTTGTGAACCATATAAAACAACCAAGATGTCTCTCCTACAGGGCATGCATGTTGAGCCATAACAAATACCACATACTGGAGAACGATCTACCAAAACCATAATCAGCTGTTGCCCATACACCCAATGGGAAGAGGTTTAGACAATCTTGCTTCCCTCTTCCTCTGAAATTGTCTGGCAACCACACCATGCAGGAATTCACATATATGATGAATTAGGAACAAGGTCATCTTATCATCTTCTGGATTTATCCAGATCTGGTTGCATGTAGAATAAGCATCCATGAAGCTTTGTAGTTGGTGTCCGGATATTGAGCCAACGTGCTTTATTCACAATTTGTGAGGTCGATGCACATCCTCTATTTTCTGTGGCTCTTTTTGACAAGAATGACATTGGAAAACTAATCTAGATAATTTAGTTTCTTGATGAATCAATCATCAGTTAACTTTCTGACTTCTTCACAGAATGCTATGAGTTTTTCTACAAAGCATTTTCGTCTTTTTGTCTAACCGCCTTGTGTTGGAATACTTGGCATGTTAGCTAGAGTCCAAACGAAGACATCTGCATTGTTCCGCAAAGCTCAATCAACCTCTTTCAAATCTTAGGTTAGTGAAGAGCCAATCTGAACATACTTATCTGGGTTTGTCGAATTCAGAGGAATTTGGAGAGGCAAATCTCCGGACTTTGCCTGTTTTAGAGAGGCCTCATCCTAAAGATCAAACTCCTCAATTGGTTGGGAAGGTGTTGGGCCGTTGATTTGCATCAAATAGCAATTTTGTTAGTGACCTAGTTTCCCTTGATTTCGCCAATCTCGTATCTAGTTGGAAACTTCATTTTAAAATGTGAGATTGAAGTGACATATTCGAATATTGTTAAGCATAGCTGGCCCAATATAACATTGTAAACTGACGGAAGACCAACAACTAGAAAAGTAAGCATATGGGAGGCTATTTTCAGATATGCCCCCAATGTAACCTCCAGATGCACTATTCCCTTCACTTGAATCGGTTCGTTGTCAAGTCTATAAAACAGTCCATCCGATGATACCATCTGATTGCTTTTTAATCCTAATTAAATAAATGCATCAAAGTAAAAATATTTCTTAAACTTCCATTATCTACAAAGTACTGCTGCAGTTATTAATCATGGACTCCATCTGAAATGAGTGTATACAATAAGAGGGTTAGATTTTGTAATTGTTCAGTCTGCTCCTCGTCATCTTTATCATTACTTGGGGCGGACCTAAGATTTTGCAAATATGTCTTGAGGTATCCATTTTGTGTTAGGGCCTCAATCTTTTCTATAGCATCTAGTAATCTTTAATATTGTCCCCTGGAGATCGATAATATAAGCAGCATTTAGATTAATCACCTCATTTCAAGTTTTTGACTGGCTTGGGCCACTTTAGGAATCTTTCGTTTTGTATTTGTGTCGGAACGTTCATTCATATATCGTTCCATGGTGTGAGATTCAGTGGCTTGTACTCTCTGCGAATGCCCGACTCGATTCTCTGTTGTTTTCTATGATCCCAAGCGAAAGAGTTATTATTTTTTCTTTTCTTTCCTCCACCATTCGATCTTAGATGGTTCACATAATTCAAGTGTTTTGAACAGTTCGCTTCGTTGGCCTCTTCTATTGTGATGTAATAGCTTTTGCTTCTAAGAATGTATTTTAGTCCTGCTAAACTAAATATTTAAAGAAATCACTAGTGCAAGGATAAACTATCAATCCATGATGGTGGGTCCCAACCCTATGTACTGCATTAGCTAGCAAATATAGTTGTCAATAGTGGACAATGAATCACGTTGCTAACTCTTCAGCTGTTTAACTGGTTTTACAACCTCAAACTATAGGGTATTTGTAAAGCTATAAAGGCCATGAATTGCTACTAGTTTTGACTGGCTTGAATAGAGCAATTTTTTGTGTGAAACAGTAAAAGCAATTTTTTATTTTGTATGTTGACTAAAACGGAGTAACTTGATGGAAAAGTAAGGTGCACTTCACTTATTTGGTTGTCAAAATGGATGAGAGTAAATAGAGGAATGAAAGTAACAAAGTAACCACTTGGCCTCGCTTCATCAAAACACAACCCAAGCCTTTCCCTGAAGCATCACAATAGATAACACATCCTCTAGATCCATAAGGATCAACACCACTGGCGCTGAAGTCAATCTCTTCTTCAATTTCTGAAAACCACTTTCAAAATTATCATCCCAGATAAACACTGCTTGCTTCTACGTCAACCGGGTCAAGAGCACTGCAATCTTCGAGAAATTTGCAACAAATCGCCAATAACACCAGGCTAAACCCAAGAAACTCCACACTTCTATGACATTTGTCAGCCTTTCCCGATTTATCATTGCTTCTACCTTATTTAGATCCATAGATATGCCACCATTAGAAACAATATGACCAAGAAAGAAATTTCTTCCTACCAAAACTCACATTTCTTCAATTTTGCAAACAGTCACCTCTCCCTTAATGTTTGCAACACAATCCTCAGATGAGTTTCTGTTGGGGGTCACCCCGTATGGAAGTCCTGATGGCCGGAGGATTCGGACGGAGTACAAGGACTTTGCGTGCTATTAAGATCCGCGGACTTGTACGCTGAGTGTCCGCAAACTATACACAACTTAAGCACTAGAAATTCCGGTCAACATTGTTGACCGAAAGTTTTTTGGACGGACAAAAATAACCGGTCAACTTGTTGACCGAAAAATTTTATGTTCCGGTTAATATGATGTTGACCAGCTGAAGTCATAAGAACTTGCTGCGTTTTGCCCAAGGATTGCAGGAGGACGACCAGCCAAGAGAAGAAGACAGTCGACCGGCTAAGAAAAGAAGATAGTCGACCGGCCAAGAGTAGAAGATGGTCAACCGGCCAAGAAAAGAAGACGGTCAATGTAATGTCGACTGTCCACCAGGGAATCCAGTAGGGCTCACAGGTGCCAACTTAGAAGATTTTCTGAGCATGCGTGATTTCTGGAATATGCACGATCTCTGATGAGTGGGCGCCGTTTCTATAGAACTATAAAATTTGCAGAGCAGCCGTATTTTTTTTTTGCTGTGTCAAATTCTGTGGTTGCGGGTGTTTTGCATACATGTATATGTATATTCCATTAAACTGTGAAGTGGTGTGAGTTTTTCTTCTTGCTAAGTGTGCGAGAGTGTAAAAGAGAGAACACGGTGAGTGTATTGCACTCTTGTTCTCCGTTCTCTTCGTCTATGGTTTGCGTAACCGTGAAACTTACATGATGGATTTATTTGTGGACTAAATGTTTCGTAATTTTTTCCTTATTTAAGAAGGGTTTTTTACGTAAAATCTTGGTATTCTATTATTCTTCATCTTTTTCATTCCATTGTGTGTGTGTGATTTTGTACATTATTGTCCAGCCGCCCCCATTTTGCTCCAACAGTTTCATGATCATCAAAGCTCATTAAATAAATCAGAATATCATCAATAAAAACTATCATGAATTCGTCCAAGTAAGGCTGGAAGACCCAATTCATCAAATTTATAAACGATACCGAAGCATTTGTCAATCCAAAATTAGTCACCAGAAACTCATAATGACCCTACCTCGTCCAGAAAGCTATTTTGGGCACATCCTCCCGCTTAATTCTTAGCTGATGATACCTTGATCTCAGATCAATTTTAGGGAACACCCAAGCTCCCTACAGCTGATCAAACAAATCATCAACTCTTAGGAGGAGATACTTATTCTTGATTGTGATCTTTTCAACTCCCTATAATCCACTCACAGCCTCATTGACCCATCTTTATTTTTTCACAAACAATATCGGAGCTCCCCACGGTGACACACTCGGTCGAATAAAACCCTTCTCAAGCAATTCCTGTAGCTGCTACTTTAACTCCTTTAATTCAGATAGGGCCATTCTATAAGGAGCCCTTGGAATCGGCATTGACCCTGGCACCACATCAATAGAAAATTCAATCTCTCTATCAGGAAGCAATCTAAGCAAATCCTCCAGAAACACATACTCAAACTCGCGAACAATAGGGATATCCTCAATGACCACTGAATGACTCCCAAAGGTGATCACACATGCTATATAAGCTTGGCATCCTTCTCACATTAAATGGCTCGCATGAAGAGCCGAAATCAACCCCGTTGCTTCTTTCCTAATCCTACCCTAGAATTCAAAAGACTTATACCTCAGAATACAAAACAGCACATATTTGTGGAAGCAATTCACCATAGTGTGATAGCACACCGACCAATCCATTTCCAAGATAACATCAAAATTCGGCATATCTAGTAAAATCAAATCCGCTAGCAACTCATAACTACAAACCCAAACCGGACATCAAGGATAAACAATCTCAGTCAGCAACAATTTACTCACAGGGGTCGATATTATCAAAGCATTCTCTAAAAATTGAGACAGCACACATAATTTACACTCAAACCTCGGGGCTAAAAAAGAATGCGTAGCCCTAGGGTCAATCAATACATGAGTTATGAATTAAAAATTTGCAAGGTACCTTCCACCACCAACCGATTCACGCTAACATCATGGGCCGTTGCTGCAAAAGCTCTCCCAGAAGCCACTGGCCTTCTATCTAGACGCTCTTGCCTCGAAAACTAACGACAATCCTTCATATGATGGCTCACCTGGCCACAATTGAAACATGCCCACTTTGCCGGAAACAAACTCACCCGGCATAGTGCTTTCCACATTACTCACATCCATATTTCGTAAAGCAGAACTTCAGAGGAGAAGATATCTCTTCAGTTGCCTTTCCTTTATCCTTGCCTTTAGACTTCAAGTGTGAACCTCCACCTCGAGAACTTTGACCTTTATGTTGCGATCTCTTCTCAAAATATTTCTCTCTAAGCTGCCCCTACTCAATCAACAAAGCCAAATCCAAAACTTCACTATATGTCTTCAACCGAAAGGGTACCAGCTGCTTCCTGATCAAATCATTTAATCCCAATAGAAATTTTCGAGCCTTCAAAGCTTCATCTCCAATAACATGCGGAGCAAACCAGGACAGCTCCGTAAGTTTGACATTGGGCCGCCTACCACCTGCTAGCCTCACCTTCCAGTCGGTAAGTAGCAAATTTGACATTGTCCTCCTCAGGGCAATCAATTACTTCAAACACCGTTTTTAACTTTTGCAACTAATTTTCTACCTTTATGGGATCGAATTCCCCCCAAAACTCTGAGACATGCTTGCTTTTGAATCTGTCAAACAGCGTCCTGCCTTGGCCTTGCTCGGCCATCCTCCTCATAGCCTCCTGAGCTTCTTGACATTGATGAGTCATTCTCTTCATGGCCTCTAGATTACTATCTTGCCACTGAATTATCCGATCGATAATGTTGCTCATGCAGCCCATCATTGTCAAATACTCATCTAGCGGCTTCCCAAGTTTTGCTCATACTATCATCTTCCCGATTAGAAATCGATCTCCTGCCCCTAGAAGGCCTATTATCCACCATATCATTCACCTATTAAACACGAGATTAAATCAACAATCTTTCTAAAATTGACCCAAATGACTCAATGAAACCCAAAACGACTCCCCTTTTTAACACTTCTCTGATACCACCACTGTCACGTCCCCGAGATATAATACACGAGTCAATAAATAAAAATCCACAATAAAAAAAATCCAACAAATGCAGCAATAACGACAAAACCCACTTAGACGTGACAATCCATACATATATAGTACCCAAAACAAAACAGCCTGCACAGGACCTCATCGAATATAATTCGGACAACAAAATACACGATCTACTATCCATAAGTCATAAAGGGATATCCAATGAAACAATAACTCATCTACAAAATATAAACATCCCATAATTCTCAACACGGATCCGTGGCCCACAACCGGCCATCCACAATAACCAAATACACCCCCAAGATCAAAAGTCTAACAAGCACAAACATCCATACTTACCAAGGAAACAATGTGGTGTCAAATCGAGTCTGAATTCTTACAATCGTATTAAAATTATTAGTCTGAAGGGATAAAATATGAAAACGTGAGCCTAAAATTTAACAAGTATCATCGTATATATAAAAAAATACATATAAATTAGAGGAAAGGGATTTTACATAACAATTGTGTAAAACAAAACACAATATCCATAAAATTCCTGAAAACTGAGGAATAATCTCATACTAAATCATCGTCCATATCAAATCGTCCCTCTAAGACATAATCATAATAAATCACAATCCGATTAAATCTCATAGATGATATCATACCGTATCTTAGAATATCGTGATCTAAGGTCACATTACATAAGCTGTAACCGTCAGCACATCCGCATAGGACACATGTCATTATCCGAATCCAAATCTCATAAACTCATATGCAGAAATCAAAGGAAACCGAAACCAAAATATACAATCAAAATGTGTTCTGGGCTTAGCACATATCCATACATACGAGACATTTTTATTGACCAATCTGTGGGCCAATCCACACATCTTAAATCATAATCCAACACAAATCATACACGAAATTGAAGAACCAAAGACTTAAAAGACAGACTTAAAGAAAGATTACATATACTCTCGGTAACCTTGAGCCAATCCATCTGCAATTAGGCCAGTAGGCTTGGCCATTTATTTACTCTATCTCCCATAGATCGGAAACTTACTCTGTCTCCCATAGATCGAAAACTCACTATATTTTACCACCGATGGTTTTGGATGCAACCTTAAATTTAGTTTATATATTAGGACGTCCGAATATATTAATTTCCGTTAATTCCTTACGATGGTTCTCATTAAAACATATGAGGTAGGTTGACTATATCACAACTTAACTTTCGTGCCGGCAGAAAGGAGATCACATATATCACATACGTCACTGTCGGGACCACAATCTCTCTGTTGGGAGATGTACCACAAATATCACATATCTCGGATCACAAATTGATCCCTAGGATCTCGGACTGCCGCGATCCCACAAAGTAGCGGCCCCATCCTCCGACAACATGTATGGGTACTAATATAAGGCTTGGTTCATGGTTCCATAGTATACAGATACACAAATATACATATATATCATTCCGAGTTTTCATAAACAACAAAACCCACCAAAATTGCAAATATCCGTATAAAACCCTCGAACACGTGGTAAAACATACATGCATGTACATAAATAAGGGATGGGGTGTATGAAAATAACATGCATGTAAAGAAAATCTTCAAAATATACACGAACATCATAGAACACTAAAATAGACCAAGGATTTGGCTTACGAATACTTGCCTCAACCTTATACTTAACAAATTTGACAAAAGGATACTTTAAGACGCCTGATCGCCGCTTTTTCTCTCTTCCTTTCCCTCCTGTTTTCTCTCTCCTTCGCATGGCTGCGCAAAGAATGGCGAAACCCTAACCTACGTGCGCTTTTATAAAACTACCCATGCTCGAGCGCACCTCAGGCGTGCCTCGGGTGCATGCTCTCGTGTAGCTCGGCGCTCAAGCATGGCCCAAACACAGCCCATTCTGGAAATTGCGATGGAGCGAGCCTCGAGCACACACATTCTGGTTTTCACACCTTGGGCGCATAGCCGGGGAACCTCGAGCGCCAAACACCGAACCAAAATCCTTCAAAATTTTACAAAATACCATTAATCCGGTACATCCAATAAATCCAAAATATTAAATACATCCAAAATAATTCAAACAGGGATCCGAGTATTACACGTTACTTCTCCATTCAGTAGACCGCTTGATGATAGGTTGATCACGTCAACTACAACATTCAAGGCTTCCCCCCAAAACGAACCGGGGAGCTTCACCTCTGAAAGCATGCAATGGATTCTCTCGGTCAATGTCCGGCTCATCCTTTTAGCCACACCATTCAACTGTGGTGTCTTCGATGAAATCCTTTGGTGTCAAATTCCGCAGGTCCAGTAATACACGTAAAATGCTCTAATATACTCTTTGTCATTATTACTCCGGATGCACTTCAATTTCTTCCCCGTTTGTCTCTCCACTGGGGTATAAAATTGTTCAAAGATATCAAAGGCTTGATCCTTTGACTTCAGCAGATATGCCCATAGTTTTCTTAAACAATCATCAATAAACATGATGAAGTAAAATGCTGCTCCGAGTGTGTTAACTTTGAGATGACCACTTATGTCAGTGTGAACCAATTCAAGAAGATCCGTCTTCTTCGTGGACGAATTTCCATAAAATGAAACTCTCCATTACTTTCCTGCTATGCAATAAGAGCAAGTCTTCAGTTTAGCTTCCTTCACACCTCGAAGGAAGTTTTTCTTAGCCAAACAATTCAGCCCCTTTTTGCTCATGTGGCTCAACCGTCGATACCACAAGTCTGAAGACTCCTTGCTTCTGGCAACATACACGTCTCTAGTTAAAATTTAGGCTTGTAACACGTACAAGCTTAAAACTTTCTTTCCCCAAGTTATAACTAAAGATCCTCTAGTTAACTTCCATACCCCTTCACAAAATGTACTGTAAAACTCTTCATCATTGAACTTTCCTGCTAAAATAAGATCCATCTGAATTTTCGGGGCATGTCGTACATCCCTCAACAGTAGTTTGATTCTATTGTTAGTGATTAGGCACACATCACCACAACCAATAATTCAGGACATGCCTTCATTTTTCATTTTCAACACTCCAAAATCATCGGGAATATAAAATGTGAAGAATTTCCTTCTTGACGTGACGTGGAGTGAGGCACCACTATCCACCACCCAATTAATTTCGTGATCTGTTAGATTGATTACCTCATCTTCTTTACACACCAACAAAAGATTGAGCTTGGTAACAACTGAAACTCTCTTCTCATCCCAGGTCTTATCAACCTTCTTCTCATTCCCCTTAGCATTTTCACGCTTCCATTCGTAACAATACTTTTTGATATGTTCCTTTTTCCCATAGTGGTAGTATTTGAGGTTTTGGTACATCGATTAGGACTTGCTTCAACTCTTCTTGCCAGATTTTGTGCAACATTCTTTGTTTCTTCTCTGTGACTCTGAAACTAACACTTCGGAGTACGAAGAAGAACCCCATGATCGTTGTCTTATCTCCTCATTTGGCACAACTCTTTTTGTTATTTCCAAAGTAACCACGCCATTTGGAGCGGTATTGGCGATGATGATACATATCACCTCCCATGAATCAGGCAATGTGGCCAACAATCACAAGCTTAGCAACTCATTGTCAAATTTTAATGCCTATGCCACTCGATTGGTCAACACATCATTGAAATTCATTCAAGTGATCAGCTATAGACATGCCCTTATTATATCTCACTTGTATCAATTTCATCAAGTGATATAACTTATTGTTACCAGTCTTCGAGGCATAAAGTGTCTCAAGCTGCTCCCACAACGTTTTCACATTTGTTTCATTCCGAATGTAATTATACGTGTTGTTGTCAACGAATTGCCGAATATAGTCACAAACTTGTTCATTTTCAAAACCCATTCCTCATCAGATTTTGACTCAAGTTTTTGGGTAGCAAATATCATAAGATATATTGTTTTGACGAACAATAAATTCTTCATCTTGATCCTCCAAATATTATAGTTTGAACCATTTAAACAAATCATTTTATTTCTAACCTCTATTGATTCAAATAAGTTTTAATACATGATGATAAGAATCGTATCTCTGATACCACTTGTTGGGGACTGGACCTCTTATTTGAACCATGAGAAAATAATTGATAACGCACAACAAGCAAGTGTTAATCATAAAAAATAAAGGACAAGCAATTTTACGTGGAAAACCCTCATTGGGAATGAGAGAAAAAAACCACGGCAATTTAGTCCGAAATATCTACTATACAATATGCATTCGGTTATACAAACTCTAATAAATACAAAAACACAATACCTTGTAATAAATAAACCCAAGCAGTAATGAATACAATATGAAAGAGAAAAAATAAGATCGGTAAAATGTTATTCTCAACTTTAAGAATAGCGTACCTAATGTCGGTGAAAACTGGAACACGATTCAAAACTTGCTCGAATGTTGAAACCTTGCTATTCTCCATTTTCTCCCTCTTTCTCTTCTTGTTCTCACAATATTGATGCTCAAAAACTCAAAATTGCAAAAGTAGTAACCCTAAAATCGCATCAAGCACATTTATATCAGAAACGACACTCGAGCATCGGTCAGGCGAGCGTCGCGGGCGAGCACCACTATAATCCGCGCGCAAGCGCCCTCTCATGCACACATCGAGTGCTGATCAATCAAGAAATCAAGCTCTTGTGTCTCCACGCACTCCTCAAGCGACCCCACTTTAGAATCGGCATACATGCAGGCTTCAGGCGCCTGTCACACGCAAATTTGCAATTTTTTCATATCAGTTCAACGCATGTGCGTTCTCATGCATACCACTGAACTACACATCGAATGGGTATGGAACCCACACGGAAGTGACCCATAACCCAACAACTTTGCGTAAAATAAATTTTTGCTCCCAAACTATGCAAATCGGTTGAATAAGAAATCCCTCTCGGACACAATGATACCTTCATATTTGATTGTGTTTCACATTCACAAAATCACTAAGAATATTCAATAGAAAGCAAGATTGTTTAGCTCTTACATACAGTTACTAAGAATTGATCTGTTTTTTTTGTCTTGAAAATCAATTTGACTCTTCCTATTATAAAAGGTAGCAACACTACCTAAACTGCTATTTTCAATCGAAATATTTACCATTTTGTTCTTATTCCAGGTGGTAGTTGATTATGACCACTGGAAATTATTTAAATAGAGAAACACAAAAAAGAGCCAAAAATAATACCAAAAAAGCCCCATGAATCTGAAATTGGCTAGTGTAAAGTGCCAAATGCGCCTCTAAAAGTAGCTGAAATACCACATATTCCCCGCGTACGTGTGCAGTTTGCACAAGTAGCGAAACACTACTAAAAAATTCTGCAAATTAAAAGAACACTTGGACATATATCCACTTGCCATAAAGCTCCCTCTTGTATGCTAGTACCAGAGGGAGCAAACAAAGGACTACGTTGAATTGTGGGGCAGTTCTTCCATCCCTTTATTTGAAAATATGACAAAACTACACATAATAACTCTACTTTTTTTTTTTTCCGATTTTTCATTTTTATGTCCAAACAATTTTTAAAGACGACATCCAAACAATATACGAAAAACTGTATTTCACTTACTCTCGTTTCTTTCCTTCTTACTTTCCTCCTTTTAATCGAATTTCCGTGTAAATAGTTTTGCCGGGTTACTTTGACAGATGAATACAGGAAGTAGAAGAATGTGGGAGCAGGCTACCAATGATCTTGGCCAAGGCCTCAATCAACTTCTGATTGAGAATTGGAATTACTGATTCGCGATCCAACCGGGTGATTTCCCTCTGCTTTCCCATTACTTCACCCTAATCAACGGAATACTAAATGATTAGTAGCAACTTCTAGCTCAATAGAAATTTGAGAAATTTCCCGGGCAGTAATGACCCCCCCCCCCACCAAAAAAAAAAAAAAACCTCCAAATCATTTACCTGACATTCCTACCAAATGTTTGCTCCACGATGCTTTGCCCGGGTGTTGTCAAATCCACTCTATGCGGCGGTTCTTTTGCGGTTGAGCATTCATCGCTGAGAGACAACATCACGGACGGAGTGAAAGGCCGCAGAGACTAGCGGAGTAAACGGAAGAGCGTAATTCGGAGGACAATGAACAGAAACGACTCCATTTTTCGCCAATCGAACTTCTACGTAAGACGAAGTCGCGAAACCAACAACCATATACTATTTTTGGGTCTGGTCACTGGTCTACCAACAGGAGTGCGGCCTGTCCAACTGTCGGAAAATTGTTGAGACTTCGACTTCATTCTTTTTTTTTTTTTTCTCCGATTAAGTGGTTGTTATCGTTAACATTAAATATAAATATAATATTCGGTTGAATTACTTATAGTTGAATTAACAAATGACCAAAAAAATGGTA